>CM034154.1:393643352-394843352 GCA_019776745.2 Taxus chinensis
CATCAACTGTCCCATCCCCTTGTCAAATTTAGGACACAAAATTTTTCCTATCTCCATTTGATACCACTAGACCATCATATGACCCCGACGAAGCTCAAACATGAAAGTTTATCCCATTTTCACTCATTCCCAGACCTCACCATTTTGTAACTAGATTTAACCACTTATCATCACCAAATGAGGGAAAATTTTCTTGAAATAAATATCCCATACCCTTGGGACATTTGGGACAAAAAAATGTACCCCATACCCAACTTGGCCCTTGATTCCTCATGTGACCAAAGAAGGTGCTCCAAGGCCATTTTTCAGCACCATCTCCTCTCTGACTCTGCAAATCATCATATGCCACTTGTCCTCACCAAGTGAGGTAATAATTTCTTGCAAAAACTATCCCATCCCCTTTGTATAGTTGGGAAACTAAATATCACCCAATCCTAGACATTTCTTTGGTCCCCCATGTGACCCAATTCTACCCCCATGTGTTTATTGTTCATTTTCTCTCTCTCCTCTATCAGCCAATCCTTGTTTACCACCTGTAAAGATGAGGTTGAGGCACATTTTGTGCACAATCTATCCCATACTATTGGGACATTTAGGATATAAAAATTCTCCCAACCCCAATAGGTTTCAACAATCTAAAAAATGTAAAAGTTTAACTGTTGTATTATTTCTTCTTCATGCGTACGAGAAAACCACTATCGAAAAAAAAGTGTAAAAACATTCATCACCTCCATTCATCAATATTTATTCCATTCCTCCTTTCTCATGGCTGAAAAACCTCAATTAAACATGTAATTTATTTAGACATCATATATGTTCTTTGCCAGATTGACTTCATGTGTAAAAATATAAACAGAACATATCTCACAATCTGTTGCATGGATCGAAGTGATTTTTTTGCAGATTTATTCATTTTCAAAGGCCTTAAAAATAAATTTTCATCATTCAAAGTGATTCCATGTATTTATAATGGAAACAAAACCCCCATTTTGTGCCTTGAATTTCATTCCTTTTATTTCCCACCACTCCAGAAGATAGATCAAACTAAACATGTGAGCACAAATTCCAAGAGAAACACCTATCTCAATGAAGTTGGTTCCATAAAAATTTGAGGTGGGAAAAAGACTTTAAAAAAGATCAGTAACACTATTAATTTCATCCACGGTAGCTTCATGCCTGAAACTCTTACCAGGTAAAGTTTTGGTTTACTATTTCTAAGCATTCTGGTGGGTGAAACACAATGAAGTTTAGAGCATGAGATCGTGAAGAAGAGATAAATCTAAAAATATTTTTCCCATTAAAAATTGAGGCCATTATTATCAATTAATAACAATATCATTTTCTATGCTCCTCCACATGATAAAAATAGTAATTCCCCTAAATTTCAAGTTTGAATCACGCAAGATAGTCAAAATGGTGAAAAGCAGAACGCAAGCAAAAAATGGTAATTTTCCCAAAATAGTAGGCCGTGAAATATAAACTTGCTAAAAATAGTAATGTATCCTCAATAAAAGAGGATATATTATGCTAGAAAGTTTCAAAAGGTTATATTTAAGAAAAATACATGATGTGTCTAAGAATAGTAGGTCCCAAACAAACCTGCTAAAAATATTAAGTCTCTATTTTTGGTTTAGAAAGTTACATATGACACTATCTTCACTCATCTTTCCTCTTTTCAAACTCTTCATATCATCACAAGATGATCTCATAGCTCAAGAAGATAAATAAATCCTCCATATGTGTCTTAGAAGCATCTTCTTGGTCTCAATTATTCCAAAGAACATGGTGAAGCACTATAGAGGAATGTGTGGACCATTGGGCAGTTGGAAGAGGTTCAAATATAATAAAATAATACATTTATTAATCAAATTAAGTCATCCTTCTTATCATATGGGATTGAAAACATCATCACCTCATCAAGATGATCCTTTTGGGGTGAGAAGGCTGAGCTGAACCCAATGAGTTGGGGTAGTTGGTTACATCAAGATTGTTGATTAATTAGGTAAGTTGAGCTACTATGTATGTAATAAGTTTGAGTTGGGTTAGTTTCGGTGGTGAGATATGTCAAGAAATTTTCCTTTCTCATGAATAATCATATGTTAGTGAGCTAATTCAATCAAGCTAGGTGAGCTAGTTGAATATCAGTAAGATGAGTTGGTAAAAAAAAGAGTTTTGGAAAGATCGATGAGATGGATAGAGAGAGCTTAGTGATCTCGGTGAGCCTACTAAGATGTACGAGAGTTTATCAATCAAGTGTCAAGGGGATCATCATAAAAATGTCTATAGTGATCATGAGCTCACATAGAGTGATCTCTCAACAGTGTTTTAAAACACTCATTTGAAAACTTGAGGTGTCCATACATCACACAAAAGAAGTATTTTTTGATCTTCATCGACAAGTTCTTCATCACAGTGAGTTTTGTCATCAGATATGACAACCTCTAACTTCTTCTTTTTGTCTGCCTCTTCCATCTCTACGCTTTCTAATTCTTCATTGGGCATGATCATTGTATTTTTTCATGAGTTGAATGAGACCATGAAGAGTCATGCTGGGGGTAGGAAAATAGTCAATTCACATTGCTATAAATTAGGATGGCTTCTCCATTCCAAAGGATCTTGAAATTTTGTATTTTGGTAGAAATTTTTAATTGTTGTAGATTTATTGAAGTTTTGTACTCATCACTACACAAGAAATGAAAACTACTTTTCTTCTATTTCCCTTTCTCATTTTTCCTCCCTTCTCTCTTTTGCAACCTTATAGAGCTTAATTATCTTGAACAACCAATAAAGAAATTAGAGTCCTTAATTAATTCATATAAATAATGGTGTGTCTCAATTTAGGTTATTCTCACTATTTGTTTAGATTGTTTCTTTCCTCTATATTGAATGATGAACTACTCTACTTATTGGGTGTGAACTTTGTAGTTGGCCTACTCACATCAGTAACATTCCTCTCCTACTTTCTCCCCTTTACCCTACATCACTAAAATTTCCTCCCTTATACCATTTAAAATAACCTTTCCATAGGTTAAGTGGAGTGTTCATATGTGATTTATGATGTTTTTGGCTAACACAAAACATTTAGTTTAGGATTATATTAGTTACATTCAATAATGGGAGATGCATCATTTAATGCAGAGGAGCATAACACTGTAAACATTGATGGATACACCTTATTTTCCCAACTGAATTTTTTTCTCACCAAATTTTTTTAGCGAATCCGCTGGGGAGATATTTTCCCAAGTGCACCCAAAAAATATCTTTTCCCAAAAAATACATACATACATATATATATATATATATATATATATCTAAAAAAAATAGATTTCAAAGGAAAATCAATCTTTGAAGGTGACTTAGTCTTGGATCGAATCCATGTCACATTGATTTCCCATAACACAATGAAGAATTTTCAAAATTGGAGTGAAGTTTCAACGAGTGAAAGTGAAGAAGAACTAGAAGGAAGTTTCCAATAAATGTAGATTGTCGATCAGCCATGGTTCCAGACCGGTTCTTGCAAGGAGGATAATTCAAGAATGGTAAAAGGGTCCCTTACTTCAAGAAATAATCTGTAATTAGATAAACTAAAAAAAACAATAATTTTTGATGAGGAAGAGGTTAAGAAACTATTGAAAAAAGTGTAAATAATATACAATATGTTGTGTAAATCCCAAGAATAATAGGAATCTATAGAAGGTAATACTCTTAATCACACATAGCTAAATGAAAATCTTAGAGCCATGTCTTTCATCACCCTCAGGATGATTTCCTTGTATATAGAAATGATGAAATGGAATCCTTGATGATTGAGTATGTGAAAATAATTTCAAGCACCATACAAGGAAATTCTGATCCCCAAATCTACCTTGAAATTCTAAAATATGTTGTAGCATTGCAAGAGATGTATGAACAACTCAAAGAACTCCCTAAAAATGAAGAAGAAGAAGATATTTTTCATTTGGAGGAAGACCCAGATGACTATTTGTATTATGAGGAGTTCATCCCTAGAATATTCTTGGACTCTTTTGAGGAATGTATTATCTTGTAACCCTCTAATGAGGATCAAATCAGCACTATAGAGGATGATGAAGGACATGATGGTGTAGAATCCACTAAAGGTAAATTTTTTGACTTCACTCAGTTGACCAAGAAATGAGTGACATTATATTTCATATCCCTTCCTTTAGATGAATTCCTTGCATACAGTGATAAAGAAATGGAAATTTTGAAAAGATAATATGTGAGAATACTCTTGACCATAGTAGAAGGAAATTATAACCCTATCATGAAATTTGGAGGTTTTATTTAGCTTTGAAAAGAAGGTATTAAAACCTTTGAAGAAATACATTGTTGAAGATGAAGAAACCCAAGAATATCCTGATGAATGTATACACTACAAGGTGTTCATCCTCAAACAATTCTTGGACAATTCCGAATAATATCATATTCTTTAACCTCCTCATGATAATTCAATCAAGATAGTGGAATATGAGGAATAAGACATGGAGGTAAAACCAAAATTTATCAATTGGTTCTCTCTTAAGGCATAACCCATAGATGGAATGATGAATTAAAGTGAGAAGGATATTTTTTACAAAAAAGAAGATCCAATGCTTTTTGAAGACTCTTCCAAAGATCAAGAAGTAAAAGAATTTTATCTTGTATCCTAGACTCAAGATGAAAAATTAGAGGTAATCATGGATAATATCCTTTCAAATTTTGATATTTTGATTAATGATGGAAAGGATATATGTGAAGAATAAAGTTCCCTTCCCAATTAAATCATGGATGACCAAATGGAAGAGGCTAATTTCTTTATCGAATCTGAGGATAATGAGAAATTTGAGCATAAACTCTTCAACGAGTCAACTCCATCATTCTCACCTAAGGAGCATAATGTTTATCATCATGGTTAGTATAAAAGTTTTCATTTTCCATATGATGAAGAAGATTTAATAATGGATGATCAATATAGAGTTGAAAATAATTTCCATATTGCTTCCCGAATATGGTTCTATGTTTCCCATCAAGAGGATGATGGAATGTATTTTGAGCTCTAAGGAGTGTTGTTCCCATGAAGCATGGATATCTTCTCCTTGTTAGAGAATGTTAAAAAACAAGTACTCCCATACTTGTAAGAAGGTGAGACTTGGATGAAAAGAAAGGTAGAGAAAAAGGGTGAAGAGGTCTCAAGTGAATTTTGATCATGTGTAGATCAGATTCTCAACCATCTCATGGAGATAAAATGTAAACATTATTCCAACGATGATGAAGATGAGTATATTGAAAAATAAAAAGATTTATCCATGCAAGAATTCTTAAAGGTTTTGGAAGAAAATGAAGACCCCAAACTCAATCTCTAGATCCTGAATATGGCTATATAAATACAATATAGGTATGAGTCAATTTGTGCTTCTCATTTTGATAAACTAATGTTTGATGCTAATACAAAATAGCTAGATGATCTTGATGAATCCCATGATTCCTTGATCATTGAGAGGGAATTTGAAGATATTCCCTTATCTTTCTTCTTTCATGAAGAGGATCATAAGTGCAAAATAAGGAATTTTCTTAAATCTCCTCTAGATATCCCCAATCTTGAAGAAAAAATCACCGCCATGTAGGATGATAGTGAGAAAAATTTTGATCTGATTTACATTTAAGAGAGTGGTTCTAGAAAAGGTGAAAATTTGTAAGAATTTTGCGAAGGTATTTAAGGTAAATGTGTTCTCAGTAAAATTTGATATCCTTCCAATATGGAACAAGAACCAAAACTGAAATATTAACTCAAGGATGAAGAATTGTTCTACAAACAAATCAAGGGTTGAAATTTTTAGTGGATGGATATTAAAAAAATTTCTTCCAAACAACAAGGAAATGTGTAGGATTCTTGTAAAGGATTCAAAATAATATTAAACTCACCATTTTCCAAGCTCTCATTTTTCTTGAACATGTCTCGATACTGCAACAATTTTTTGATGGTGATGAAGGCATGTGATTCAATGACGTAACCTCTATTTTTGAAAGCACTTACTTAGAGCACCAAAGTGAGATGTTCAGAGAATATGTTGAATGGGACAGAAATACGTTTTTCATCACTCCTAAGTGACTTTCTGATGTAGAAGATGAATTCATATTACAATTCGAGGAGGAAGAATGTTCCCATGAAAATATCAAATTTTCCACTCTTGAGGACATGAAAGAATGGTGTCTCATGATCGTAGGACATCAAATGGATGCTGCAAGATAAAAATATTCTGAATAGGTGAATTTTTTTAATTAGATGTAATAACATTATCATTGTATTATGAATAAGAATATGTAATATTGGTGTTTCTTCTTCTTCTCAAGCCATGTAAATCCATCACAGGAGTATGGTATGATCAGATAGTAGTGTTCGTGCTTCAAATATCAAATGTAAGTCCTTTGTTCCATGTTGGCATGTACTTTTCCTAACCCATCACTATGTATGTGTATATTATTTCCCCTCCTCTATAAATATCCATCCCGTGTATATAATTTCCCCATTCTGTTGTGTATTTCTTTTTGCTTTTGGTGTTTTTACCTTCCATGGGTTTATTTGTGTGTGTGTATTCAAAAAAATGACTCTCTACAGTCCAATGTATAAGGTACTAGTACACAAAAGCAATTGAGATTCTATGATTCATGAATTATATGTCCTTTTTGTGCTTGATCCACTAAAATTCCCAAAGCTAGAGCCAAATGTTTTCATGCAAATGTGCAACATCAAAATTTCCAATTTTTGAACATGAAAATGGACCCAATGTCAAAAACTTTATTGCAAACCTTCCTAGACACTCTACCAGGTCACTACATCCCTTTTTTCATGCTTATACCCATCCATTCAGTATTCATGTCTATGGTCCCACCCTTGCCCATGTGTTGAAAAGAGGAGAACAAGCTCAGAGGATTCTTTTGAGAAAGTGTCTTTCAAGGCGGATATTTCGAAAGTCATAGGAATGGATATTTTTAGCCTTTCTAGGGATAGTGAATATTAGTTAGAGTCAAGTTCATGTCCTAAATTAATTAGGGAGGTGTATTTATGAACCAAAATCATTGTGAAACTAATTTCAGAATATATTGGGAATTTTTAGAGGTTTTGGAACAAGTTCAGAAAAAGAGGGGTTTCAAAGGTGAAGGAGCTTGTAACACAAACCCACACCTGAGCTTTAGGAAGTGATTTTGAGATATCTGTAATGAATCAAAGGTAAAAAAATATCAATGGAAAGGTATTTAAGTTCTATAAGTTATGTAAGTTCATATTTTTCACATGATATAATAATTTCTTCCCACAATCTATTTTCTACATGTAATACCTCTGATCTCAAGAAAAAAGCATATTTTTGAGGAGGTTGTATGTAGAATAATAGCATGAGACCCATACCATTCTTCTCAAAATTATTTTTATATTAAAATTAAATTAAATAAGTTCTAGAAAAGACCTTCAAATGCTCAAGATATGTTGTCATCAAGCTTCTTTCCAAGGTATGCTTTAAGACTTAGATATTTTTCCGGGTGGACACATATCACTCTTAGGCTTAAAGCGCATTTTATTTCACCAACTGTCTTATCCATTTGAGAAATTTGGAAAAAAAAAATTCTCTCAAACCCATTTGAGACCCCTTGACCATCATATGACCCCAATGAAGCTCAAACACAAAATCGTAGCCCATACACACTCATTCCCATCTATCACCATTGTGTAAATAGATTCCACCAATTATCATCACCAGATGAGGGAAAAATTTCTTGCACCAAATTTCTTGTCCCCATTTGATAGTTGGGGATTAAAAATTCACCCCATACCCAACTATTCCCTTGATTCCACATGTGACCCCAGGAGGTGCTACACAATCCATTTTTCAGCCCCCTCTCCTCTCCACCTTCGCAAATCATCATTTGGCACTCGTCCTTGCGAGGTGAGGGAGAATTTTCTTAAACCAACTATATCATCCCCTTGGAATATTTAAGACAAAAAAATCACACAATCCTATCCCTTCCTCTGGTCCCCCATGTGACTTAGTTCCTCCCCAGGGTGCGTATTGCTCATTCTATCTCTCTCTTCCTCCGACCAATCCTTGTCTGCCATTTGTTAAGATGAGGTTAAGGAATATTTTTTTACACCATAAATATTTTCCCCTTGGAAAATTAGGGACACAAAAATTCACCCAAGATCAAAAGGTTTTAAAAATATAGAAAATGTAAAAATTTTAACTGTAGTGTTATTTTTCTTCATGCGTACAAGAAAACCATTGTCAAAATAAAAGTGTAAAAACATTGTTCTCTTCCATTCCTCAATTTTTATTCCATTCCTCCATGATCATGCTGTAAAACCTCCATAAACATAAAAAATATTTAGATACCATGTCCATTCTTTTCCAAATTGACTTGATGTCTAAAAATGTAAAAATATCATATCCCATAATCCGGTGCACGGATCAAAGTGAGATTTTATAAAGACTTCTTCATTTTAACACGAATTAATGAATCAAGTTAAAAAACTAAAAGTGATGCCCCAGATTTTTAATGGAAAAAAAACCCCATATTGTGCCCTAGATTTCATTTATTTGATTTCCCATTACTCCGATAGACATATCAAGCTAAAACTGTGAGCACAAATTCTAGGAGAAAAATCTATCCAGATGAAGTTAGTTCCATAACAATTTGAGGTAGGAAAGAAGACTATCAAAAAATTAGTAAGTACATTGATTTATGCCATGGTAGATTTATGCCTAAAACACTCACTAGGAAAAATTTCCTTTTTATTTCCAAACAATCCTTTGCGCGAAACACAATGAAATTTTGAGCACAAGATCGTGACAAAAAGATGAATCTAAAAGTAATGTTCCCGTCACAAACTAGGGAATTTTTTATTACTAACTAAAAATAAAATATTATATGATCCTCCACATGCTAAAAATAGTAATTCCCTTTAATTACAAGCTTGAATCACCCAAGATAGTTAGAAATGGTGCAAAGAAGAAGATAGGGAAAAAATGGAAATTTTCCCAAAAATAGTAGGTCAAGAAAAAGAAACCTATTAAAAATATAAAGCTTCTTAAAATATAAATGAATCTTCAATGGAAGAGGATGGAGTGTGCCAAAAATTTTCAGAATTTCATATTTAATTAAAGCAGGTGATGTGTCCCAAAATAGCAGGTCCCAGTCATACTTGCTAAAAATAGAAAGTCTCTATTTTGGGTACGAAAGTTACAGATGGATACGTCTTCACTCATATTTCAACTATTTAAAATATTCACATGGTTACAAGATGATATCATCACTCAAATAGAAAAATGAAGCCTCCATATAGGTTTGGAAATATCTTCTTGGTCTTAGTTATGCCTGAGAACATAGTCAAGCATAACAGAGGAATGTTTGGACCACTAAGCAGCTAGAAGAGGTTTAAAGAGCATCATAGAATCCATTGATTCATCATATAAATTCATCATGCTTATCATATGGGATTGAAAACATCATCACCTCATTAAGATAAGTTATTTAAGATAATAAGGTTGAGATGACTGAGCTAAACCCACTGAGTTAGGTGAGTTGGTTATAGCAAGATGGTTACATAATTAGGTAAGTTAAGTTAATTTGGAGGTATTAAGTTTGATTTGATCTAGTTTCAGTCATGAGATATGTCAAGAAATCATCATTTCTCATTAATATGTCTATGCTAATGATCTAGGTCATGCAAGCTAGATGAGCTAGTTGACTTTCAGTAACATGAGTTGGTAAACCAAATGAGTTTTATAAATCTAGATGATCTGGTTAGAGTGAGCTTAGTGAGCTACATGATCCCAGTGATTTAAGGGATTTAATCAATCAAAGTTTAATGATATCATCATAAACAATGTATGCAGTCATCTTGATATCACATCGAGGGATCTCTCAACAATGTTTCTAAACACTCACTCAAAAACCTGAGGTGTTTGTGCATCATGTAAAGAAGGTGATTGTGATCATCATCGACAAAATCTTCATCATAGGGAGCTTCTTCATAAGATATGACAACCTCTCCCTTGTTCTCTTTTTCTCCCTCTTCCGTCTCTCCCTTTTCTAAATCTTTGTTGGGCATAAACATTGTATTTTTTCTCATTCACTAAATTGAATTCATAAAGCTACATTGTAACAGTCCCTTTAATTTATAAAAATGGAACTTATTTATCACTTCTTAGGAAGGTGAAAATTCACCGGTTGAATGAGACCATGAAGAGGCATGTGGGGTTAGATGAAACATCAATTCACATTATTATAAATTGGGATGGTTTCTCCATTCCAAAGGTTTATGAAAGTTAGTATTTTGGTAGCAATTGTGAATTGATGTAGATTGATTGAATATTTGTACTCATTACTACCCAAGAAATGAAATCTAATTTTCATCCATTTCCCTTTCTCACGTTTCCTCCCTTCTTTCCTTTTTCAACCTTATGAAGCTTACTAATCTTGAACATCCAGGAAGGAACTTGGAGTCCTTGATTAATTCATATGAAGAACTATGTGTCTCAATCTAGTTAGTCTTGCTATTTGTTCGCATTTTTATTTTTCTCTATATTGAATGTTGAACTACTTTTGTTATTGGGTGTGAACTCCTTAATTGGCCTACTCAGAAAAATAGCCTTCCTCTCATAGTTTATCTCCTTCACCCTACATTGTTGTAATTTCCTCCCTTGTACACCATACAATAACTTTAGCACAGGTTTAGTAGAGCTTTCCTATGTGATCCCTGACCTTTTTGTCTAACCCAGAACATTTAGTTTAGGATTATATTAGTTACAATTAATAATTTTAGCTGCACCATTCAATGTAGAGGGGCGTAGCCTCATGAACGTCGTTGGAGACACCTAATTTTCTCAAATGACAAATTTGATCACCAAAAAGTGGTAAATAAATGTTTGGAGGGATATATTTTAGTTTTTACTTCAGATAAGAATGTTAAGTGCAATGGTTTCCCATTGCAGAATGGTGGTATAATACTTCATTTCATATATCCTACAAAATGTCTCCATTTTGGCACTTTATGTCTACCATCCTCAATCACTCATCTCTATCTTGAAGTTCAAACTGAAGGTAAGATAAATTTGAATATCACATTCAACACCAACATAAGGTACTCTCTACTCTTAGATATAATTTGGCATGGGAAAAAAACTGCATGAAGCAACAGGATGATCAATATCGTAGTTAATGAAAAATTGAAGAGGCTGACATTTTTTATATGGTTTTAGCCATATAAGCATTTGACTTTTAAACAATAGAAGAAGGATAATAATATTTCTCGTAAATACTATGGTCCTTACCGAGTTTTGCAAAAAAATGGCAGTGTGACATTTAAACTGGACCTTCCTCCAGGAAGTAAAACACATCTAGTCTTCCACATTTCTTACTTGAAGAAATTTATTGGGAAACAAATCTCCACCCATTAATTGCTTCCTAAATTGGATTAAGAAGGAATGATCATATTAGAAACTGAAGGTATTCTTTAGACACACACCAAAATATGAAGGACTAGACTCATTACTAAGTACCTAATCAAGTGGAAGAATATGAATATTTAGGATGCATCATGGGAGGATGAAGCATTTGTGAAACAACATCCATGACATCCCAAAATTGGGGAAAATATTTCTTTGGAGTGGAGGGGAATGCTATTCCCTTAGTCCTATAGATTATATTATATATGTAGTGCTTCCTTGTGGATTACATGATCTCTTTTATTTTCATATACTATTTATTTATCCTTTCATATGTTTAGTATGTCGACCTTGGTATTGGCCATAATATAGGATTGGTATATATAGGTGGTAGTGAGGAGTAGTTAATCATCATATTGATTAATTGAGTATTATTGTATGGATTGGATGTTTCCCCGCTAATTGTCTCATCTATTCAAATTTCATATTGTGATCATTTATCTACAATATTTTGTTGTTTGGTGTTCCATTGTTGCTAATAATCATATTTATACAAGTAATTTCATTACAAAATATAATTGTTTAACCTCTAAACCTTATCAAACCATCATTTTAATCACCATATCCTCTTTCTGACCCACTCAATGGTCCTACAACTCTACACATCCCTCATCAAAATTGTAGAGTTTCAAAATATATGCTTCATTTTGGGCCCTAAGAACCTCTTAAAATCCTAAATTTAATCAATCTATATAGATCTTTCCTTTATCAAATCCATCTCATATTTCACATCCTTTTTGTGAACTTTTTCCCACTACTTTATATAAATCATACATTTATAGGTTAAGAACCCTTTGGTTCCTATATAGCCTGATATCCTAGCCGCCCAAACCCATATTTGTGGAAATCTATTTCATACACAGTCTTAGGGTACCTTAAATTGAAACATATTATTACACAAGCCTTTTCAGTCATCAAATTATTCAAACCAGTGACCATTGCACTTTATCACAATGACCCCTAGTTTAAGGGGGCCCATCTATCTAGCATAAATATAAGCATTTCTCTCATTTTTGTTCCAGTGGTTTGTCCATTACAAACCACTTGAAAAAAAGGGGAAATGTAGACACCTATTTTTTAGAAGCTTATATGACCTATTTAGAACCCTCACATTTTCATTTAAAACAAAAAACCTATTATATTATCTTAAAGATCATGTTATCATCTAATTTAAATCACACCTTACCTCAATAACTAATTATTTGATCATCCTTAGTAACTTAAACCTCCAAAACCACCTAGAGACCATCCCAAACCATTTTCTCCAACTTATTAACCTCCCAACACCCTTGAGACCTTCCTATTCATCTCTACTCACTTCCAAAATAGAAATAACCCATTTGGAAGTGGTTGAAACCATCTCTAATTGGTTTTACCCACTTTTTATGATCACCAAATATCCTAACTAATCACCTAAGATTCTATAAAATCCCATCAAGTTTCAAGAATCGAGGTCCCTGGAAACTATAGAAAAGTTGTGATACTTTAATAACCTGGATGACATCATTCTCAACATTTGAAAATCCTCTAATTTCATATCACGTATATAGAAGGCTCACAGATATTGTAAGACCATTTTCATTTGTTTTTTTTTTTGTTTTATCAATGCATAAGTCAAAAATTTAAATCAATCATTCAATCATTCAATCAATTATTTTTCATCCCATATGTATCTTTTTAGAAATCAAATTTTTACATAAAAATCACAAGTGATTACTTTTAATTGTTAATGATTCCCTCAAATCACTAATGAACCCATTGATTCATAAAAAAATCTTCTCTTTTATTCATTTAATCACATTTTCACACATTTTTTTTATTATTATTAAGGTATGATTTTCTTCTAATATGTATGTTTCCAAGTGGTCTTTATTTGTAGATGATTTTTCTTAGTGAAGAACACCCGATATAAAATATTTATGACCTTCCAGTCAACTCCTAACCCTTTTTTTGGTACCAATATGACATCACACAAGATTACAACCTCTACACCATCGTCCTAACACCAAATCCTTATGACATCGAGGATCAACTAGAAGTCATTCGTGAAATACAAAGAACTACTGAGTAGGAGTGTCTTGATTATTTCAAATAACTATTTCTTTTCACATATTTAGTATAGGCCATCTACTACACAAAATAAGGTATTCCTCTCCCTATGGAAGTTTAGTTTTATCTTATCAATGTATTGTCTAGTATACATATCTTTATCATATCGTATCTTTTGTCATTTATCACTTAATTTTCAAAATGAGTTGAAAATATTCAAAGGAAGTACATTGGTTCTTGGGATCAATATTTTCCAATAAACTTGACATATTTTAATCTGATAGCTATCTTGTCTATTTGTCTATTTTATGTGCAGGATTCTCTCATGCATTGAAAGAAAGAGTCACATGCACATTTTTTATCCATACATCTTGATGTTACATTGTTGAAGAAGGTGTAATTATACCCTAATTTCCTTAGAGTTTTTGGTGATTTGTTATCTATGATAAATTAAACTGAAATCCATCTTAAATAGGTGTTTATTCCTAAAGAAGAGGCATCAAATTAGGATGATGATCATAAAAAGCATAGAATAGAAGATGAAGTGTTCTTAAACATTTCTAAGACTCAACTTCAATCCTTATAAAATGAAGATGAAGAAATTTTGGCCTTCCGTATTATTTATTGAAATAATTAGGTAAATCAAATGGATCCCATGTGCTTGATGACATAAAGATACTAGGCCCTTTTGTTATCACCAAACATCAACACCCTCTAATTTTCATGAATTTATGGCTGAGAAATTAGTGTTTTAGGATAACATGGGACTATATCTCAGTTGTGGGACTTTCTACTTGATATATACATCTAGAGAAGGTTGGTTCCTCCACCTAAACTAATGCTAAAACTACTCCTAAACAAGGAAATATAACTAACTACTCCTATCCTAAGCTTGCAAGGGACCAGGGAGATAGAAAAGTGAATAAAAAGGGAAATCCTACATTCACAGATGTGATAATATGAAGAAAAGGGTGATATACATTAAACAAAGTCAAAATGGAGCTTGCAAATAATAAATATATGTAAAACGATTCCAAGAGTAAGAGAGATTAGAGAAGAAAATAAAACACAAGTATAGGGCATAAGTGAGCCGAAAAACTATATTTAATTGCTTATAAGTATACACAGTCCATTACATCTCAAATAGAACCAAGAATGCATTTCCAAAGGCTAAAATAAAGGCTCAAAGTTCATAACTACTTGGGAGACCATTTTGACATAGTTCCTTTGTAGATAAGAATTTCCATCCCTTTTAAAACAATATATTTTAAAATATATAGTAGAAAGATGAAAGAGATGAGTGAAAAGATTGGGTTTGATCTTATCATTAATGAACATCCATTTTTCCATGCAACATGGCATGCCAAGTCATTTCCCAAGTCTGTCTTTCTTTTAGGAGGAAGAGGCCAAGTCAGATCCAATTTTGGTGGTTGAGCTAACTTATTCTACATATTAATCGACTGGAATATTTTTTCCCTTTTCTACCTACCAAACACCTTCAAAATCTGATTCTCATGATGCCAAATTAGAGTGATTGAGGATATCTTTCCAATGATACCAATTTTGTGTGATTTTGAGTAGGGAATCAAAAGATATCATCATTTGAATATTTACATGTCAAGAAGCACATGGATTTGACACATAACAACCTATGATTTTCTTCGGGGTCAGTCTCTATTGATGTTTGCATTGATTTTCACATTTTCCATTAGTTGGTGTTTTATTGGCTTGGAGGTCGAGCCCTTTTCTTCCTATTACTTCTCGTTTTCCCCCTTTTCTTTTATCTTTATGAATGTCAACCATATTAAAAAATACAAACCAATAATACAACGTCCTGACTTTTCATGGATTCATAATGTCCTCAGACATTTTTAGTCTTTAAATATATTTAACTAACCATTGCAAAGTGTGAGGAAATGAGAAGGCTCCATGCTCTTCGCAATGTTATTCCTTTTGATTTTCCCTTCTGATACCTATGATACATTATCCAAGGGAATCATTCCACGCCCCTCACATTTTTCAATATTTTATTTAGCTCCTTTTACATATACAAAGCATCAACCAATACAAAATATCCATGCCTTTTTGGTTTTCATTCTTCTCTTAGTTCTTGAATGACAACTGCGAAGTGAGAGCCAATAGAAAAGCTCCATGCACTTCACAATGTCAAAATTTATTTAGCTTCAGATTGAAACTTTTGAAGCATGATCCAATAAAAAATAACCACATACTTTCATAGTGTTAGTGTGTCATATTTCCCATTTCTCTTTGTAATGTTAGACTATGAAAGGAAAGTCATTTAAATGGCTTGACATGTCTTTGGACTTCGTATTTGTTAGAGTTTGATGGATTTGCATTGTAACTTGTTAATTTGAAGGACTTAGAAACTTTTTGGTTCAAAATTTTCCACCATGTAACCTCTTCTTGACCTTGCTGACTTCCCCCGACCCAACGAATTATAAAACTCAACTTATTCTACGGAATTGAGGGCTTCTGAAGCTCATCTCCTTAAAATTGGCCAGAATGACAACAAGTGTTGGTCCTAGACACTTTATCTTCTACCACTTTCCAACCCCCAATTCCACCATGTGTAACATTGACCTTTGTTGAATTTTTTGTCCCATCATGTATCATAATCTCTATCCATTCCAACTAATTCTTAAGATTTGAAGTCTTATAGGCCCAAATTTTTCAACGAGAGATGGAATGATGGCATGTGGCCCGTATATGATGATTGACCTTAAATTTGATGGAAAAATGAACATCAATCAGCTCTTTAAATGACCTTGTAATGAAATATCTAAGTATTGTGACATTTGTTGGGAGCTAATGGTTTGCGCTTTTGGAAGGAATAATTTGACAGCTGGCTATATATCTTTTCCCTTTAAAAAAGGTTGTCCATTTTTAACCTTGTTAAAGCCAAAATAACCCTAAGGGGTATTTTTGATAACAATTTGGTGACTCAAAAAAATATAGTCCTACTAAATTAGATAAGTGGTCTTTTGTAATCCATTGGGCATGGATTCAATCCTAAAAACAAAAAAAACTAATATGAACTTGAAATTTTTTTACCCCTGAACCATAGGAAGGACAAAATGAACTTAACACAATATGTGGAGCTTTCAATGATCTATAGAACTTCTCCAACTATCTGATTCCACCACTACACCTGATTAAAATGATCTAGGGCTAACAGTTATTTCCTTGAAAATGATTTCTTGGGATTTTTAATTCACTTTTCACTTGTCCCAAAAACACTGCATTTTTAACTAAGGAAGAGGCACGTGGATCTTGAACCTAAACTAATCTTTGGATCTAAATTATTAGACATTTAAATTTGCCCCATATCTATTTTTTCCATGAAATGAAATTTTCTACCTTCCAAAATGGACTAAATTAATCTCATGGGATCTGAATAAATCTTGGTAATTTCCCAACTTATCTAAATTTTCCCTGGAATGAATTGTGCATAACATCAAAACCAAATAAAAAACTACATATAAACATTAAAATCATACATGTTTCAAGTGGAAACGTGTAGAGTGTGCATAAACACTTTTTTTACAAAAATAAAACCTACACTAACCTACTTCTAACAAAATAAATAAGAAGCTAAACAAATTTTGAAATAGGCAAGTAGAAATAGCTTCCATTTCTTACAATTTTAGACCATGTATTTGACTTTGTAATGCACATGGCCTTCAACAAGAGTGAAAAATTAAATTTAATCTAGTTTTTCACCCTTTTCATCAAGGTATCAAAAAAATAATAATATACCTATTTTATTTACTCTACATTTTTTGGAGGTATTGAAGTTGATCCGTGGTACATTGTTTCTCTTCCTCATGCTCTAAAGTGAGCATGACTAGTTGTAAATCTTCTTTTGGATCCAAACTTGAGAAATACCTAATTTGGAAAATGGATTTTATAACCAATGGGTTGATCCTCATGAATTTCTCATTTTATTAAAGCTCAACTCCATGAATGGATTCATCTTGCAAACTTTCTAGAATGAAGTTGCTTCAAAGCTGATTTGGACTTTGTTTTTATTCTATAAGAAACTTTTCCTCCTTCATGATGATTGATTTTATAATTGTTTCATCATGGATTTAATCCTCATCAAGAATAAAGCTTGAGGTATCAAACTCATCCATAAAAGTAGACTCCTGTAAGGATGAAGTGGAAGAAGGATATGAAATTTCATCGTCAAAAGAAGGACAGAAGCTTCCTATGATCTCTTCTTCATGAAATAACTCTTAATATTATGTTTCCTCCTTGGCATGAAGCTCCTCATGAATAATTATAAAATCTAGAGATATGATTAATCGATCACTACAATCCATTAAAATTTTATCAAGTTTTAATCATGCAGGACAATGGGGATCACTACATTCAAATGAAACATCTTGCTCACTTGGAAGCTTATATTCCTCTACTTTTAGCTCTTGTTCTAATTTTTCAATATGGTATGAATACACAACCCCTATGAATATGGTGCAAACATGTAGACTACATTCAAAGTAGAGATATTATTGTTCATCTTATTCTTGTGTTTTCTCTTATACAAAATCAAATTCCACCATTTTTTCTTCAACCACAACTTCTATTGAAGGTTTAACAAACTGTGGTATCTTATTAGAATCAAAATTTGTAGACCATTCCTTAAAATTTCTTACAATTTCTACTCTATTGATTTATTCAACTTGTTTCCCTCTTTGATTGATTTTCTTATTTGTTTCTTCTGAAAATGGGTTTGGTGATATAAGAGAAGGGTGGGCTAGGTTATAACATGATTTTGTAATTTTTTATGTGGAGGGGAAGGTTTGATTTCTTATTATGGAGGGGAAGGATATTTGGAGGAAAAGAGGGTGGAAAAAATAAGATGTGATGAAAGGGAAGATTATGGAGAAGGGAAATTATCAACGGGGGCAGCCATGAAGCTAGGAACATGAGGATCGATTCGAGATGGTGTAGGTTAGGGAAAAGGAATGGGAAGGTTTTGAGATGGTAGTGTAGGTTTTCCCCATTGAAAGGGTGCCTAAAACTAGATTCATGAGCCTCCATTAACTCATCCCATTATACAACTTGGGGTAGCATCTCAACTATAAAATCCAACTTCTATTGAGGGCTGAACTAGCTTGGTAGAGGGCCAACCCATGAATAAGGTACCCTAAAGGAAAATTTTACTACCTTCATTACACATTTATCCTTGATTTTCAACATGTTCACCTCTATTGTTTTCATCTTCCTCTTGAAATCAACATCTTCCATAGAGTTACGTAACCCTATTCTTCATAAACATTTTGTTTAGAAGGATAACCTTATGGATAAGTGGGGATTGGATTATGTGGAAATTCATCATGATAGGCCTTATAGAGATGATTTCAAGGTGGATTTTAAAACTATGGGTAAGGAGTGAAATTTTTTCACTACTGCAAGTAGGAATTCTAAGAAGGAAATGAATTCATGATTTCACAAATTCATGAATGGAAAGAAAATGAAGAGACAACAAGAAAGGGAAATGAATGGCAAGAAATGGAAAGGTATGTTGATGAGATGATGGGTTTGTTTAGATCAATGGAGTCATCAGATATTGTTGGAATTTCCTCCAAAGGATGAGATATCACTAAGAGCACATAAAACTTGGTGAAATTAAGATGTATACCAAAATACAAACTTGTGAAATATATTACTTTCAATGCTTGTCCCACTGGGTGTGTCAAAATTGTTATCACAAAAAAATACCACCCTCTAATTTTTATGAATTTGTGGATGAGAAATCATTTATTTGGGTAACATAGGACTATGTCTCAAGTTTTGGGACTTGCTACTTAAGATAAACCTTAAGAGAAGGCTAGGTTATCTACCTAAACTAATTCTAAAACTAATTTTAAAGAAGGAAATGCAACTAAATACTCCTATATTAAGATTCCAATGGACCAAGAAGAGATAAAAGTGCATGAAAATGGGAAATAATATATCAACGGTGGTGATAGCATAAAGTATATGGTAATAGACATTAAACACATTCAAAATGGAGCCTATAAATGAGAAAGATATGCACAACCATTGCAAGAGTAGGAGAGAGGAAAGAAGTAAATAAAACACAAGTATAGGGAAGAAGAGAGGCACAAATACCATATTTCATTGCTTATAATCATGCATAATCTATTACAGCTCAAAAAAAGGAAAAAACTCATTTATAGAGGCCAAAATAAAGGCTCAAAGTTCATATCTTCTTGGGAGACCATTTTGACATAGTTCCTTTTCATATAAGAATGTCCATCCCTTTCAAAATAAAATATTTTACAATATAAAGCAGAAAGAAGAAACTGAAGAGGAAAAAAGATCATAGTTGATCTTTTCATTAATGAAGTTCCATTTTTCCCTGTAACATGACATGTCAAGTCATTTCCCAAGTCTATTTTTATTGTAGAAGAAGGAAGAGGGAAAATCAAATCTGATATGGGTGGTTGAGCTAAATGATTCTGCATATTAATGGCCCAATATATTTTTTTACCATTTTTCACCTACTAAACACATTCAAAATATTATTCTCGTGATGATAAATTAGAGTACGAGATGAGATATTTCCAATGATACTAATTTTGTGTGATTTGGATCAGGAAATATAAAGATATCATCATTTGAATATTTGCATGCTGAGAAGCAAAATAATTTAACACATGGTAGCCTCTAGTTTTCTCAAGGATTGGTCTCTTCCCATGTGTGAATTTATTTTCACTAATTTCATGTGTTGGTCTCTGATTAGCTCAGGGATCAGGCCATTTTATTCCTTTTACTTATCCTTTTTCCTTTATCTTTATGAATTTCCACCGTATTAAGAAACACGGACCAATAAGACAACACCACACCTTTTTTGCAGTGTCATAATGTCCTTAGACCTAGTCAGTCTCTTTAAAAATATGAGATAAAATAATATTTCCATGCATATTCCCACTTCATTCTTTAAAATATCTTTGACTGACCATTGTGAAGTGTGAGCCAAGGAGAAGGCTCAAATTTCTTCACAATGTCAATGCTTTTGATTTTCCCTTCTTACACCTATGATACATTATCCAATGGGATCATTCCACACCCCTCATTTGATAAGATAGAGAAAATACTAACAAACATGATTCTAGTTATTCCACACCCCTCATGGGATCATTCCACACCCCTAATGTATCCAATGGGATGTTTGATAAATATCATTATTCTAGTTATTCCAAGTAATTATTTGATAATAAGAGACTGACAAACATTAGCCAATGGGATGTTTTTCTATTGTTTCATTAATTTAGTTTTGTAGTGGATTTTGAGATTGTATTAGAATGGAAAAGTTTTGTAGGTATATTTGTATCTTGGATATTAACTTGGTTATCATCTTGTAGGAACTTTTCTTCTTCTTAAGAATTATATAGGATCTATGGGTACCCATAAGGGGTACCTATTCCATAAATAGAGAAAATGTTAGTGCCCAAAATTTTTCATCTCATTTTTGGTACTTGGAGTTGAATTTAGATCTTAAACGTTGATGAAATTGTCATTTTATGAATCCTTGTGTTTTTAAACCCACCGAACATTGGTGCACTTATTTTCTTGATATGTGTATAGTTTTATAAGACAATATTAGATAATTTTGAGAATTTTTTGGCCTCCATATGTCTATATTAGGGTTTGACTATTCACTACCTTTATTAAACAAAATTCCAAGTTCAATCAAGCTTGAAAAGGACACTTGGTAGTTGTTGGTCACATGGTTCACGTTTGGCAACGTGGGATTAATCCCATCTATAAGGGAATATGGATTGAGATTGGTTTTATAAACAAGGTGGTCATAATGTTTAAGTGGAGATAATGGTCCATGACCTAACTCTTTATTCATGAGCTCAAGATTAGATGTGCAAGTTGAATATTTGAGAGTATTTAGAGCCCATGAGTTGAAACAGACAAGGATCCCAATTACATGAAGCTTTGTCATTGGTTAATATTTCTTGGTTATATTTTCATATCAGTAAAACCTTCTAGGTTTAGTTGTGGCATGTTTAAAAATAATATTGATCTATTTCTTCTTTATTAATTGGATAATCTCTATGGATGTTAAGACCAATATGATTAAATATTTGTTTTGGTTGTCAAACATGTAGCATATTGATGGTTTAGTTTTTGAATTTTGGTAAAAGGGTTCAAATTGGTGCATGTACGTAGCCAAAATTACAAAGCGCTACATTGTCATAATAGTTAAAATTCCCAATGATGATAAATTTTATTTCCAGAACAAATGATGATGTCAAAGTCCCATTTCCTTACTTTTGCATGCCTGTGCGACTTATTATTGTTTACTTCTTAGTTTCCTAGCCTTACTTTATTTCAAAAAATTTATTTTTTTTCTTTTCCTTGGCATTTTTATTTTAAGTTGTGTAACAGCTATAAAAATTGTGTAACCATAAGTTTGTGTAGACCAGCAGTTCCATGTACTTTAATCTCCCAATTTTGTACACATGTTAAAAGTTTCCCCATTATTTTCTTACACGTTTCTCAATCATTTCCCCTAATTATGAGCTTGTTAGATGTGTATAAAATTACCCTTCTTTACTTACTATTCTTATTAAGTTAAATGGCCCTATTATGGATGATTTTAAATTTCTTGATTACCAAGTGTGTTGGACCATTTCCCAACCCAATTTCTATTAAAACCAATATTTTTCCCAAATCTTTGGTTGGAGTATCTTGAATTTTATTACACCATTACTTTACTGAAATATTTCTAAGAAGCACACAAAAAACTTAGATCTTTTCCTTGTTACTTTCATGTTTACATTTGAGTCCAACTTGCCTATAACCAGTATGCTCCAACATCTAAACAACTGCTTCTGCATACCAACCAACACAGATCCCTGGAGCATTTAGATTAATCATTGGAAAAGAATACAAGGGGATATATAAAAACACAACTACCTCTGGATATTTTCATAGTTCTACATTTCTAGGTTGGGGGTGTAATTCAGTTTCTTAAAATATTTCTTTTAAGCTAGAGTTTACATTTCTCATCAAATTAATAGTTTTTTTAAGGAAGAAAAATTAACAAGTATTCATTACTTGTAAGTAAATTTTGTTGATATCTCATTCTCATCTTATCCTCATGGATTTACCTGGGAAAGGATTTTGAGGAAGTTCGTGTGCACATTTCTGAATTTAAAATCACTTGTAGCTTTCATTTTATTTATTAGTTAGATTTAAATGTGCACAACAAGAAATATTTATTGAAAGTTTCCTCCCTACTTATCCTTGTGGATTTGCAAGGGAAATAATCTTAAGGAAGCTTCTATGTTTTAGTATTTTGTTGTATTTCTTCACATTTAAATCTTTTGTAGAATTTTAGTGTTTCACCGGGTAAGTTTCAAGGGAATAAATTGCTTCTGAGAAGCTTTATGTATTCCCGTGATCTTGAGGTGAGGAATTGGAAGAAATAATAAATATCCACAATTATAAATTATAAATAATATGTGTTTAGTTAAATTAGGCTTCACATTCAGCAACATAAGAATAACAACATTCGACTATTCCTTGATTATTCCATTTTAGCATAGAGGTAGTTTTATTTAATTAGAAGAAATTTCCATTTATCTATAGATTGCATTTATTTATTTCTAGTAAAAACAGAAAATCCAAAAACATAGATTAGGAATTAGTTACCTTTGTTTATTTACTTCCATTTTAAATACAAAAAACAAGTAGATTAATTTGTTTTACATATACTTCATTGATTAGTTGCATTCAGTTTTAATTAAATAAAAAGGAGAGTAATCAAATTCTGTTTAGTTTAAATTTGTGTGCAATTTTTGTTTAAAATAGGAATCTATATTAATTAGATTAGAATGAAAACCAACCCCCACATTTCCATAGCGTCCTAGGTTACTTGACCTTAACTTCAGACCCTGTTGGATTCTTGCTTATTTTTTATTTTGGTAGTTCATTGGAATGTTCCAACATGACCATTAAGGGTCGATATCAAAAAAGGAATAGATTTTATGATCCAACTATGACACAATCAAAAATTGACATAAAATTAAATGATATTCACCAAGGCCTTAGACAACTTATATTTCATAATACCTATTTTCATGTAAATGTGCAAAAGGGAAATTGACAATTTCCAAGCATGACAACAATAAACCTGTAACAAAATTTCCATGTTTTATCATTCTGAGGCACCCCGAGTCTATCCAGTCAATCTAGTAACCTCCAATTTTTTTTAATTCATTCCCTTAGGTGATTTAGGAAATTCAAATAACCCCCCTATGTGGTTTTAGGAGTTCTTGATAATGATATCTTTAGGCAGTGTTAGGAAGCACTATCACTAGCCTTCCCATGACTAGAGAAACCTCTTGAAATGGAATGGATGATAAAAATACAACATTAAGGTGAATTGATGGCCTAGAAACATCATGGAAGTGATTTTGGGAGATTTGGGGAAGATTTGGAGAGTTTGGAGCAATTTGATTAAAAACATGATTTAGTGGCCTAGGTAGTGCACAAGTCAAAACAACTACTGAGATTATGAAGGTGTTTTCAAGAGCTCCAGATAGAGTTAGGAGAAAAAAAATTGTAATAAATACAATTCCAAGCCTTACAAGATGGTGAAATAATTTTTTTCACAAAACATTGCCACATTAGGTCTACAACAAGTTTTTCTCAAGCATAGGTAAAGTACCAAATGAATAATAATATTTTTAAGGAATAAAATAGAATAATAAATACATGATACCCCAAAAATTAGTTTAAAAAATACATTTCTAGTTAGGATCATATAAAATTTTACCAAAAAAGTCCATCGGGAGCTCAAGTTATCATCATCTGAAGTTGTCCTTTTGGAGCGAGTTTGGGAGTTAGCCAAATTTTTGGAGGACACATGTCAGCTCCAGGAGCCTAGTGGGATTTTGTGTCCTTGATGTCCCTCAAATTCAGGGACATTAACCATGCAAAATGTTCCCAGCCCCCATATCACCTCTAAAACCTCATGTAATCTTCAGGATTGTCAGTTTAGCCCCCGAGTGCTTTTGGGAACTCAAATTCCCTACTGTCAGATTGCCGCCACATGTCTTTGTCTTCTTCACTATGGAAATTGATGTCCCTCATGTCCCTTTGAGGTGAGGGATGTTAGGGGTATGAAAATTATCCCAACTCCCAATCCAAAACTTGAAAATTTTATAACTTCAGGATGCTTCTTATTGCTTCTAATTGCTTCTCCATTACAAGAAGAAAGTTGCAAAGAATACCTCAGTCCATCATTGTTCTTCAAAACCAGCTCCACCATGGAAACCAAACCTTCCACTCCATGAATATGCACATTTTCCAACTAATATATTGATCTAAAGAGGAATAGGAATGAATAATCAAAGATTAGAGCAAAGGAACTATTCGGAAACCTCCATTATCGTGAAACGAAGATCCAAACATATCTTACAAATTAGTGCATGGATTGACAAAATGTTTGTGGCTGCATTATTATCTCTTTAAGGCCATTAAAAAATCATATTAAAACCTCCCATTTTCAATAAGGAATTATCAAAAAAATAACCACTTTCAGCTCCACGAAGAACAAATCTCAAATTCCCATCAAAATGACAACCGAATCGAAGTGAAATTTCACGAGTGAGACGATAAGAAAAAACCTATCGCAATGAAATTGATTTAATTGTAAATGGAGAAAAAAACAGACCTAAAAATTCAAGCTCCTTTAATGGCCACTATGACACAGTAGTGGAAAAAATCAGTGACCTACCTCTCCATTTCGCATGTTTTTAGTTGGCGAAAACACGCAAAAATTGGAGGGAATGATCGTTGGAAAATCTAGTTTCATGTGAACTAGGTATTGTACCATGAAGTTACTATTTTTTAGGTATATTGAGGGATGCTATTTTTATCATAATTTTGTGCTCTTCAAATAAATTTTTAGATTCTTGAAAATCGAACTGTCGAAATCATCAAAAATTATGAGGGAAGGGTCTCCAAAAAATCTAGTTTCTCTCAAACTAGTTTTTACACGATGAAGTTATTAGTTTATCTAGATATGAAAGACTGATTTTTTTATTAGTATTTTACCCTAGTAGCTCCATAACCAAATCTCTTACTAGGCATAAATACTCATTTTTCATTTCTGAGCTTTCTGGTAAGTGAATCATGATGAAAATTGGATCACAAGTTCATGACGAAGACCTGAATCCAAAATAGTTGTTCACGTCACAAATGGAGGTCGTTTTAACCATTTACTAAAAATAACATATGTTATAGTTCCTCATATGCTATAAATGTAAATCCCCACTGAATTTCAAGTTTGATCTGAAAGAGGGTTTAAAACCCGTAAGCGAGGATCATGAGGGATGATGTGCACATCAATGGATGTGCGAATGACAGCATGAAGAGATCTCGGGAGGAGCGAGCATCAACTAAATGTGCATGCAAAGATTTGAAACATGGGTAGAACCTAGTTAAGCCATAAAACTCTCCTCTATCTCATAGATCAAAAGACATGTACATATAGGAGGTGCTGAGTAACCCCCAGTGCTGCAATCATGATAACTCAAGCAGAGAGGGGGAGTTACATTCCTAAAATAGAAGTGTAACTCCCAATGATGCATATGACGCACTGACACACTGACACGTAAGGGAATCTCATAATGACCCTTAAAGGACACATGGACCTATGATCTCACTTAAGCGAGATGACTCACCTGATGATGTGGAAAATAACACACACCAACACCCTCCCTTCATCATAACTTAGGATGAGGCAGCAAGTCGGAAACAAGAAATGGGTCCCAGCACAAAGCCTAATGAGGTACCCATGTACAAGAAAGAAGTCCCAAGCAGTGAAGGAAAACACAGTGGGAAAAACATCCACCACAAGAGAAAAAAATACTCTCTAATCTAAGAAATATGCCAAAGATGGGTCCCAGCTATAGACAAGCTTAAAAAGGTACCCATGTACAAAGAGGCAATCTCTCGGAAAGAAGAAGAAGAGAGAAGAAGAGGGAGATGAGAGGAACACAGAAGATGTCATTGATGGATTTGAACTCTACAACTCTATGAAGTCTCCCATAAGAATGTTGATGACGAGATCCTCTACCTCTGGAAGTCCACCCACTCCATAAAGGAAACTGAAGGCAGCAACATGAAGAACTTTGAGTCTAGTACACGGAAGTGTGACAGAGGTCTAGCAAGTGAGTTCCAAGGAACTAAAGGTAATGCCACGTGCATAGAACTATCAGAGTGAAAAATAGGAACACCCACAGAAAGGATATCCAAGTGATGTGAAGGGAATAAAACATCCTCCACAACAGAAAAGGGATCCACAACTGAGGGTGGATCAATGAAGGTCTCTGGAAATGTGGAAGTGACATGATTCCCGGAAGGAGCACTCCTAACAACAGAGATGATGAACTCCTCTGAAATACTTGTAGATGGATGAGGGACCTGTAGTGCATCACAAGTAGACTCTGCGAAAAGACGACTAAGGTCAGGTAGATAATCATCCTAATGAGGGGGCTCAACAAATAGAAGAGTGATGTCAGATAGGTATGAGTCATCTAATGAAGGTAGAGGAGTGAAAAGGGCCTCACACACTAGGAGTGGAAAGGAGGTGGGTGTGATGAATGTATGAGACTGAGAAGGGGAATGATCGATATCTGATGAGATGTGGGAAGTGTCAGTACTCTCTAGAATAGTGAGAGAAAGAGGAGAAGAGTCCTTTGTAGTACTCTTGACATCAGAACTGGATGCACAATCCTTGTCATCAGAAGTAGAACCAAGCGAGCTTGTGTCAGTGAAACTACCATCACATGAAGAAATTGAGGAGACGACTAAATAAGCAACAACAATGATGGTGGTAGTATGTGAAGGGTCTCCATAGAGGGACTGAAGAATGCTCCATACATGGTGGGATAGATCTGAGTCTGCCACGTGAAACTAGAGAGAATGAGATACATGCATCATCATGTGACCAAAGACATGGTCACAAGTGTCAAGGAAGTCCTCTAGATGACGATGATCAGTGGGTGCAAGAACTGGCCCAAGCAAGAAGGGTAAAAGACCCTCATGGGTGGGTGAAGTAACGTTCCATGGAAGCACACCAAGCTGAATAGTTCCCTCTCCTAGTGAGAATTGGTGGAGGCTGTAAAATAATCCTATGATGCTCACATCTAGAAAGAGCACTCTCTATGATGAAAAAATGCAAGATGCAAGCTGCATGAAAGCAAGACGTCAGACTCAGCCGATAATGCATCTGCGTGTAAAAACCCAAGAGTACAAGCAACCCCCCAAAATGTGGCACTTTATAAAGCTAGTGCATTTACAAAATTGGAAATGCCATCATGTAAAGTGTGGAAAATCATGTAACTTTGACTAAAGAAGTGCTCAAAAACAAGCAGCAAGTCAAAAGTTATAGCATTAAAATGATTCTTGCAACTGATGGAAAAATGCACTATACACTGCAAACGCATTAAAAAGTGCACGAGATGGGTGCAAAGGGTATCATGTGGGTACTTGTTAGAAATGGCATGAAATTTTAATAGGGGTTTGTTTTGACTGCGAGGGGGGGTTAGCCTCCTGCCGACCCCGGACCTCTCCCTCTGTCTTTGATGAGTGTAGGAGGGTATTAAATAAGCCAAAATATAGCCTTATAAAATTTATAATGCCATGAATGAAATGTTTTGTTTTTTAATCACCCTAAAACATTAAAAAATAAGGTGATAAGGAGTGTGTGGGGGTCCATGTTGATGGAGATGGCTATTGACCGAGCTGTGGAAGCCCATGTGGCAGATTGGAGGGTCCACATGTTGTGTTGGTGAGGTAGAAGGTGTTGCATGCTGAGTTGTTGGTGTCCACATTGTGTAAGGAGCTGGAGCTAAGTGTGGGAGGTGTTGTTGTCTGAGGAGACCCTGTTTGATGGAGCCACATGTTGAATAGATAGTAGGGTGCATAGGTTTGGAGGCTGAGTTGTTGAGCCTGTGAAGAAATGGTTGGAGCAGTGTGGGAGCAAGCTGAAAATTTTTACCAATGCAAAAACATTTTTCCAATGCAGAAGAAATGTTGGAGCACATGCAGGTCAGAAAAACATTTTTTGTAACCGTAATCTACAGGAAAAAATGTTGAACAGGTAGCCTACGTGCTTGGAGCAGTGCTGGAGGTGCTGAAGATAAGGCGTTTGCTGGAACAAGGGAAACAACTGAGCTGGGTGCGCAGGGCTCAACGAACCAGTGTATTTTCCTTGTGAATTTTACTTATGAATTGTTGGTTTCTTCACATATGTTTACGCATAGGTCCTACAATATACATCTGATGCTATTTATGCAGAGAAAAGATGCTAGAAATGTCCTCTTGCTTCAGAAAAATCCATGAAAGAAACACATTTCGATCATTTGAGAAGTAGAATCTGATGGCGAGCATGTTCCACGTGAGTTGTAGAGAGAAAACAAAGTAGGCCAGCACAAAAGGTGAAACCCATTCAATGAACAATGCAAATAATGCTTAGCATCAGGAGTTTGTTCGAACCAATGCAAGCAAGGCTAAGTGTTGATCAATGAATTAATCAATGTAAAAAAAACGTACAGCAAAGTTCACGAGCAAGGAACCATGAGCAGATGAACACGGCCCAGAATGCACAACCAAATCCTAACCATTAATCCTCTAAAACTGCATGTAAAGATGCAAACCATTAAATCCCAAAAATGAAGCCACGAACACCCAAAAACCAAACCACAAACAACCCAAACAGAGGTATGAAAATGCCTGAAATTAATGCAAAGCACACAATTGGGATATTCATTATGACACACACAATGAGATCTAGATATCACATCGAAAGCTGGAAAACACACACAGAAACATTGATGAGTGCATGGATCCACAAGATCTACTCTGATACCATGAAAGAGGGTTTAAAACCTACAAGTGAGGATCACGATTGATGACATGCACATCAATGGACATGCGAATGGTAGCGTGAAGAGATCTCGGGAGGAGTGAGCATCAACCAAATATGCATGAAAAGATTTTAAACATGGGTAGAACTTGGTTAAGCCATAAAACTCTCCTCTATCTCATAGATCAAAAGATGTGTACATATAGGAGGTGCTGAGTTACCCCCAATGATGTAATCATGACAACTCAAGTAGAGAGGGGGAGTTACATTCCTAGAATAGAAGTGTAACTCCCAATGATGCATATGATGCACTGACACACTGACACGTAAGGGAATCTCATAATGACCCCTAAAGGACACATGGACCTACGATCTCACCTAAGTGAGACGACTCACCTGATGATGTGGAAAATAACACACACCAACATGATCACTCAAGACAATTAGAAAAGTGGTAAAATTTAAAGTAAGAAATAAATTGACTTCTTCCCAAAATAGCAAGTCTCCAAATAGCAACCTGCTAAACATAGAAATGTGCTAAAAATAACAATATCTCGGGGAAAGAGGAAGTTGGAATATGGTAAAAGGTTCAAAACGTGAAACTGGAGCAAGATAGGTGATATGTCTCAGAATAGTAGATCATGGGCTCATATTCTAAAAATAGGAGGTTGTTCTCAAAGGGCAAATTTGGCATAGCAAGACATTAAGGGATATTCATTCAGGTCAATATCACCATTTAGGGTCCACAAAGTAAAAATCCAACACTTACTAAATATAGTAACTTGTCCTTTCATAATATAGTAAGTGTTAAGGAAACATGAATTTCCAGTGCACAGGTTGGTCTAGTTTCTTAGATGTAATCAATCATGAAGAGATGGTGGTTTTTCATGGTTTGGAATGATAATATCATATTACAAAGCATGAAATTGCAAGGTATATCATGTGAATTTTTCTTCATCACTTAAGAAGCCGAGTGATTCAAATAGATTTTATCAGAATGATTTCAATGAGTAAAGGATTTCATCAACCAAGTTTCAAGGAGGGTCATCATAAGAATTGTATGTGTTCATCTCAAGCTTATAGTGGTAAACATCATAATAATGTTTCTAAACACTCATTCTATGGTTCAGGATGTCCATGCATCATAGAGTTTTTGGTCATCACTAGATTGTGAAAATGATTAAAAGTTATTCAAGGGATCAATCTTCATCAGTGTAGAAGATCACCAGTGGCAAAAATCTTCCATCGAATTTCATGGATGCATCAAGGCATTCAAATAATTTCATCACAAAGAGTGTTTTCCCCTCCATCCCTTCCATATTCCTCTATTTCACTCTCTTATTTCTTTCTCCATTCTAATTCTTCGTTATGCGTCATTATTGTAATTCGTCCTATTCACTTAAGTGACCTATGTTAAATTTGTAAAAGGTATTTTCTCAAAATTATAAGAGAAATAATTAATTCATGGAAAATGAAAGGTCGCGAGTGGAATATGGAAATGAAGAGTCATGTGAGGGATGTGAAAGAACAATTCAAATTGATACAAATTGTAATGAGCTCTTAATTCGAAAGGTTCTAACTCTAAAATTCTTCTAGCTAGTTGTATTTTTGTAAGTTCATGAGAGATATTTTTCTCACTTGTGAGTGAAAAGAGTTAGCCACTTTTCCCCCATTCTCAATGAATTCCATGACCATACTATGTGCAATTTATTCTTAAGAATCAATACAAGATGAAGGATCATTTATCCTTTTTGACTAAGGGGTTTACTAATACCTTGTGTTCATTAAATTCTAATTGGTCTTGTTGTTGTTTACAATATTTTTTCTTCCCCATTTTAGTGCATGTGATGAAATTTATAACTAAAGTGTGTAGGAATCTGATTTTCTACCTACAACATTACTTCTCCTACCTATTTTCTCACTCCCTTTTCCCACTCTTAATAAAAATTATTCCCTGGTAAGATATTGTTATCTTTTCTATGGGTCAGTAGAGTGCCCCTGTTAGATCCCCAGCCACAAGGCCACCAGGAAAATCCACATTTATTCATGCATGCATATATGATAGATGCATCAGTTAAGTAGAGGGACTTAGATTCCCATACGGTTGGAAAGAAATCTAGAATTTTGTACACCCAAATTTTTTTCTCACCAACATTTTTTTGGCACCCATCGTGGGGAATATTTAGGAGTGTCTGCACCCAAAATACAACCACAAGGTCTGAAAATCAAATTAAAAAATAGATTTCAAAGGAAAATCATTTTTTGAAGGTAAATCCATCAAGGAGTGAACCCATTTCACATTCATTTCCTACATCATGAAGAAATGTAAAGATTGGAGTGAGGTACCAATGAGTGATACTGAAGAGGAAGAAGAAGATGTCTATCTGAAAAATAAGATCATTGATCAGCCATGGTTTCAGACTAGTGTTGAAAAAGGAAAGAAGAAAGAACCTATCACCGATGAAGAGGAATGGATTCAAAGGAGACATAAGATAAGGTTTTATGTTCGAGAATATGTCATATTTTTGTAAGAGATGAACGAGCAACTTGAAACATCCCATAGTGAGGAAGAAGAAGAGGAGAGTTTTCCTATAGAGGAAGGTCCTAAAGATCATTTTTACCATAGGGTTTTCATACCCTAAAGGTTCTTAAATGTTGATGAATAAAATCCCATCCTTGATCCTTCTGATGAAGATAAAATCAGTATTCATGAAAATGACAAAAGATAGGATGGTGCAAGATCCACTTAAAAAGATTTTTGCAATCTCACATAGCTCACTAAAAAATTGAGAACGTTTTCCATCTTATACCATTCTCTAAATGAATTCATTGTATACGGTGATGAAGAAATGAATATTTTGAAAATAGAATATGTGGAAAGGCTTTAGAGCATAATAGAAGCAAATTATGACCCCCAAAGTCTTTGATGAACTTTAAAGGCATGCTTTAGCTCTACAGAGAAGATATAAACATATTGAAGCTCCACACCAAATGGAGCAAGAAGATGAGATGCACCCTATGGAAGAAGACCCATATTGCTGCCAATACTATGATTTTTTAATTCCTGGAAGATTATTTGATGCTCCCTAAGAATATCTTATCATGGAACCTTCCGATGAAAGCCAAAGAAATATCATGGAGGAAGAAGTAGAAGACATGAAGATATAGTCACCATTTAGAAATTCCATCTAGCTCGAGGCACAACCTATAGGAGGAATAATATATTCAATAGAGGAAGATACTATCTGCATAATGGATGACCCAATGCTCTCTGAAGACTCCACTAATGATGAAGAAGATGAAAATTTTAAAGTAAGCATGAATGTTTTCTTTTCAAATTTTGATACTTCAATTAATGATGAAATGGACAAATGTGAAAAAGTTCAAGAAAATCACCTGACATCATGTTCCAAAGACAATGAATTCAATATTGTCATAAATAATCTTCCCTACCATTTTGATTCTTCAAGTGATGTTTCATCAAGAAATGGAGGAAGTCAAAGAATCAAACTCTCTTCTCGATGTAATCATGGATGATCAAATGGAAGAAGCCCACTCTCTTTTCAAATATGAGGAGAACATAAAATTTGAACAAAATCTCGACTCACTCGAGGAGTAAAATCATCATCACGGTGAAAACATAGCCTTTCATATTTCACCTGAGAAAGAAGATTAAATAATGAATGGTCAAGATGTAGCTGAAAATTCTTCTCATACTTCTACCCTAACACGGTTGTCTGATTCTTACCATGAAGAAGATGATATGGATTTTGAGCTTGAAGGAGAACCCTTCCCATGAATATTGGACCTCTTATCCCTTTCAGTACATGTCATGAATCAAGTATTCCTATGTTTGAAAGAAAGTGAATCTTTGGAAATGCAAAGCATGGAAGAGGTGAACAAGGATTTTTCAAATGGATCATGGGCCCATATGGATCATATTTTTAAATATCTCCTAGCGGCACAACAAAAAGATTCCTCCAATGAAGAGAAAAATGAGCCTATGGAAATTTCTAAAGAACTATCTGTACAAGATATCTTGAAGGCTATGGAAGAAACTGAATATCCTCAACTTAGTCTTGAACTCTTAACCTAGGCCATGGAGATATAAGACATGTATGAGTCAATTTGTGCTTCCTATTTTGGTGCATCAATTTTTGATGTTGAGATGGAGTAGTTGGATAATCTTGATGACTTCCCTAATACTTCGGTTGATGAGAATGGACATGAAAGCATGTCTTTTCCTTCCACATCGTGTAAATAAGTTCATGAGTGCAAAAGAAGAAAAATTCGTGAATCTCCTTTGGACATATCATTTTTTTAAGACAACACCTTGGCCATAGAAGAAGATAACAGGGAAAACATTGAGCTAATTTTCATTCAAGAAAGTTTTTCAGAACATGGCGAAACTCTGTAGAAATGTTGGGAGTATATTGAAAACCAACTTACTCCAACCATTTCAGAATGTTCCATTAATGCAAAACAAGAGTTTATATGGAAAAATCCATTGAAGGGTGAATAATTATTACATGACAAAACCAAAAGCTATGAATTTGAAAATAATATCAAGAGGGAATCCAAACGAATGCATATTGGCGAAAATTTCTCTAGACAACAAAGCGGGAGTATGCATGATTCTTTCCAAATGATCCAAAATCATATTGCAATCACCTTCCTCGAAACTTTAATTTATCTTGAACATGTTCCCATGCTGCAAAAATCTCTTAAGGATGATGAAGACCTCTGGCTCAATCATTTAACCTCCATGAACAAAAATACTTGGTCAGAGAAATAAAGTGAAATGTTCAAGGAAGTTCTTGAATGGAAATAAAACTAGTTTATTCTCACTCTATCCTAGTGTTTTGCTGATATAAGAGACAATTTGAAGTTGAAATTCAAAGAAGATGAATGTTTTCATGACAAAAACAACTTTCCCACTCTCGAAGACATGGAGGGATGGTGTCTCATGATTGCGGGACATCAAGAAGAAGCTTCAAAAAGAAATTTTTTTGAGAGGTTAACCAAATTTTAAATGGATAAAGTAACATTCTCAATACAGTATGAGTATAAGGATGAAATAATGATCAATATTCTTCTTCTCAAGCCATACAAGGCTATCACAAAAGCATGGTTTGATCAAATAATAGTTTTTTTTTCTTCAAAGGTCAGGCTTCAATATGATATCTTATGATGGCATGTACTTTTATCAACTCGTTGCTAGGTATGTGTATATCCTTTCCCTACCTTTGTAAATTTCCATCCCCCTGTACATAATTTCCCTTTCCTATTGTGTGTGTTTTCCTTCCCGTTTTTTGGTCATGTGTTTCCTTTCGGTCATTTTGTGTGTGTGTGTGTGTGTTTTTCCTTCTTCTCTCTCTCTCTCTCGTAAGTTTTACATGACTCTGCAAAGCCCAATGTATAACGTACTAGTATTTGTTTTGAAATGTTGAGATTATGGGATTATCCATGTCATTTATTTTTTATGCTCATTCCATGTCATGTCCCCAAGATAGATATAATTTTTTTTTGTGGAAATGTGCAATAGGGAAATTGACAATTTCTAAGCATGACAATGATACCCATGTAGCAAATTTTTCATGTTTTATCATTTTGAGGAACCATGGGTCTACCCAGTTAGTCCAATAACCTCAAAATTGGTGTTAATTCATTCCCATAGTTTATTTAATAAATTCAAATGAACCCCCTATGTGATTTTAGGAGTTCTTGAAAAATGTTATCTCTGGGCAATGTTGGGAAGGGTTATCACAGGCCTTCCCAAGACTGGATAAACCTCCTAAAGAAGAACAGATGATCCAAATCCAACATAAAGGTGAATTTAAGGCCTATAAACATCATCCAATATATTTTGAAAGATTTAGGAAAGGTTTGGAGAGTTTGTAGTAGTTTGTTCAAAAACATGGTTCATAGGCCTAGGCAGTGCACATGTCAAAACAATTGTTGAGCTTCTAAAGGTGATTTTGGGAGATCTGAATGGAGTTAGGAGAAAATAAAAAACATATATGGAAATATAATTCCAATCCCTACAAGATGGTGACATCATATCTTTCACAACATTTTAGTGAATTAGGTCTGCAAGTAGTTTTTATCAAACATAGATGGAGTACCAAATCAAAAATACATTTTCTTGGGAATCAAATGGAAGAATCAAGACATGAAACCCACATCATTGGATTTAAAATTCTATTTATACTTAGGATAATATAAAATTTGACTAAAAACTCCATCGGGAGCTCAAGTTATCAGCGTCTCAAGTTGTCCTCTTAGAGCGAGTTCAGGAGTTAGCCAAATTTTGGGACATGTGTTAGCTCTAGGAGCTTGGCGGGATTTTGTGTCCTTAACCTCCCTCAAGGTAAGGGACATAAACCATGAAAAAATGTTCCTATCCCCCATATGACCTCTAAAACCTTATGCAACCTTTAGGATTGTAAGTTCAGCCCTTGGGTGTTATTGGGAGCTCAAATTCCCTATCGTCGGATCGTCGCCATGTGTTACCATCTTGCTCACTATGGAAATTGATGTCACTCACATCCCTTTGAGTTGAGGGATGTCAGGAACATGAAAATTCCCCCAAAACTAACTCCAAAATTTGAAAATTTTCCAACTCCAGGTTGTTTCTTACTGCTTCTAACTGTTTCTCCATTGTTAGAAGAAAGTTGCAAAGAACACCTTAGTCCAGCATTGTTCTTCCAAACCAACTCTGCCATGGAAACCAAACCTTATAATTCATGAATAGGAATTTTTTTCAAATAATTTATTGATTGAAAGAGGTAGAGGAATAAATAATCAAAGAGAAGAGTGAAGGAATTCTTCAGAGACCTCCATTACCGTGAAATGAAGATTCAAAAATATCTTGCAAATCAATGCACGGATTGAAAAACCATCTATTGCTGAGTTATTCTCTCTTAAAGGGCATTAAAATTTAATATTAAAACCTTCCATTTGTATACATGAATTATCACAACAAATAAATTCCACTTCCAGATCCATGAAGAAAAAATCTCAAATTACTGTCAATCCGACAACTGGATCGAAGAGAAATTTCATGAGTGAGACAAGAAGCAAAAAACTTTCGCAATGAAGTTTATTTCTTCATGAATAGAGAAAAAAACAAGACTTTATAATTTCAAGCTCCATTAATGGCTGCCATGACACAGTACTGGAAAAAATCAGTGAGCTACCTCTCCACTTCTTAGGGTTCGAGTGGGAGAAATCACATGAAAAGTGGAGGGAATGATCGTTGGAAATTCAAGTTTCACATGGACTATTTTTTGGGCCATGAAGTTCCTATTTTTTAAGAATATGGAGGGATGTGTTTTTTATCATTTTTCTTCGCTCTTTAAAGAAATTTTCAAATTCATGAAGAATTGGCGGGTGAAATCATCCGAAATTTAGAGGGAAGGGTCTCCAAAAAATCTAGTTTCTCTCAAACTAGTTTTTATACAATGAAGTTGTCATTTTATCAAGATATGAACGAATAATTTTTTTATCAGTATTCTTCCCTGGTAGCTCCATACCCAAAGCTATTACTAGACATAAATTTTCATTTTTCATTTCAGAGCTTTCTGGTAAGCAAATCATGATGAAAATTAGAGCACGAGTTCGTAATGAAGAACCAAATCCAAAATAGTTATTCCCATCGTAAACAAAGGTAATTTTCACCATTTACTAAAAATATCATATGTTATATTTCCTCACATGCTATAAATGGTGGGACCTACCAAATTTCAAGTTTGATCACTTAGGACAATAAGAAAAGGGGTAAAATGGAAAGTAAAACAGAAAAATGACTACTTCCCAAAATAGCAGGTCCCCAAAATACAACTTGCTAAAAATAGAAATGTGCTAAAAATAGAAATATATCAGGAAAAAAGGAGGTTAGAATATGGTAGAAGGTTTAGAAGGTGAAACTAGAGAAATATAGGTGATATGTCCAAGAATAGCAGAGCATTGGCTCGTATTCTAAAAATAACAGGTTGTTCTCAAAGAGAAATTTTGGCACAATAGGACTGAGGGATAATCATTCAGGTCAATATCACCATTTGTGGTCTATAAATTAAAACTCCAACACTTACTAAATATAATAAGTTATCCCTTCCAAATATAATAACTATTAAGGAAACATGAATTTCCAGTACACAAGTTGGTCTAGTTTCTCAGGTGTAATCAATCATGAAGAGATGGTGGTTTTTTATGGTTTGGAACAATAATCTCATATTATAAAGAAGGGCATCACAAGGCACATCATTTGAATTAATATTCATCACTTAAGAGTTTGGGTGATTCAAAGAGAGTTGGCTGGAATGATTTCAATGAGTCAAGGAGTTCATCAACCAAGTTTCAAGGAGGGTCATCGTGGGAATTATATGTGTTCATATCAAGCTTGCAGTCGTAAACATCATAACAATGTTTCTAAACACTCATTCTATGGTCTAGGATGTCCATGCATCATAGATCTTACGGTCATCACTAGATTGGGAAAATGATTTAAATTTATTCAAGGGAGCAATCTTCATCAATGTAGAAGATCAACAGTGGGAGAAATATTTTGTCAAAGTTCATGGCTGCATCAAGGCATTTCATCATGAGGAGTTTTTTCCCCTCCATCCCTTCCCTCTTCATATATTTCCCTCTCTTATTTCTCTCTCCATTCTAATTCATCGTTATGCATCATCATTTTATTTCATCTTATTCACTTAAGTGCCCTATTTTAAATTTGTAAAAAGGTGTTTTCTCAAAATTATAAGAGAAATACTTAATTCATGGAAAATTAAAGGTCGGGAGTGGAATATGGAAATGAAGATTCATGTGAGGGAGGTGAAAGGACAATTCAGGTTGCTACAAATTGTAATGAGCTCTTCATTCCAAGGGGTTCTAACTATGAAATCGTTCTAGCTAGTTGTATTCTTGTATGTTCATGAGAGATATTTTTCTCACTTGTGAGTGAAAAGAGTTGGCCACTTTTCCCCTATTCTCAATGTGTTCCATTCTCATAGTATGTACAATTTCTTCTTAAGCATCAATACAAGAATAAGGAGGTTCGATCCCTTTTTGACTAAGGGGTTTATTGATACTTTGTGTTCACTAAATTTTAATTGGTCTTGTTATTGTTTGCAGTATTATTTCTTCATCATTTTACAGAATGTGATGAATTTTCTAAATAGTGCATGTAGGAATATGATTTTCTACCTACAACATTAGTCCTCCTACCTCTTTTCTCACTCCCCTTTCCCACTCTTTAGACAAAGTCTTCCCTAGAAAGAGGTTTTTAGATTTTCCACAGGGTCAGTGGAGTACCCCTATTGGATCCCTAACCACAAAGACACCAGGAAAATTTACCTTTACTTGCACATGCATATATGACAGTTGCACTGACTAAGTAGAGGGACTTGGATTCTTAGAGCGTTGGCCAGAAATCTACAAGTTATTCCACCCAACAAATTTTCTCTCCAACACTACCTCAATATCACCTACCATCATAATACAACTAATTTCTTTGAACATGGTGGACAACACTAAAGAGTTCTAGGAAAACCATCCATGTAGATATTAGACTTGTCGTTATCCTACCATACATAACATATTCATGACCCCCTTTAGAGATGAATTAGTACATGATAAAGGATAGTTTCCAATGTTCCACAACCAAGTAGAGTATTATTCAGCTCCATAGATATTCATTTTGACTTGCATACAACGATTTTCCTTGATCGTAGCATTACACTTGAGAAAGTTAGACATGTGTTTATTACAATCAATGAGAAAATACCCATTTTTCTAGTTGATAACATTTATTTTCCTTGACATGGTCTATATTCATTTTCCACCTATTATTGTTTACCCATCCTACTACCATCCCATCCATTTTATTCTATCTTTCCCAACAGGACCTCGGGAGGTCACATACGTCTAGGAGTCATGTGTTGATTCTTAGGCATACAAAATTGGTGAATGTGATGTGAAGGAATAGTTCCTTTTCATATCCTCATTTTTTATTTCATCCATCCTTCTCCTCTCTCATTATTGTGTGGGTGTTTATACAACACGCAAATATGTCAGGTCAGGAATACAACATGACCATATTTGGTCTCAAATCCTATTACAACAAAGTTGGTATGTAATAATCACCATCTTTATCAGGGTAGGCTTATAATTACTCATAAAATTTATTGGCTCCTAACACTCCCCCTCATCAATTATTTAACACCAAATTAATAATTAGGATTGAGGAGATAGCCTAACCTAAATACAATGCACAACCAGAGTTCTCCAACTCTAATAACATAAAATTCAAGATAAAACAAGGGTTTTATCCACATGTCTTGTCTAGACCTCACGTTAGCATGCAAAACAATTCATTATCTTCTTATATATCATCAAACAATGAGTTCTTGGTACAAATCACCCAAAGTAGAAATCATTTTAATTTAGATTAATCCTTAGACATGATGTAAGGATATAGTGATGCTCTTCTTCAAAACAATACCACCAACCCTCCTCTAAAAATGGAAAACATATCTAAAGAGGGGTTGTCTATAAAATATCAATTTATAATGGGGTATCATGTACGTTTGCGACCCAACAAGTCTCAACAAAATTCTAGGAAAAACACACCACCTTTACCTAGAGATATGATCTCAAAATTGGTGGGTAGGATTAAAGAAGTATAAATTTCCCAATCAACACATTCTACATATTTTGTGGGTTAAAAAAATACTTCCCATCACTTGAAGAAACAAGGCTACATTCCTTCCATGAGTTCTTATCAGCAACCACATTCTCAAATCTACTTGGGTGATCCTAACCTAAGAGACCTTCATACAGGATCAAGAACACTAGGGATTTCCCTTCATCCTTCATATATGTATCCAATAAAAGGTCTTATCAGAAGTGCATTCTCAAATGTTGATCCCTCAAGAAATACAAAATTCCCTAGTATTGTACCTACAAACCCATATCCTAGTTTTCTTCCTCCCTATGTCCACATGTATTCTATATCTCCTCCCATGGACATGTATTCTTTTCCTAGACCTTACGCTCAATAAAAAGTGGTTACTTATGCCCCGAATAATGCTTATGCTATGCCATATCAAACTCCATTTCCACCTCCACCTCCCCATCATGGATCATAAATGGTTTAGTCATATGCAATGGGAACATACTCCGAGTACCTAAAAAAGCCTCTAGATTTCACTATACAATGTTTCATGCTCCCACGGCTATTGTTAGACATCCCTAATTTTAAGAGGGAGGGATATCCAAATGCCCATATTAAGTCATACACCACTACCATTAGATAATTACTCCCTTGGGATGTAGTCACCATAAAATTATTTCCTAAGACTCTTGAGGGGATTACTCTAAACTGGTACTACAGAATCCTTAAATCCTCTATACATTACTTTAAGCAATACATATCCAAGTTCATTAAGGATTTTCACATGCTCAAGTTATTGAGAATTGGGATTAGGGAATTCTTGCATATTAAACAAGAACACAATTATTCCACTTCCCATTTCATTTAGAGGTGGCAGCAAGTCCTTTATTCTTCTGTTATTACTCCCAACATGGACAAGATGAAGCTTTGTGATTTATTTCTCCATTCTATTAATCGAGAAACCAAGGAATAAGTCAAACATTTTCCTTTTTGAAGATATGAAGAAGTCTTACAGGGTTCCCTTCATATTGACCATGTTGTGATAGATAGTGGGCATAAGACTTATGGCCCAAATGGGAAGTTGGTCACTTCCGCTCAAAACAATTCTAACTATCAAAACGGTTCAAACAACAATCAACGACCCAAGGTCCTCAATCGAAACTGTGGTTCCACAATGGATGGCTTGATATTTCATCCCAAGAAACCCAATTTTTCAAATACTAATAATTTAAATAACAAATCTAATGAAAACAATCAAAGGAAAAATAAACTTAATCCTTCTATTAATGTAGTTGAATTTAGTCATCCTCTAGCTCAACAAGTTCAGGCCTCGGGCCCTATTTCATACTTGAATTGATTCTCAAACCAATATCAAAAATAGGGTCAAAGGCCTCCAAACTATAAATACAAAAACTAGATTCAACAAATTATAGGAACTATATACCACATCAAAATAAGAATCAAATATCTAGTGATTATGATCCTAACTTATATTCTGGTTTCACTAGAGTTATAAGAAATGATGCTCAGACTTGTAGGGACTCTAACAAGTTTATGCAACATCTTCCAGAGGATTAGAGGCATATATTTATTGAGATGTTCTTAGCCAATCCTATGAGATATCTGTAAAGTACTCACATGGAACCTATCTCCCCACATTATTCTACTCTTGGAATCTATAGGGATTATTTCCCAAAGCACCCTAAAAATGAGAAATTTAATCCTCAGGGTACAAATAACGGTAATTTTATAGGAAAAAATAAAATAAAAAATCCTCTGCATCTACTGACCCATGAGTTACTCCTCCTTTGGACCAATGAAACAAGACTAAGATTATTGCTTAGTCAAGTTAGAGACTGAACCAAATATCCATACCACTACCTTCACTCATGACTACACATCGCAGCCTCTCCCTAGTTACCATTCAATGTAATATGATGCAGATATAGTCCCTAAACCATTAGGGGCTTATGATTTGATTACATACCTAAATGAGACCACATCTCACATATCCTTCTTTTTTTTGTTGAATAATTACCCTACACATCGATCTACTTTATTAGAAGTGTTAGGTCTTGGAAACTTAATTCATGTTACTCCCCCTCTAAAGGCCCAAATAAAATATATATACTTTTATGTATATCCTCTGGGATATCATGAGAGAGACGTTGGGTTTATTTTCGATATTAGTAATATGCCCACAAATGTTGAGTTAGCATAGAGAGGTGATCCCACCTTATACTTACAAGTATGGATCTAAAAAAATTATGTTGAGAGATATATGATTGAAGATGGAGTTGTGATCATAATTGTCCCCTTTTCTTTCTTAAAAAATATAGGCTACAAAGAATCGAATATATTTTTAACTCCAAACACACTGAGAGGAAATGATAGCCTCAAGGATACTTCCATTGGGACCATAGTTATCCTAGTTACTCTAGGATCTAAGACGATTTTGACCAAGTTTTATAATATACTCTCATGGAAACCGAATATAATAATGGTCCTTTATTGGCCATGGATTCATAGGATGAAGGTAGTTCCCTCTCCTTTATTTCAAGAAGTCATGTTCCTTCATCTAGGGAAGGTCTTTATGGCTGAAGGTGATACAAAAGAATTTGACATTCACCTAGATAACCTTAAGAAGAATCCTGGGGTCCATTCATAATTCAAGATCCCAGAAAACTAGTTAAACAAGCCCCTCCCTTCATGAGGACTAATTCTCATGACCAAATTTGTCCCAATAATAGAGTTAGAGCCACCCAAGGAAATTAAGGGGGTCAACGTTAAGGAGAACAAGACTGCCATGGTTAAGACTATTTCAATAAAAACTATGGCAGGGATTGAGTAGTTCATGGAGAATGATTTTCCAATTATTATTTCATTTGATCCTTTAGGCATATTTCATGCTCTTTGGATATCCTCTCTTCTGATAGACACTATTGGAGAGGTTTTCATGGTTGAGGTGTTTGAGGTTTAGGGAGAGGATTTAAATAATGATGAAACATCTATCTTTCCTGATAATTATTGGCCTCTTAACTACAACGAAGAAAAAATTGTCTATAGTGTGGGGGAAGGGGAAATTCTCACTTCCCTAGAAGGGAGATTTATTCCATTTTATACTAAATTAAATTTTGAATGTATGAAAAGTATAGCTCAAATAGAGGATCTACTTATTGGTCTCATTGTAGCAAATTTAAAGGGTGTGTACAATGCTAGAGTACTAGTTGACTCATAACTTATTGAAAACCGATTAGAAGAAGTCTACAAGACTAGAGTAGAGCACCTCAAACTTTAAAAGTTCACCTTGTTCAAACTCTATAAATATTTTGATTTTATTTCCATTAAATCCATTCTGAGAGATAAGAACCAACTTTCCAATTCTACACCCACTTCCTCCTCTTGGTTTTGTCCTAATAAGGGTTTAAAGGAAACAAAAGTCATCACCTTTGTCTGAGCCGAACCTTTAGTTTGTAAGGTTCCTACCAATGTAATGTTGGCATACATGGAGACTAAAAATGGGCATATTACACTAATTTTTTTGGAGAATGACGAGGAATTATAGGATACTTCCATGCACATGTTGACCTTCATCCTGCACATCATAGAAAAGTATTTTCCCTCTCCCTTGACCCTACTTATTACTTTGGAGATAGAACGATGAATCCTTCATCAAAATATTTTTAAATCTATGTGGTTAAAGAAAAGTAAATATATCTACCTCCATATCCACTTGAATTCGAAGAGGGTAAATTCTTCTTTAATTGAGGTAATGATATATTTTAACATTGGAATGGAAGAGGAACATATAAATTTAAATCTTGGTTCTTCGTTGATAACTCAAGAAGTAGAAGCACACATTATAGTACTTAAAGAACATTCCAAATATTTTAATTTCAGTTATAAGGAGATGATAGGTGTCACTCCCAATTTGGTAGTTCATAACCTAGTTACCATAAAATAGAAATTGAAACCCATTCAGCATAAGGTTACTTTTATGATTAAGGAGGAAGTAATGAAACTCCTTTAGGTAGGGTTTATTAAACCAATGGACTACTCCAAGTGGTTGTCAAATATTTTCCCGGTCATTGAGAAGAATGAGAATATACAAATATGATTGACTTTAGATATATTAACAAATCCTTCCCCAAAGATAATTTGTCATTTCCTTCTATCAAAATAATTTTTGATGCGACGACTAGTTATGAGTTATTGTCTCTCATGGATGGAATTTCCAAGTATAATAAAATAGGAATTTTTCAAGAAGTAACAGACTAAGAATACATTCATTGATCCTTGGGGGAAATTCTATTACATTGTCATGCCTTTCAGTCTGAAGAATGTTGGAGCAATGTGCCAATGGGCCATGACATATGTCTTTCATGATATCATCCATAAGATTGTGGAGATGTATGTTGATGACCTCCTGGAAAAAGGAAAGAAACATGGTGATCATCTTGAAGTTATTTGTATTATTCTCTCATGGTTAATTGAATATGGTCTCGTGTAAATGTGTGACATGGAAATTGGAAGTTTCCAGGGACGACAACTATACCCATGTGCCAAAATTTTCATGTTTTATCATTCCTAGTCACCCCAAGTCAAATCCATCAGTATGGTCAACTCATATTTGATGTAAAATTGGTCCCCTAGGTGATTTAATAGATTGAATTTAATCCCCCAGGTGATTTTAGGAAGTTTTGAAAATATGTTATCTTCTGCCAGTATTGGGAAGGGTTATCATTGGCCTTCCCAGGACTCGATCAAACTCACTGGAGCATAAAGGAAGGGTAAAATTCAACATGGAGGTGAATTGAAGACATTATAACATCATGGAAATGATTTTGGAAGGTTTGGGGAAGTTTTGAAATACTTGGAGCAGTCTGAGTAAAAAATAGGGTTCACAAACCTAGGCAGTACACAAGCCTAAAACAGTAGTTGGGATTTAGAAGAAGATTTCAGGAGCTCTTGATGGAGTTAGACGTAAAAAAAAACATTACCAAAAATAGGATTCCAATAATTACATGATGGTGAAATCATATTTTTCACAACACCTTGTTTAATAGGGTTTGGAGGTAGTTTTTCTTAGGCACAGGTGGAGTCTTAAATCAAAAATCTAATTTTTCAGGGATCAAATGGATTAATCAAGACATGAGAATCCCACCATTGGATTAAAAATTAATTTTAATGTTAGGATCATATAAAATTTCACATGAAATTCCACCAGGATCTCAAAATATCATCATTCCAAGTTACCCTTTTGAAGACAGTTTTCGAGTTAGTCAATTTTCAGGAAGACATATGTCAGCATCAAGAGTGTGAATGGATTTTATGTCTCCAAAATCCTTGAGGTCAGGTGGAAAAACATTTAAAAAAATTTCCTATCCCCATGTGACCTCTAGGACCCTCATGTGACCTTCAGACTTGACAATTCAGCCCCCAGGTGCATTTTTGGAGATCTAATTCCCTATCGTCGAATCAAGGACACGTGTCAACTCAAGGACTACCATGGAATTTAATGTCCCTCAAATCCCTAATTTCAGGGAATTAAAAACATTAAAAATTCACCCATACCCTATGGGGAGTCTTTTGGTCATCCACGTGACCGACTCTTAGCTCCTAGTGCTTTAATGCAACTTTTTTCGCATCCATTCCCTATCGTCCGATCACCACCACATGTCATCCTCTTGACCACCATGGAATTTGATGTACCTCAAATTCTTGTGGTCAAGGACATAAATACATGATAAATTCACCCATCCTTCTCCCTCCATGATTTTAAAAATTTAAAATTCTAACTGCCGCTTCACCCGTTTCCAGTGCTTCCAGCTGCTTCTACTCCCGTGCAAAGATATTTCCATTCTTCCTCTATAACTTCTCCTCTATCATTCCAAAATTACTGAACCTTGAACATGACATTCCATAGATTTTATTCCATTCTAGTGCATGAAATAATGCAGGTCCTAGAAGGAAACTTGAGCAAACACAGAAGAAGAGGAACATAATGAAGAAGGAGAAAACAGAGAAAACTCCATGGCCATGAAACGAGAAGTTAAATAAATATCTCAAAAGGATGTCTGAAACAACAAACTATATTTTTTTGTTAATTCCTCTACCCAAGGCCATCAATAATACACCTTCAAACTCCCCTCTTGTGTAACATAGCATCGACAACAAAGAAATCCCACTTCTGGCTCAACGAAGAAAAAATATAATTTCCTGGAAAAACGTTAGGTGAGATGAAGTAGAATTGGATGGGAAGCATCAGAAGATAAAACCCACATTAAAATAATAAGTTGTTTTCACAAATAGAGGATAAAACAAGACTTGCAGTTTTGAGGTCTATTAATGGTTGCCGCATCTAGAAGCACTGTCAGGTCTGAAAATTAAAAGTTTAAAATCTCCTACAGTTTTGAGTGAGCGGGACTGAAATTTTAGAGGGGCGATATTGGGATCAAACCCATATAAGAAAACATTTTTACATGTCAATCTAACATCCAGAGGCCAACTTTCTAAAAATAGCAGGTCTACAACATAGGGACTGCTATTTCGAGAAAGTCATCAACAGAAGAATCTGCAAAGGAGACGGTGACCTTGAAGATGCACTGCTACTGAAAAATCACTAGAATAGACATTTTTGACACTTGATAAAAATAATAAGTGGTTCCATAGAAACCTACTAAAAATAGAAATTTGATCCATAAGGAACAAGGAACACAGGGAGAAAGGAAAACAGAGTTGCAACATCCAGTTTAAGATTCAGGACTTGATTTTTCACACTTACTAAAAATAGTATGTTGTTCTTTCTGGGTCAAACATGAAGTCAAAGTGGATGGGTCAGAAGCTGACATAACCCTTCACCTGTGAATATGATGTGGAATACAGTGATGTATTATACATGGACTTGAATGAACTTAAGACTTGCATGGAATCTAAGGAACAAAAGAGGACTGAAGACTAGATATTCAGAGGTGGCTTACTCGATGCTCTAGGGAACCCAGTGTCTATGCAGATTCTCAAGTTAGTCCTAGCCTACTCTTTCCACTATGATCCTGAGACTCAAGCCATCTGAGATGACAACGGTATAAAGATGGTGGTCATCAGTCCTAGGATCATTTCACTCACTCTACAGATACCGACATCCCCCAACATGGTTGTTATCCCAAAGGATAGGGGCTCACATGATTAGGAAACAATGGATTCATATGTCCAAGAAGTAGCACTCGGCTCATGCTTGAAAATAAGAAGAAAGCCTTCCAAGATGCCTAAGAATCTTCCCAGATGTGAGTTATGAGAAGGGTATTCTGAAGTGATCACTCTCCTCTGTAGATTTATGGGTGAAGTAAGCACCGTAGACTTCAAGGATTAGATGGGCATTTTCATCCTTCCTTTGATAAAAGGAAATCAAAGGATTGAATGGGGGCAGATCATCAGTGACAATCTATATCTGCAACTACTCTAAGTGCCCACAAAAAGGAAGTTCCACATGAATTCTTACCTATTTTACCTCCTTGTAAGATCAAGATATTTCAAAGGATTTTCTCTCACACAGAATATTGTTTCCAAGGTGCCTACATTTGAGAAAATTCCCCAGTTAGTAATCAAGGAGAGCAATAGGAATTTTGCTCATGTGAACAATAGATTCACCATATACATGGTCCAAAGCTTAGAAGGGGATCTTGAAGCTTAGATGTCACCACAAGTGGCATCCCTGATCAAGGAATATGGCTCATACTTCATACAATTCTCAACCTTCTCCTACATATGATTCGCTAGCTTTGACCAAGCTTTGTTGAGACTGCTTAAGTACCTTAGTGACCAAATTGTATTGTTTGAGCTCTAAAAATAGATCACTCAAGTGAATAATAAGCTCAGAAGTAGGGTAAATAAGTTGATTTCATTCCCTATATCTCTAGGGGTGTTCACATGTAAAATTTCAAATGATGTATCTCACCTGGAGGCCGTTTTTGAACATTTGACTTTGCATTCCTATGTCATCAGGCCCAACTTTGACATCTGAGAAGATCCTGACTCATTATATGTCCCAAAATTATAGCATGAACCACAACTCAAGGAATAATTTTCCAACTTTATTAACGAGTTTGAAGTACATTAAAAGGACCACATGAGGATTACAATCAGCAAGATTAAGAAATATAATTTCTCTTGGTATGAAGACATCTTGCATGATGATGGGAAAGAGATGTAAGACCTTGAGTATGCAGTAGTCAAGATGTACCCAATTCCCTAAATCAACTAGCATGTTCATGAATCAAGAGATATATTAGAGTGGAATGAAAATGTGGTGAGGAGAATGAGGAACTTGTTTCAGAAGAAGAGGACTATGATCATCCAATCACGAGTAATTTCTCTAAACCAGAAGAAAGCTTCACATAATTTATCTTCAAAAGTGGTGGAGGTGAGTTCAAGATCTAAACACTCTAGAGAGATTTCAAAAAGGAAGCCCATGGAATTGGAAAATTCTCCTTGTGAGAAGACACCCAAGAAATTGAGGGTAGAAGAAGGCTTATTAGTGTTACCATAGGAGGAAGAATTGATCTCACTAATGTAAACAAAAAATCCAGTAGTAGAAGCACAGGAAAATGAGGAGTACATGGTTCATGATCCAGTCACCGAACCACTTCAAGAGGTCTTGAATCTTGTTGACACCAATGCCCCTCTCATTCATAGCTTTCCTCCTCCTCCAGAACAAGGAATGGTTGGTACACCCATCATTGATCCTAAATCTGGTGAGATGTTTTTGTGGATGTGGAAATGATCATCCCTGACACTCACATTGTGTAACAAGTAGCAGCCCTTGATCTATCATCAATTTTCTCATTGGATAAAGAAAAAAGGTAAAGAAATATCGCACATATAAGCTCATGATTCTACAATGGGGAGATAGTTAATCAGTACATCGAAGTAGCTAAACCAAAGTTAATCAAGCCAGTGGATGAGATGACACTGGACGAATATGAGATGAACATGATCTAATTGAGACCATCTACTCATGAGGGATATTTGCACATATATCAACAATCTTCTACTCACATGGTGGTAAGGAATGAAGTATATAAAGAGAAGATTGAGGTACTAGAGGAACAAGTAAGAACTCTTTCATCTGATGTGCAACACTTGGTGGAAAAAAGCATGACAACACTTCCTATTGAGAAAGTGGCGCACATTAGTAGCTTCAATCTCTGAAAAAGGGAATCCAAAACTCAAAAAGGTAGTCAAGATCTTTACGTACATGTGCACAACAACCAACAAAAAATGAGCACTTAAAGAAGATGTGGAGAAAGAAAGAGAGTACTGGGAACCTCTGGGATGAGTATTGAGTGAGATGAGCAACACCCATTGTCAGGATTTGAGTGAGAAGAAGGTTTTTGAAAATCTTGTAGAAGACTTGAAATGTTTATGGGATAGGGCCTTTGCAATCATGTTTTAGGAAATCAATTAAGCCTTCAAAGATCTAAAGGAGAAAGAAGATCAAACATACAAGCTATAGGATAGTATAAATAAGAAAGTTTAGAAACTTGGAGTACCTGTAATGAGCGAACATGCAACTATTGATGAGTTGATTGGCGCTTTTGAAGTATATGTCAAGAAAGTGGTGGGAAACACATTTTCCTTCACTAAGGATACTCTCAACTTCCTCTCAAAGATTCGAGCCTCCATTTCACTTATCGCAAAAAATTACTCATCATGGTTTGGGAAGTGTAAGGACATCAATAGTGTGATTGATGGATGGAATGAAACCTTGACCTGTATTTTCATCCCTCATGCCGAAAAAGTATAACTTGCAGCATATTGTTTCAATAAGAATCTTGGAAATACTGAATTCTTCTCAGGAATGCGAAGTGGAGAGAAGTTAGAGAATGGAGCCAAGTCCACCGTAGCAGCTCATTCTTCCACATAATTATTTTTTATTCTTCTTCTTCTCTTCTCACTCAACACTCTCTCTCATCAATCTTATATTTTTACATTGAGGTTTGCACTTTTTAATATTACTGTAAGTGACTTTAGAAACATAATGTAAACTTTACGTTTCCTTGATTTTGTAAAAGGAACTTAAATATTTAATTTGAATATGAATAGTCTAAAGTCAAATTAAAGTATTTGAAAATTCACCAAGAAGATGAAGAGTTGCATCCTCTTATATAAATTGTAACTATCTCCTCATTTTATGGTCTTCTAAGACAACTTCTAAAATATTATTAAACTTCTTAGATATTGGAGCTATTTTTTGTGAATTCATGAGAGAGATATCCTTGTGAAGAGATGAAGAGATAAAATTTCTTCTATTTTTCCCCTACTCAAAATGTCTTACATGTCTATGATATGTACAATTTATGCTTGATATTCATTAAAGGAAGAAGGAATTTTAGCCTTTTTTTACTGAGGGGTTTAGTGGTACTTTGTGTTAATCAAACTATATTTGGTCTTGTTGTTATTACACAAATTTATTTTCTTCTAAATTCAAGTGCATGTAATGAATTTTCTAGCTGGTATATGAAAGTCTTTGATTTTCTACTTGTAACATTAGTTTATCTTTTCTAATTGTTTCATTCCCTTTCCCACTCTCCTAGAAAATTATTCCCTTATAGATATCTGTAAGCTTTTTCCATAGGGTAAGTGGAGTCTCCCTGTTGGATCCCTAGCTGTAAGGCCACAAAGATAAAACTCATTTTTACTTGTGCATGCACATATGACAGCTGTACCATTAAGTACAAGGACTTAGACTCCTAGAGCATTAGAAATATAACCACCAATTTTTCCCCAAAAAATTTTCTCAGCAACGGTTTTTTGCACCCACCGTGTGGCAGATTTAGTAGCATCTACACCTGTATACAACTAGGAGGCCTGAAAAATGCAAAAAAATTAGAAAATTCAAAAAAGGAAAAATTTCTGGAATTGGAATAGCTATATAAGCCACATGTCTACGAACCATGGATTTTTTGGGAAATCCTCCTATTGAAAGACCTAAATTTCTCTTCCACATCCAATAGGAAATTTCTTTAAATTTGAGAGAAGCTATTTGACACAACAGGAAAGTGTCAATCACTACTTCATTCCCACAAGAATTCTTCACCTTGAAGAGGAATGTGCTCCTGAATTGGAAAGGTAAAGAAAAGTTCTAGCACCATAAAGAAGAGCATAAATTTCCAAAGTGGTGGATAGAAAATACACCTAGCAATAGATACAAGGGGGACAAACCGACCCTATTTTTGAAGAGATTCAAAGAAGACAAGAGATGCTCATAATTCCAAGGTCTCATTTTTGTCAAGAAAATAGTCATGTTGGGAACCTAAGTTTTTTCAATCCTTTGGATAGTGAATTTTCATACATCAATGAGAACCTTGAAGATTTCACTCATGTAGAGACCAAAGAATAAGCTAGAGAAAGAGAAGTAAGAGCAAAAGAGGAAATAAGAGCTCAACTTGAAGAAATTGGAAGAATTCAAGCTGAGGTGGATGAAAGAGTAGAATTAAAAGCCACATCCTTAAAGAGGTTTGAAGCTAGAAACAAAAACAAAATGGATGATCTTGATAATGATCTTGAGGTTTGTAGGCCTAATGTACCATGGTGGAGACACACAAGCCCACTCTCCCTTGCTCAACCACTCCACGAGCTATAAAGAGGGTCAAGAAATTTTTTCCAAAACTTAGAGGGGATGGTTATCAACTCCCCAAATAACATGTAGAAGCATTTATGACTACTTACAGTGCATTGGGCATCGAGGATGAAGATGTGTCAATTAGGCTATAAAGGAATCACTCCTACAAAAATTTACCAAATGGTTCTACATGCTACCCCAAGGTATTTCACCTGTTGGGAAGATATAAGAATTACATTCAAACACAAGTGTAAGACCACGAAATACTATTAGGTTCTCTTGGTCCAATTATTACGAATGAAGAAAGAAACCTCTAAATCAATGAGATATTTCATAGCAAGATATAATAGAGTGATAAGAAGAATCATTGAAGATGTGGTGCCTCCTCAAAAAAAATTGAAGAGGCTCTTCATCAGTGCCTTTCCATCAGAAGTAGGTTTATTCCTTAGAATAACCCAACCAAGAACTCTTTCCAGTTTCCTGTTTGGTGAAGCACAATACCATGCCATAGAATGTACCGATGCATGATTGCATCCTATCCTTGTAAGTGAAAGGATTAAATGGAAAGAACATGGCCCATAGTTGATGGTGTTAGGTCTTCCGCATACCCAATTTTCCAAATCTATGGCCTGAATCACATGCTATGGACGTGAAACGAGGCATGCTATTTCCTATGGTCAGTATTGCGAAATAGTTGTAGGAATGCAATTGCTCCCAGAGAGACCTAATTGAGATATCGTGATTCTCCACTCATTGTGAAGCTCTAGAAGATTATCTCAATGGGTCACCTACCAACATGTTGTGGTCCCATTGAAGATACTAGAGACTCCTTTTGAAATCTCACATTTCCTACTGGGTATCCATTTCTCAGGACTAGGAAAACTATATAGAGGTTGAGCTCCCCCAGTGGTAACTCTGAAACTATTTTCCTAATTCAGTACATCTGATGATGAAGCACGCTCTTTGTTACTCATTGTCACAAAGCATCTTAACTCAACACTTCCGACTAACTCATATGTCCCGTCTATCCCAAGTGACTTTCAGTAAAGGAACACTAGTTGTATCACTTATAGATTTCTCCCAACGAGTTTCCTACTAAATAACACCTTCTTTTGTTGGTTGCACCATTACCACCTTCCATGAAGTTGTCTAAAGAAATACTAGCACACACTAGATTCTATCTAGGATCTTCTTCTCCCAAAGGCTCAGTATATAAGTCATCTGACTTGCTCATCTCAGGTCAAAGGTTAATGATAAAAAGTTCCTCCTTGTTCTCAAACTTATTATACCCGTTATTGAAACATCTAAGGCTTCATCAAAGCATGTATCCTCATATCCTTCCAAGCCAAGTAATGCGCCCCTGAAGTAAGTTTTCTACTTCTAACAAGTGCCAAGATCTTTGAAGTCTCTAAGTAAATCTTCACCCTTGGATACTTATAACAGCTATTCCTTTATGACACCATAATGGGCATTTGAATTTGTCTGGAACACGCAAGATATACTACATTCCAACTCTTACAAAGATGAATACCTACATAGAGGTCTTACCTAATTTGATAGGTCCATACGTTGAAGGGGATGGACATTAACTTCCTATAACCTCAGTGTCCCAATTCCAGAAGGCTTACTTAGGAGCCACTCCATCTACACCAATTTCATTCAATGTAATATCCTTAGCTCATCAGTTCAATACTATGAAGAGACAGATTAGTATGCAAAACCTTCCTACATCGTCACTCCTCCTTAAAGCGCTTGGTATCTAAATAATTCTCTCATACTACTCTGGAGCCTCAGATAGATGGGATGACCATTCTAGTTGCCTCAACATGCTTGTATACCTCACCTTAACTTCATCCAAATGGAACTTTTTGTTCAATGGCCTCCAAACAAATCTTCTTTTGCTCCAAGTATCATGATATGTTTCTGTCAGCACTAGCTGGAGTATCTCAGATAAGTAGGCTGCTCGAATAACCATATATGGTTTCTTGATAATCCTAGCATCCTTCTGCATGCTATAGAGTTCCGAATACTTCTACATGTACCACCTCTGGGTCCATTGAAATAACAATGAACCGGTCATCTACTTTTGTATCTCCTAGTGAAATGTGAGATGAACCTCAGCTTGCGTCGTCATAAGTAGAGGTTATAGACTCTGAATGATGCGTCACCCTATGGAAGTTTGATGATCCATTTCTTCATATAACATTCTCTTCTACCCCAAACGCATCAGCCTATCACCTAGTGAAACTGTTGGGTGCTCACTTCAAGGAAAACGATGTAGAACTTTGAGCCCCTCATCTTATGTGAGATTTATGAAGAATGATCCACCAGTTGGTGGATGAATAAGAATGTAAGAATGGAAATATAGACATTCACATCATAAAATCAGAAGATACAAATAATAGATCCGTAAACATACTGCATCATAAATGGAAATGAACATGTACCCAATAAGTATAATGACAAGCTAGCAATTTGAGCCAAGATAATATGAATAACACGATGGAGTATGAAGCTATCCTCTTATGCATAAGTGTGGAAAAAGACATGGGAATCAATAAGCTGCAATGTCAAGGCTATGTGGAAGTGATAGTAAAGTAATTCCATCAAAAATATCAAGTGAATAATCTAAGACTCTGACATTATAGAAACAAAGCATAGGATTGTATTGAATCTTTCGATGCATTTTCCATTAAAGCTATCCCAAGAGAAAATAATAAAAAGGTTGATTCTCTTTTTGTTTCACCTTCCCTAGTGACACCTTATCCTTCTTTTGGTAAAGTGAAGGTGACCATTGAAATGGTATTCAGGCCTAGTGTACCAGATAATGCAAATCATTGGCAAGTCTTTAATGACGATAACCAGATTCTAGATTTTTTGGAACAGAGTGATAACTTAAATAATATCTTCTTTGAAGGAGGTGAAAATCCACACCAAGAAGTGGTTGATGAACAAGAGAAAGAAGGAATTGAATGATTTGATGAATAAGGAGTGATAAAATTGAAAGGAAACAAGATTCCCAAAGGCCTAGTTTCTCTAGAAGACCTCTTTGCCAAACATGACAGATTCATTCAAGAGAAAGAAAAAAAATCTTCTCGGTGCCCAGCTGATTTTGATAAGGAAAACATCAGCATGCTGGAGGAACCAAGGATGGTCAACATTGAAAAATGTTTCTCACATGAGGATAAAATAATATTCATTGCACTACTCAAGAAATATTCAAATGTTTTGGCCTGTTCTTATGATGAACTCAAATCCTTCCAACTGAAGGAAACCAAGTTTTTTGACACCAAGGAGGTGGTAATGAATATTCTCAATGCAAGAATCATCTTTCCCATCCACCATTCAACGTGGGTGGCTAACATTGTGCTGGTGCGGAAGAAGAATGGTGAAATAAGAATATGTGTAGATTTTCGTAACTTTAACCATGTATCACTGAAAGACAATTATCCTCTCCCTATCATGGACCAAATTTTACAAGTAGTCACCAGATCTGAAATTCTTTCATTACTTAACAGATTCTCAGGGTATAATCAAATAAAAGAGGTGGAGGAGGATCGTACAAAGATAACCTTCACAACACCTTGGGGAACTTTTTCCTACATTAGAATTTCTTTTGTCCTAATCAATGCAGGAGCTACATTTGAAAGGATGATGGATTTTTCATTCAAATATATTAAGCATTTCATTTTCATATATCTTGATAATCTCACAATGTTTTCAAAGAAGAGGGGAAATCATATCCATCACTTAAAACAAGTACTTGTAAGTTGTAGAAAACATGGCATATCACTAAATCCAAAAAAATACATTTTTTGAGTCATGGAAAGCAAGTTATTGGGGCACAATGTGAACAAACTAAGAGTACACATTGATCCTAAGAGAGTATGATCCATTCAAGCATTATCTCTACCCACAATCAAGATAAGAGTTCATTCATTTTTCGAAAAGGTGAATTTTCTTTGTCGCTTTGTTCTTGAGTTTGTTGAATTGACAAAGCACATCACCACCATGATGAAACCATAGAAAAAATTCAAATGGAACAATGAAGGGAAGGCAATATTTGAAGAGATCAAAAAATCCATTGCCAAAGAAAGACTCCAAATCTTGTTTCCCTAAATTTTAATAAAGAGTTCATCATGTATTGTTATGCATCAGAACATACACTTTTTTCCATTCTTGTTCAGAAAAATGATGAAGGCATGGAAGAACCTATTTCTTTCATGAGTTGTCCATTGAAAAAGCATGAACTAAAATACAAATAAATGGAGAAGCATACCTATGCAGTTGTTAAGGATGTACAAAATTTTAGGTTTTATATCCTTAATTCTTGTATGGTGGTGATGGTCCTTGGAAGTGCAATTAATTCCATCTTTACACAACAAGATCCTGAAGCTAAAAGAGGAAATTAGATTGCAAAGAATCAATAATATGACTTGGATATTGAACCCAACAATCTGGTAAGGGTAAATGGTTTATGCAGGTTTATTGCTGAAGATGAAACATTCAAAGCTCAACATGGTGAATAAAATTTTGCTTGCTCAACCTATTATGAAAAAAACCCACATGTCCTCTTTGTAACCACTATTGATGAGTGGTATGTTGATATTTCCTATTCCTTAAATTATGGAGGATACCCTCCTCATATTGAGTATAAGAAAAGGATAGAACTCAACCTGAAGGAGACAAATTTTGTAATCTGGAATCACACGCTTTATAAGAGAGGATTGGATGGATGCTTCCTCAGGTGCGTAGATAAAGAGAAACAAGAAAAATTACACAAATCATACCATGACGAAGCATGTGGTGGAAATTTTTCAGCGATGGTCACTGCACACAAGATCCTCCAAGGAAGGTATTATTGGTCTACCCTCTTTGTAGACACTCAAGATTGGGTTTCCAAATGTTAAGCATGCCAAAAATTCTTTGGAAGACCACAACTTGCTGCACTACTGCTCAATCTTGTTATTATTGAAGAACCATTTTAGCAGTGGGGGCTAGACTTCATTGGTGTTATGAATCCTCACTCAAGCGCGGGGAAAACCTATATACTCATGGAGACAAACTACTTCACGAAGTGGGTGGAGGCCATTCCGTCCAAGCAATCCAACACAAAAATGGTATGCAACTTCATCAAGGAGAATATCATAGTATGTTTCAGAGTACCACCGATAATCGTATCAAATAACGCTACCTATTTCTCTTCAAGGGAGTTGACTAAGTTTTTCTATAGCTACAAAATCTCTTTATCTCATTCATCGGACTACTACCCATAGGGAAATGGATAGGCCAAATCAAAAAACAAGAACATTATGACCATTTTCCACAAGCTCGTAGATGAAAATCAAAGTAATGGCAATAAAAATGTGTATGATGCATTGTAGGTGGATAGGATCACTCCCAAGAAGGAAATAAGTATGTCACCATTCCAACTTTTGTATGGACTCAAAGAAAAAAATACCCTCATGATTGATATGTTAGCCCTTAATTTGTTATAGGGAATAGAAGATGGTCAGTAAAAGGATTCCATTGACAATAGGATCCTCTTTCTTGAGAAGATAGAAGAAAATATACTCTAAGTGGTGGACCGTATCAAAGAGCACTAGTTGAAAGTTAAAAAAAAAATTAATAAGAAAGCCATAGTGAGGGAATTAAAATTTGGAAACTTCATCCTGTTATGGGACAAGAGAAGGGACCCAAAAGGAATTCATGGAAATTTTGATTCAATATGGCTCGGCCCATTCTAGATTCATGAATCATGTGGCGAGAATGTTTTTCTACTCTCATATTTTGATGGAACGCCGATGGAATTTCCTCACAGTGTGAAATACCTAAAATTATATCATCAATTAAAGTGGGTTGTCCCCCAACTTGTACCATAGGTGGTTTATAGGTGTGTTTAGACTTTTTTATTGTGTTTCGTGTGTCTCCTTTCCATCATTTTGTGTATGTGTGTGTTTCCTTCTTCCATTCCTTATTTCTCGAAATTGTAGATGACTCTACAAGGACCAATGGATAAGGAATTGGTTAATGAATTATATGGTGTAAAATTGAGATTCTAGATTCCCATGTCATGTCTTCACTACAGTCAGTCCATGTCATGTCCCCAAGCTAAAGCTAGTTGTTTTCGTGTAAATGTGCAACAGGGAAATAGGAAGTTTTCAGGCATGACAACTATACCCCTGTGTAAAAAATTTCATGTTTTATCATTCCTATGCACCCTAGATAAAATAATTCAGTTTTTTCACCCCCTATTTGATGTCAAATTGGTTCCCTAAGTGATTTAGGAAAGTCAATTTAATCTCCTAGGTGATTTTAGGAAGTTCTTAAAAGATGTTATCTTCTGACAGTATTGGGAAGGGCTATCGCTTGCCTTCCCACTACTAGATCAACCCCCCTGAAGCATAAAAAAAGGGTAAAATTCAACATGGAGGTGAATTGAAGACCTTATAATATCATGGAATTTATTTTGGAAGGTTTGGGGAAGTTTTGAAAGACTTGGACCAGTTTGAGTAGAAAATAGGGTTTTCAAGCCTAGACACTACACAGGCGTAAAACAATTGTTGGGCTTCAGAAGAAGATTTTGGGAGATCCAGATGGATTTATACGTAAAAAAAATCTATTAAAATAGGATTACAAGACCTAAATGATGGTGAAATTATATTTTTCACAACACTTTGGCGGATAGGGTTTGCAGGAAGGTTTTCTCAAACACATGTAGAGTCCTAAATTAAAAATTAGATTTTTTAGAGATCATATTGGTGAATCAAGACATGAAACCACCACCATAATATTAAATATGAAATTTAAATTTAGGATCATATAAAATTTCAAAAATAAATTCCACCGGGAGCTCAATATATCATCGTTCCAAATTACCCTCTTGAAGACAATTCGTGAGTTAGTCAATTTTTGACAGGACACGTGTCAACCCTAGGATCTTGGCAGGAATTTATATCCCTGAAGTCCCTGAGGTTAGGTACACTAACCTTGGAAAAAATTTTCCATCCCCCATTTGACCTCTAGGACCCTCATGTGACACTCATACTTGATAGTTTAGCCCCCAGGTGCATTTTTGGAGCTCAAATTCCTTATCGTCAGATCAAGGACATGTGTCAACTCCAAGACCACCATGGAATTTGATGTCCCTCACACCTCTAAGGTTAGGGACATAAAGAAATGAAAAATGTTCCCAACCCCTATGGGGAATCTTTTATTAATCCATGTGACCGACTTTTAGCTCTCAGTGCTTTAAAGCATCTTTTTTCATATCCATTCCTTGTCGTTCGATTACCGCCACATGTCATCCTATTGAACACCATGGAATTTGATTTCCCTCACATCCTTGAGGTCAAGGAAATCAAGACATGAAAAATTCATCCATCATTATCCCTCCATGTTTTCAAAAATTTAAAATTCTAATTTTCGCTTCGCCTGCTTCCAGTGCTTCTAGTTGCTTCCACTCCCATGCAGAGATATTTCCATTCCTCCTCTGAAACTGTGCATCCATCATTCCAACATTTCTAAACCTTGAACCAGACCTTCCATAGAGTTTATTCCCTTCCACTTAATTAAAAAAATCATTTTTGAGAAGAAAAATTGAGCAAACATAGAAGGAGAGGCACATAACGAAGGAGTAAACAAAGAAAACTCCATGGCCATGAAACGAGAAGTTGAATAAATATATCAAATAGATGTGTGAAAAAAAAAAATATATTCTTTTGTTAATTCCTCTACCTAAGGCCATTAATAATTCACCTTTAAACTCTCCTCTTATGCAACAGAACATCCACAGTGAAGAAATTCCACTTTTGGCTCAACGAAGAAAAAATCCAATTTCCCGTCAAACCATTAGGCGAAACAAAGTAGGATTGGACGTGAAGCATCAAAAGAGAAAACCCACATCAAAAATATAAGTTTTTTCACAAATGGAGGAGAAAACCAAACCTGTAATTTTGAGGTCTATTAATGGATGCCACATCTAGAAGCACTGTCACGTCTGAAAATTAAAATTTTAAAATATCCTAGAGTTTTGAGTGGGTAGGCATGAAATTTTAGAGGAGCGATATTAGGAAAAAAAAATATCAAAAACTTTGTTACATGTCAATTTGACATCTAGAAGCCCACTTTCTAAAAATAGTATAATAGGGACTGCTATTTTGGAAAAGTCATCAACAGAAGAACCAGCAAAGGAGATGGTGACATTGAAGATGTACTAGAGCTTAAAACTCACCAAAACAAATATTTTTGAAACTTACTAAAAATAATAAGTGGTCGCATATAAAATTGCTAAAAATATAAAGTTGATCCAGAAGAAACAAGGAACATAGAGAGAAAGAGTAAAATAGAGCCGCAACATCCAGTTGAAGATCGGGGACTTTATTTTTAACAGTTACTAAAAATAGTAAATTATTCTTTCTGGGATAAACATGAAGTCTAAGTAGATGGGTCAATAGCCAACACAAAACTTTTCCTGTGAGTATGATTTGGAAGACAATGATGTCTTATACATGGGCCTAAATGGCCTTAATACACACATGGCCTCCAAGGACTGAAAGAGGATTGAAGACTAGATATTCACAAGTGGCTTGTTTTCCACTTCAGAACACCTAGTGTCTGTGTAGAGTCTCAAGTTAGTCCTAGCCTAGCAATCTAAACTGACAATGGTACAATAATGGTGGTCATTGGCCCTAAGACCTTTTCACTCTCTCTATAGATACCGACATTCCCCAGCATGGTCATCATCCCAAAGGATAGGGCATCACATGATTGGGAAACAATGGATTCATATGTCCAAGGAGTAGTGCCTGGCTCATGGTTGAAAATAGGAAGAAAGCCTTCCAAGATTCCCAACAATCTTCCAAGGTTTGAGTTCCAAGAAGGGTATTTTAATTCCATCACCCTCCTCAGTAGAGTTACGGGTGAAGCATGCATGAGGTAATTCTAGGAGTGAATGGTCATTTTCATCCTAACATTGATAGAAAGAAAGAAAAGGAATGACTAGGGGTAGATCATCAGTGACAATCTCAATATGTAACTACTCTAAGAGCCCATGAAAAGGAAGTTCCACATGACTTCTTACCTATTTTATCTCCTTGCAAGCTCAAGATCATTTAAAGGATTGGATCTCAAGTAGAACATTGCTGCCAAGGTTCCTACATTCAAGAAACTTCCACATTTGGTAATGGAGGAGAGAAATAGGAATTTCACTCGTGTGAATGATGCAATCACCATATACATAGTCCAAATCTTGGAAGTGGATCTTGAAACTAGGATGTCACCATAAGCGAAATCCCTAATAAAGGAGTACGGCTCATACTTCATACAATTCTAAACCTTCTCCTATATATGAGTCACTGGTTTCGAATAAGCTCCACTGAGACTGCCTAAGTACCTCAGTGAACAGATTGTATTGTTCGAGCTCTACAGGTAGAGCAATCAAGTGAATAAAAAACTAAGATGCAGGAGACCAATTACAAACATATGACTTTTCATTCCTACACTGCGAGGCCTAACTTTGACATCCGAGTAGATCCTGATTCATTCTACATCCCATAATTATAACATGAGCCACAAGTAAAGGACTACTTGGCCAACTGTATTGAAAATTTTAAAGTACGTGAAAAGGACCACATGAGGATGACAATCAGTGAGACGAAGAGATTCAATTTCTCTTGGTATGAAGACATCTTACATGATCATGGTATAGAGATGTATGACCTTGAGTACGCAGTAGTCAAGATGTACCCAATGCCCAAAATCAAATTACATGTTTGTGAATCAAGAGATATATTAGTGTGGACTGAAAAGGTGGTGAGGAGAACAAGGAACTAGTTTTATATGAAAATGACTATGATTATCCAATCACGAGGAATTTTTCCAAGATAGAAGAAATCTTCACATCATTCATCTTCAAAAGTGGTGGAGGTGACTTCCAACTCTAAACACTCTAGAGCAAGTTCAAAAAGGAAGGCCACAGAATTGGAAACTTCTCCTTGTGATAAGACACCTAATAAGGTCAGGGTAGAAGAAGTCTCATTGGCGTCACCATAGGAGTAAGACTTGATCTTAGTAATGTAAAGAGAAACTCCAGAAATAGAATAAAAGGCAAACGAGGAGTACATGGTTCATGATCTAGTCTTAAAACCACTGAAAGAGGTCTTACCTCTTGTTGAAACCAACACCCCTCTCATTCAATACTTTCCTCCTCCAAAAAAAGGAATGGTTGGTGCACCCATCATTGACCCTAAATTTGGTAAGATGTTTCTTTGGATGTGTGAAACGAACATCTCTAACACTCACACTATGTAATAAGTAGTAGCCCTTGATCTATCAGTGATTGTCTCATCAGCTATAGAAAAAAGGTCAAGAAATATCACACATATAGTCTCATGATTCTATAGTGGGGAGATAGGTAATCAGCACATCAATATAACTCAGCCCAAGGTAATAAATCCAGTGGATGAGATGACACCGGCCGATTATGAGATGAACATGATCCAATTGGGACCAAATAATCATAAGGGAGATTTTCACATATAACAACAATATTCTTTTCACATGGTGGAAAGGAATGACGTATATAAAGAAAATATTGAGGTACTAGAGGAACACATACAAAATATTTCTTCTTATATGCAACACTTGATGGAACCAAGCACTACAACACTTCCTATTGAGAAATTGGCACCCATCAGTAGCTTCAATCCAAAATCCATCAGAAGAACACATGAACTCACGATGCATGGGTGAGAAAACAATGAATGGGTCGAGTCAATCTCCAATAAAGGAAAGCCAACACTCTAAGAGGAAATCATACTCTTTTTGTAAATGTATACAACATCTAATAGAATGTGAGCACATAAAGAAGACATGGAGAAAGAAAGAGAGTAATGGGAACCTCTGGGACCAGTAGTGAGTGAGATGAGAAACACCCATCGTAGGAGTTGACCAACAAAAAGGTTTTTGAAATTTTTGTAGAATACTTAACACATGTATGAATGAGGTCCTTAGAAATCAGGTTGGAGGCAATCAATCGGGCCTTCACTGAGCTAGAGCAGAAAGAAGAACAATCATAAAAGTTACAGGATAGTATAAATTAGAAAGTTCAGAAACTAAGAGTACCTGCAATGAGCGAACACACAACTACAGATGATTTTCTCAACCCTTTCAAATTATATGTCAAGAAATGGGTGAGAAACCCATTTTCCTTCACTAAGTATACTCTCGACTTCCTCTCAGATATTCTATCCTTCATTGTACTTATCGCAGAAAAGCACTCATCATGGTTTGGTAAGTGTAAGGACAACAACAATGTGATCGATGGATGGACCGAAACCTTTAGCTGCATTTGTATCTCTCATGATGACAAAGTAGATCTTGTAGTGGCTCATTTCAACAAGGATCTTGGAAAGAAATAAGTCTTCTCAGGAACATGAAGTGGAGATCAGTTAGAGAACTGAGCCAAGTCCACCGTAGCATCTCATTCTTCCGCATAATTCTTCTTCTTCTCTTCTCACTCAACGCTCTCTCTCATCAATGTTATATTTTTGCGTTGAGGTTTGCACTTTTTAATATTACTTTAAGTATTTTTAGAAACATAATATAAACTTTAAGTTTCCTTGATTTTATAAAAGGGACTTAAATATTTAAGTGGAACACGAATATTCTAAAGTCAAATTAAATTATTTGAAAAGTCACCAAGAAGATGAAGAGTTTTTAATAAGGCCGAAATATGACTCATCAATGTGCAATGAATGATCTCATTTTACTCTCCTTTTAATAAAGTTTGACTGTATTTTGTGCATTTTGTTTGATCTAGTATAAGTTACAATATAATTATCCATATTTTGTTTGATTTAGTTCAAATTTCTAAAAACTCTATAATTCCTAACAAAGTGTGTGGAAATTCAGTTTTTTGGAATTACTAGGTCATATTTGGTCAAATAAATGAATTATGAAGAAACCAAAAGCTTTTTTAAGGAAGTTGGATAAAATGTGGCTTAGCTCCGGAACTCCATCACTTAGCTCCGGAACTTTCATATTTAGTTCCGAAAGGTTTCCCTTTGGTTCTAAAACTTCTCCAAAGTTCCAGAACCAATGGGAATATTTTTATTCTATCCAAATTGGGTTATGGAGCAATTAACAGGCCCTCCAATCAGGAACAAACCAACAATTTACCTATTCTTCACACTCTAAGAAAAATTCTGTAAGACCAACAACTATATGTCTGACTATTTTTCTAAATTTCATATCTACTTTGGGCATTATTCGGTTTCACTAGCTACTATAGGTGGATAGAAAACTTCTTAACAATCATGATTATAAATGCATCTTCAGATGGATAAATATATATAGAGAACTGAAGATAGATAAAAGAGAGGATTATATAGATATACAAACATATACACAGTTAAGTTTTGTAAGACAGAACAATTCAATAATAAAATAGCCATTTAATTTTGAGAGGATCATACTGTGTTAAATCCTGATTCAAGGTGGAGCAAGGGCCCACTCCTTTAAGAAATAAGATCCTTTATTTTATTAGTATTTATAACTTCAAGCAATTTGTATAAATCTATTATTTAGCAGTTCCGTAAGTACTTTTGATTCTTAAATTAAAATTTGTTACATAAGTTATTTATCATCCCTACAAGTGTTTTAGTGTACATTTTTATTTCCTCAAAATTGTTTAAAAAAACATATCCAAAGTGTGTTTATTTCTGGCAGTTTATTTCATTCTGTAAAGTGTGTTTATTTCCAGCAGTGTGTTTCATTCTACAAATTGTGTTTATTTCTAGCAGTGTGTTCAATTCTGTGAGATTTGTTCATTTTAGCAATGTGTGTTTATATCAACAAGTTTCTTATAGTTTATCTTTAATAAGGATTTGTCCAAGAAACCTTAGAGACACTTTAAAACCCCCCAGAAAATAAAAATAATAAATATCTACAATCAATTACTAGTTCACTAATATTTTTCTTGTTGCATATAGTTTCAGACACACCCCTGGTTTGAATATGACATTAACCATGCATTTATTAAATGAAGGGAACAAATACACCAATCATTTTTGGGGACACACTAGTTAGAATTTTCTAATTAGGTGTCAACAAGGAAAAATAATCATACACTAGTAATTAAAAATTCTTCCCTACGTTATCATAAATTTTATGAGTATACCAAGAGACTCAAAGTGTAGATTTCTCCCAAAAAATATCTCAACAAGAATTATCATCATCCTCTACTTCAAATAAGGAAGTTGAGAAGGAATTAGAAGCACCATTGTCCCCTGTTAGAAAAGAAGCAGAACTTCCACCTTTGGAATTTTTGGATCAATCACCAAAAGGAAGTGGAACTTTTAGGAGAAGGATTATATCCCAAGGCCCACTTAGAGTAAGTTTTGAATCTCAATTGAGTATTCAACCTCCTACTCCTAACTTCTCACCTTTGCCAAAGTGGATCACATACCAAATTTATTAGGAAAAAAATCTAGAAGATACTGCAGATATGACACAAGAATCTGAAAGAGAACCTACTAGGACCGTTACGTATCCAATTTAGTTGTAGGATGATGATACACCTATGAAGAATATTTCACCTACACACTTTACCACATTTAGAGGGATGTCATCTAAGGACCCTGACCAATTTTTGTTTGAATTTAAAGTATTTTATTAGACCTATGACTACAAAATAGAAAATCAAAAACTCAAGTTGTTCTAATCTACTCTGAAAGATGCAACAATGATGTGGTTTATGGAATTAACATCTAATTCCATTACCACTTAGGGGCAAATGGAAACTACCTTCCTAGACAAATATTAGGACTGCTATAGAGGGAGAAATAGGAGGGAATAATTTTTTAGTATCAAACAAGAATAGGATGAAAATATGGATGATTATTTAGATAGATTCCTCCTTTTAAGTAAAAGGTGTTGATTTTTACTTCAAGAAGAGCTAAGAAAAATCATTTTTCTTAAAGGTATAGATGATGAATCTAGGGAAGCCCTTAATTTAATTATAGGTGGAAACATCAATCAATTTACATGAAGAAACTATGAAAGGTATAAATACAGACATGAAGAAACTTACGGATGAACTAGAAAACTTTAAAACTGATATCCTAGTTCAACTAATTTCCACCATGGATAGATTGTAAGCCAAATAAAATGCTAATACTAAACCATTAGCTATGTATTGTCCTAGATGTAGAAAGAAGCATATAATAAGAGACTATCCTCTGGATAAAACAAAAACATGTATTATTTGTGAATCAAGGGAACATGAAATTAATGTTTGTTCTCTTCTTCCATTCATTAAAAATCAGCTTAATCAAACTAGCACTTCATCCACTACAAAATAAGTAAACTTTGTCTAGAGATAACCTATCTAGGGGTAGTTCATACCATGACCTATTCCTAATCCCTTGATGATGCCATGGGGGGCTTAGATAGTACCACAAAATTGAGGACAACCACATTGGGACCCTCAACCAAAATGAAATCCCCAAGATTGGGTAGGACAATCTTGGTATGCTCAACGACACCAACAACCATGCTCTGGTCAAGGTAACCCTTATGATTGGTCACAACCTAGGTGGAACCCTAATAACTACACTCAAGGGAAGACATATCCCAAACAGTATCAACAAGCCATAATGGGTTCCCTAGAAAAAGGTTCATAAACTTAAAATGTGGTTGAAACACAAATACCAACACAACTAGTGGATAATCCCAAAAACAAACAAACAACCCATGTCTATAGAATAGAGAAAGAAAAACTAGTTGATCTTAATTCCATGGACTATAAGAATATTAAAATATGATATGGAAAAATAATTAATATTCTACCTATTATAATTACTGAGATGTCAGATGAAATTGAAACCCCTAGTTCATTTATTCCTAAGGTTGATGAAAAAGAAAAAGAGAAGCAACCGGATAACAATTCTACAGAAACTCCATTTCTAGAAAGACTTAAGGAAGTTATTTAGACTAAGGAATCTAAACTGGTGTAGGAATTAACAAAATTAAATATTGAAATACCATTTTTGAAAGCAATCAAGGACATTATTGAACTAAACAAATTAATCAAAATGGTATTCTTGAAAAGACATGGAAGGAAGAAGCGGTACCCTAGGACTATTAAGGTAGATGGGAGACTTGTTGATTTATTAGTAGGAAAACTCTTACTTCCTAAATATGGGGATCCTAGAAGCCCTATTATTTCTATCCCTATAGGAAATAAACATATACATAATGGTTTGGTTGATTTGGGAGTAACTATAAATGTGGTGATAGTAGACACTTTGAAAACATTACCATTGATAGGTATACAACCTAGTAGCCCCATATTGTAGATGGCAGATTAGTCAGTAGTGAAACTAAAAGGGATCATTAAAGTTGTGGCTGTCATGGTGGAGTCATGGGATTGTTTAGTTGACTTCCTTATATTATGGCCAAAAGGTAAAACACTTGGTTATCCCATTATTTTTGGCAGACCATGGTTAGCTATAGTTGTTTTCTTAATTGACTATAGATCAAGTGATATGACTATCTCCAATGGTAAGAGTTCTAAGAAAATTTCCCTATATCCTTCTGCTTGACCTTTTATTGATAATCAAGAATAATTATGGGTTGATGATCCTGATACTAATAAACAACACTTGTCTACTTTGGCTATGATAACATTATATGATCATGTACAAGAGGTGGAAAATATGATTAATCACCCATTGAATGATCACTAATTGTCATTGGAAAAATCCAGGATAGTTTTGGAACCTTCGGAATTAGTTCCAGAACCTTTGGACTTAGTTCCGAAACCTTCAAACTTAGTTCTGGAACATTCATACTTATCTCTAGAACCACAACAATTCCATGCATATGTAAATAATGTTTCTCTATAGGAGCATGATTTCTCTTCAAGAGGGGCATAAATAGCTATGGAATCAGTAGCCATAGTCTCAAAGATATAAAGGAACAGTACGAGATTTTTGGAAAACATGAGTGAAAAGGAGTTTCACCAATGACAAGATAAGTATTATAACTCTTCCTAATATCCTTTATCCAGTATTATTTCTCAAGGGAAATTTAGATAGATTATTGGATATCATATGTTGTTACCACATTCAGGTCTACTAAACACCCTTATGGAACCTTTTCAACAAATTAGTTCATCACACACTAGAACCAAACAAATTGAGACTCAACTAGGTAAAGTTTTGAACACTAAGACCTGGCTAGAAAATGATCAAGAAGCTAAATTGTTTCTTGAAAGGTCATACTAGAGATTTTATTGGGACTATAAAGACATAAAAGGAATCCATACAAGTTTTTGTACCCATCACATTTATACTAAAAACAATAAACTAGTTAGGTAACCTTAGAGAAGGATCAACCCAGCCTTGAGGGACATAGTCAAGTAGGAAATTGAAAAGCTATTGCAAGTAGGATTTATCTACCCCATCTCAGATAGTCAGTGGGTTCATCCTCTTATAATTGTGCCTAAAAATAATAGAAAATGGAAAATTTATGTTGATGATAGGGAATTTAACAAAGCTACACTTAGAGATTATTTTCCCTTACCATTCATAGATCAAGTTTTGAAGAAAATTTTAGGTAAACAATAATTTTCCTTCCTAGATGGATTTAGTGGATATAATAAAATTAGGGTGTCTACTGAGGATCAGGAAAAACTACCTTTACTTGTCCATGGGGTACCTTTTCCTACAGGGTATTTCCATTTGGACTATGTAATTCTCCAAAAACCTTCCAAAGGGATGTATAACAATTTTTGTAGATCTAACTAACGATTGTGTGGAGGTATACATGGATGATTTTACCGTGCATGGAGAAACATTTGATGATGCCTTGAAAAAATTGGACAAAGTATTAAAAAGATGTGAGCAACACCTTTTATCTCTTAGTCATAAGAATTTTTTTATGATGGTTAATGAGGGAATTGTACTGGGATACCACATTTCAAAAAGAGGAATTCAAGTTGACCAAGACAAAATTAGGATTATTTATGATTTACCTATTCCTCAAACCCTTGCGGATATCAAGTCATTGTTAGGAAATGCTGGGTACTATAGGTTTTTTATCAAATATTTTAGTAAAATTGTTGCCCCCATGTTTGGTTTTCTTACCAAGGATTGTGAATTTCATTGGGATGAAAAATGTCAACATGCTTTTGAAGAGATTAAAGAAAAAATAATCACTACCCCAATATTAAGAGGACCCAATTGGGAGAAATCTTTTCACATCCAAAAAAATGCCTCAAATAACTCAATTGGTGTAGTTTTGGGACAAAAAGATGAAGAAGGGAAAATATATGCTATTTACTACCTTAGTAAAAATTTTACTCCCATTGAAAGAAATTATACCACCACTGAAAAAAGAATATCTTGTTGTGATATATTTGATTCTTAAGTCCAAACATTATATTATAGGGTAAAAAATATTTATACATACAGATCACTCAACAATTAGATACTTAATGTACAAACGATTGGTTAGAGATAGGATAATCAGATGGTTATTACTTTTACAAGAAATTTATATTACAATTGTGGATAATGTAGGAAAATATAATGTGGTAGCTGATTTCTTGTCAAGATTAACCACTATAAGGGAACAAGATCTAGTTAAGGACAACTTTCCAGATGAACAATTATGTTCTATTTCAACTGAAACACCATGGTTTTCTGATATGGTGAATTATCAACCAACAAGGAATTTTCCTCCTTATTTTACTCAGAAACAAATGAAAAGGTTAATCAGAACCAGTGCAAAATTTAAATGATTAAATGTAATCTTATTTAAATGTGGTCCTGATCTAGTTTTACATGTGTGTGAGAGAAGATGAAATATTTTACATACTTAGGGCATGTCATGATGAACCAAGTGGAGGAAAATTTTTAGTTGAAAGAACAACCCACAAAATACTTGGCATTGGCTATTATTAGACAGCTCTATATAAAGATGTGAAGAAATACATCAAGTAGTGTGATCCCTCTCAAAGGTTGGGACAACCAAATTTCACTAGTGAAATGAATTTGTAACCTCAAGTGGTGATTAAACCATTTGAAAGGTCAGGGATGGATTTTGTTGGCCCTTTTAGTCCTCCTTCACAAGGAAAAGAACACACTATTGTATGTAATGATTATGTAACAAAGTGGATAAAGTTGCAGGATTTATCAAATGATAATGAAGATGCAGTTGTTAATTTCCTTTGGCACAAAATTATGATGAATTTTGGTGCACCAAGAAGTATAGTTTCATACTAAGGCCCATCGTTCATGTCCAATATGATCCAGGCCTTAACAATGTACTATCAAATAAATCATAGGAAGTCATCTCCCTATCACCCACAATCAAATAGACAATCAGAAGTGATAAATAGGGAATTAGAACTTATTCTCACAAAAATAGTTGAAGCAAGTAGAAGAGATTAGGTGAAAAGGCTACCTAAGGCTATCTAGGCTTATAACACAACTTGGAGGAGTACAACAGGGTTCTCACCATATGTGTTAGTCTATGTGAAGCAACCATGTTTACCCATTAAATTTTAACTGCAAATATTGAGGACAATAACTAAATTGGGTATTGAATTGGATACATCACAAAAGGAAAGAATTCTACAACTCAATGAATTGGATGAGCTGAGATTGGAATAAATTCAATAAACAATGATAATCCAAGACTAAAGGAAGTAGTGGCATGATACAAATATCAAGGAAATTCAATTCAAGATAGGAGATTGGGCATTACTGTTTTCTTCCAAGTACCAACAATTCAAAGGCAAGTTGAGAACCAGGTGGTTAGGACCTTATCAAATTGAGAAGACGTATGATAATTAATATATTAAGCTATTTCTCATTGATGGCAACAAAAGGACACTTTTGGTCAATGGACATAGGATAAAACTCTATAGGAAGCCTCCTACCAAGGATGAATTCTTGAAGAAAATTGAAGCAAACAAGAAATTTGATCATATGGAAGAACCTAGTTCTTTCAAAATGATCAAGTAATAAGATGCAAGGATCTAAAATAAAGGGAATGGAATGAAAAACAACAAATGACATTCTCTTCCCAAAATAAAAAAAATAATAAATAAAAAGGGAAGGGAATGAAAACAAATAAATGGCATTCTCTTCCCCAAAAACATTATCTCAAAAGGCCAATTAAAAACCAAAAATGGCGGTTGGTCTCATCAATAAGTGGCTAATTCAAATAAAAGGAACTTCTATGGAATTCCAACTATCTTTTCTAACCATTTTACTTTTTCACTTTTTTTTAAGAATGATGAGTCATCAAGACGGATGTATTACATTAGCAAGGATGGTAATTATGTATTGATCTTATTAAAGGTTAAATTAAAAATTTTCATGTGTGATTAGACTTGATTTAAGTCAATAGTGTAATGAGTCATTTGTTACACATCATGATTAAAGGGGAATAATCATGAAGGTGATGTCAACTAAATAAATGGGAGTGGCGGACTATTAATAAAAAATGTCATTTAGGTGGAATAAAATAAAATTGGGAATAGCTACAGAGAAGTTCAAGGAGGAAACAATGAAGTCATATTTGGAGTTCCACAGCTTAATCTAGTAGTTCCGTAGCTAAATCTAGTAGTTCGATTGCCATATCCACTAGTTCTACAGCTATCTCCTGGTAGAAAAATGGGTTGAAAAAATAAATAATTTGAATCATCCTCTGTTCCATGGGTATAAAAAATAAGTCAAAGCTAGAAGACGATACATAAATCCTTGCAGATGAAGAAATAACATGCATTTTTTAATAGGTAGGTTGGCTGGAGTTTTTGAATAAATTATCAAAATACAATGATGAATTGCTAAGAGAATTTTTTGTGAATTTAGGGAAGTCCAAAACTAAGTTTAAAATAATTGTAATTCCTTTTACTATTAATATAATGAGAAATGTATCTGGGTTGCCAATTTTACATATTCCAAACTCTGTAAAGGGAACCCTAAAATAATTAGTAGAAACCTTAAGGCAAGAGGGTTAATCTGAACCCCAATACATTTATAATACAAATAATATCATCAAATGGGTCAGAAGAACTAACCTACCCAAACCCTTCAACAAAGTAGAATTCTGGGTAGTAAAGTACCTAACATGTGATGGCCAATATGAGACTGTTTGAAGTGAGGTCCTTAAAATGCCAATATATCTTAGGTATGGGGAAATAAAACATGAGTATATAGTAAACCTTCTTGGTTTCCTATTTGATTCCATTCAAACAATGGCTCAGAGATATTCTTTGGGTGTAGGGATGATTAGGCACCATGGATTAATCCATCTGGTTTATCTGCATCATTTTATCTCTAAGAAAAATGGAGGAAAAGCATGGGAAAAATTCCCCAATAAGTTCAAACAAACTCCTGATATTATCAGAAGGGGAATACCAACCCCTTTCTCTCCTAAAAATAACTTAGAAATTAATCCCCCTGATGAGAAAAAGAAGGAAATAAGTGGGGTTGAAATACCAAAGAGGAGGTCTGGAAGGATGATTAAAGATGTAAAATCTACTATTTCTTTAAAAGAAACTCCGTTCCATGTAATAATACTAGAAGAAATAATACCTGTCTCTGACAGTGATAGTGTACCCAAACTAGAATGTGAAGCAAAAATAAGAAGTTCAAGGAGGAAATCCACTTCAAAAAATATTGAAGATCCTAAAAGGAAAATAATTCATAAGAAGACCAGGGAAAATATAAGGAATATTGAAGTACAAGAGGGTTTAGAGAAAGAAGCTTCTAATATTCTTGGTAGTATGGTAATGTCTCCTCCTCTACCAAGTCAAATTGAGAAGTTGGAGAAAAAAGATAAAATATTTGAAGAGCAAGATTTTCAAGAGAAGTATGAATCAACAATAATGTCACATGAGGAAGAAAAATTGGCATCTTGGAAACTAAAAGGAAAATCCCCTTTGATGGAAGAACAATGCTCGTTCCCTATGGAACTCCCGGACAAAGAAGAAAAATAGCAGTTTAGGCAGGCTCTATTCTTGTCTAGGGAAGAACTTATAATTAGGGAGAAAGATCAGGAATTGAACTTCCTCAAACACAAATTAGAGCATAGAGGAATACTTATTGAATAAGTGAAAACTAATCTCAAAGATAAGAATGAAGAATTGGAATTCGTAAAACAACAAATGGTGGAAAAAGAAAAAGAAGTGCAATCGTCTAGTGAATAGAGTACTATGACAAAAGTACATTCAGTGGATCAAATTTTACAAACAGAGTTATCCTACTGGCCACTCAATAAATTATTGGATGATATTTGCATAAATATTAATGAGTTCAAAATATCAAATCAATAACTAAGAAGTCATATGGAAGAAGAGAAGAATGCAAGGAAAGAGTGGGAAAATAAATTCTATAAAATGGAGGAAGAAAAATTTAAATGTTTGAAAAACATATATATGGTCGGTATTATGAGTGAAAAATTACTCACATGTAGAAGACCTTCTCCTGCATGTACAGTGTCTTCATAGAACATAAATTTATCCATGGGAAAATATCAAGGATTTCATGTGGCCTTCCACGTGAAGTAAATGATGAAGTAGAATTCATGGCAACATATTCCTCACCCAGTGCAGAGAAGAAAAATCCTCTTTATAAAGTTTATCTCTATAACTTTATGTTAGAAAAGAACACATGATTCATGATTAATCTATATGTGGAGAAAAGTAAACTTAATGCATTTATTTCTGTGCTCTAGAATAAGATATCTTAGAAAGAAAGGGATATTGAACACTTAAAAAATGATAGTTCCTCTGGCCTACATATGATACATCATTATGGAAAACCATTTGCATTTGTCATACATTTCAGGTCCCATTCCTTTTACAACTAATTTAAGGAACATTATATTGTCATCCTGTAGAAAAATATTGGTTCCTTCACCACTTATGATGAGAAAAACTTTGAGAAAATTTATGATGGATGCCTGAAGAGATGGTAAATCCTTACTATAACATTAAGAAGAAGATAATTTATATCTCCCACAAATATATAATGGAGTATGGAAAGGGATAGAACTTTATGTACACTCATTCCTCAAATTTATGAAAAATACAGAGGTATGTGGATGGGTATGAGAACAAGGCCTCCTCTTTTAGGATTGGAAAAAGAAGCTAGAGGAAGGATCAGGATACAAAACTTCTAAACAGAAGCACTCAGACATTCAATTTCAACTATTTGACCTTAGTAGTTAGTTGGAATGTAGAATTCACAATCCCATATTTGAAGAATAGAGTTTGCAAGAGGAATTACAAACAAGTAAGTGTGGGGGAGATGATAAGGCCAAAATAGGCCTCATCAACATGCAATGAATGATCTTATTTGACTCTCCTTTTAATAAAGTTTGACTACATTTCTTGCCTTTTGTTTGATCTAGTATAAGTTAAGATGTAATTGTCCATTTTTTGTTTGATTTGGTTCATATGTATAAAAACTCTATAATTCCTAAAAAAATGTGTGGAAATTCAATTTTTTGGAAAAAAAGGTCATATTTGGTCAGATAAAAAAAGTGTGAAGAAACCAACACCTTTTTTGAGGAAGTTGGCTAGAATTCATCTTAGCTCTGGAACTCCATCACTTAGCTCCAGAAATCTATCACTTAGTTACAGAAATCCAACACTTAGCCCCAGAACTTTTGTAGTTAGTTCTGGAAGGTTTCCCTTTGGTTACAGAACTTCTCCAAAGTTCTGGAATCAATGGGAATCTTTTTATTCTATCAAAATTTGGCTATGGAGAAATTAACGGGCCCTCCAATTAGGAACAAACTAACAATTTTTTGGTTCTTCACACTCCAAAAATACTTATGTAAGTCCAATAGTTGTATGTCTAACTAGTTTTCTAAATTTCATATCTACTTTGGGCACTATTCGGTTTCACTAGAACCTGTAGGTGGATAGATAGCGATTGAAAAATCATAATTGTAAATACATCTTTGGATGGAGATATATAGAGAGAAGTAACTTCCCTTTCTTACAAATGAGACCATGCAATTGATTTGAAAATGGGTATGGATTTTAATGAGAGTGGAAAATATTTTGGAACTAATTTCCCATATCATTCCAAAAATTATAAGAACCAAATAAGAATAAAACCTCCTTTATTTTCTCTACATTTATTTCTTGAAGGTGTTGACACTGAAAGTTTCTTCCTTTAAACTATTCCTCATGATTTGAAATGATCATGATAGGTTGCAACTCCAATTTTAGCTCTAGATTAGCCAAATATCTTATTAGGCATGGGCTGATCCTCTTTATTTTCCCATCTTCTTTTCTTTCCTCTTGATGATGGATGTTTGTAATATTATTTGGGATTGATGTTTTTTTCTCTTGCACAAACATACATGTTTCCACAAATGTATCATCATGATTTTCTTCCTCAAACAAGAAGATAAAGATCTCAAACCAATCCTCCTTAAAATATTAAGGCCCTGCTATCACAAAAAAATAGCACCCTAAGATTTTCACATTACAAATCCCTATTTTTTGCTAACATGGGATGGTCTCCAAGTGTGGGAATTGCATCTTGAGATGGAACTCTAGAGAATTTTGAATTCCTCTACCTACATCTAATGTTAAAATACTCCTAGAAGGGAAAATGAAGCTAACTAATCCTAAACTAACCATGCCAAGGGATCAGGGAGAAAGAGAGAGGGTTAAAGAGATGCATGGAAAGGAAATACTACACTAAAATAGGTGATAACACAAGAAAAATGGGGTTGGAACACTCTCAAAAGGATGAAAATGGGATAAAATGGAGATGAAGAGGGTGGAAAAAGCACCAGAGACCACAAAAACACTCAATGCACCAGTTCCATAAGCACAACATCATTCAAGCTTGCAATGAGAAAATAATATGCACAACCAGACTTGAAAATGTGATAGAGAGGAAAGAGAATACAATTAAAAACTATAGGGTAGTGAAATAACCACAAAAATTAAATTTTATTTATCTAGAAGTTACACAGACCATTACATTGAGAAAGGGAGGCAAGATTCATCATTATAATGCCTAAAAATGAGGGTACTTGGAAATCTAACATCCACCCAACATCTGAGAAGAAGATAACAACATTTCAAAAATTTCCAACAACTAAAAATAATATCTCTGTATAATACATAGAATAAATAATGAGAGAGAGAAGAAGGAACTTGAATCCGAGCTTCACCAACAAAGAAAAATCAATAATATGGCCTGGGACGTGTTCTTCTAGAGATGAATAGTTTTCCTTGTTTTTTAGTACACCAAATCCACTGAATTCCATTATTTTTATGGTTTCGAGATGAAGAAATTGGAAATATGAAACCAATGAGTACAAATTTGGTGAATTTGGTGCCTTGAGGAGTGAGTTATGGTAATGCAGGTTTTCATAATTGATTTTCTTAGAGAACTGAGCTCCACTTACTTTAAGCTATATCAAGCTTAAAAACCACATAAATTTCCTTTCAATTTCCTTTGGAAGAAGGGATTTTAACATGAATTCACTCATAGGTTTGCAAACCCCACATACTTCATAATTTTATCACTCCCAAACCCCAAACTATTCCCTTTTTGATCTCCTTCATAATGGGAATTTTAGATTGCTTTGTTGTGGAGAACCAAACTCACATGACTTGTAGCTAGCACAAGTAATATCCCTGCATCACTCCCTCCATCAGCCTTATTCAATTAATTTCAGATGTTCTTTCCACTTTAGGTTTGTGGTTAAGCACTACTTCAAAGTAGTTCCACATCGCATCCCTACATAACTCCTCACTTTGGCCCTTGCTTTGCGGGTTCTCAGATGTGCTTTTCTTAGTTAGTTTTAGAAGTAATGCAACATTATTTTCCTGAGTTACTCACCTTCTCCTCTTCTCTGCGAGTTTCTTCTTTACCATTACTACCTTACTTTAACTTCTTTACAAAGTTTCAAAGTATCTCTACTTAAGTTTAGCTTTACTTTGTAGTTGTGGCACATCAAATCTCCATGTTACTCCAAACTTCAATTTATTCCATTTTTCTTCAACTGTTTGGATTTTTACTGAACTGAAGAGTTAGCAAAAAATGGAGAAGCATCTTGAAACAATTAAAAGTTCCCTAAATCATGAAAATACATAAATTTTCTATATTCACCATTGAAGCTCCATAAATTTACCCAAGTTCAATTTGACAAGTTAACCAATTTTTCCAAGGGGAAAAAATTAGATAACAATTTGGTGACTCAATAGGGACATCTTCTTGCTAGATGAGTTGATCAGTGGCTGTACGATAGAAAATCAACACGTGACCTTCTTTACACCCAAGTTCCCGAGGTCGTTCTGAGACAACCGGTGTGGAGATGAGATAGAAGTGAAAGTGATGGCAGTGATCAAGCTAATTGGACAACCTTATGTCTTCACCATGTAATACTGGAATTTGCAAATCTAAGGAAAAGAATTCTCTCCTAACCTGAAGGGGTATGATGGTATGGTCTGATATGATAGCTACTCAGAGAATCCAATCAATGTATAGCTCTATCCGAGATTCTATTGACTGGTTGTGGAACACATGGAAAGTATCCTACAGGTGCCTTGTATGGGTTTCTAGACAAGGTCACGGAAATGGAGATAAGAGGTATAGTGGGGCTGCAGAGACTATGGGAGATTTTATGGACTTTTCCAAAAAAAATTAGCCTGATCGGATTCTATGTTCAACAATGAAATATGTGTAATAATATCAGGTGGAAGCGGTGAAGATACGAATACCAATGTGTGTAAACTAGTGTCAATATCTATTTGACTAGTAGGACCGTTGGGTTGTGGGACCTGTGGGTCACAACCAAAGACTCGTTGAGGTATAGGCCCTTGTATGGTCATGCATGAAATCAAATCTTATTTCTAGGAGCATTCTAGAAGTTGTAGGCTTGATTAGAAACAATGTTTAATGTCTTTAACTATCTTATTTTCTCAGTGTACGTGGTAGGTGTACGTAAGAATATTAAGCACAAACTTGTGTCAATGTCAGTTATTAGCTCTGGCCTGTTGGGTTGTGGGACCAGGGGATCAAAACTATAAATCCTTTCCTTTTGTGGACCATTGATGGTCATCCAAGATGAATTGATTTGCTTTCTATAAATAAACTATCTATTAAAGGAAATCTAACCTATATTTTTGGTGTTTTATCAATATATTGAAACAAAGAAGTAAAATAAGTTAATGTAAAGAAAGTAAATGTTTTTATTCTTTTCTAACTTTTCAGATAATGCATCTAATCTAAAAAAAATTAAATACAAATAATTAGCCGGATGTAGCTAACTATTTGTATAGATGTGTGAATTTAAATCTAAAACCTATTCTAATTCAATAAAAAATCCTTCTAACCCACCTCAGAAGTGAAGAACAAATCATAACCCTAACAGAGCTATTTTTCCCCACAGCTTCCTTGCTAATGTTGAAGAGACAACTTCCTATTGATTTAATCTACTTGAAATTATCTAATTGGAATGAACTGTTTCTCTACTCAATTTGATATGCAATTGAAATTAACAATTCATGATTGAAAATTTGATGAAAAAAGCAAACAAATACACAACTCCAACCTGGAAGAGTAAGAACCTTGGAAAATTCAATAGTATCAGTATCTATCCCCTCAGTTATTTCCTTTCATTCTCTGAGTGTTCATGTGAGTCCAAAGGATTGAGAATTCAAAGAAAAAAAACAAGAGGATGATGTTTGAGCAATTGTAGCTTGGAAGTAATCTAGATGTAATGCAAGTAGAAGAGAGATAACACAAGAGATCTGATCTTGGCTATGCAATTCCTAGCAAGATTATGACAGCACAACAATACAAGATACACAAAATTCTCAGGCCCTTTGTTTGAATACAAACATGGAATATATAGGAATGGAGGATAGGAGGTTACTTCATGCACAAGGCAAGAAGTAAACTTATGTGAAATGTCACATGTTTAAAACATGTGTGAAGATTCTGGAAAAAATGGGCAGGACCGCTACCTTACGCAAGGCGATAGTTTTAGGACTGCTGCCCAGGCAGGGCGGCGGTCCTGGCACTAAAGGCCAAAACAAGCATAGAAAGAAACAGAGATGGAAAAATGCATGTAAAAGTTAAGTAAGCCTATCTAGGCTATAAATATATACTAAAAATGGGTTTTTTGAGCTCAAAAACCTTTTTGAAAGGATGACTGGGGACTTTTGTAACTATTTTCCTGACAATGTAGCATGTGTAATTTTGGGTGCATACATATTGCCACCTCAGAGAAGCATCTTAGCCATGAAATAGGAGTAAAATGTAGAGTCTGAGAATGGCACTCTTGAAATGGGGAGTTAGAAGCTACACCTAACATTCCTATGTGTTGAAATCTCACTATTCAAGCTCTCGCTTCCTACAAGAAGGACGAGAATCAAGTGCAATAGATAAGACATTGGAAAATAAACACTAAACCAAAATGACAAGAGAACTTACCATATGTGCGGGGATGTAGAAATATACCTACACAAATGCTCCAACCCTATAAACACATTCACTCAAAATGAGTATAAAATAAAATACATACATATATATATATATATATATATATATATATATATATATATATATTGAAACAAACTCATTTTCCAATTCATTTGTGCATTGTTGATTTAGTGAATTTGGGGCTCTTGACATACGTTGACCATTTTTGACATAGAGACAAATGAAACGACAACTATGAGATAGTGATCATGCCTCCATGAGTAGGAGATGAGCCAGTGTGTTCCCAAGTTAGTTATTTCCTCTTTTTTCTTTTTGTTCCCTAGATGTTAAAATGTTGAAAAGATCACCTAGGGGAGAATTTTCAAATTTTCTTCTTTTAAATGAGTCCTTAGGGGGGGCCATAGGGCATTCTTTTATTTTGTTAGAAATGATCAATTTTGTCATTTTAAAGATTTTTTGGGGTTAAGGGCACGTTTTGGGAAATATGGTCAGGACTGTCACCTAAGACAAGGTGGTGGTCACGGGACAGATGCCCTGATAGGGTGGTGGTCCTGGAACCGCCACCATGCACTGGGCGGTGGTTATGAACATAATGTCTAAAATGATCCTTAACTTGAATATTTTGTGTTTTTAATGTTTTCCTATGTTTTTGACGAGCATATCATGTGATGCACTTACTAATTTTCTCTTTTTTCATGTTTTGGTGGATGCAGAAGAAGGTGGAGTACATACTTTAGAGTAGAGAAAGAGAGTGTGATTAAATCCCTGGGATTCTGGATCAACTGACCCATGATGAGACCGGTCTTCTTTAGAGGGTGGGAATCTGGCAGATAGCACAGGTGCCCCATGTTACTCCTTCCTGTCACATTTTGTGTGACTTATTCTCTTACTGGGATGCATACTGGAACACCTTTTGGTTTCCAAGTGTCACGGGGGGAGTGGACTATTACTCTAGAGGATGTATACCACATCCTTGGACTCCCAGTACTTGGTAGGAGACTGACATTGGAGACAGTGGGGTCCAAGGCTATGATGACATAGTGGGCCACATACATGGAAGACACCATTGTCTCATCTGACTTGAAGAAGGGAATGAAGGCTTGGTCTATTGCTAAAAATTCCATTCCTATCCTTCGGAGAGCCATCATGGGTATCTTGTCCTTGAGATTACTCAGGGACAAGGGGGGAGATACACTTTTATACTATTGGGCCCCCATCATTACACATATTGAGGCTCATGGTCATAAGTATGCATGGGGGGCAGATATCCTAGGGTCTGTAAAACACGATTTGTACAGAGTGGTCATATTGTAGGGATAGTCTTTGAGCCACCCTACTCTGGTTATGAGTTGGGTTTACGAGCATTTTGTCCCTTATGGTAGGGGGGTTACAGGTTTAAGATCCAAAGGTTGTCCAAACAGCTAGATGGATAATCATGTCAGTGCTCTAGACACCACATCAGTCAGTGGCCTCTTTGACTACACCAGACATGACTACCACACCCTATGAGGACATGAAAAGGATATGGGGTGAGGAGGCTATGATGATGGTAGCTTGCTCTTACATGAGCCAACTAGTTGATATAGCTGGGAGACTAGAGATTCACCCCTTTGACCGGGTACCCCAATAGTTTGGCCTTCTATACTATGTCATGCTTCCTCCAGTGGCACCTATTTATAGGACTATTTGGGAGGCATGGAGGGGTCTTAGAGGGGATCCTTGTTGGACAGTTGTTACTCCTAGTGTGCCTATTGTAGTTATGCATGTAGTCTAGGCTCCACAGGTAGCTAGTGCTCCTCAAGCACCCTTACTTTAGATTGGGGTGGCTCCTACTCACAATGGGGAGGAGGATGAGCCGATCAATTTGGACTTCAACTCTGAGGAGGATAGAGAGATTATAGGGAGGGGGAGTCAGTCAGAGAGGAGGAAGAGGGGCAGGACCTTCGAAGGGAGCTAAGAGTGACCTTGAGTAGCATGATACTCAGGAGATCCTCAGAGAAGTGCATGTGGAGGTGAGCATGGAGAGAGAGACACTAGTCTCAGAGGAGGAACTTGGAGAGGATGATGATTCTATGATTAGAAAATGCCATGCCTCTGGATTTGATGAAGCTTCACAGCCACTAGCAGCACCTGCCACAGCAGCCACTAATCCCTACAGATTCTTGGAGACTCGAGTATGTTAAATACTCCTTTCTCAATTTTATCTATTGATTTTCACATGTTTAGCTTAGCATTCTCCTTTTTATTTACATTCTGTGATTTTCTAGCTCACTATCTCTCTTTTTTTACAGCGTTTGCTCACGAGTGGCGAGAGCTCATTCATCAGATATGTGTGGACACCCTATTAATACTATAGGAAATACCCAAACTAAGTTGAATGGTGATTCAGGGAAGCCCTTAGCCACCAACCGACATATCGATGTCTTCACTCATGTCTAGAATGTGGTAGAGATAGTGACTTCCCTTCGTACCCAAGTAGCTAGATACGATACTTTTGGGTGCCTGATGAGGTGGAGTTATTCTCACAATGATGCTATAGGAAATGGGCTCCACCATGAGCACTCACATCATTTAGTCCATTCTCACCATCATCACATCCATAGCAGGAGCCCTAGAAATGGTCATGCACCATCTGAGGGATCCCACAGGGATGGATAGGCTACTGAGCCTTTATTACTTTGATACCATTTTTGACATTATACAATTTCATTTTTTTTTTATATTTCAGGCTCATTGCGAGCATTTTTACCATGCCTAGCACATGATGACATTGTATGAAAACTTGATCTACTATGATATATACAGACTCTATTTTTGGTTCAGTATTCCATTGTATTTGAGTTGAATCACTTTTGGCTTATCTCTCATGTGTACTCTAGATGTTTAGAACTTCTACTTTTCAAAAAATTTCAGAATGTATGCAATGGATGTGAATGATAAATGAAATGACTTCTTTTTTTATTTTATGTTGTTGATATATGATTTTGCAGACACAATGTGATCTTAAACTTAGTTTCTTTTTCAATCTTTGGTATGTCATATTGTCTTGATAAAACATGATGATACAATGATATGATAATAGATGTACTTACCTCACTCCTAACCCCACTTAACGAGTAAGATGCAAGGGCTTAGAAAAAAGAGTTAGAAAGGTGTAACACCCGCTAAAACAACCCACTTGAGACCTAAGAAACAACCTAGGATTAGTTAGAAAAAATTAAGGAATAATTTTTTTTGTTTAAAAGATTCTACAACCAGGTTACAAAGCAACAAATGTCACTAACAAGTTCCAGAACCATTCTAATCCACTAGAATATACTTTTCTTTTATTAACAATTATTAGAGGTCATAAGGTCCAAAATTTATGGTTAGAAAGTTCAAATAGGTTCAAAGGGTAAATCTTCACCATACCCACTCTCTAACAGGCTTAAAGTTTCAACTTGATTTTTCTCACACTTACTGCATTCAAAAAATCCCTAAATCATTCTTATTGGATATGAAATTTCCTCACCTTTCCAATGATATAAATAAGTCCTCATAAATCCTCATATTTCTCAAGTTATGGGCCGGTGGGCCTTGGGGTGAAATGTTTCCCCAAGAGCAGGCCTGCGGGCCCAGGGGTGAAAATTTTCCCAAAGGGTAGGTTGGCGGGATGTGGGGAGACTTTTGGAAAATTTACCTCATGGGGACAAGAAAAAAACACATTTGCACCTATGCTCTCATGGGTCCGCAAGTCCACTAAGGACACATGGCACTTCCTAAGTCAATGCGGGGAAAAACGGGGCGGCAGGAGACATTTTGAAAATTCTCTTGCACGGGGTGAGGAGACAAATTTACACTCGTGATCCCACAAGTCCATAGAGGAGATGCAACATCACCTAAGCCAACACGGGGAAAGTGGGGTGGCGAGGAGAAAATTATCTTAACTCCCCAAAGGGCTGAGAGGGTAACATTAACCTGCGCCTCTGCCGACTCCTCATGCCACGTGGTAACTCCTGATTGGCTGCGGGACAGTAGGATGGTGGGAAAAACATGGAAAATTTTCCCAATTTTTTTTGAAATAAAATAAATAAAAAGGAACTTTCTCCACCACCGACGCCTCATGACACCATGTGGCATCTTCTGATTGGTTGCGGGCCGACGGGAAAAAGTTGGAAAATTTTCCCAAAATTTTCCAGGACGGCTAAGTTAAAAGGAAATCTGTCCCTCCGCTGACACCTCATGGTGCCACGTGGAAGCCTTTGATTGGATGTGGGTCAGTGGGGAAAATTTGGAAAATTTTCCAAAAAAAATTTCCTAAGCTCCAAGGGAAAAATTCAGACCCGCGGGCCCACCAAGGAAATGTTTCCAAATTTTGATGCCAAGGAAGAGAAACTTCATAGGGCCATAACTTTTGATAGATAGCTTATTTTTGGGAAAATGAGAACTTTCTAGAAATATCTCGATGTCTACTTTGCACAGAGATCATTAATTTTTATTTTTGATAAAGTTTAAGGGGTCAATTTTAAGAACACGGCCTACAGACTTTTATAGTGCGAACTGGTAAATTTTAATTTATGAGATTTATTCAATTTGATCTTCTTCCACTCTCTACATCTCAAATAGACATGGATAATTATTATTATATGGATATAGGATAAGTTTTTGAGGTAGATCTGTTTGATTGAATTCCAATTCGAAAATCTACCATTTTGACAACAAAATGACTGTAAAACGGTTAAGCCCGATTTGGCTAAGTTTTGGAATATTTCCTTTAATATTTTTTATCTATTTGAATTCATTTAGGGCCTACTACTTCAATTTAATCATTTAATTTTTTATTTTATTGTTGTAGGTTCAAACTGTGCATTATTTTACTATGGATATAGGATAAGTTTGTGAGGTAGATCTGTTTGATTGAATTCCAATTCGAAAATCTACCATTTTGACAACAAAATGACTGTAAAACGGTTAAGCCCGATTTGGCTAAGTTTTGGAATATTTCCTTTAATATTTTTTATCTATTTGAATTCATTTAGGGCCTACTACTTCAATTTAATCATTTAATTTTTTATTTTATTGTTGTAGGTTCAAACTGTGCATTATTTTACTTTACTTTGATAATTGCTAATTTAAAATTACAAAAAATAGGGATCAAATTTTAAAGGATCTATTTTCCATTTTCATCTTCTAAGCATTAAAATTCATTCCAATTCTAATCTAACACACTTACTTGATTCAAATCAAACTATTCTAAACCAATATACAATTCTGATTTCCAATTTTACACATTTCAAAAGACAGAGTTTTGTATTTTCCTCACACGCATTTCTCCCTTTCAAATAGAGATTTCAAATACATTTCAAACAAAATTTTAAACAATAGTAACATATTTTGTAAAGGAAGAACAACATATATTTAGTTAGAATGATTTCTTTTACAACTTCTTCATTTACAATGATCAAATACAACTTACTAAGATATAATATTTCTTTTCTTTCATTCAAAAATAGAGAATAGAGTGCATCACTTACACATTTTGAATTACAACTTTCATATCCAAATACAAGAATCTTCCCATCACCATATGTATTACATTATCATCCATTTCAAGTGGGAATAAGGGCTTTACAAAAGTAACTCTCACAAGGGACTGTCACAACTGTCTTTTCCTTTTCTCCAGAACAACAACATGCCCACCATCATACTCCAATTTTGATCACAACAAAGGCAGGGGAAAGAAAATGCTCTCCACCCAACCAAGACATCCAATGAAAGGAGAATGCATCCTTCTTCATTGGCCCATGAGCCCCAACCACAATGCAATAATAAATGTATTTAAACTCATTCATGCAACAACAGGCTTTCCACTTCACAATGCAATCATTCAACATGCACATTTCAAATTAAAAACACAATCCAAAACAAAACAGTAGTTTTACAACCACATGAAAGCACATCCATACAAAACTCAGACTTCATCATGCAAGCCAAAGGAGCAAGTAAACAATGGGAGATGCTACTTATTCCTCCTAAAGGGGGAAATGGGTATCACCACCTAAGAAATAACACCACCAAAACACTTATCATTCAAATCCCTAACATACCCTTATGCCTCCCCTAAGTACCCCTTATTCCTCCCAAACCTCTTATGGCACCCCATAATGAGTAAATATATGCAAGCTATTTCTTTTTACAAGGTGGGACCAAAAAACTTAACTCCATCCACACTTATACATCCCCAAAATACTTATTCCTCCCTCAAGAGTACCCCATATTCTTCTCCTACACCATCCCTAAGTCATCTACCCAACAGCCCACAACAATAACAAACATACCAACATTTACATATTCATAAAAGGGAAAAGAAGAGCATTTCCAAGAGCGAAGCTCTTACCTCTTCGTGATGGAGTTTATCCCAAGTTCAAAACGGCAAGCTCCTTCCAATGCAAGAAATACAAAAATCAACCCAACACAAGTATCTAACAAAATTCCCAACTTCTCCAAAAGCAAGAGCTCTCCCAAACCAAAAGGAAGTCTCCCAAAATGAAATGATAAAAGTGAAACAACCCAAAAACAAGATAAAGAATTTTAATTTATAGAAGAGGTAAGAGAAGAGGATGAGGTGGATCCATGTAGGATACCAATTCACACATCCTCAACTTCCAACACATAAGTCAAATTCATTCTCCAATGCATAATCAATAGGTGGGTGAATAATATGACAGGTTTACTTACACACTCAAACAAGCCCATACCCCATAAGGATTGAAATGAAATTATGTAAGAAAAGTGCAATTATTACATTCAACTCTACTTGTAAAAATACATTAAAAAAAGGTCTAAATGTAACCCTCCAACCATAGGCAAGGTTTGTATGTAAATTTAAGAGGTATAAGACAAGTTTAACTTGTCCCACAAGCCTCCAAAATCAGCCTCCAAGGACAAATTCAAATTTCCAATAAGGTGGAGTGTTTCACACTCAAAATTCAACTTACACATCACTTACAAATTACTTACTCATTCTTACAACACTTTAAATCATAGCCAACAACCATATTAATTACATTTTCATGATATCTTTTAATTAATTAACAACATGATTACTCACAATATTAACACCACATTAAATAAATAATGAAAGATTAAGTGCACCACATAAAACATATGCAAAAATTAAACAAAAGGGACCAAATAAAAGAAAAACATAAAATCCCTTGGTCACATTTAAAGGTGATCCCCCCATGGGAATCCCTAGCACAAACAAACACACACAAACAAATACAGTTGCCATGGTAACCTTGTTGAATTCATCTAGAATTTCAAAGTGGTTGGTCTCCAATCCCTCGATGTTTGTTGTGATATTTTTAACCTACAAAAATGCAAATACCTCCTTCATCCTTGTGGCCATATCAGAACATCCAAATGAATATAAATATAATTTCAAGATCATCAATATATATTTGAATCACATCAATTATCATGAAAATCAATAGTATCACTCACAATTTCATTAACAACTATATCATCATCCAATAATTTTCCATTTCTAGGTCTACTCACAATATCCAAATATCACAATTCCACACAACATCCATAATATAACCAAGTCAAACAATATATCAACATATAAAAGTGTCTCTAATAATCATCATGCACCATATAAGAATCAAATTCAACAATAATCCCTGACCAAATAGCTAACTTCATACTGAATCAAAACTATAATAATGTCCATAATATAGTCTACAGTGTCATGATTAGTATCTGAAGGGTGTCAAAGGGAAGTGGGCACTATAGAGCATAAATGAGGAAGTGGAAAGGAACTATAATAGAGTAATATCACCTACTTAATATGGGGTCCTTTCCCCCCTCCCCCCTCCCCCCCTCCTTGATAAGAATGTAAGGATGAAAGAGTTTTCTAATAATCATGTATAGATCTATGTGTCATGTATCCACCCCAATATCCAAAGTGAAAATATGTTTCTAAATAAATAAATCATGTTATCTATCAAAAAAGTTATAAATGATGTGTAAAATGTTACCAATATAAATAAGATGCACAAATCTTGATTTTTTATTTTTACAAATATTTGAATGTTTTTGTATTGTCTCACTACATATCTATGTACAAAACAAGGGTATAAAAAAGGATACCAAGTGTCATCCAAATTTTCTTCATGTCAGGCATGGAGTGTACTATCATTTAAAGAAATATAAATGTCAGAGGGAGGAAATGGGACTAGGAAGAAGTAGATCACCTAGGAGATGAGAAATTTTCTGTAGTATATAGATTAGAAGGAGGAGTATGTTTTATATCATGGGAGTAAAAAAATTTAAGATCAATGGGTTGTATGAGTTGTGTCATTATAATATATATCCACATGTTTAAGTTGAGAGGGATTGGGATTGTGGAAAATTTTGGGCACAATATTATCATTGATTGGCTATGAAGATTTAGTATGTTCATCTCATTCAATAGCATTAGAATTGATAATATTTGAATAACACGACGAAGCTTTAATTATGTTTCTGTAGAGTTCCCGACACACTGATGATTATCATAATGGAAATAAGTATTGAAATTCCTTCCCTAAGGTCTACTCATATCAACCTTAAGGTATGGAAGGATAGATATTATATTGCGCTAAAGAAATTATTTCAATAAATTGTGTAGGAATTAGAAAGTGAGTAAATTAATGATGCACGGGCTATGATTGTAGCTTAATAGGTTATGAGATGATATCAATAGTTTCTTTAGGAAACAATTTGACCTCATTAAGATTTCCATTGAATGTAGGTCTACTTGAATACTTGGTAGGATATGGGGAAAAAGTGTGAGAATCATACTTAAAACGGGATGTGTCTCATGAAATACGATGAAGATATCTGTGATGGGAAAATTGTAACCCAATAGGGGTTATAGAAAGTTGAGTAGTATGAAACTAAGGTTTCTCAAGAAGTATATTGTAACTAAGATTATTTTCAATAATATAACAAGTGGTATGGAAAATATTAAGGCTAAAAATGATGATCACTTTCAATAATATAACAAGTGGTATGGAAAATATTAAGGCTAAAAATGATGATCACTTTCATATAACCAAGAACCTTGCAAGGGAGGTTGTAAGAGCCTTTGATGGAAATATCCTTAATTGAAAACAAAGAGCATGTACAAGATAAATATTGCAAACATTAAGATCAAAATTTATAACAACTAAAACTCATTTAACCAAAGTTTTTTTTACAAAGACTTATACCTAGTGCTAAGAGCAGGTCAACCTAGAGGTATCACATGATAATTAACATAATGAGAAGATAGAACTCAAGAAATATGGATGACGTATGATTAATGAGAGTATGAAGATGAATCTAAGTAGCATGGAGGAGCTTGACAGAATGAATATGGTTTCATTGATGGGTTTAGCTCGATATATTCAAAGCCAGTGATATAGTTTGATTCTGAGAGGAGGCCCATGATGAGAGGCAATAAAAAAGCACAATCCTGGTAAAAATAAGCTATGGTAGTAAGATTATGAAATTATGGCAAGGGGGTCTATGAAAGTTGAAGAAACCGATGAGGGAGAGAACTTCCCTATCAAATCTAGGGCCCATGTGGAGAAGGGCCATGGTGTTGTGATTGGTTGTAACCCAATAGTGCCGATATAGAAAGGTGATCTAGTATGAGAACTCATGGTTACTAAATAATTATGATATGTAACTGCAGATTATTTTTGAACGCAACGTGCTCTACGGTGGGTACAGAAAATATTAGGGCAAAAAATGTATGGTCCGTGAAGTGATATAACCACTAGAAGTGAGGTCCAGGTTATTAGAGCACTATGTGACTAATAAAGACTAGAAGGAGAAAGATTCTTCAACTGTCAACACATCTAAGCAGCATTCCGTACAAGAGACTATATGATACAAGCACCTATTCCAAGATCAACATACTTAATGGAAATGACACATAATCAACATGTTTGACATAAGTGTATTTTTACAAATACTTGAACATATTATGTAGACCTATTACTGAATAGTTTTTCTAGGTTGATGTGTACTATGTGATGATTAACACAATGATAAGATGCAGCCTCAAGTTTCGATGAAATGGATATACATTCAGTGGGAAAGTATAGATCTACCATGAATTACCCCCATCTAATGGATCATAATGTTTCAGCTTGAGATATTCAAAGAGTGATATAGTCCTGATCCTGAGAGGAAGCCATGATGAGAAGGAATAAAAAATGTTAAGCTCAGAAAAAATAAGCCATGTACCTAGATAGAAACCATGAAATGAACTAGCATTTTAGAGATCAAAAGTATCCTAATACATAAGTAATAGATCCTATATTAGGTCATGGATTTGATCAAATGACCCTGGGTTCTTGATTGAGCATTTAATGTCTTAAACCCTTGGTTGTAAAAACTATGGTCAATTTAATTATGTTTCTGATTAAATGTAGAGTTGATCTAAATATCTTACAAATATGCATACGAATAGATAATAATAAACTGCGTATTTACTTACTTATCATCATCTTCATGAGCCAACATTTAGGCTAGTTAAACACCAATCAACCTGTGAATACATGTAGTTCAAAGGGAATTATGATCTAGGTGGCATTAGTATGGGAGAGGATAACTTAAGTAATTACAGTTTAACTGCCTTGGAGAGCCTCATTGCATATTTTACACGTACTGAGGAATGGGTGATATGAACCTAAATTTTTTCAAAAAATTGTTGACTGGATGAATCACTTGAAGGTTGGAAGTCATAGGATGAAACTATCAAGATCACACTATCATATGGTCATGACCCTCTTGTATGATATTTGACCTACTATTAATCGTCTGATATTATAATCATTTCTATTGTGTTTTCACTTCCTTTATTTTTTCCGGTTCAATATCAATCCCTCATGAAGATATATTGCACATGCTAGAGACTTATCACTTGTTATACCGAATGATCATCATAGTAAACCCTATGGATTCAATGTATGAAGAGTCCATACTAAAACAAACATTAAGAGGGTTATGGGAAGCACCTTTTGGTGCACCTCAGCACTTGTTGGAGCTAATCTGCCAAGAGGTCCTCTATGTAGGATTCCACACGTCCATTTTTTACCTAGCATGTGATCATCAAAATAAATGTAGGTTATATTCTGGCATTTCCTATGTAGCACCATTCTTTCTTAAGACCAAATTTTATGATTGCATAACAATAACTTGAAGAGAGGATGTTTGAGTGCTTGTAGATAAGATAGTATTTATCTTGATCCTCCATTTTGTAGCTTTATACTTGATGTTAGTATCTACACTAACGAATTCATGAATGATAAACATTGCAATATTTAGGGAGATTTGGATGCAATTTTAACGTCAATGGATGGTATGCAAGTGAGTCATCCTCGAGTGACATTAGCCTTAGTTAGTGTCCTAGAAGTCTATGAAAATGATGGTAGTGTTTACATTCTTTTTGAGAATAGGGACAACGTTAGATGATTTATTCTGAATAAATGTTGACCTAGCTTAAAGTATAATACCCAACAAAAGCTTCATTACTTCTGAAAGAAAATTTACCATCAGGGACATGTTTGGCTTCATAGGTCTTGACTTCATACTAAATAGGTTTAGGATCCAAATATAAATTATTGACCGGATTGTATGCTCCTATGATGTAGATCAAGAAATATGCCACATGAATTTCCTTGTATCTGAAATGTGAATAATGTTTTTCTATTGATTGTGTGCATTTTATTGGGTATGAATGTGTCGACATGTCAGTGTGCAAGGAGTAAAAGAAGACTATAACAATAAGATTTTCGGAAAGTGCTCCAGTAGGAATGGAGATAGTCAATCATTCCCTCATACCAAGAATGAATTTCCGTCCTCAAACTCAAGTGGGTTTCGAGGAAAGTGCAAATTACCTTAATCTTCTAGTGTCTATATCTAAAGACCTTTCCACGGAGAGGATACCTTAATCATGGTATTCACAAAATATGTTTTAGGAATTTTCGACAATAAAGTAAGGTCTACTTTGAAACATGTCAATAGAACTAGTATAAACTAAAATAATAATTAAATAAGCCAAAAAATGTACCCATCCCCATTAAATAGGCATATGATTATTGAATTTGGATTAATCAGTTTATATAAATGTCCACATTGAATCGCTATTCACTCTATGCGATTCACGGATTCAGCGTCAGAGTGAAACCGTGAAGTTGGTTTACTTCCATGTCACTACTTGGGGTGAATCATGAGATGGATTATTTGCTATAGATCATCTCCTCTAGACTTGAAGCACCCTCTAAGTGGTCCCTGCCTTTCGATTGATCTTTAAGTCAAAGTTTTTTCTTTCTGATTTAACTTTTCCTGTATTTATATATTTACTACCTTGGATCATTCCTTTGGAAGGGTATTCCTCTTTTATCTTATTTCACCCCTGACTACCAATGAGTTTCTTGCATTCACCCTAAATGATTGAAGCCTTTCCTCTTCCTCTTAGCATACAATGAGACATAGAATAGAAGTTTTTATTCTTGTACTGATCCCCATTTTTTTATAAGCAGGTTCAAAGATGGTTGAGGGGACCCTACCCCGTACAAAGATTACAACCCTTAATAAACATGAAGGCCAAGGGGTTAACGCATTGAATCCCATAGCACTAAACCATGATTGATCTGTAAACTCTTCAGCATTGGAATTATTCACAAAATCACAAATTAATAGTTATGTTATTTACTTTCATATTAGAAAATAACAGAGATATCTAGTGAATGAATTACTATTGTGCTTAAAATTAATAATTGTAGTAAAGGAAAGAATATAAGCTCATAACACCAATAATTTTATCCTGGAAAACCTCCAATGGAGGAAAAACCAATCGGGAAGAGGAAATTTCTCTTTCTTCCCACTTCTATTGGCCAATTCAAATCAATAGGTATAGAATTTACAATAAGTAATGAAAGAGAAGTAGATAATATCTCAACACTTCCTTTCAATTACTTGCTGTGTCTCTATCTCAACACTCCTTTCTTCTACAAAAATACAATTTTCTAGCACTAATACTTCTTGCTCACTTGCTTCTCATGCTTCGAGTGATCCTCTACACTTATACAATCATGTATTTATAGCCTTTCTCATGTCCTCCCATGCACTAGAGAATGGGAAAGGCCATAAAGGAGAAGAGAAATGAACATCCTTTCAAATTCAGAGGTTGTTCATTTCAAAAAAAATTCTGTCCATAATAGCGAAGACCACCGCCCTATGCAGAATAGTGGTCCCAAGACCGCCACCCTAGTTGGGCAGTAGTTTTGTAACTACCGCCCTGCACCAAGTGGTGGTCCTATTACTTACAAGACATAACCTATGTTTATTGTTTTTATTCTTTGTGCTGACTGTTTTTGATGAAGTAGAGTTATTTTAGATCCCTATGGATCACACCTCCCATACTTAGGAGGATTTTGGTCCCGTAAAATCTTAATGGGGGAGTATATGAGGAAATAATTCCCTTGCTTGCTCCTTTGAGTACCACCGAGTCTGCCTTAGTGTCTTTCCTTTCAGTCTGATCTACTAGGACTCTTGGGGACCTCTTCTAGTCTCTCTGACCTTCTACTGTAGCACTACATCCTCCTCCAATTTGCCTCATGATTCAAAGAAGCAATCCTCAATGGAAGGTAGCAAATGCAGTTCTTCATCTTCATCTAGATGGATGGCTCATATAGGTACAAGTTTTTGTAGTTTACTACAGAGTACATCCTCATGAATGACAGAAAATCAAGTCAAAAAGCATTTTCTCTAACCTACTCCAATATGGTGAAGGGTCCATATTTTAGTGGCTTGAGCTTCCGTGCTTGACCTTGTAGTCTCTCCTTTCTTAAGTAAATCCAAAATTTCTCCAACATGAAGCTTGTGTTCCCTCCTATGATGATCATTCCTAGATTTGTACTTGGCTTGATATTTCTCTAGCTGTTCTTTGACTTTGAGATGGATTTTCCAGATCCTCTCAATGAATTTTTTATCCCTAGTCACCTCTGTGTCTTGTGTCTCCTTTCATCCTTCTGTTCAATTCCTATGTCCAGCGGGTTTGTAGGTAGATATCCTAAGCATGATTCAAATGGTGAATTCATAGTGGATGTGTGTACTACCCAGTTATAGGAATGTTGAATGTAGGCTAAGGAATCATCCTAAGTCCTTGGGTATTTGTTGTTATACCCTCTGATCAATTGTACTAAAGTCCTCTTTACCACCTCTGTTTTTCCATCTATTTATGGATGGAAAGTTGTGTTCCTCTGTAACCTAGTATTCATCTTGTCCCACAAAGTATTCCAAAACTTCCCCAAGAACCTAGAATCCCTGTCAAAGATAATAGACTTTGGCAAACCAAAATGCACCCATGCATTAGCAAAGAAAAGATCTACCGCCTTATGTGCTTTTACTGTATTTTTACATACCATAAGAATACAAATTTTACTGAATCTATCAATAACAACATAGAGATAGTCATGGCCATGTTTAGACATAGGTAATCCTCCTACAAAATCCATAGAAATGTCCTCCCACAAACGAGTAGGTACTGGTAAAGGCATATACATACATTTCTTCTTAGTTTTAGGCTTGCTAGTATAACAAATTTTACATCCACAAATAAATTTTGATACTTCTTCTTGCATGTTGGGCTAATATACATACCTTTGCAAGTGGTCTAGGGTATTACCAACACTAAAATGTCCCGTTACTTTCAAGGTATGTGCTTCCCTCATCAATAGAAGTCTTTCTTCTTTAGGCACACAAAGTTTCCCCCATCGGTAGAGGATCCTGTCCTTGAGATAACAATCTTCAATCCCCATCTTTTCAGCCCCTTGGGACTGAAAATTCTGAAATTTTAGCCCAAATTCTTTGTCTTGGGCATATTCCTCTTTGTAAGCTTCCTTCGTGAAGGGCTCGATCTGAGAGTTAGTGGCCAAATAGGAGAAAATTTCCTATTTGGGTGGCCTAGATAACATGTCTGCCACCAAATTTGTACTACCCTTCTTGTATTTGATCACTAGGTGGAACTACTGAAGAAACCCCATCCATTTGTAGTTCCTTACCTGTTGTAATTTAGATTGTGCTTGCAAATATTGGAGAGGTTTGTGGTCAGTGTGCACAACAATTTCTTTACCCAATAAATAATGTTTCCATTTTTTAATGTTCTGAACTAGTGCATACATTTCTTTATCATATACTGAATATCCTTTAACTACTAAAGTGAAGCTTTTAGAATGATAACATACGGGTTTACCTCCTAATAGAGACACTGCACCCATAGCGTAATCACTAGCATTTGTCTTTACTTCAAAAGGCTGCTACAAACTAGGAAGAGCAAGTACTAGAGCATGACTAATTTTGTATTTCAATAACTCAAAGGTTTTTTCTTGTTCCTTACCCCAATCAAAACCCTTAATCTTTACAGCCACTGTGTGTAGAGGTGTTGCAATTACCAAGAAACCTAGAATGAATTTTTGCATGTAATGTACTTCTCCCACAACACTTCTAGTATTCATGGCTCCTGTTGGTGTTCGACAATTTTTTATGGCTTCCACGTTCTTTGGATCCACTCGTAGCTCTCATCCTTCAACCACATGTCCAAGATAGACAAGTGACTATTTCAAAAATTCACATTTCTTCATATTACAAAGTAGTTTTTTCTCCCTAATAACTTGCAAGACTTGCTACAAATGTGTTAGATGTTCTTCCCATATGGCACTAAAAATCAAGATATCATCTAGATATATAATGACACATGAATATATGAAATCCCGCAATACATTATTCATCAATCTCATAAACGTAGCGGGTGCATTGCATAATCCAAAAGGAATTACTAACCATTTATACAAACCCTATTTTGTTTTAAAGGAAGTCTTTCTTATATCCTCCTCCTTCATCCTGAATTGGTGATAACCTGACTTATAGAGTTATAGGTGTTCAGCCCTAGTCTTGTATACCTATGATATTTGATTTGTGATTAGTTATGAGTCACCCAACACCCTAATATTGAGGATGCCCATTCTCTTAGCTACAATTAGACCTAATAGGAGAGCCTCATACTCATCCCCATTATTTTTGCATTCAAAATTCAATTTGAAAGAAAAATGTGAAACCCTTCCTTCAAACAAAGTAAGGATCGCACCTTCCCTGGCACCGAAGCGACAGATATGTAAAATCTTCAACTTTGGAATTATACACAAAATCACAATTAATCATTGTTGTTTGATTTCTATTAGAAAATAATAGAGATAGCTAGTGAATTAATTATTATTGTGCTTAGAATCAAGAATTGTAGTAAAGGAAAGAATATAATCTCATAACACCAACAATTTTATCTTGGAAAACCTCCAATGGAGGAAAAACCAGTCAGGAATGGAAATTACCCTTTCTTCCCACTTCTATTGGCCAATTCAAATCAACAAGTAAATAATTTACAATAAGTATGAAAGGGAAGTAGATAATATCTCAACACTTCCTTTCAATTACTTGTTTTCTCTATCTCAACACTCCTTTCTTCTACAATAATACAATTTCCATCACTAATACTTCTTGTTCACTTGCTCTCATGCTTTGATGATCTTCTACACTTCTACAATCATGTATTTATATAGCCTTTCTCATATCCTCTCATGCACTAGAGAATGGAAAAGTTCATGAAGGAGAAGAGAAACGAACATACTTTCAAATTTAGAGGCTATTCATTTCGAATTTTTTTTCTATTCGTAATGGCTAGGACCTCCACCCTATACAGACCGGAGGTCCCAGGACCACTGCCCTAGCTAGGCAGTGGTTCTGTAACCACCACCATGCACTAGGCAGTAGTTCTATTACTTACAAGACAAAACCTCTGTTTATTGTTTTTCTTCGTTTTGCTAACTATTTTTGATGAAGTACATTGACTTTGGATCCCTATGGATCAATGAAACTTGGCTCCATCAAAATGGAGGGCCCAATAACTACTCAAAAATATGAATGTTGATTCATCCTTTGTAATTTCTCATTTTACCTTGGTTACCTCCACCATGAAAACCTCATCTTATGGAAGGGAAACAAGTCCCAATGCATGTCCCATACCCATAGAATCAAAGGGGAGAAGGAAAGGCAAATCCTTTTCTAATAGATCAACAATCCTTGCTATAAATCCTAACGATACCATCTCTACAACAATTTTTTCATCCTTGACTTCTGAAATACCCTCAATCAAACCCATGACTTATAATTCCATTTTGGGAACCAAATTTTCTTCTGGTACTGTGCTTGCTGGTTTATTTAACTAGTTCATAGGAAGTTTGAATTCAGAGTGGACCCTTGACTTTTTCTTCAAGTTGGCCAAATGTCTATCAAAGGGCTTTGGATCACCTTGAGAAATAAATACTTTCCCTAAATGCAAGAATTTGACCTCTTGGAATATAGTGGAGGGGATTGATTTCATGCAGTGGATCTAAGGATGGCTAAGGATCATATTATAGTTGGTTTCCCAATCTATAATATAAAACTCAGTAAGCATCATCTTGGACCCAAGAGTAATCGGTAATACTATGGTTCTGATCGAGGTTTCCTTGAGACTATCATAACCCCTTAACGTCTTTCACATCGAGGAGCAATTAGTCTCCCCATATCCTAAATTATGAAGAAAAGAGAAGGGAACTATATTAACCACTTCTCCATCATTAATCATTTCACATTTAACCTAGTTTTTGTAGATCCAAACCTGTAAAAACAAGGTTGGATTTCCTCTATGAGCTATTTCAGCATCCATAGGCATCTTGGTTATGTCAAATACAAACCCAATATCCCTTTTAGGTTTCCATGGAGGGAAAATTTCAAAGTCTATATGGTTTATATGTGCCTTTGGTTGAGGGGTAACGTTAATCAAATGGATGAGACGTAGCGCTTCCATAAGAGTGGCTTGATGAGTAGGGGAATTATTCAATAGATACAAAAAGGAAATGTGTGAAAATGTCTTGGTTAGATCAGTGATCAAATCATAACCCGCTACTAGCTTACTTAGCGTGTCATGAGAATTATTTGACATAAATAGATAAATTGGGATTGGCTGCGAAGAATAGTCTCTAACTCTTTTTGCAACATTAATTCGGGGTTCAACGCCCAACTCAACCAAACCTACGATCTTCATTTGCTGACGACCATCCAAAGGAGGTGCTACCTACGGGTTTGACAAATTTGAAGATTCATAATCATGAGTCCCTATTATAATACCTTTATTCGAATGTTTAGGATCTAGACTTGTGGGGAGAGGATCGTTGAAGATTCCCAATGGTATGTTCTATAGAGACACTGGTTGTATATAGGCATTTTGACTGGGTGCAGTTGGGTTTGCTAAAAATATGTCAAGAAATAATTGTCTTTGGTCTTCTAGAAAATGTTGTAATAACTTATTACAATTACGAAAAGTCCTTGCATCATGCCTGCGGACCCTATGGAAACCCCAATACAAGTCAGGATTATAATCCCAAGGCCTTTGGTTTATTCCTTGTTGTGGTCCGAAACTATGATCATTGTTTGGTTGTTGAATTTTATAATTAACACTTTGGAACCCTTACCCATGATTCTAGAATTGGTTGGGTTATTGACTAGGGCTTGGGGTCAGTATTTGTATTTTTTTGAGGTTTTTGCTATTTTTAGGGATGATTAAAACCCACAACATTTACTGAGGGTGAGAAATTGTTCTTTCTCTTATTGTTTCCATTGTTGTTGTTATTTGTGGCACATGTACCGGCGGGATTAACAACATTAGGATTTTTAGGCTAGTCAGTTACATCGTCAGTCATGACTCCATGATTTTTATTAAGGATATTTGGTCCTTGATTGTTAATTGTGTTGTTGGAATAACCGAGAGTGCTTTGAGAAGGAGTGACTAACTTCTCATTTTCTCCATAGGTCTTATGACCACTATTAATGGCCGCTTGGTTGATCCGAAGAGTACCCTCTAGCACCTCTTTATAGCTCCTTAGTGGGGATTTTTGAACCTCTTCCTTCATCTCTCTATTAAGAGAGTGAAGGAAAAAATCACAAAGTTCCATTTGATCCATGTTTAGAGCACATGTGGAAGAGTAAAGAACATGTCGCCACCTCTGAATGAAGTGGGCTGCATATTCATTATGTTCTTGTTTGATATGAAGGAATTCCCTAATTTTATTTGTAAAAGCTTGTTCATATCAAAAGCTTTGATAAAATATGATACGATTTGTTTGAATGAGTGTATTGAAGCCTCTTGTATCTTATATTACCAGTCGAGAGCAATCCCTTCTAGTGTCTTAGGCAAAATCTTTGCAATGACTACATCCCATGAGAGTAGCTCTCGAATGGCCATTGCATAAGCCTTGATTTTGGCATTAGGATCTCCCTCCCCTTTGAACTTCAAGAGATCAGAAAAGGGTCTTGGGAGCATGACTGCCCGAATGGGGAAATCTAGGGGTACCTAGAGATATTCAGAATAAGTCCCCATTGCATATGTTTCCACCATTAAAGACCCTTATTGGGGAGGTGGGGGTTATATTGGTTGCTAAAATGGGACAACATATACATTTGGTGGGGCGTATGAAATCCCCTGCAGTTGTCCATATGGACCTAGATAGGTGTATATGTCCCCCTATGGAGATTTAGAATACATGTGTACATAAGGGGGTTGATTACCTTGATATGGAGCTGAAGGCACAAAGCTAGGGAACATCACATTTTCAACTAGTATAGCATTTGAGAATGCACTTCTGGCTGATCCCTGTTATAGGTATCCATATGTGGCTTGAGGAGGCATACCCAAGGTACCTATCCCAGTTAACAAATCCCCATGGTTTGGAGTATTCATGTAGATTGGAGGATTCTGTGCAGTTGGTATTTTCCCATAGTTCTGTGGGTAGGAAGGAGTCCATTTTTTTCCTGCATATGAATTCTGTTTGTTTTGGGCAAGCTCTAACTCCTTGACTTTATCAACCAAAGATGAAATGACATCACCCATTGACAGGGTGGTTACTTACTTAGGTACCTTTGGTTGAACCCTTAGAGGTTGTTGAGGAGTATGGTATCCTGCTATGAATTTTTCATGATGTTTCCACCCCTCATTGGTTGTATTGTTAGCTAGTGGCGGGGTAGTGTTATTGTTTTGAAGGACATCACCTTTTCCTTGTAACCTATCAAAATATTGGTTCATTTGTTAGAATTACTTCTCAATCCTAGCATATCGTGCTAAATACTCCTCATCAAGATGGGGAAGTTGATTGGATTGCATGGTAATGGGCTTTTAAAACAATATCCAAGGAGATGAACTCACCTCACCAGTCAATGTCATGTTATTTGAACTTCATTGTTTTAAGGAGTAAGTCTGAGTGACCTGATCCAATTCTTCAATGTGTACAGAAGAACCAACATTGGTTCCCTAAAGCATAGGGTTTTAAGTGGATGAGTGTTTTTTTTCCCATGTTGAAAGTGAAGGTGATTGTTGTGGGATATTTGATTGGTAATGGTACATGCCAAAACATAGGATAGGTTGACTGTACTCGTCATATCTTGACATATTCTAGGGGTATAAGAATACCTAAAGAATAAAGGATGGATGAAAGTAGAAACGCTTAGAGACTAGCTCTTCACGTCAGGTTCACCAATTTTGTACAGTAGAAAATCAATATATGACCTTCTTCGCACCCAACCTCCTGACGTCATGCTGAAATAGCCGGTGTGGAATTGAAATGGAATTTAAAGTGATGGCAGCTATCAAGCTAATGGGGAAAAATTATGTCTTCGACACACAATACTGGAATCTATGAATCTAAGGAAAAGAATGCTCTCCTAACCTAAAGGGATGTGATGGTACAGTCTGATATGATAGCTACTCAAAGAATCCAATAAATGTCTAGTTCTACCTAGATTTTATAGATTGCTTGTGGTATACGTGGAAGGTAACCTGCACCTCTTGTCTCCATTTCCATGACCTTGTCTAGAAACCCATACGAGGCACTTGCAGGTTACCTTCCACATATTTCGTAACCAATAAATAGAATCTTGGTAGAACTAGACATCGATTGGAGTTTCCAAGTAGCTATCATATCAGAACATACCATCACACCCCTTCAGGTTAGGATATAATTCTTTTCCTTAGATTCACAGATTCTAGCATTACGTGTCGAAGACATAAGGTTGCAACATTAGCTTGATCACCACCATCACTTTCACTTCCATTTCAATTCCACACCGGTTGTCTTGGCATGACCTTAGGAGGTTGGGTGCGAAGAAGGTCATGTGTTGATTTTCTATCGTATAGAAACCTTGGATGAAAAATGGCTCAGATCTGGGAAACAACATCGGGTCTATGCTGATAGGATCTGTCACCAATACAAATAGAAATTTTACAAACAAGAAATCCAAGTAAGATACCTTGTACTGAGGTTAGACTACTAGATCAACAAGAAGGTGGATGAAGGAAGGAAATTTATACCAAAATGGTTAGGCCCAGACTAGGTAATGGAATACTATAAAAATGGTGTGTATCATTTGTGTACTCTAGAGGGTGAGGAGTTTGGAGATTCTGTTAACTCACTCCACCTTAAATTCTTTTACATATAGTAACTTACATTTCCACATTATACATTCCCATCAATTTTTCATTTGCATTATCATCTTGTGAAATTGTAAACTGGAAGCTTAGTTTTCAAGTAAATTTAAAATCTTTCAAAGATTGGAAAATATATCAGAATAATATCTCTTCAATACTCACTTCACTTCTCATCATTTCAGTTCATGAGATAAAATATCGACAAGTGATTATATAAGGACTTGTATACTTAATTATCTTCATGATTTCTTCTAATTCAGGTGTTTCTTTCCCATAGGTTCTCTAGAAGCTTCTTTATGAATTTTTTTCCCCTAAAATGATCTTTCAATGACATAAACATTCTAAAGATTTCACCTGGAATATATGTTTTCTTGTCTTAATATTTGATAGTAAGACCTCACATCCTAGTAGTTGTGTGGGGTTGAGGCTAGGGGAAAAATTTTCCTCCTAAAAGCATGACCCAACATACATTTTGAAAAAGGATAAATGAACAACAAACACACAAAAATTTCATTTTAAAATAAAACTACACTTCTTAGTCCTACCAGTCTTCGGCAATGAACCCATGCTTCTTACTGGTAGCATGAGATTGGGAAAGGTTGGAAGTTCCCTTACTCTTTTATTTTTTCTTCATGGTGATGATCTAATGCTTCTTACTAGTATCATGTGACAAGATGTAAGGGGTCACAATAATAACTCAAAATTTGTAAATAAATTAAAAAATAAAAGTGATTCTAAAAATTGACATGAAAATGAATTAGATGTGTATGTTAAAAGAGAATTGTACCTCAAAACTAGATTTTGTCAATCAATATGCCATCTATGAATCTAAGTCTAGTCAAAATTGCATGTAAAATTTGTTTTGAACTAGTTAGTTTTTCTTGATTAGGGTTGAGTTAAAATTTTCTAATTGGATCTTTTCCATGTTCTTATCTTTTGATCATCATTCACATTCACCATTCTTCAAGTCATATAACTAACATCCTTCTTGTATCTTGGTGATGATCCCTTACATCCTACTGGTTGTGCGAGGTAAAGAATGAAGTGATTTCATTTTTTCATTATACCACATTCAACACATTTTGTAAATGAAATAGAAATGTTATATATTACTTGAGAAACAAACTATCTAAGTTAAAATTCATTGTCATATGCATATTCAATAAAATAAAATAAATCATTTGGTTACCACATTACATTACCATCCATAGTATACATTGTAAGACATAAAAACATCAAAAATTTCAAACCATATAAGAGTACATAGATGAGATAAAGCATAATAAAGTCAATTCTTACAAGGAATACAAAACCAAAAAAATGTCCATACAAATATGTATATAATGTCAAAGTTTCTCATGTACAATGTCATCACATTATAGTGTAAGTATGGTAAAAAATGCTCAATTATGAGCACAAAATACAAAAAATTGATATATGTATCAAAATTGTTCTTACAGAAATAATGTAATAGCGCCTATCCCTCCCTCCTAGACACAAGACAATGAATACGAGTTGTGAGAGGAATCTTGTTTCAGCTCCTACAATGGGAGCATCTCCTATGATGAGAGTGGCTTAGTGTGGCCTGAGAGCCTCCATGTGTAGACCTATAAGACTTCCTAGGTGAGCGACCAGTGGTACTGGCTCTGCTACATGAGTGTGATCACTTTCTTCTCTCCTGATACTTGTGCAAAGTAATATCTAGCCTCATAGAGATCATCACCTCTACAGTATGCCAAGATAGTGCAACCATGTTAGTATGGTGACTTGTTGTCACTTGGTCCCCTAGGTCAATGCATAGCTGGTCTCTAGTCATATTTACAGGAATCATGAGAAAATCTAATATCATGCACTAAATAAATTCTTTCCATCCATCCACAATAGTTGCAAAGTGCAAGTAAATAATGTAGAGTTAGGAAAATTTAAAAAATAAAAAACAAAAAAAATTAGAGTAACTTGCTAACATCTAAGTATAATAAGGTAAATGTAGGGAAAAGAGTGTTATATTCACTGATATCTCTAGGATTCCATATCATATCAACATCTGGTAAAGGTTTTGGTGCAAGAGTTGGTACATGATTCTTCACTCTAATCTCCTCCTTGTGATATAATTACATCGATTCCACTTTTGTACACACCATTTCCTTCTTCATGTGAATTGTCTCCTCCTCTATATTCTCCTCATCTCTATCCATTTTTGAGGTCTCTCCAGTGGCTTGTCACTCTAGATCACTCTCCTCCTCTTAGCATGAATTGGTCATAGCCTTCTCCTCCTCATGTACCATACCTACCTCAATCTAGAGTACCTTCCCCATCCTTTCTTCCACCTCAGCACTTTCGTTTGGTATGTACCATAGTATACTGATAGGAATCCCCATGGTAATAACTATCCACTTTATCTTTCCCTTCATGGAAGCTCTCAACTATTGTATGCCTTTGTATACTATGAGAACCAATGCAAAGAAATTTTCATAAGGTATCCCAAACTAATGATGCACCCTACAGACTAGATGAGTCTCAAATATGCTGGTCTGATCAATCAACTAAATTGTGGTACTGCATGTGGTCAAAATAATGCTCTCCTGAATCCATCTTCCATCCATATCCACATATGGCTGCACAAACATGTCCATTATGGTCAGTGTAAAAAGTAACTAATATGGGCTCATGAGCAAAGCCATGTCAACCCACATCACTTATCTAACTACCATGGGATATATTATCCCAATTCCCCTCTGGTAGTGGATCATCCACTCATAAACCTAGGATATAACAAGTGCAGGGTGACTGAGGGACTTTCCCTTTAGTCTAACAATCATGTATAGGTCATGATAAATAGTGTCCAAAATATCTAATCCCAATATGTAAAACATACAAGATAACTCTATGCTTTGAGCGATGGGTGTCCAATAATACAAGAACTTGTCCACACCCTTATCCTCAATCAAATGCAAGGCCAAGATATCAATGATTACATTACATGAAGTACGAATAAGTGCAAATTCAACTGAAAGAAATATCACACCCTACTTGGAACTAGTATTAGGTACCTTTGCATCTCCCAAATAAGTGGCACAACTATGATCCTCATCTGCAGAGTGCTTATCAACACTAACATCATGTTGGTGACAAGAACCCAAAGAATCTTGTAAGTATCCTCTAAGATGATAATCTACTCACCTATGACTCTAGACAGTCATAAAATGTTATGGTATGCATCCTAATAACTCAATAAGTCATAAATTAAGCAAATCTCAGGTGCAACTAGTCATGTCTCCAAAATCCTCTAAATATCAGCTCCTTGTAAAAAGTCCCTCTCTTCCTTATTCAACCTCTTCAAGATCTGGGGCAGCCAATCCTATTCACAAGCTCAACTCCATCTAATATACTTTTCCTAATTCCATAAACAACAAGAAAAGAGAAAGTTAGAACATCATAGGCATAAAACAAGCTCACATAAATAGTAAAAATAAGAGTAAAAACAAAAAAAAATAGTACTTATTTAATAATCAAAAAAATGCCTCGACGGTTACATAAATGCCTCTTTTAGTAGAGTGGTAATAGTACAACTACCACATTAGTTACACATTCATTGCTATATTTTTACATTTTTTGCCTTTAGGTCACAACCCACATTTTGTAGATGCGACCGTCGCGGTGGTTACGTAACTGTCACTCTATGTAGAGAAGTGATTGTGTAACTTCCATAAAGGTCCCATCCGTGAAATGTGGGTTATAACCTAAAGGAAAAAAATGTAAAAATATACTAAAAATACACTAAATTAACTATAACAAAGGACAAACCCTATATGGTGCCCCCCTTATGACCATTTTGTCTATAAATTTACTAAACATTACCCCCATACTGCTAGATTTTACTAATTCCTACATTTTAGGGAAAACACAAACAAATGAAAATAACTAACCTAATCATGAACCTCTTCCACTGCCACCACTTGCGCTATCATCCTCTCGAGATACTCGTCAGTTTGAGTGTGTTATTATGTGAAATGTTCACATGTGGTTTAGAGCTCTAAAATTCACTAAGTGCGTAAGCGCAAATGATTCCTAAAAATAGAAAAAGATGTTTATATAATGTTTTCTAATGTCATCTTGAGTGTGTTTGTTTGCAGTTCTGGAGCGCTAGTGCAAGTATATTTCTCATTCCTGCTGACATGGTGAGTACTTTTGTCATTTTAAATTATAATGTTTTTTTTATTATATATTTTATCCACACTTGATTCCCATTTTCTTTTTTAGGGTGTGGGAAGTATGGATTTGCATGATTTCAACACATGGACATGAGGTATAATTTCTAATTTTCCCATTTGGGAGTGTCATTCTTGGACCTCATGTTTTATGCCGACTCATGGCTAAAATGATTCTCCAAGGGGGAAATATGTATGCACCCAAAATTTTATGGTGCTACATTTTTCAGAATAGTAAAAATCCCAAATGATGATAAATTTCATTTCTAGACAAATGATGATGTCTAGGTCTCATTTCGTTGCTTTCTACATGCCTATGTGACTTATTCTTATTTACTTATTATTTTCTTATCCTTACGCTATTTTGTAAATATTTTTTACTACTTTTCCTTGTCATTTTTCTGTAAGTTATGTAACAGCTGCTGCACTTATGTAACTTCTAATCTACCTTGAGCAGTGGTTATGAAAACGTCAATCAACGCAGACAGGTGGTTCTGTGCACTTGAATCAGAGACTTAACACTCCAAGTTGTGTACGCATGTTGCAAGTTTCCTTATGGTTTTCTCGCATGTTTTTCAACCATTTCCACTTATTATTAGCTTGTTAAATGCATATGAAATTCTCCGTGTTTACTTAATATTCTTAATAAGTTGACTGCCTCTTTTGTGGAAAATTTAGCACTTATTGATTTCCAAGTGCACTAGACCATTTCCCTTCCAAATTTCTATAAAAACCAAGTTTTTTTCCTAAAGCAATTGTTGGATTCTCTTTAATTGGATTAAACCATTAATCTATTGAAATATTTCCAAGAAACACACAACCAACTTAGAGCTTTGCCTTGTTACTTCCTTTCCTACATTTAAGACCAACTAGCCTATAACCAATCTACTCTAGCATCTACAAAACTTCTTATGCATAAAAACTAGCATAGCTTCTTTGGTCATTTGTGTTCATCACTGGAAAAGAAGATAAGGGGATATAAAAAAGGAACAACTAGCTCTAGATATTGTCACAATTATACATTTCTAGGTTGGGGTGTAATTCAATTTCTTTAAATCTTGATTTTAATACAGAGTTTAGATTGCTCATAAAATCAATAGTTTTTTTAAGGAAGTAGAATTAGAAAGTATTCATTGTGTGTAAGTAGCTTCTTCTAATATCTCCTTCTCAACTTATCCATGTGGATTTTCCTAAGGAAGTGTTTGGAGGAATTTCATGTGCATATTTATTAATTTATTTGTTTAAAAGCAATTGTAGCTTTCATTTTATTTATTAGTTATATTTAAATGTGCACAAAAAAAAATATTTCATTTTAATTTTCCTCCATAATTATCCTTATGGATCTGTTACGGAAAGAAGTTGTCTATGTATTTTGTTGCATTTATTCACATTTAAATCATTTGTAGAATTTTAGTGTTTCACCAGGGTAGTTTCAGAGGAAGAAATTTATTCTGAGAATCTTCATTTCCTTCCGTGATCTGAGGTGAGGCATTGGAAGAAATAGTAAATATTCACAATTATAAATGGGAAAGAATATGTGTTTAAGTAAATTAGGCTTCACTTTCAGTAAAAGAGTAATATCCACACCTAGTTATTCCATATTTATTTTATTTTAGCTTAGAGAGTTTTATTTAATTAGAATAAAAAAATTTATCTGTATCTTTCATTTCTTTATTCTAGTAAACCAGAAAATCCAAAAAACATAGATTAGAAATTAATTAGATTTTTTTATTTACTTGTAATTAAAATATTATGTAAAAATACAAAACACAAGTAGATTAATTTTTTTTACATTTACTCAACTAATTAGTTACATTCAGATTTAATTAAATTAAAAGGAGAGTAATCAAATTTTACTTATTTTAAATTTTTCTGCATTGCTTGTTTATAATTGGAATATAGATTAATTAGATTGGAATGAAAAATAACCCCCACATTTCCATAGCATCCTAGGTTACCTGACTTTAACTTTAGACCTTGTTGGCTTCTTGGGTTTTTTGTTTGTTTCCATAGTTCCTTGGCTTATTCGCACATGAAAATTTAGGGTCCACGTTAACCACAGAATATATTTTTTGATTCAACCATGACACAAGCAAACATCAACATGTAATTGACTAATACTAACAAATGACTTAGACAAATTGTCTTTCATACTAACCTAGTCCCACATACAATCATCATATAGTTGATTTATTTGAATGATTAGGTGGACATTGCTGAAGAGTTCTGGGTAAACCATCGAAGTATAGATTAGATTTTTCCTTATCCCACCATCCATCATATATTCTAGACCCTCTTTTGTGAGGAATCTCTAGATGGTGAAGGATTGTTTTCCTATGTTCCACAATCAAGTAGTGTCTTAGTCGACTCCACCGATATTGACCATGACTTGCGTACGATGGTCATCCTTGATTTTTCTATTACACCTGAGCAGGTAAGACTGGAATTCATTACACTCAATGAGAAAATACCAATTTTTCTTGTTGATAACATTTGCTTTCCTTAACTTTTTCTATAGTCATTTTCCACCTATTCCTATTTACCCATCCTAGTAGCATCCCATCAATTTCATTTTAGTTATCCCAACACAACCTCAAGAGGTTGCATGCATCTAGTATTCCTGTGTTGATTCTTAGGCATACAATGCCCTCTCATTTTTCCTGGTGACTCCTCCTTCTAGTTTGTTCTTATATATTTGTATTAGATTGGATCAATAGTATTCATACTTAGTTGATTATATCAAATGGATATTTCAAGAATGCAAATATGTGGTTTACATTCTTGTGCTTATTTTTTTGGTGGCTTAAGTAGAACTCATACTGATTCAATTGGTATATTTTTATTTATGATTTTGCATTATGTAGTGTAGTATTCTTATATCTGAGGTTTCCCATTATCCTTTAAATAGATTTGTGCATAGGATTTTATTCAATGATTAAAGATATCAACATGTTAATATAAATTATCTTAATAAATTCTCAACATCTTTCCCGAAATATATTATAGATTGCATGCCCATATTTGATGACGGGAATAAAATTAAAGGAGAGAGACATTTTAAATCCTTAATTAACTTGGATGATAATTTTTATATTGATAATGAAGGTATTGTAGCTAGAATTTTCATTCAAATTTTGATTGATTATGACCAAGATTGGTTTCATGAGCTTCCTGATAGAATAATTGAGTCTTGGGATAGATTTTAGTGTTTTTTTATTAAGTAACTATATTGTGATAATATTTATTACTCTTCTATTAGGAATTTTTTTATAAAATGGTAAAATAAAATAGGAAAATATTCAAAAGTTTAATCCCATATTGTTATAAACATGGAATAAATTCCCTCGTAGTTTAAATACAAGTGAAGCTTATGCACTTATTATGTATTTTGATGTTTTCAATAGAGATATAAATCACTACTTAAGAGATAAGAATATGTTGACACTATAATATTTTTATTTTATAAGTGAACTAAGGAAGAAACTAATATTTATCCATGGACGGTTTGCAAGCTATGACCCTAATTCAATTTTCAAACGTTACACCTGGGCGGGAAATGTTGAGCCATGCTTTGATCTAGAAGGAATCATAGCCAATTAAAAAGATTTGTAAAAACATCATGTGGGTGGAGGTTGTGAAATGGAATAGTCCAAGGTTGGGAGGGTCCACAAGCATATAATTGACATGGTCCCCTAAATCTAACATTTCCCACCTGATGGAAAAGAATGGGGAGCTCCACTTTTCACCCCTAAAGAAATTATCAGTGAGATAGTAAAAAAGAATCCTCTCATGCTCATTACTAATTTTCTAGGCACCATACCTAATATTCACACTATTAGAATATGTCAATGGTCTCATAGGAAATGGTCTCCTAAAGGAAATATGGAAATTTTAGTCATGAAAAAAGGATTTTCCTTGTTCAAATTCTCTTTGTAAGAGGACTGAATGAAGCATTTTCTAAGGGGTCCATGGTTTATTGGAAACATGAGCCTTTACTTGAGAAAAAAGGGAACCTATATTCAACCTAGATAAAGATACAATGACAGATATGCTAATATGGATACCAATGCTAGAGTTCCATCTAGAATTCTAGGAAGAATCCATTATCTCAAGAGTTTCCAAATCTTTAGGTTAGCTCATTGGTTTCGGTAATGCTACAAAAACCTGATCAAGGCTCTCTACTACTCAATTCTACATCAACATGATAGAGGAATAGAAAATCCCTGATATTATTCTTCTAAATTTCTCTCGTGGCATGTGGAGACAAGATCTTGAATATGAATATTACAGACTAAGCTACAAAAATTTATCTAACATTGGTCATAAAGTCTGTACCATGGGAATGAATAAACATAATAAGATGAGCACAGTTAAATAAAATAAGTAAGTGATACACAAATAAAATAAAATCCTTCAGGCTATAAATAAATTGATCTATGTTTTCATGTGTTGTGACAAGGGAAAAATTCAATTTGAAAACATGACAACTATACCCTAGTGTCACAAAATTTCTTTAATACCCTCTTAGGAAATTCTACCAGATCATTTTTCCCTCTATGTCATGCTTATCCTATCCTTTCAAGAACTCATATGTTTACAATAACCTATACCATATGTTTGAAATGTAAAAATAGGATAATGAAAGTCTTCGGATGCAACGCTTCTCAAGGTAGATTCTTCAGTAAACTGAGAAGGGCTATTTTTAGCCTTTTTGAGACATGTGTGCATCCTCCAGAGTAGATTTGAAGGCCCAAATTAATCAAGAAGTGGTATTGAGGATCCAAGAACATATTACTAGTTATTTAGGTAATATTTAAAGGTGTGGGAACAAGTTCAGTGAAAGCAGGTTTTTGAAGGTGAAGAAGATTATAGTTCAAAAAAGCTCCTAAGATTCAAGAAGTGATTCTAGGAGTTTCATAATGATTTATAGGTCACACAAGATATAATTGGAATTTTAATTTAGTGCTCTAAATTATTAGGATATCATATTTTTCACATGAGATAGGCATTTCATTCCATATCCTTTTTTAAAGAAGCTAACTTGTGGTCCCAAGAAAATGGCTATTTAAAAGGGAGTTGCATGTAGAATAGAAGCAAGGGACACATTACATTCTTCTAAAAAAAAAATCTATAAAACTCATATAAATAAGTTCCAAAACATACCTCAAGATGATCTAGAAACTTTTTCATCAAACCTCTCTCCAAGGTAAGCTTCCAGGACTTGGCCAATTTTAAGGGTGGAAACATGTCACTCTCAGGATCAAAGTGCACTTTTGTGTCCTATCTATACCATCCCCTTGGGAAATTTGGTACAAAAAAATGTACCCATGCCCCGTTAGGTCCCATGGATCATCATGTGTCCTTAACAAAGCCCAATGTTGCAAGATAAGCCCTTTTTCACGCAATCATTACCCTTCCAATTGTGGAATCACAAAGTGCCACTTTCCACCTCTAGGTGAGGGTACAACTTCCTATCTCATATCCTTTGGATATTTTGGACATAAATTTTTTCCCCATTCCCATCTTGGTCATTGATTCCTCATGTGAACCAAGGAAGTCTCCATATGCATATTTTTAGCCCCCTCTCCTCTCTGCCTCACCCAATCAACTTATTCCACTTGTCCTCACTAGGTTAGGGTGAATTTTACTACAACAACTATCCCATACAATTGGGATAATTAGGAAAAAAACATTTCACCAAAGTACATCCCTTTCCTAGGTCCTCCGTGTGACACAGTTTTAGCCCATGGGATCTTTCCAAGTGTTGTCTCTCTCTCCTCCGCCAAACAATCATTACCTGCTTCTTGTCAAGAAAATATGATGAAGAATTTTTATGCCCCATATATCTCATCCCCTTGGAATATTTGGGACATGATTTTTTTTCCATGTCCAAGATGTTTAAAAACCATAAAATTTACAAAAATTCTAACTTTCATGTTTCTTCCCTTCGTGCGCATGCGAGAAAGGTGTTATCAGAAGAATGTATAAAATAAATTTTAACTCATTTCTCATTCATATTTATCCATAGTTAAATTAAATATGATGAAAAACATCCATTAAATCTTTAAATTCCTCACACATCATGTTTAATTTCCTTGAGATCATTCATGGTTGTAAGAATGAAGATTTTTCATTTTCGGTGAGCGAAGGAATTGATCATACCAAGGTTTGAGATGATTTTTATTCTATAGATAATATATGTGATATCTGAAGCTCAGTGAATCAATTTATGACTTCCATGGAATATTCAAAACTGAAACTCTTGCTAGGAAAAATTTCTTTTTCAATTTCTAAGCTTTCTGGTGGGCGAAACATAGTGAAATTTGGAGCACAAGATCGCAACGAAGAGTCAAATCTAAAAATAATGTCTCCATAGAAAAATAAGGAAATTTTATCACTTAATAAAAATAGAAAATTTTATTCCTCTCTACATGATAAAAATAGTAAGTGTCCCAAATTGTAATTTTGGATCACTAAAAACATTGAGAAACGGTGCAAAATGGAAGGAAGGGCAAAATTGGCAATTTTCACAAAATAACAGGTTTAGAAAAATACTTGTTAAACATAGAAAGTGGATAAAATGTTAATTCATCATCAATATAAGGAATTTGGAATGTTCCATAATGTTTAAGAGCTTAGATTTGAGAAAAGTAGGTGATATGTCACAAAATAGCAAGTCCTAGTCTTGCCTGCTAAAAATAGAAATTCTTCATTTTGGGTACAAAAAGTTGCAGATGGATCCATTTTCAATCATATTTATGATTTTAGGAATCTTCACATGGTTATGGGATGATCTCATGTCTAAAAAAAAGAATTTAAACCTCTATATGGGTCTTGAAAGCATCATATTTAATTTAGCTATGTCCATAAGCATGGTTGATCATCTCGGTGAACAACAAGAGAAATTCAAGGAAATTGTGTTGTAAAAAGAGATTCAAAATATCTCAAAGATTAGTTGAAATTAAAGTTAGGTTTTCATAATTTATCATTGGTCAATGTGGATTCTTCATCTTTCTCAGTGAGATAAGTAATGTGAACATAGTGAGCTAGTTGATTTGAGATCGGTGAGTGGATTTGAGCTCGCTGAGATGGTTTTTTTGAATTGGTTGAGTTAATTGAGCTAGAAAAGATAAGTGAGCTAGGAGTGATCTAGGAAATATCTTACACCTCTCAGATTAGTAAAGGAAAAGTGTACAATCTTGCAATATAGTGTGTAAAATGGGGATGTAAGTGTCAAGAATATTGAGCATCGTATACGAAAAATTTGAAATTGTAAGGAATAAGAGAGCGATCCTCACTCTCATTGTGAGATCAATAATACATCATCATGAGTGATTTTTTTGTCCATCTTGACCTCATAGTGGGAGATTTTGAAACAATAAATTTCTAAATCTCATTCGGTAGACTAGGGTGTCTTTGCATAATGCATAAGGAGGATAATGTGAGGATCATAAAAAATTTATTCATTAGAAGGAACTTATCCATCAAGTCCAATCAATCCCCTTCCCTTATTTTGTCCTCTCCCTTTCTTCTAATTCTTCATTATACACAGTCATGGTATTTTTTCCTATTCACTTGAGTGACAATATCTATAATTTGTAAAAGTATTCTCTCAAAATTATAAGAGATATACTAAATTTGTATCTTCAAGGGGAAATTGAAAGCTCAAAAGTGGAATAGGAACACGAATATTCATGTAAGGGGAGATGAAGGTTCAATTCAAAAGGCTATAAATAAGGATGGTTTCTCCGATCCAAATTATCCTAAAAATTCTAGATTTTGATAACATCTATATTGTAGGCATTGTGGATTTATATTTGGGTGTTGATCTTTCTATCACTAACACATGAAATAAAGAAACATTTATTCCATTCCCATTTTCCTATGTATTCCTCTATTTTATCTCTTATATGCAGATTGTAAGTATGGTGATTAAAAAGAGCTTTGTATCTTCGATGAATAGGCCTAAGAGAACTATGTTTCTGTATGGGTTTTTTTTATCTCACTAATATATTCATTTTTACTTTCTTCTATATTGAATTTTTAAGTATCACGGTTCTTTGGTGTGAACTCTGTAATTTACCTATTCACAACAATAACCTTTCTTTCCTTACTTTATCCATCACTACTATAATTACATCCCTTGTACCCCATACAATCACTTTTCCATAGGTTCAGTGGAGTGTTCATGTGTTATTTATGGCCTATTTTTCCAACCCAAACCATTTCGATAAGATTATATTAGTTTTCATTTAATAATGGGATATGCACCGTTCAATGCAGAGGGGTGTATCCCCGTGAACATTAGTGAAAACAGCTAATTTTCCATATCAAATTTTTTTCTCCCTAATAATATGACAACCCAAAACTCCTATAAAATTTAGAAAGGAGATGGAATCTAACTTTCTCAAGCTGAATGGTGATCCTATGAATCAATATTATCTAGGTAAAGTGAACTAAATCACTGAAACATAGATGGAATCTAATACAATTTTGTAATATTCCAATAAAAGTGAAACTATTCCTAAAGAATCTAAAGGTTTATCTGAGTCTCTGAATAAAGATCATCTCTCCCTAACTAGGATGCTAACCCGATTGATGTCATGGATAATATAATTTTAGAAAAACTAAAACTATAAGAACCATTAGACATGCATGATATGAATAATATAGCAATAATAGAGCATCATATGTCCTCTAAGGAAGGTAAGACACCATTTTGTTCTATTCCCAATAAAGGAAAAGGAAAAAGTGTGGGAGATCCTTAATATTCAAGCTCCATACCCCCTATAAATTCTAGGAAAACAACATATGTGGAAGGAAACAAGAATAAATGAATAAAATTTTTGGGTGACCATAGGAGAAAAACTACTGAAAAGGAAATTGTAAATGCTACTCAAATAAAATTAGACCCCAAAATAGAAACCTCTTTTTTAAATATTTCAAATGAAGCTTATTTGGTTGAACATTATAGGTCTAAACAAAAAAAACATGCAAATAATTTTTAAGGATCTTAGAGAAAGTAACATGCCTTAAATTTTGGCAATTCAAGAAACCAATATGAAAGACATCATTGTTAGAAATATTAAAAAATATTTTTGGAATAACGTAGATTTTTGTAGCATTTATTCATTAGGTGCTTCAGGTGGTATTAATACTTTTTGGGATAATAATTGGGTTATGGGAATGGTGATCTTTAAATATCCACATCACTTGGAGATCCTTTTTACTTATGTCAGGAACAACAAAGATATTTGGATTCTCTCCAACATCTATGCCCTGAATAATCTAGTTGACAAGAAAAGACTATGGGTTGAGCTTACAACATTTAGAAATAGTTTTAGAAGATAAAATTTATTAATCATGGGGGACTTCAACACCCCTTTGAATCTTGGAGAAAAAAAGGGGGGAAAGGAGGAATTTACTCTAAATATGGATAATTTAGCACATACAATAACGAATAATAATCTTATATACATTGAGCTAGGGGGCATCAGATATACTTGGAGAAATATAAGAATGTGATATGATTTGGTCTAAGTCCATCTTGATAGGGATATTATCTCATCTAATTGGACTCTCTCACAATATTTAAAGCTTTTTTTCTCTTCCTAAAGTGGGATCTTATCATAATCCGATAGTTCTCAACATGCTTGACAAAGAGGTAAAAGCTCATGCTCCTTTAAAATTTGAAAAAATGTGGATGTCACACCCTTACCTCTATGATATAATAAAATAATGGTGGATCATTAATGTAAGTGGATCAACCATGTTCATTATAGTTCAAAAATTTACAAATGTTAAAATCAATATTATAAAATGGAATAATGAAGTCTATGGGAACATATTTGAAAAGAAAAAGAAGATCAAAGAAGAGTTTTCTTTCTTAGAGAAAATATTTGATGAGAAAGGGATGGATGTTGGATACTACTACCTTTAAAAAGAGCTACTTTATGAGCTCCACACTATAAAATACTAGGAAGAACCTTATTGGAGACAACAATATAGAGTTTTATGGCTTAAGTAAGGCGATGAGAACATAAAATATTTCCATATGATAGGTCTTCATCACAGGAGTAATAATATAATTTTAGAAATTACTATGGATTGTAATGTAAGAAAGGACATAAATTCCATAAAAAGGAGGCTATTGATTTCTACAAACATTTGTAACCTGGAGACTCTATATAAGATGAGGAAAATATTGATATGTTTATATCTGACATCGCTTCTAAGTTGTTTAATCAAAATAGATTCAAGAAATTGATGGAAAATACCACCATGGAATAACTTCAAAGGATGATATTTTGATGGAAGGGTACAAATATTTTTCCCCAGATGTTTTTTCAGAAAGTTTCTTTCAGAGATACTTAGAAATCTAAAAGGAGGATATTGTTCATTCTACCAATGAATTCCTTCAATAAGGAATACTCCTTAAGGAGATTAAAAATACGTTTATTGTTATGATCCCTAAAAATAAAGGGTTGGAAATTTTTAATGACGTTAGACGTATCAATCTGTATAATGTTCTTTACAAGATATTTACTATAAGTATACCTTCTACAATTCAAACCCTTTTTCTTGTGCTCATTTTCAACCAAAAAGGAGAGTTTGTAAAAGGGAGGATCATTCAAGATGGAAACATTATTTTATTGCATGATTTCATCCATTCTATGGATAAAAGCAATCGTGAAGGCATGATTATTAATATCAACATGAAAAAATACTTTGATAAAGTCTCATGGATGTTATTGGATAAACTTCTTCAGAAGTTTGTCTTTGATGATCACTTTAGGAAAATATTGAGGACTTTCATCTCTTACCCCATGCTATCCATTCTTATTAATGAACACCTACATGTTTTTTAGTAGTAGATGAGGTATTCATCAAGGAGAACCCCTCTTTCCTCTCTTGTTCATTCTAATGATGGAAAGTATTAGTAGGAAAACTATTGTTGATGTCTTATTTGGATACCTAAAAAAATTTAATCATTATTTTGATACTCTCAAAGTATCCCATCATAATTTTGTGGATGATACTATATTAATTCTTATGGCATCAATGGTGGAAGATAGGTGACTTAAATCTCTTATTAAATATTATTAAGATTTATCGGGTCAACTCATAAACTTAGACATAAGTTCTTTCATCTTTCTCAACACTTGATGATATAGAAATATCAAGATCTCAAAAATTATGGGTTGCAACATAAAGAAGCTACCCTTATCTTATCTTGGGTTGCCTCGATTCACTGGGAAGGTTGCCATGGAAGTTTAGATATCATTATTGGAAAAATTTCATAGAAAAATAGTAGGTTGGAAAGGAATAATCCTCTCATAAGGTGGTAAGTGCCTCCTCATAATGAGTACTCTCTAAAATATTCACATTTATTTTATGTCTCTTTTTCAGAATTTCTAGTGTGATTATTGAAAATATTAAAAGGATTAAAAATATATTTGTATGGCCAGGGGTAGAAGAAAATAATAGACTTCCTTTGGTGTCTTGGGAGAAATTTTGACTTCCTAAAAGTGTCGAGAGCTTGGAATTAAAAATATTGGGGGGATGAATAAAACCATGATCACTAAAATGTGGTGGAGATGAATTAAAGAGGACCTCCTATGGACCTTTATTATAATAAATAACTACCTTTGGTAAACAAAATATGTTTATTGGCTCACTAAGGATGGGATTCCCTTTGGCTCTTCAATTTTGGAACACTTTATCTAATTGTACGAGTCTTCTTTTCAAAGGTAGCAGATGGAAATATGAGAACGATAATAAAATTTCCTTTTAGAAAGATAAGTGGATCACATCCATGCCTCTTCATAATACAGAAGGTGGGTCCTAATTATATGAATACTTTAACTATCACATTGGTGCTAAAGTGAGTGACTACATTATCAATATGAGTGGTTATAATAGTTGGATTTAGCTTAATTTGGAAAGAATCTCTCTAGTAAATATTCAATGTATCAAGGAGATTCAAAATCTTTTCAATAACAACAACCTTTATCAAGTGGAGAAATATGATAAAATCATTTGGGAAAGTTCATTCAAAGTATCTTATTCAGCTAGGTCTTGTTATTTGATTTTTTCTAAGGTACAACCCACTCAATTTTACTGGAAAAAAATATGGATCAAGGATATAACCCCAAAAATCAACCCCTTTTTCTAGTTAGTGATCTAAAAAAAATCTTGACTTTCAACAACTAGGTGAAGAGAGGCCAACACTTTCCCAATATATGCATCCTTTGCAATTAAAGTGAGGAATATGTTAACCATCTCTTCATCCACTATTATTTTGTTTCTTTTGTTTAGAGATTCTTGTTAAATTTCATGGTCATGAAATGGACCTTTATAGATTTTGTCTTGGTAGCTTGGGAATAATGGCATTCCATTTCTAAACATACAGTTGTTAAGAAATTTTGGAGTCTCTCTTTAGAAATCCTAAAAATCTAGACTATTCAAAAATCTTGAAACTCTGAAATTTTTGAACAAAAGAAACCCTCTCTTGTAATAATTTACAATTTATTAGTGGAGAAAATTAGTAATAATGCATTCGGTTTAGACCCCCCAAGAAGATCCACTAAAGTGAGGAAGATAACAAAAATTTTGAGAAATGGAAACTCAACCTTTTCTCTATCAACATTGAACAGAGGGATATCATTAAAAAGGTTTATATAAAATGCCATCTCCCTACTTATTAGATAAATATTAATTATGATTGAGCATCCAAGGGGAATATAAGAAATTATGGTTGTGGTGGGTGTATTAGGAATGATAAAGGTCATATTTTATGGATTTATGCGGGTCCTATGGGGATTAAGTCAAATCTTTATTCAGAGGATTTAACTATTTTATAGGGCCTAAGGAAGGCTTGAGAGCTTAACACTATTAACTTAATCATGGAGGGGGATTCATTTAACATCACTAATTACCTTAGAGGCATCAACTAGATAATTTGGACTATCAAGCATATTATTGAGGAGGATAATGAAATCATTTATACCTTTCACAATAATATAATTCAACACATATATCATGAAGGTAACAAACATGTCGATATGACAGAGAATATTTGCCTTGAATTTCAATTATTTTCAAGTGTAGAATTCTGACGAGACCCCTATGCCTAATACCATAATAATAATCAATATTGAGAAAGAAAATTAATTTTCCCATGAGAATGGTTTTATTTGTGTTGAATATTGATATTGTTTCTATAAAATATCTCACATCTACTAAAATTGTGGGAAGTTGTTCTAAAGCTCTGAGTTACTTGAATTTTATTGGAAAATCATTGTGAATATGTTAGGTGAGAGATACAAGGTTGAACCTGTCAACATCAATGAATGGAAACAAAATGTGAAGCTTTGGGATATTTTAGGAAACAATAGATTTAGTACTTTTATCGAAAGGGTTAAGGGGCATGACTTACATATTTCACAAGAATTTTTGAAAAAATGGAATGAGAGGAAAGTTTCCTACAAAGGCAAGGATTTTTAAATTATAGAGGAAACCATCCCTGGGTGACTAGTCTACATAGGAAAGGTTTGAAATTATTCGAAAACAAATTTGACAAAACAATTGAGGAGAAAAAGTTCTTGGACAATAATGAGACTATCATGCACACAACATGGGGTTTCTTCAGATACTTTTTTCCTCCTCCTTTCAACACGGTTGGTTTTCTTGTGATGAAATTCATCACCCTTGAAGGAATTTTTGAGATAATGCCTCATTTTCACTTGGTATTTTATATCACTTTCACAAGAAATGTCCCATCAACATTCCTGACGAGTGCATTATTTGACTTATTATATCATCTATGTGGTTATTGATTTTTTCTTAAACATATTAATTAGTTCATGGGGGATGTCTTAGATTGCCATATCCTAGTGAGGTTGATGCATTTCTCTTGTTTTTTTCATGTAAAATATTGACCGTATAAATTCCTACTAATTTCCTCTATGAGTGAATGTGGTGACATGTGCAAGATAATAATGAGCATTTTTTGTCAATTATGGGAAGTTACAATCAAGGAATATGAGTATTTAGCCATCATGCAATCATGGAGAATTTTCTCATAACTAACCTATAAACACTAATCATGTTTTGAGCTATATCATAGGATTTCAATGAGCTTTAATGAGGCTATTATTGGTTGAATTCAGTGCCTATAATCATGGAAAATTTTGTAACTAAATGTGTCTATAAAGAAAATTTCTTAAGAAATTTTTAATATTGGTTTATAATAGTAGATTTACGGTATAATAATCTATCAGTTAGTATTTAATTTCAGTATCATGCTGAAATATGTCTTTGAGTTTAAATTTGAATTACTATAGTCGGTGTCATTTATATATCATCTATTGTTAAGAGTACCTCCATCCCAAGGAAGAGAAATGGCCCACTCGACTAAGGTGATTGGAGGATTTATGTTTCATGCATTATCGTTATCTTTGATATAAAAAAATTTAATGCTTTGATTAGAATTTTTATTGGGATGCAGTTACTTATTTCCCTACTTCAAGCACGTTTCAATTTTGTTATTTCAATTCAGTGTGTTCATTTCAAATTTCATCAAAGTATTTACATGTAGAAATGTCACTTTAGTTATTTCAGTAGCTTACCTGCATTTCATTTTAGTATTTTATCATTGCATTTATAATTCATATATTAGAGGAGGAAACAATGGGAAATACACCAATAAAAACCCCCAAAAGGAACCATAAAGACAATTGAGTTTCATAACACTTCATTGCATATAGCCTAAGACACACAACCCTAGTTTTATAATGACACTTACAGTTGAATATGTTGGTTAAATGATTTGAGAATACAATGACCTATCATTTTTGGAAGCGCTGTCAGGGAATGAACCTGGGTCACCCACATGATAGGTGGGAATACTTACCATTATAATATAATGAAATTCTATTCACCTTACATGCTATGGGTATTAGTGAAGTTAATTTTTGCAACCATTAGAATTCCTAGGTCTTGTTTACATGACCAACATTGATGCACACGACAAAAGACACTCAAGGGTGATTTATAACTTGTAATATTCAAATCATATCTCCAAACATAACACAAGTGGGGAAAAATGAAAGTGACACTGAATCTAATATAACACCTAGGAAAAATTCTAAACAATCTACATCATCTTATTTAGAACCAGAACAAATTTTAGAAATGGGAGACAATGGGAATGTTGAGGACCAAATTTTGGGTAGAATATTTACTTATACCATTATACTCAGTTATGATGAGGATTCACCCATAAAAAGTGTCTCTCCCTCCATTATCCTTATATTTTGAGGAATATCTGCATAATACCTAGATCATTTCTTATTTGAATTCAAAGTTCTTTTCTAGACATATGACTACAAAACATGGAACGAAAAACTTAAACTTTTTCCTTCCACCCAAAAAGACTCTACCATAAGGTGGTTCATGAGATTTCCCTCTAACTCCATTAATTCATGGGAGGACATGGATACATCCTTTTTGGAAAAATATTAAGACTATTGCAGGGGAAGAGATAGGAGAGAAGAGTTCTTCTAGATAAAGAAAAAGGAAGATAGAAATGTGGAAGATTATCTATATAGATTTATCTTTCTCCATAGAAGGAGTGGTTATGAGTTAAATCTAGAAATCACTAATACTATTTTCCTTAATTGACTTGATGAATAAACTAAAGACTCCCTCCATCTTATGAGAGGAGGTAATGTACACAAACTCACTGTGGCACAAATTACTAAGTTATGTAGGAGTTACTCTAGAGAAAGAGGAGGTATATGGTGAAGGAAAACATCAAAGGTTGCCCTAGGAACCTCAAAAAAATTAGAGGAAATGGCTAACATGAAAATAAAAATCTTGTCATAGTTAACATCAACCATGGATGGGCTTAAGGACAAAAACTATGTTGCAGAGGAACCTTTAGACATATACAATCCTAAATGTAGGAAGAGACATCCTTTGAGAGAATTTCCTTTAGATGTCACAGATATGTGCTTGATTTATGATGTATTTGACCATGATACCAATCATTTAAATCTACTACCTCAGTGGAAAGAGAGAATAAATGTGATAACTCAATCCAATGTAGAGGTAAAATCTATGCAACGATAAAATAACTAGTTTTCTTATACCCCTAGACCTGCTCAGAACCATTGGATCATGTCATGGCCTAATCAATCTCCTCCACCAACATGGGAACAACTTAATTGGGTGCCACCAAACTAGATGACTTATCCATATCCACCACCAGGGGCGCCTCCATACAATCAATTTTTTTTTGCACCACCAGATAATATACCACTATAGAAAAATCAACAATTTGCACCTTAGTAGAATGCTAATCAACAAGGAGGTTTTCACAATAACAACAAGATTTAATTCCCCCACCACAAAAAATATTATCAACAAGGGAAAGTAGCACAAACTCAACTTCCATCGCATCTTGTCTTGAACCCCAAAAATCAACAAACAAATTTGATTAATGAAGCAAGACATGGTGATACAATGAAGATGAATGCCATTAATAATGTATAGTTGAGGTCTTAAAGGATAATAAATAATCCTCCTATTATTATCACAAGAATACCTAAGGAAAACGAGTAGATACTAGAGGAGAGTGAGGATATACCTGAGGAAAATAAGAAAACTGAACATGTTTCATAGACACAAGCCACTAGGAACACCCAAGGAAATGATAAAAATGTGCATGCATCTCCTTTCCCAGAATGATTAAAGCAAGCACAGAATGAGGAAGAAACAACACTAGTTTAGGAACTGAGAAAGATGTATATTGAGGTCCCACTTGTAAGAGAAATACGTGAAATTTTAGAGTTAATTAAAACCATTAGAATCCATTACATAAAAACACTAGGAAGGAAGAGGAAGCACCCAAAAATAGTCAAAGTAGAAGGAAATATGGTTGATCTTGTAGCTAGAAATCTTATTTCACCAAAATATGTGGATCTTGGGAGTCCACTCATTATTATTTTTTTGAATGGTCAATCAATATCTAACATTTTGGTAGATATTGGTGTTTCCATCAATTTTATAACAATAGATATGTTCAATTTGTTGTCTTTAATAGGATTGTAGCCAACCAATATTGTTCTTCAATTGGGAGATCAATCTATTGTTGTTCCAGATGGGGTGATTGACGATGTTATGGTCATGGTTTAATATTGGGAGTATCCTATCGATTTTATGGTCTTACAGCCTAAATCTTAGAAGTTAGGATACCCAGTCATCTTAGGGAGGCCCTGGTTAGCTAATATTGCTTCATACATTGATTGTAGGTTAGGAAAAATGACTATTTTGAATTGGAAAAAAGAAAAGAAAATTTCAATTTATCCACCTGCCTAGCCATATGTGGATGTTTTTGAACGTGTATGGGTAGATTATTTAGATACTAACAATATGAGCTCTTCTTATCTGGCATACATTATAGTGAGAAATCATATGGAAGAAATTGTTGATCCATACATAATTTCTGATGAAGAGGATACTGCAGCTATGAAAACCAAAATTATGGCTACAAAAATTCAAACTGAGGCTACAGAAACAACTATTTAGAACTTAGTGTATAATATCACCTTGGTAAGTGACATTTCTATTGGAAATTATGAAGAACTATATGATTATCATGAAGAACATACAATCACTAATTTCCATTGTCCTTTAGCCAAGGTTCTATCCCTTTAAAACATGACTATTCTAAATATGCTACAACCTCATGTTTTTCCATCGAATTCTTTGATTGTTGATGAAGAACTTGCTATTCTAAAATATAATAAACAAGCGACTATTGAAATAGGAAAAGAGCTGACCATTGGTAACAATTTAGAACCCAACCAAGAGAATAGGGTTTTAGATATCTTCAGGAATCATTCAAAGTCCTTTTCTTGGGATTATACTGACATGAAAGGGATTCATCCAAGCATCTGTACACATCATATTTACAATGAGGATGTTAAACATTTTAGGCAGCCACAATGAAGAATCAATCCAACACTTAGAGACATTGTCAAGAATGAGATAGAAATACTATTAAAGGTAGGATTCACATATCCTATATCTGATAGTAAGTGGGTATCATCGTTAGTTATCGTTCCTAAGAAAAATGGTAAGTGGAGAATCTGTATAGACTATAGGGAGCTTAATAAAGCCACCAAGAAAGATTAATTTCCACTTCCCTTTATTGTTCATGTTTTGGATAATCTTACAGCTAAAAGATATTTCTCCTTCTTGGATGGGTTTAGTGGGTATAACCAAATCAGTATAGCACCTGCTGATCAAGATAAGACCACCTTCACTTGTCCCTAGGGTAAATTTGCATATATAGTCATACCATTTCGACTATATAATTCACCTTCTACCTTGCAGAGAGTAGTTTTGGCCATTTTTATAGACCTTATAAATGTCTGTGTCAAATTTTATATGGATGATTTTACATTCCACATGTCAAATTTTGATGAATCTTTGAATAATTTGGAAAAAGAGTTAACTAGATGTGAACAACACCAAATTTTCTTGGTCATGAAAAATGTTTGATAATGGTTGATCAAGGAATTGTCTTGGGTCAACATATTTATGCCAAAGGTATACAGGTTAATCCTAAAAAGATAGAAGTAATTAATAAACTACGTACGCCAACAAATTAGACTGATATCAATAGTTTCCTTGGACATGGAGGATATTATAGCCGATTCATAGAATATTTCAGTAAAAATTTTACACCAATGTTTTCCTTTTTGGCAAAATATTGTGTCTTTTAATGGTCTTCCCAATGTCAGCAAACTTTTGAAGTTATCAAGGAGAAATTAACCACTGCTCTATTTTTAGAGGACCTAATTGGGGATAGCCTTTCCCTATTCACCAAGATGCTTCTAATAGAGCCATAGGATATGTTCTTAGAGAAAAGGATGAGGAATACCATATGTATGCCATCTATTTCATTAAAAAAAAAATGACCCCCATAGAGAGGAATTACAGCTCTATGGAAAATAAGTTTTTATCTATTGTTTACTTTGTGAATAAATTTAGACATTATATTATTGAATCTAAATCTTTGTGTATATTGATCATTCGGATATAATATAATTGATGAATAAACCAATAGTAAAGGGAATAATTATTCGATTGTTAATTTTGTTGTAAGAATTTAACTTAACTATTTTTTATAAGCCTAAGAAGGCTAATGTTGTTGTTCACTTCCTGTCTAGATTGAATGTTTCAAGAGAAGAGGAGGTAGTCTAGGATCACATCCTAGATGGGAACTTGTTTGCAGTATCAACACAACCTCCATGGTTTGATGATCTTGATTGCTACCTAACTACTAGGAAGTTTCTAGTTTACTTTACCAATCAAGAATGATGAAGATTAGATAAAAAAATAGTGCTACATATAAATGGTGTAATGGGATTTTATTTAAATGTTTTCCTGATATGGTTCTTCACCAATGTGTTTGAAAGGATGAAGTGTATGACATACTGCAAGCTTGTCATGATGATCCTCGAGGAGGAAATTAATCATTGAAGAGGACAATTCACAAGGTCCTTGGAGCTGGGTACTATTTTCCCTCTCTTCACAAATCTGTCAAGAAATACATGTGGAAGTGTGATGAATGTCAGAGAATGGGGAATCCTACATTTTCTACTAAAACTTCCCTTAATCGTCAGTTGGTCTTATGACCATTTGAGAAGTGGGGAATTGATTTCGATGGACCGTTTGATCCCTTATCCCATGGAAAAGAGTACCTACTAGTATGCACTGATTATGTCATAAGATGGGTGGAGATTCAAGCATTGGTATCTACCAGTGAGGATGTTGTATCTTAATTTTTGTACAACAATATTATGTTGAGATTTTGTGCCCCTAGAGCCATTGTGTCTGATCAGGGACCTCAATTCATGTCTAAAATGATTGAATCCTTCCTAGAGATATATCTAATCAAGCATCATAAATCATCATCATACCACCCCCAATCTAATGGGAAGGTGGAAGTCAAAAATGTAGATTTGGAGAAAATTATAACTAAGGTTGTTAATGCAGATAGGAAGAACTGGGTACCAAAACTACCAGAAGCAATTTTGGCCTACAATACAACCTGGAATACCACTACTGGTTTCTCCCCATATGAAGTAGTGTATGGGAAGAAGCCATTGTTACCAGTTAAATTTGAATTACAAACTTGGAGGACAACAATGAATGTTGGAATTAAGATGGACGAAGTGTAACATGCAAGAGTAATACAACTGAATGAACTAGATGCAATGAGGATGGAGGCACAACAACAAATTTAAATTCTTCAACACCAAAGAAAATCTTGGCATGATGCTCATATCAAGCATAAAAAAATTTAATGAAGGATATTGGGTCTTACTTTTTGACTCAAAGTACTAACAATTCAAAAGAAAGTTGAGAACAAGATGGTTAGGACAAATTATCTCTCTGAAATAAAGAATTGGCAAAGGAGAATAACAAACTTAAGGAATATATTGAGACTAGTTCATGTGATAAAAATAAATTGGAATCTATTTTGGACTTTGTTTGTCCTATGGCCTGCAAACTTCTATCTTGTAGGAAACCCTCTTCTATTTACAGTATGTTTTCTCAAGAACAATTTTATGCTTGATAATTTATGAGGATGTGTAGTAGAGAACCCTATGAGGCCCCAGGTGGAAAAATTTTCTTAGAAATTTATCAAAAGTGTACTCCTAAGATTCAAAATTTGATGGGTGACTATTACCTTCACAATATGTTGGTTACTAATGTTCCTGATTTCTTCATTAATTTATCTGTGGGGGAATTTTAGTTAAATGATTTTCAATCATTACTTAGAAACCGAATTTTATGGAGTGAGAAAATAGAACTATTCAATCAGACAACCCAAACTATAGGTTTTTATATCTAGTCTACCCATCACAATGATGTCTCTATGAAGAAATATTTCAGGTCTCTGTACTATCAGGCTGGTATAGGAAATAATACTTCAAAGGTTTTAGAAAAATGTTTTCAAGATTTTGAGGTCTATAGTTGACAACATTTTGGTGAAGAACTGTGATCTTGTAATAAATGGTGGGATACATTAAGCCAAAAATTGAAATGAAGGGAAGTTATATCTCCCCAAAAACTTAGTTGGAGCATGAGGAGAGGGGATACACTTGTTGAGATCATCCAATAGTTGTCAAAGAAATAAGAGAAAGAGTACAGTGATGAGTGGATTAGTATGCAAGTGTGGCCACCCCTTGTCTTGAGTTTCATGACTACTTGGTAGAATAATGTTGCCCAATCACATGATATCTTTACAACATGGGTGGAGGTTATCTTGAAAACTCAGGGATGTAAGGGCATAAAGAAACAATATATAGAATGGTTCGAAGAATATGATATGGCACAATAGTTGGGACAAAGAGCGAGGAAGAGATGAGTTTGCATAGGGACATGTAAAAGGTAAAATGTAGGGGAAATGATGACTGTATAATTTGACTTATTATGTCATATATGTGGCTATTTAATATTTTCTTAAACATGTTAATTAGTGCATGGGGATGTCTTATAAATCTGTATCCTAGTGATGCTTATTCATTTCTCTTGTTTTTTTTTTCATGGAAACTGTTGACTGTAGAAATTTCTACTAATCACCTCTATGAGTAAATGTGGTGACACATGTAGGATAAAAATGACCATTTGCTGCCAATTCTGGGAAGTTGCAATCAAGGAAGCTTTAGTCTTCAGCCATCATGCCATCCTTGATGGTTTTTTCATAACTATCCTACAAACACTAATCCTATTTTTATCTATATCATAGGATTTCAATGCACTTTAATAAGGCTATTATTGATTTCATTCAGTGCCTATAATCATGACACATTTTGTAACTAAATGTTTCTATGAAGACGCCTTCATGAGAACAATTTCATAGTGGTTGATAATATTAGTTTAATAGTAGAGTAATATATCAGTTAGTATTTACTTTCAGTCTTATGTTGTAATATGTCTTGGAACTTACTTGAATTAATATAGTCGATGTCATTTTGAACATCATTTGGTATTAAGATTACCTCCATCCCAAGGTAGAGAAAGGGAATACTCGACCAAGAAGATTAGAGGACTTATGTTTCATGCATTCTCATTATCCCTGATAAGTCAAATTTCAATGCTTTAATTTGAATGTTTATCTGGATATAGTTATCTATTTGAATGTAGTTACTTATTTCCCTACTTCAAGAATGTTTCAATTTTGTTATTTCAATTCAGTGTGTGCATTTCAAATTTTCTTAGATTATTTACTTGTAGAAATTTTATTTAATTTATTTCAGTAGCTTACATCTATTTCATTTTAGTATTTTAGCATTGCATTTCCTTTCTATAGATTAGAGGAGGAAACAAGGGGGAACCACACCAACCAAAACTCCCCCAAAAGGAACCACCAATACAATTGAGTTGCATAAGACTTCATTACATAAAACTTAGGAAACAAAGCCATGATTTTATAATGACATTGACAGTTGAATCTATTGGTTAAATGATTGGAGAATACAATGACCCATAAATTCCTTTTTTCATTTTTTATTTTTTGGAGCCCTTTGTTAATCTAGTGAAATGGGGTAAAAGGGTTTAACTATTACACCATGTTGTTATCTTGATGTTATATAAGTTCTTTGATCACTCTATTTTACACCCTTAACCATCTATCCTTCCCCCTTCAGTAATCCTCATGTCACTCTCAATTATTCCACTATTCCTACTTCCAATCCACTAGAATTTTCTCCCTCCTCTAGTAAGATATCTAATTATAATCCTTCAATTAAATCCCATAAGATTAATGTCTTTAAATATATTCTTGAAGATGAAATACTCCCTTCTTTCCGTATCTATGGTGAAGGAGATTCGATTCTTTACATTTTTTCTATTGGAAAAAAGGACTTTGACCCCTCCAAATATGTTAATAAGAGTGTTAGGATTAAGATTGACTCCCACAACGACATAATTTCCTAGCTCAGAAAAGAGTTAAACAAACTCAAAGATAAGACTGAATCCTACAGGTTAGACAATGATGGTGGTAATACCAACATGAATTTGTTGAAGACATTTGTAATATGGACATAATGATTGAAAAGAAACTTGAAAATATAAGTGCTAAGCATTTTGATCTTATTTCCATCCTCAAGAGCGCCATTGATCTTTTTTACCTCATTACCAACAAGCTAGAGGAAAGTAAAGGGAAGGAGAAAATTTAAAAAGAGACTAGACTCATATAAATCAAAGGGGGTTGGATAATGTTAAGAAGAAATTTTTGAAGATCATGAAGTGGATCTTTTTGGATTCTTATTCCTGGAGTATCTGTTAGGTTGTTGTTGTGTTTTTACTATGAATTTGTTGTGTTTATGATGTGTTTTTGTTTTTTTGTGTTGTTGGCTGACGGAATGGCTATTCCAATCTTGTTTTGGTATATTTTGGTTTTTATTACATATCTTGACTCTGGCCTCTATGTATCAAGGTAGGGTCCTAGGAAGATAACCTTTATCCTTAATAAAAAATAATATGTTGAGACTTTTTCATGCTTTCAACATGGGTCTAAAATTTTGGAATCTTTCATATATTATGATCTCAAATTATAGATATATATTATTTAAAATCATTTTTATTTGTATGAAGGGATTATAGATGATGATGATTAGTTTGATTATGAATACCCTATAATTGAGAGTAGTATGGAATTATTATCCAAATAATATTCCTTTCTTATTAAAATCACTTGTTCAAGTCATGCACTTAAAAAATGTTTTATTGATGAAAAAGGATTGAGTTTGAAGACAAATTAGTAAAGGAAATAGACCCACATTCATATTTTTAAAAATTCCATATGCTAAACCATGTAACCAAGTATGCGAGAAGAAAAAAGATAACCAAACAAAGGATAGAGATTCTGGTGAATGAAGAAGAAAACTTCACACGGGGGCATGAAAATCAATAGTAAGGGAAAATAGCCATGCACGAAATAACATGACACTCAAAAATTTCCCGCATGTCAAAATGATAGGAAAAAAATTCCATGGGAAACCATGGAAAACCATGTCTAAGTCTACGTGATACATGAAGTTTGAACAAAAGGATCCATATATTATGAAATCCACACAATAAAGGTGTGAGATGCACGGAAAAGGTAGAAATGAAATGAATAAAAGTGATATTCATGTGTTGATTCACACACTTCATCAAGAATAAGTAGACTTGTGTGGAATCCACATAAAATTCCACAGAAATGTGGAAAATTAAAGCACTTTCACACACTCTAGGGATAAATCAAATATTACTTGTCTGGATTTCCTACAAATGTAGGAAGCTATTTTTAGCACAGTTTGCTCAAGATGATGCATGAAAAGTAGAAAATAAAATAAAGAAGGAAAAAAGTAGAGGATAATTTGTTTTCTTATGTTTATAAATGTAAATCCTATATTTAACACTGAAGTAAATAAAATCAAATTAAAACACTATTTTTATAACAGAAGAATCTAGAAAAGAAAGAGGTATGCCTTTCATTAGTGAAATTTATTTTTAAAGAAAAGAATAATGTGCACATGATATTTCCTATTTCTATAAGCTTTCCTTCTTCTTATATTCTATATTTCTATAAAATCTCTAGAATACATTGTAAAAAAACCAAATATTTTCATTTCTATTCACATTTTGGAGTAATTCAGTCTTCAGGTGAGAAAGAAAGGGTCAGAGTGATTCTTTGTGCTTATTCCACCTCTTGGAGCAATAAAGGATCTATTTTTACCTTTCCACATTTTTTTAGTTAATACTTTATCTTAGACTGATTTTATATTGTGATACATGTTTTTGTGCTAATTTACAAGTCAGATTTTTTTACAGGTTACTTGTAAGATTTTGTTGTGGAGCAATTTGTTGCCCGTTCTTGTCTTCTAACAACTCATTTCAAACCTTTATGTGATTCAATTTTTATTTGATAATGTATTATAGATGATGATGATTAGTTTGATTATGAATACCCTATAATTGAGAGTAGTATGGAATTATTATCCAAATAATATTCCTTTCTTATTAAAATCACTTGTTCAAGTCATGCACTTAAAAAATGTTTTATTGATGAAAAAGGATTGAGTTTGAAGACAAATTAGTAAAGGAAATAGACCCACATTCATATTTTTAAAAATTCCATATGCTAAACCATGTAACCAAGTATGCGAGAAGAAAAAAGATAACCAAACAAAGGATAGAGATTCTGGTGAATGAAGAAGAAAACTTCACACGGGGGCATGAAAATCAATAGTAAGGGAAAATAGCCATGCACGAAATAACATGACACTCAAAAATTTCCCGCATGTCAAAATGATAGGAAAAAAATTCCATGGGAAACCATGGAAAACCATGTCTAAGTCTACGTGATACATGAAGTTTGAACAAAAGGATCCATATATTATGAAATCCACACAATAAAGGTGTGAGATGCACGGAAAAGGTAGAAATGAAATGAATAAAAGTGATATTCATGTGTTGATTCACACACTTCATCAAGAATAAGTAGACTTGTGTGGAATCCACATAAAATTCCACAGAAATGTGGAAAATTAAAGCACTTTCACACACTCTAGGGATAAATCAAATATTACTTGTCTGGATTTCCTACAAATGTAGGAAGCTATTTTTAGCACAGTTTGCTCAAGATGATGCATGAAAAGTAGAAAATAAAATAAAGAAGGAAAAAAGTAGAGGATAATTTGTTTTCTTATGTTTATAAATGTAAATCCTATATTTAACACTGAAGTAAATAAAATCAAATTAAAACACTATTTTTATAACAGAAGAATCTAGAAAAGAAAGAGGTATGCCTTTCATTAGTGAAATTTATTTTTAAAGAAAAGAATAATGTGCACATGATATTTCCTATTTCTATAAGCTTTCCTTCTTCTTATATTCTATATTTCTATAAAATCTCTAGAATACATTGTAAAAAAACCAAATATTTTCATTTCTATTCACATTTTGGAGTAATTCAGTCTTCGGGTGAGAAAGAAAGGGTCAGAGTGATTCTTTGTGCTTATTCCACCTCTTGGAGCAATAAAGGATCTATTTTTACCTTTCCACATTTTTTTAGTTAATACTTTATCTTAGACTGATTTTATATTGTGATACATGTTTTTGTGCTAATTTACAAGTCAGATTTTTTTACAGGTTACTTGTAAGATTTTGTTGTGGAGCAATTTGTTGCCCGTTCTTGTCTTCTAACAACTCATTTCAAACCTTTATGTGATTCAATTTTTATTTGATAATGTAAATTTTAGTTATTGTATGGTGTGTGTGGCTTCCGTTTTTCATTTGTGTGATCCAAATAAGTATGATATACTAAAACATTAAGGATATTTATCAAAACATTCTCTAAGGATGCATTTTAAAGTGAAAATAGTTTCTAGCATGCCGATGGGAGAATTTGGAAGTTTATTTCAAAATAATTTTAACAGATCAAAATTGTGCTAAATAATTTGATGTTATTCTTGGAAAATATCAATGTTGTTGACATATTCATCCACCATTTGGAGAATCCATAAACTCATAATACATCCTAGTAGCAATCAGTGCATATTTCATGCCAAACATTTTGACAAGATCATCTACAAAAGGTATTCCATTTGATTTCATTGAGTTACTTTTAAATTCAGCTAAGAGGAGAAAATTTTCAAGTTCCAAACAATATCCTTAATATCCTCCCACTCAACAAAATCCAAGTTAATATCCCATATTTCCCAATCCCAACTTCAATATGAAGATGGTTGTCCCAAGAAATTAGGTTTTTTATCCCTTAAATGTTGGTAGTCCATTTTTATTATCCCAACATAATGATATCACATTTTCCCCTTATGATAATTACAGTATTTATTAGATAAAATCAGGTTATACCCACAGAAGATATAAATAATGTTATAAAAATATTCTCTATTTATCATGATACTCAAGATGATGTTGTAGTTAGATTATTAGCATATTCTTTCAAGGGAAAAACATTACAATGGTGTAACAGAATTCCCTTTAAATTCCATCACCAATTGGGATCAGCTAGTAGAGGTGTTTTGTAGGCACTGTGAGGATAAATCAGATCATTTTTCATTAGAGGAACAAATAAATACTATCAAGAGAGGACCACAAGAGTTTATGACTGATATTAAGTATAGATTTCAAAGGACTTGGGAAAAAATTCCACAATTGATAAGAATTACCCCTCAATAGTTTTTGTTAATATTATTTAAAATCTTTACATTATGATATTCATTGATGATACAATAAATGGGTGGAGTAAAACTTCCTGATTCTTATGAAATAACAATTAGAGTTGAAAATAGTCTTATACAAGCAAGGGAAAAATCTTCAAGACCTCTTATTTCCATTTATCCAGAGATTCTTGCTCCCACTTCTTACCAAGTATTTACAATAACTTAAATTCCAATGCCTAATTCTCATCCGTTAAACCAAATCAGTGCAACTCCAAGCTAATAAAATGATTTATAAGAGGTAAAATCCTTATTAAAATATTTTTGGAATGAGATAGTTTCTATCAAAATGTAGAAAAAAAGAGAGTTTCAGGCCTTACTATCCTCCCAATCAGCGCATTACACCTCTATTTTAACCAAATTTACAATACCAAAACTAGTTTATTAATTCCATACCCATCCAAATAATGAATCCTTATGTTTCTAGCACATGCAAAGTAATTTTACCAATTAAAAATAATATAATCCATTATTATGAGTGGTGTTATCTAAATAATCAACCCCATAATAAAAATTCATGCTTCAATGGTATTCATAATCAAGAAGTCATGGTACAAACAACTATTAGTTAATTAGTCAAGGATCCACCATAAAACGTAGTTCCAACAGAGTTAATACAATGAAATTCTACTTTTTAAATTAGAAGGAAGATGATTTTGTGGAATAAATCATCTCGATAATTGGAAAAATTAGATTTCTAATTTTGTGAAAGCATACACAAGATCCAAGAAAAAATAATTAGAAGTAGACCAATTTACCAATGAGAGAAATTATCATCATTTCCCAACATTACAGATTTTTGTTCCATTTTTAAATAAAAATAATAATAAATAATTTAACCTATAAAATCCTTAAATCAGAAACAAAGTCTATCTTCTATGTCTCCTATGAAAGAAAGTGGCACTATTAGCAAATTATAGTAGAAAGTTATTACACCATATTTTAGTATCCTTGATCATATGAAGCTAACCAAATTTAGTATGTCAATATGGGATACTTAGTCTCTTATCAAACAGAAGGATCCTTTGTAAGAATCCTTGTCAAATCTCACTCTTTCTAGCTAACCATCTAAAGAGCCATCTAATGTTGTTTTAACCAATACATCTGATTGAATTAATATTAAGAAAAAATAGTTCCAAACCACCTTCCTTCCATGTTTTACTGATCATAGATCATAATCTAGTTCAAAACTATTTGATTGATTCTAGAGCCTCTAGCTCAATTATACCAAAGCAAGTTGTTAAAAACTTTGGTCTAGATTATGAACCTCTTTCCAAAGGGAGTAGTTTAACTTTTTTGACATTAGTAACACTCTTAGAGTCATTATAGGACTAATTTTTACCTTACACACATTTCCCAACTTCTCATTTCCTCAAGATGTTTTTATCATTAATCTTCCTCCTCTTTTTTCCTTATTCCTTTCTATAGATTTCATTACAAAAATTAGAGGTTATTTATCATTAGAATGGTCTCACATATTATTTAGAATAAGGTTTAGGACCAAGGTAACCATAAGGTCTTAACCAATCTCAAAAAATCTCATATATCCTTATGTTTCTAGTGTCACTAACTCAAACTAAATTACAATTGATGAATAAGAAAAACCAATTGACCAAGAGCCAACTACAGTTCTAGAGGGAATTTTTGATTTATTTCTTGATGAATGGGATGCTCAAACTCATGCTACAAATCCAAATTTTCACTTATAAGAATAGGATCTTGGAATATATTATTTACATGAGGAAAATGTTATTATTTCTAACCTTGTCAAAAGTGATGGAAGCACAATGGACTGGGGGGTGGAACATTTCTTTTAATAATTTAACCAATTATGCTTAACTTATATGAATTATTAACCATTCAACCATGTATTGATGTGAGGTTAACAACATGAAACAACCATCCACATGAAATTAATTAAGAGAGAGTACACATGAACACAATATGTAAGTGGGAAACACTCAATGGGAATAAAACCAACTAAAATGTTTGATTATATTACACAAACTAAAATACTTGAAAGTATATGCCACATCACACAAGATTTGTTTAGTGAAGCACCCACTTCATAAGGAGTACCCACCCCTAGAAACCTTTGTTATTATTACTCAAAAAAATTAAATGTATGAATATTAATCATTACAAAAAATTTGGATAGAAGAGTACTGATGTTATACTTCCAACACAGTTGATAGTGATCACAAGTTCAGCTCATACATCTCAAAACATTGTTCAACACACACTCTTCAACTTCAATCAATCTTTCTCATTCATGGGTTGATTTAGAAAAATTACCTTGAAAAATATCTCTTCAACAATCCTGAGACATTCAAAAACTCTCTCATCTTTATCTTGATTCCCTTATACCTCTTTCACACTAACACCTAGCTCGCACTTTTCCCCTCTCATAATACTTGTTTGAAATGACAAAATACAATGTTTTTTTATAATTGAAATTTACTTTAAGATACCAAATATCAGATAAGGCCATTAATTTTGGTCATTCCAAACATAAAATACACTTACACATGCATATAAATTACAATGAAACATCAATATGGGTCAGAAACGCACCAAGACTCATGACAAGACCAACTAGGCCTAAAACAAACATTTCTCCTTCACTAATGACTTCAAGTTCTTCGAGTGATTCATCCTACTATTTAAAGAATATAAATTATCTATGAATTTAAAAAACAACCTCTCAATTTCATTCACAATCTCACAATACTCCACATCATTAATTCTTCTCACTTCACCACCAAGTAGGATTGTTTCCTACTCAAACTAGGCACCTCAAAGAACTAGTTTTCAAAAATGAATATCAATATCACACCAAAACAAATCAAATATGGCATGTGACCACTCAATGGAAATAAAATTACCTCAATATCATCACTAATAATGTTATACCTTGTGAATTGATCAACAAATCCAACCACACCTCTTCTACCTTTAAGAAACATGAACTTCCCATAAAATAGTTTTGTTATCTTGACCATATTTCACCATTTATTACACTTTCAAGCTCTCTAAAGAAATGTAAGAGGTTAGAAAATTCATCCCTCTTCTCTCTTTAATGGATATCCATTAACATCTAAGCCTATATTTTTGTATTTCATACCAGTCTTAAGACCAAACACTTGTTGTCCTAAAAAAATCATACTAGGTCAACTTGTGACCTTCTTCATGTCATTTCAAATGAATTCCATATCTCAAAAAATGCATCAAAAACATAATATGAGATGTATTAAACACCTCAAAATTCATCAATATTCATCAAAATATTCATAATTTCCCAAGAGCACTCATTCACCATGACTGTTAACACGATATTTTAATCCCAAGAACCACTCAACCTATTTTGACCTATGAAGGTCATAAAACGGCCTCACCAATCTTTGAAATGAATTAAAAGATGAATAATTTATCCCTAAAAAATTAAAACACTAATTATTTATAGGTTCTAAGGGAAAACCTGAGAGTGAAATCTTCTTTCCTAAAAACATTCATATTTGAGTGGGCTCCATTAACTGTCATGATCTCAAACTACCACCATATAAAATATGGGAGATTCATTTTAATCATACAATCATCAAATTCAATGATTCAATCCATTATGGAATCAAACAAGAAATAGTGCCTCCATTTCTATAAAACTAGGGTTTAAAAATGGTTTTGACCTTATTAACTTTCATTCATAAAAGATAGGACCTCATTTGATCTCATTCTAACTCATATTTCTTATTAGTTCCATGCTTCAATATAACTGAAAGGATCAGCAGACCATGCGTACTTTACACGTTTCATCCAACTTGATTTCTCTCACATCAAGAAGGAAAACATGTATTCTAGAACTCAATATGACTAAAAACATCATAACATGTAAAACATTGTTCAGACCAGCTTGCATTTTTTCCCATAACACCCTAAAAACCTCTAATAACATCTATAATACTCACCTTATCATAAATAGTTTTGCATATTCTCAACCACCATGACTTGCATAGCTAGGTCCTAGGAATTAAGCATGTTTGGACCAAAAAAAAGTAGGAGAACATCATACCTCATCTTTAAATCTCTTCAAAAGGAATTGAAAATTTTGAGACAAAATTTACCACACTTATGCATTCCCTCATGGCATTCTCTCACGTATCTCTGAAACTCACTCTCATACTCCATTTGTCCTCCAAGCACCTAGATTAGGTCTATATGATCACTTACAAAACATTCTGAAACCTATACCTACACTTTTAGACTCACATGAGTGTCTCAAAACACTCTCCTCATTCTTTCCATGCCTTGACCATTCTTCTCAAGTCACCATGCAACTCAAACCATTATGTTCTATCACCCATGTAAAATAGGCTACCTGATTAGGCCATCTTGACCATGAAACTATCATTGTTTCCACTCATGCATACTTATACACACTATAATGATTATACCAAACCATCATATACCTTCTCAAACACCTATAAAATCATCATGACACTCTATCATATCACCATCATGCTTCTACAAGTCACTAGATTCTCATGAAGTCATGTCTTACTAGGTGATCTCAATAATGATATGATGAACTCATGCCATGTCATCATTGTTAAAACATCCCTCTATAACTTTTATACCTCATACACCTTTTTCATTAATGTTCATTCAAATTTTACATCAATGAAAAAACTAACTCACTCATGCCAACAATCTCCACCTTTGTCATTGATGGAAAAAAACCTAGTACTTCTCCCCATTTTTACATTAATGAAAAAGAACATATTTGAGCATACATTTTTCATCTTCATTACCTTATTTAGAGAATATTTTGGTAGGAAAAATAAACCAAACTCATCAATAAAAACACATAGACCTGTCATTCCCTTCTTGACACAATTTTTATCTTCTTTTCATCATTAGAGAACTATATCTCCCCCTTGGAAGAAGCATATAAAGGAAATCCACATGAAAAAATATGTTAGGAATTAGGGACTACATAATAGTGTTATGATTCAATAACAAACCAAATCATGCACATGTGGATCTATACAATTCCCCAAAATCTATAGCAATGGAAGTATAAACTAGAATAATCCAAATCAAAACAAAGTACACATATAACACAATATGTACTATAGTTCACACAATATGGACTAAGTCCACAAAACATAGAGATCTTAATATATAATAAACAAGAGTACAAACTAACTCTTCATACAATATTATAATGCATATCTCCAAGAGTATCTCCTCCTCCATATCTCTAAAGGGATCTACATGAGTGCACTACAACCATGCCTCCAAAACACCAACAATTATATCACATAACCAGGAACTAATGCATCTCCCACAGTGGAACCAAGCTCTCCTATGAATCTATAAACAAGACCTCTCACATAGGTCTACCAATGTGCAACCATGACTCTGCACTAAGAAGTAAGTCTCTCCTCTATCTCTGCATCTTCCATTGTGTAAACAAGAAGAAAACCTCCTCTACAATATCTGGATACTATTTGAACCCATAATATCTCTAATGAGATACAATACTAGATCTCCTATGGACCAACAATACAACATGATCTCATGGATCTACAATACAAGATCTCACAACAACCTGTTTATCTATATGATGAAAGACTATGTAGTTTTCATACTATGCAAGCCATTACATTGAGATAATAAAATACAAAGGAAATACAATAGAAAACATTAAACTCTTCTCAACATTCAAATTTACCATGTATTTCCTTCTATCTAGATTCTCTCCATTGAATCTCTATCTTCATGTTACCTTTTTCTTATTTTTCATTGTATTCATCTTCAACCATGGAGAATTAACATTCTTCCTCTATCCTTATGTTCTAACCCTATTTTTATAGCTTATTCAAACTTAGTGAACCATCACATGTAATTTCAACCTTTACATCACTTTTATAATCAATTTTTTGATCAAATCTGACGTCTAAAATAAAAAACAAAAATGCACAGGTAACCGATGTCGGTTACCCCATTGGTGTTGGTTGCTTCCAGGTGACTGATGTCGGTTACCCAACTAGTTCTAGTTACTTTGTAGACTAGTAAACCTCAAACGCATGCATTTGTGAAGCAATTTAGCTCCACAACCTAACAATCTCTCACTTGGAGATAAATTTCTAAACCTATACTTGTACCTTTACATCACCATCCTCTACATACCGTGAAGACAAACTATTCTTAACTTCAACAATTATTTCAAATGAAATCAAGAAAATTAAACCATCTTCTAAAACAAAGAAGATAAAAAAATCCATGACTTACCACATACCTACATGAATCTACTACTGATCCAAGATACATGAGCTATCCATACATCAGGATCCCACTAAATCATAACACCAAGCCTATCATGCAACCAAGCCATCATGAATAACACACGTATAAGAGCTCCCACTCAAAATGAAGTTTTGAGCTTCAATCATAGCCATAGCCATACCTACAAAACTAACCATGTTCTCTAACCATCTATCCATTCCTCCATGTAACCACCAATACAACTGACCAAAGACAATTCAAAATAGAATATGCGTAAGAAAAACAAGATCCTAGGAAAAGACAACCCAAAAATGAGTTCTACGTGCATCTAGTGGGTAATTACTCCACAAGACCTGCATAACTCAAAGAATCCAACACCGCAATCTACAAATCCAACCCTACATAAATAACTTATATGTCCAAGAAAACCATATATAGAAAACATATCTATCATGGAGTAACATAGTAATAAGATAAAAATCAAATGTCCCCTACTCATGCTCAAGGGCATCTAAACCATGCTCATAGGAATCCATGTGCAAAAAAAACATCTACATCGTCATAGAATCACAAAACAAAATCTATCCACATGTACAAAACTCACCATGTACATCCATCCATATAACTAGGTTCTCTAGAAGCTCTAAGTCTACAACTGACTATCTCCAAAGCCACTCATGAATCATGTGCTAATCAATGTAAACAAACAACCCTACTAACCATGGTCATAATAATTAGTGTAAATACTAGAAAAAATGCCATCAACCATACTAAAAAATTATCCATGATGAAATAAAACAAGGGAAACATAAATAAATTGTAAATACACCTTGTTGTCACACCTATAACTTGATAAAACATGAAAAATCCTACTAATCACCTATCTATTATAAGAAAAAGATTTTCCTTCTTTCACCCTTCAAACTCTACAAAAATTCACTCTCTTAACCCATCTCAACAACCATCAATTTTCACCCCATAAGGATATCCAGGTACCACAAAATAAAACTAGAAGTGATGTTAACATGTACTAAACACAAAGTACCTATCAAATAATGTCTGTCCTCCAAAACAACTTATGCCTCATGCCACGTTGAACAATAACATCCTCCTCTCACTCCACATGTGCATATGTGTACAACCTACAATGCCAACAACCATGGATTTCTCCCACTCAACGTGAACTCCCCTGCACTGCCTCTGATGATCAAGCTCAAAAGCTCAAATATATATATATATATATATATATATATATATATATATATATGTATATATTAATGAGAAATAAAATATATGGAAGAAAATAAAAAACTGATTCCCTTCTTATCAAAGAATAATTCTATATCACAGAAGTTTGGACTTCTTTTGACGTAGGCTAAACCACCTTATTTTCATGCATATGTACTCAACATCTCTGGTTACCTACAATTGTGTCTAAACATGAATTTTCATTGAGGATCTCATCCTTAGACTAGATACGCTTGTCTTCAAGATTCCAACACAACTTGGAAATAAAATTCAAACACATCAAGTATCAACGGTGCATATTTTACTTGTGGACATAATCCAAACATAATACCAGTTTCTTCAAATGAAATAAATAAAACATGAACTGAATAGAGATACTTGAATTCGACCCAAGTCTTACTAGACTCTTGAGCTAGCTACGTCCTCTTTCTAAGTAAAACATTGAAGTGATATACTTTGTTTATGTGTATACAATCTATGCAAGAAACTTGATCCTCGAAACTATAATTGAAACCATCCATGCCCTCTTCTGTTGCAAGAAACCCAGTACAAATTCACTGTCATAGAGATTGACCATGGTCATTTGACTGGTACCGATTCATGTGTGACTGACGTCGGTTCATTGACTAAAGTTGATGCTGTTGGAATGATCACAACGCCAAAAATTACTATAATACACCAAACTAGGTGCCTTCTCTAACTAAATCCGATAGCTATGTTTAATCATTCGTTTTAAGAAGCACCCAAATCTTGTACAAAAATTAACATAAACAATACATGTAAATAAATTACACCAAGATGAAACACATCACCTTACTAGAACCAAAAAACTCACCCGCATATTCAACTAACGTAATTTCATCTCTGATGGAATCCTCGTATTCATTTTGTGTTATTATATTTATCCTCTCTAGAAAAGAACATGCATCTAACTACACCAAGGATGCATTGTTGTTCCTCTATCTCATACTCAGATCTGTAATCCTGAACCATGCACATGGAAAAAAAATATACAAGCACTACAATACCAAGATATAAAAACCATACCTATATAATTTATATCTGCAGTTTGACCAACATGCATGTGCCTCAAAGAACCATGGACACCTCAACAAACAAGACACATTCATTGCATCTTCTCAATTTCTTTAGATCTATGATTTTCTATTCAAACAGGTGGCCACAAGTTGCTGACATCGATTTCTCACTAATCAACCACGGTCACACTCTAACCGACCACAATCACCTTTCTGACATCGGTTAAGGAACTACCAACATCGGTATACCATACCGATGCCAGACACTATCTTTTTCTAGAAACCTTATACCTTCATCTCCCACTTGATTTTAAATCTCTTCCAATGATTTTCACATTAGAAAAAACAAACCCTTCTCTCTTACAACTATCTGTAAACCACTAAAAAACCATGAAGCAAACCCTTTCTCTGACAACTAAATCCATCGTTCTGATACTATTTGTTTGGAATTATGGACTGTGGAATAGTGATATGATCCAGTAACAAACCAAATCATGCAAATACAGATCTATACAATTTCCCAAAATCTACAGCAGTAGAAGTATAAAGTAGAATAATCCAAATAACAAAAAGTACACACACATAACACAACATGTATCGTGGTTAACCTAATGTGGGCTATATCCACAAAATATAGGTATCTTAATATATAACAAACAAGAGTACAAACCAACTCTTCATTCAAGAGTATGATGCATCTCTTTAAGAGTATCTCTTCCTCCAGATATGTAAAAGGATCTAAATGAGTGCACTATAACCATGCCTCCAAAATACCACCAAAGATATCACATAACCAAGAAATATTGCATCTCTCAATGTGCAACCAAGATCTCTTATGAATATGAAAACAAGAACTCTTACATGGGTCTACGAATGTGCAACCATAACTCTGGACCAAGTAATTCTCTCCTCCATCTCTACACCTTCCACTATGAAAACAAGAAGACAACCTCCTCTATAATATATGGATGCTATCTGTACCCAAAATATCTCCAACGAGCTACAATAACAGACCTCCTATGGACCAACAATATAACATAAACTCATGGATCTGTAACACAAGATCTCACAACAACCCATGGATATACAAGATGAAAGACTATGTGCTTTGCATACTATGCAAGACATTACATTGAGACAAGACAATACAACAGAAAAAAAAATAGAAGACATAACACTCTTCTCACCATTCATATGTACCTTCTATCTCCTTTTTTGCATCTTCTCTCCATTAAAGTTATATCTTCATGCAACATTTTTCTTCTACTTCATCTTCAACTAAGGAGAATTAACATTATTCATGTATCCATATGTTATAACCCTAGTTTTCTAGCTTATATAAGATTATAAAAACTTAGGGCACCTTTTCATGTAACTACAACCTTTAGATCACCTTTACAATAAACCATTGAATCAAATCCCGCATCAAGAATTAAAAACATAAACACACAGGTAACCAGTGCTGGTTGCTTCCAGATGACTAGTGTTAGTTACCCAACTAACATCGATTATTGTGTAAAATAGGAAACCTCAAATGCATGCCTTTGTGAATCAATTCAGCTCCAGAACCTAACATAAAACACAATTCTAAATGAACACACCATCCTTGATACTTCACCAACTTGCCTTTGTTGAAAAGACCTAAATTATTACTTGGTTCTTGCATTAGTATATTCTGAGAAATTTTTAGGACCTATAGCCCTAAAACCATCCTCTATAGTAAAATGTCCAAAATTCTCCCTTCTATGTATGCACACTAATCACATGAAAAATCTACCTTATGACTCCCATGGGAGAATACTATCCTCCTATATCTGCCTAAGTGAAAATAAGACTACATACCTTGCATATATGTCATGGAGAAGGATCACCAACAATACCTTTGTCTTGAGATAACTTCCAAGTGTTTACAACCTTCTTTGCATGTTATTGAGGCTATATTAATCATATGAATTACCTTTCTTTACAATATACCTACAAACACCATTAATCCTTCATAACCAGTCTTTTTGACACCTAAAACACCTTATTCAATATGAAAATTATCTCCCCGTGCTTGAATAGACCCGTAACTTTCAATAAATCTTTTTCATAGTCTACTATATTTTTTTATAGTGTGAAGAAACCTACTGTGATGTATTAGATAAATCTATATTCGTTTTAGAACTCTTTTCTTATCTTCTCAAGTGTAACAGACACTTAATATCACCCATAACTCATGTACTCATACAACAACACCATGAACATCATGCTCAAACTATAACAATACCTTCAATTTCTTACAACATTGAATCAATCTTCATGAACAAACTTAAACAACATACCTAAGGTTTAAAACACACGTACAATTTCCACATACCTTATTTCCTAATTTTATACTTCTTCATAGTTTCTTGGATTTGATGATTCATTTTTTTGCTCCCCCTCATATTATTTGGCCTCTTAATGACTGTTGGGGGTAGAAATAACTCTTAACTTTATCCTTAGGAGTTCAAATGTTGGTTTTGGAAGTGGATTCGTCAGAATTTCAATTATCTCCTCATTGGTGGATACATATTCCAGTTTGATTCTTTTCTCACTCACCTGATTTATCAAGAAATGATATTTTATTTGAATGTTCTTGGTTTTGGAGAGAAACAAAGGTTTTTTAGAAACAATAATAGAACTTTTACTATCACATTAGATAGGGGTAGACCAATCACACTCCAATTTATAGTCTTCTAGAGTTTATCTCATATAAAAAACTTATACACAACATATTGATGTTATAACATATTCATCTTCACATGTCGACAGGATAACTAGATATTGTTTTTTACTCATCCAAGATAAAATAAAATTAATAAAAAAACTCCACCTCCACTAGTACCCCTCCTTTCATCAAGAATTTCTACTCAATAAACGTCAGTATAAGCCTTTAACTTAATTTTTTCACTTTTTATATACCATAGCCTATACTATATAGTTACTTTAATATATTTAAATATTCTATTCACTAATTTTAAGTGTGTCTCCTTTTGATCCTCCTAAAACCTTCCAAAAATATCTTGCAAGATGTTAGGTCTAGAGGAAGTAACATTCAACAAACTCCCAATCATGTATCTGTAATCAATTGAGTTTACCTTAGGTGATTCATCTTCCTTTCTTAGTTTGCACCCTGTGACCATGGGGTCCCAACAAACATGAAATATGCCATTTAGAAATTCTTCAACATCTCCTTTATGTATTTTTCTTGAGATATGAATATACCCTCAAACTAATTGATTTGTACTCATAGAAATAAGGACAACTCTCTAAGTATGGACATTTAAAGCTCCCTTTTCATAACATATACAAATTTATGAGTCATAAGTTCATTTTCCCCCAAATATGATATCATCCACATATAATTCAATAATCAATAGATTTCCTCCTTAATTCTTGATATAAATGTTACTATCAGTGACTCTTCTCTTGAAACCTTGCTCAATCAAGTACTCATCAAGTCTTCCATACTAGGATCTAGGGGCTTTCTTTAGTATATAAAGTTCCTTTCAGTTTTCATACATAATCCTTCTCATATGTAAAATAAAATACATCAGGATCCTAAATATATAATTATTCTTCTATATTTCCATTCAAAATGTTGATTTGATATCCATTTGATACACCTTAAATAATTTAAACCCTGCATATGCTAGAAATAATCTAATGGTTTCCATTCTAGCTACTCAAGAAAGAAATTCATCAAAATCAACTCACTCAACTTTTGCATATCGTTTACAAACCAATATAGCCTTATTTCATATAACTTCTCCATTCTCATTGAGTTTATTCCTAAACAGCCCATTTAGGTCCAATAACATTCTTATCCTTAGGTCTAGGCACCAATTCCCAATTATTTTTTTCTCAATCTAATCAAGTTATTCATTCATGGATTTGACCTAAATGCCATCATTGCTTATTTATTCAACATTTTAGGCTCAAATTTATGTACAAATGTAGTATTGTCTTAGTTCTGAAGAATTGCTAATTTTCTTCTTATTTTTACTCCAGTATCATTCTTCCCTAGGATTTGATCTTTAGGATGGTCTCTTATGATCTATCTTGATGGAGCCTTGATGTCTTGTCTTTCCTCTTCTTCATATTATTCTTCCTCTATCTATAAAACATCTTCTTCTTCTTTGGGATCATTCATTTTTGGTTTCTCTTTTTTCTTGAATGTGGAACTCAAGGGGTAGGACTCATAAAATATCACACTTTCATTTTCAAATATTGTCTGTAACCTTTTATCGTAGAAATGTAAGTTGAGCTCCTTGAGGAGTATTATAGTAGTATACCCTCATCATACTTGGAATCAAAATTTCTTAAATTATTTTTAGTCCTCTTGTTAAAACATTTGCATCCAAAAACTCTAAAGTTTTCTATATTTTATGGTCTACCTTTCCATAATTCGTATGGGGTTTTATCACAATTTAGCCTTACTTGACATCTAGTGAGAATATAAATATATGTAAAAATTAATTCCTTCTAATAACTATAAGGTAACTTTGATTCATTTGATATGTTCCTAGCCATCTCCTAAATAGTCATGTTTTTTCTTTCCACTACACTATTTTGTCGTGATGTTCTAGAAGGTGAAAAATACATCCTAATGTCATGAGTTCTACAAAAATCATCAAATGAACTAGACCAAAAATCACCTTTATTGTTTGATCTTATGTTTTTGATTCTCCCATTTTTCTCATTTTCAATAAATTCCTTGAATGAATTGAAGACATTAAATGCATTTGATTTGTTTATCAAACAAGCAACCTGAGTATACCTTGTATAGTCATCAACTAAAAACATCAAATAATGGTTTCCTGGTGTACTTTTAGTTATCATAAGTACACATAGATCAGTGTGGATAAATTATAAAGGTCTAGTGGTAGAGTATTGTACTTTGTTCTTGAATTTTCTTCTTGGCTACTTTCCATGAAGGAATGATTTACATAGTGTATCTTATGGTTTTATGATTCTTGGCATTTTCTTCACAAAAATGTTAGAATTATTCTTGACAAGATCATCAAAATTTACATTGCCTAATATCTTCTGACACAACCAACTATCATTTATATTTCTCATAACACATTTTTATTTGTTGACCTAATTCAATATGTACATGTTATTTTCAGTACTCTTGGATTTGACAAAAAACTTACCTATTTATCTTTTTCTGATCTTACATACCTTATCATAAAATGTTAGGATATACCCTTGTTTGCACATTTAACTTACACTAAGTAGATTATGTTTCAATCATTCTATACATAGAACATTCTTTGTTATAGTATTTCCATTATCTAGGCTCAATGTGCCTCTGCCACCAATCCTTATAGTTGTATTATCTGCAAATATGAATGAACCAGATGCATGTTTTTCGAGAGATATAAATTTACTCTTGTCACCAGTCATATGTCTAGAAAAACCATTGTTAATGTACCATATAAAACTTTCATTTTGTGTATGAAAAGCAGTTTGAGAAATTTGACATCCTTCTTCCTCTTCCCTATGTTCTAACTTACCATTCACAAGACTTAACTCCATAGGCTATCCCTCCTTTTCTTCTTTACCATATTCATGGTCCAATATAACAACTATATCTGTTTTACTTGATACATTAAGATGTGACAGCCATGAGTCAATTTTTAAGGGATTCATAAAACTTCTTATTCTGAACAAAAGTGTCTTTCCATGTTGAATCAGGTTGCTTACAATACTTTTTATTCGAAGAATATCCTTTCAAGTGATTAAACTTATTCAAAATGACATGGTCTGATACTAATTGTTGGAAAAACAATGGACTGACAGGGGTGTAAATCAATCATTTAATAAATTTAACCAATTTTTTTAACTTGTATGAATCATTAACCATTCAACCATATATTCATATGAACTTAAAAACATGAAACAACTATCCACATGAACATAATAAGAGAGAGTAGACAATAACACTTTGTATAAGTGGAAAACCCTTAAGGGGAAGAAAACCCACAGAAAATTTTGAATATATTACAAAAACAAAAAGACTTGCGTGAATATTGCACATTACAAAATATTTGTTTAGTGAAGCACCTGCTTCACATGGAGCACCCACCCCTAGAAATACTTGTTGATATTACTCACAAAAATATCTTTTATGAATATTAATCATCACACAAGTTCTAGATAGAATACAACTGATAGTGATCACAAGTTCAACTCATACACCTCAAAACCTTCTTCAATACACACTCTTCAACTTCACTCAATCTTTCTCATTCATGGGTTAATCTGGAAAATTTACCTTGCACACTATCTCTTCAACACTACTAAAACATTAACACACTCTCTCATATCTATCTTGATTCCCTCATACCTCTTTTTGTCATGAAAATTTGTAACAAGGAAATTGAAAATTTTTGAGCATGAAAATGATGTGCCTATGTCAAAACTTTCAAGTTTTACCCTTCTGAGGCACCATAGGTATGTCTAGTCAGTCTGATGACCTCCCAGTTAATGTTAACACAGTCCCCTAGGTGAATTAAGAAAGTCAAGTCACCCCTAGGTGATTTTAGGAGTTCTTAAAAACTACAAATTTTGGGTAGTTGTGGGAAAGGATACCGCTGGCCTTCTCAGGAGAGGTGCAACCCCATGGAGCAGAAAAAAGGATCCAAATCCAATACGGAGGTGAATTGAATGTTTAGTAACATCACGAAATTGATTTTGGAAGATTCAAGAAGGATTTGGAGGAGTTGGGGTAGTTTTATAAAAAATAAGGTTCACATGCCTAGGAAGTGCACATGGCCAAAAGAGATGTTGAACTTCAAGAAGTGATTTTGGGATCTCTAGGTGGAGTTAAGAGCAAAATGAAACATTGTCAGAAAGCTAATGAGTCAGAACAAAAATCAAATTTCTAAGGGGCTTAAATGGAGGAATAAAGAGCTAAGAATCCCATCATTGGATACACAAGGCCATTTGTAGTCAGATTCATATAAAATGTTTCCAAAAAATTCCATCAGGAGCTCAAGATATCACCGTTTCAATTTTCCCTCAAGGTGAGCTTCTAGTAGTTAGTCAAATTTCTGTGAGGAAATGTGTTAGCTCTAGGAGCCTGGCATAATTTTATGTCCCTTTTTTCCCCTAAGCTAAGGGACATGAGGGACAAGAAAATACACCAAGCCTCAATAAGCCCTCTTGTCACACACGAACCTCCTAAATCACCAGTTCATCTCCCAGGTGCCTATCAGATCCTATTACCACACTTGATCAGATTGTGACAAGTGTGGAATGGAGATGTGATGTTCAAACTGATGACCCTTATGTCCCTTTGGAATAGGGACATGAGGGACATGAAAATGTGCCCAGCCCCTTGAATCCCTCAGGTCATCCATGTGACCCCCTTTAGTGCAAATTTCCATCCCTGAGGTGCTAGTGGAGCCAGATGCATAGCCGTCGGATTTATGCTAAGTGTCACATTGAGGTGTGATGTGAAAATTGATCTCCCTTTCATACCTTAATGCTTAGGGGACATGAAATTGTGTTGAACCCTGGGTATGCTCTTGGTTCCTGATATGACCAACTTCCAACCCCCAGGTGCTTTTCTCAATATTTTTAGCCTTAATTCTCAACCGTTTGATTTCCATCGGCTGTCCCATGGAGGCGTGATGTGAAATTTGATGTCCCTTTCATCCCTTAATGCTTGAGGGACATCAGGGACACAAAATTACACCCAACCCGAACTTGAAAATTTGAAATTTTCTATCTCCTTTGATGCTTCTTACTGCTTCTCCATTGCCAAAAGAAAGTTGTAGAGAACATCCACTCCACCATTGCTTCTCTAAACCATCTCCTCCATGGAAAAAAAACTCTCCAATCCATGAAAACATGCAGGTATCAGAAGTAAGATTGATCAAAATATTCAAAGAATCAAAGAACAAAGGAAATAAACAAAGAAATTCATCAGAAAATGTCCATTTTCGTGAGACAAAGATTCAAACATATCTTATAGACCAGTCCACGAATCAGAGAATTGTTTTTTGTTGTGTTCTTCATTCTCCAATTCCATAAAATAATCACTTTAAAATCCCCCTTTCACAACACAAATCACTCGCAGAGAAGAAATCTCCTTCTCGGCTAAACAAAGATAAAAATTAGATTTACCATCAAACTGACAGTCAGTTCAAAGATAAATTTCACCAATGGAAAAAGAAAATAAAACCCACAGTAAAAATAATTTTTTTCTCATGAATAGAGAATAAAAAATTACTACAACTTTCAAACTCTATTAATGGCTTTCTTGTGCATAGTTGTCGCTAGGTGTGAAATTTTAAATTTTAAAATCTCATGAACCGGTGGTCGAGTAAGCCTAAAATTTTAGAGGGGTGACATTGGGAAAAAACCCATATTAAAAAACTTTGTCTCATCTTGATCGAACTACTAGAATCTCACTTTCTAAAAAATTTTGGTCTTCTATATGAGGGACTACTACTTTGGGTAAGTAACCAAATGAAGAAGCTCTGAAGGAGGTGGTGAACACACATAAGGTATTATAAGAGAAAATCATTGAATGGTCATCTCAACCCACAATTGACACTGACTAAAAATACTAAGTGGCTCCACAAGCCCTTGTTATAAAAGTCTAGTTAGTCCTTAAGGTGAGAGGAACAAAGTGTGTAGAAGATATTTAAGATACCATAACCATTTGAGGTATGGAGAAGCTAATTTCTGCACTTACCAAAAATAGTAAGTTGTCTCATGGGCAATTACTATAGATAGCAAGTTGTTCCAAAGACAAAAAATTCTTGATACTTGCTAAAACTAATTTCCTTTTCCAAATATAGTAGTTGTCAAGAAAAATTGAAGTTCATATTTACAGGGGTGAAAAATAGTATAGTCTCTATCATCAGACTATGTGAGAGTAGGTGAAAGTGACGTTACTTACATGGATCTCAATAGTGTCTTTAGACACTCATTTCATGCTTCAATTAGTATTCACGATATGGATTTTACAATCAAAACCATAAAACTTTCATAATATGTTTCATCGAGATCGTGTCTAAATCAACCGAGCAGTGTGGTAATGTTACAGGGAGTCAGGGCAAGATTTTTTTCAAAACTTCAATCTCCTCAGAGGGGATCTTCATGAGTAATGCTCATGGTAACCAATGGAATCATTTGACAGTGTTTTTAAGCACTTAGTTTCTAGTGTTCGTGCATCAATGAAATAAATTCTCTCAGAGTATAAGACATTCAAGGATCCAAATTTCACTACATTTGAGCATTGTGTTAGATCGGTCAAGTAGCACAGTGGATCAATGAGATTGATTCTTCATCGGCATGATTCCTCTCCCCTCTCTCTCTTTTCCTTCTCTCTTATTCCCCCACTTTCTCTCTCCTCCATGTTCTAATTCTTCATTGAGTTTGCACTTTTTCATAATGCCTTAAGTAATTAAAAATGAATTTATTTTCAATGTAATAAGTCACCCTTAAGTTATAAAAGGGGACTTAAAGTTTTCCTAAGAACGTGAAAAGTATCAAGGCATATGAAGGGTCAATCGGGGATATGCGAAGAGACTTTTAAAAATATATAAATTGTAATGATCTTTGCATTCTAAAGGGTTCAAATTATGAGATTCTTCTAGCTTGTTGTATTCTTTTGAGTTCATGAGAGATATTTTTCTTACTTGTGATTGAAAAGAGTTACTCATTTTTCCTTTCAAATTTCTTCATTTCTCCACTATGTACAACTTTTTTTTACGCAATAAAAATAAGAAGTAGTTTCTTGCTTTCTTTGATTAAGGTATTTCTTGATACTTTTTCATCATAAATTCTATTTAGTTTTATTGTTACCTGCAGAGTTGTTACCTATTCACTATAATGTATATGATGAAACTTATATCTAGTGTTTATAAGCATATGATTTCCTACTTGCTATATTAGTTTCCCCCTACTTCATATTATCGCTCCCTTTCTTGATCTCTTGAAAAAGTCCTCTCTAGCAATAAATTTTGTGGATTTTCTACAAGGTTGGTGGAGTGCCCCTATTGGATCCCTGGCCATAAGGCCAACTTGGATACAACTCACCTCACTCACACACACACATATACGAAAGTTGCACCGTTTAAGTATAGGGACTTAGATTCCTAGAGCATTGGAAATAAACCCACAAGTTTTTCCCCAGAAAAATGTTCTCACCAATAGTTTTTGGTACCCATCATGGGGCATACTTGGAAGCATATACACCCAAAATATGACTAAAAGGTCCTAAAATAAAAAAATATATCCAACAAATAGAAATAAAATCAAGAAAAATGAGTTGACAAAAATCCAGTGCTAAAAGACACACTACTCATTTTTACACGTAACTTTTCACATTCCAAAGTGTCCTTTCATATTCCCATCATTAAATTTTCTTAGAGTTGGCTGAAAGAAGATATAAAAAGTTGAGTAGGTTGAGAGTTATTTTTTTTCCACTTTCAAAACTTTCCAAATCAGTAAAATCAGATAAGAGATAACCCTTATTACTTTTCTCAAGCCTCATCCCCATCTAGGTCTTAAAGTAGTTCACCTGGTAATCCCATCCAAACTCCCATTGATACTCTCCCTTTAAATTCTCCCATTTTCAGCCATAATTTAGTATTGAGTTCCCATAGGAAGAAGAATTTGTGAAATCAAGAGCCAAAGAAGAAATAGAAAGACCTCAAACCATTATTCCATGGGGAAGAAATATAGGCCCACTTGGTCTTGAACCCCCCTTCATGATCTACCAACAGGTTCTCATAAGAAATTTTCAAATTTCAAATGCAAAAGCACAGAACATCATGAAGAACACATCACTACTTTCACCACATCATGCAGGATTCTTGGAGTCGCACATGAAGATGTTTTTGCAAGATTTTTTTTGGAATCTCTCCAAGAAAAATCACAAGAATGGTTCAATCTCTTGCCTGTCATATCAATAACTCATTTGAATGATATAAAAATCAAGTTTGAGGAAATATTAAAATATATTGAGCATTATCAAGATCTCCTTGTTTAATTAGCACATATGAAGAAGGAATAAAATGAAACTATGAGAGACTTCATGGCTCCTTTTGACTGGTTTCTTTGTAGGATACTGAAATAAGATTCACCAACTAAAAACAATGTTAAGAGGTTCTTCGTAAATTCCAAATCATGGGACGTAGGACTTTTCCTATGAATATTTCAACAAAGGAACATTGTAGAAGCACAAAGGATGGCCATTAAAATTTATGACGATCTCATCATCTATGGAAAGATCAAGAATCCCTTAAAGGGAAAGGTTCAATGTTCTAGAGATGAGAGAATAGATTCGTTGCTGCAAAAATTAACAAATGAAATGGCATCATTGAAGAGGGAAATTTTTGAATGAATGTTTTCTCAAATAAGAACTAGAATTCGAATTGCAATAGCACCCTAAGGCTTGCCTTGGAGGCCCCACCCATTAATGCAAGTTATAGGATTCAAGAAAATTAAGAAGATATTGAACAAGAAAGTGAAGGTGGTAATTTTCTAGAAGTTGATGAATTTGAGAACGATCCAAAAATAAGATTTTGTGAGTATTCTGAAGGTGATGAAGATGATGAAGAAGATGCATTCAATTTATCATGTGTGATATTCACTCATTCTCAATATGAGAAAGGAACACCTACATCCACAACTGTAAAGAGAAATAAGGTTGATGATCCTCTTGTGGCAACTCCTTAAAACAAGATAATCAGTCAAGGATCTCCACTGCCACCTTGTATGGAGTTTTCACTAGAGAAACCTAATCCTGTAACAATCACGAGATCAGTTTCTATTCCAAGTAAGTCTTTCAATGTTTCTTCTAGTTCTAAATCTAAATCAACTCCTATAGAATCTAGTGCTTCAAAAGTTCCTAGTGTGCCTTCAAAATGCCGTCCACTCCACAAACATCAAAACCTATTTCCAAACCTATCCTAACTCAAAAATCAGTCCCTTCATCCCCCTTTTCCACATCTTCTCTGTTTGAATTCATGAAATATGCAAACAAATCCAAGGTGTAGATTACTGAAACAATATTTTTGCGGACTCGCCCTCAAAAATTTGAGAGATTTGTTGAATATATCAAGAGTGGTAGTTTAACACCTAATGATGTAACTCTCAATTCTAAAGGAATACTACCAAACTCACCTACACCTCCATCACAGAACATGATTTCTTTGAGTACATCCAAGACTGGTAAGGTTGAACCTTTCTATGTCTCCCTTCTCATTAGAGAATATCTATTGAACAATTGCATAATATATTTTTTGCCTCCAACAATGTAATACCTATAAATTTTTCCAAGGCTCTCTAACTCGCCATGAATCCACCCATTGGCTCTTATTACTCCTTGGAGTCAAAATGACTCCACTCACCATGACCACTTTTAGGGAGGGTCAAAGAAGCATAGTAAGAAGGTTTCAACGATGATTTTGGTAGAAAAAATTTCGTCTTCATTTGGAATGTTGCTAAGTAGGAGTTTCTGTCAGCAGTTAAGGGGTAACATCCAAATGAACTGGTCTTCCATAACCATCCTGGTTAAGGGAGACATGGAAAAATTTCTTCTAGAAAAGAAGATGAGATACACAGTGCAAAAAGTAGGAAATCCGAAAGCCAATATTTTGTACAAAGATAACAAAAAGGTGAAACTTTTCATAACAAATAAGGAGGCAAGGATAGTCCCATCTTGATAGGACCAATTATTCCTTCTCAGAGAGATATGGATCTTGAAGAAGCATTGAGGAACATTAAGTTCCAAAAGGATATACCTAATTTTATAGATTGTGTAAGCCAGGAAGAAGAGGAAATGGTTATTGATGATTTACAAATGGAGAAACCAGCTTGTATGTTCATCCACAAAGAGGAGATTTTCTCATTTCCATTTGGAAATGAAGATGATCTTGATCATGTCATCCATGGAGGGACAAGACCATATCGTAATGATACCATTAAAGTTTTGAAATAATGGTTTGTATAAGAACTGCTAAGATTTGTGGAAGAAAAAGAAGACCATAAGCTTAATCTTGAACTTTTGATGCAAGCCATGAATCTACAAGACAAGCGAAAATCTGATTTGGAAGCCTCAACCAGTGGGAAGGTTGGCCATGTTGAAATAAATAACTATGATAAATCCACTGTCTCTCCCGAACCAATAGTTGATGGATACAATGACGAAGTGGAGGTATTTTATTTCCCATTAGAAGGAAAAAACTCTTTCCATGATGAAAAATATGAAATAGATGATGTTAAAGTCATTGAAGGAAAATATCCCCTTTAGAAAGAAGTAGTGGAATGTAATAAATTTCAACAAAATGAATTAATCCATCTATATAGTTTCCTTGAGCTTCAAAATGAATATTCTTCAAGTAATTACAAAGATGAACCACATGAAGCAATAAAGAATAACTACGTGCAAGAAATCATGGATGTGGTATAAAGTATGGAAGACCCAAAGATAATTCTTGATCTCTTAGCTCATGATATGGCCATACATGAAAATTATGAGGTTACTTCTGATCCTCCATTCAATCTTAAAGAACCTCATAGTAGAGTAGAGATAAAAGATAAGTGTGAGGTTTCTCACAAAAATTAGGTCAATAAGCATAGATCTCAGAAAGAAAATAACTCAGAATATTCAAGCAATTGTAATGAAAATCATCCTTGGGGCAGCGATGGGACACTCAATGAAGAATCAACTATGTGGATAAATGCAAAATACAACTGGCACTATGAAACCAATTTCAAAGGGAATGAAGGCAATGGAATTTCTAAGCGAATGCCTGAGCATTAAGAAGCTCATGTAGACTCACTCCCACTAAGTAGAGAGACAATTATGAAAGAACTTGGCTTTCATAAATAGTTAAGGAGACGAGGCTACTTTCTCGAACTGGTCATTGGCTTCGCGAAACAACATCACTCAGTGTTTCCCACTCATGGGTAACCTATGAGATGATGAAAAGTTCTTCGGTGAAAGAGGTTTGTCCCCTACCTTGTACCATAGGTGATTTTTAGGTATTTCCATCTCGGTTATGTGTTACTTTTCCTTCTCGATGTGTTGCATGTTTCTTTTCTCCATTTGTGTGTGTGTGTGTGTGTTCTTCTTGTTATCTCTCTCTCTCGTAAGTTTTACATGACTATGTAGGGCCCAATGGATAAGGAACTAGTCAGTCTAAGTTGAGATTATGGGATTCTTCATTTCATATCTTTGCTACGCTTATTCCATAACCTGTCCCCAAGCTAGAAATAGTTATTTTCATGTAAATGTGAAATAGGGAAATTAAAAAAATTTGAGTGTGATAATGATGCCCCCGTGTCAAAACTTTTAATTTTTACCCTTCTGAGGCACCCCAGGTCTACGTAGTCAGTTCGATGACCTCCCAGTTGATGTTAACTCAATCCCCAGAGTGAATAAGAAAATTCAAGTCAACCCCTAGGTGGTTTTAGGAGTTCTTGAAGACTGCTAATTTTGGGTAGTTGTGAGAAGGGCTACCATTGGCCTTCTCAGGATAGGTGTAACCCCCTGGAGAATAACCAAGGAGCCAAATCTATCACAAAGGTGAATTGAAGGTTTAGTAACATCATGAAATTTATTTTAGAAGATTCAAGAATGATTTGGAGTTGGGGTAGTTTGATCAAAAATAGGGTTTACAGGCCTAAGCTATGCATAGGGCCAAAAGTGCTACTGAAATTGGAGAAGTGATTTCGGGAGCTCTAGGTGGAGTTAAGAGTAAAACAAAACATCAACAGAAAGATAAGGAGCCATAAATCCAATTTCTTAGGGATTTAATTGAGGAATAAAGAGATGAGACCCCAATCATTGGATTAAAAAGGCCATTTGAAGTCAATTTCGTATAACATTTTACCAAAAAATTTCATCAGGAGCTCAAGATATCACCATTTCAATTTTCCCTCATGGTGAGCTTCTCATAGTTAGTCAAATTTTAGTGAGGACATGTGTTAGCTCCAAGATCCTGGTGAAAATTTATGTCCCTTTCATCCCTCAAGCTAAGGGATGTGACGGAAAAGAGAATGTTCCCAACCCCAATAAGCCCTCTGGTCACACATGGAACCTCCTAGATTGCCATTTCAACTCCTAGGTGTTTTCCAGAACCTATTCCCTCACTCACTCAGATTGTGACATGTGTGGAATGGAGGCACAATGTGAAAATTGATGACCCTTATGTCCCTTTGGAAAAGGGACATGACAGACATGAAAATGTTCCCATCCCTTTAAATCCCTCAAGTCATCCATGTGACCCCCTTCAGTGCAAATTTCCAACCCCCAGGAATTAGTGGAGCCAGATACATAACCACTGGATTGCTGCCAAGTGTCACGTTGAGGCACGATGTGAAAACTAATGTCCCTTTCCTCCCTTAATGATTAGGGGTTATATGGGACATGAAAATTTTCTTAGACCTAGGTATGCCTCCTAGTTCCTCATATGACCAACTTCCAGTCCACAGGTGCTTTTTAAAAGCTTTTTAGCCCTAATGCTCGACCGTTGGGTTTCCGCCAAGTGTCACATGTAGGTTTGATGTGTAATTTTATGTCCTAGTCATCCCTTAATTCTTGAGGGACATGAAAGACATAAAATTTCACCCAACCCCAACTTCAAAGTTTGAAAAATTATATCTCCTTTTCCACTTCTTGGTACTTCTTACTGTTTCTCCATTGTCAAAATAAAGTTACAAAGAACACTCATTCCATCATTGATGCTCTGAACGAGCTCTGCCATGGAAAACAATTTCTCCATTCCATGAAAACACATAGGTCTTAGAAGTAGTATTGATCAAAATATTCAAAGGATCGAAGAACAGAGGAACAAAATGAAGAAATTCATCAGAAAACCTCCATTTCCGTGATACAAAGATTCAAACATATCTTGTAGACCGGTGTAAGAATCAGAGAACCATTTTCTATTGTGTCCTTCATTATCAAAGGCCATAAAAACCTCACTTTAATATCCCCCTTTCACAACACAAATCACTCGCAGTGAATAAATATCCTTCTCCGCTCAACAAAGACAAAAACTAGATTTCCAGTTAAACAGGTAGTTGGTTCAAAGAGAAATTTTACCGATGGAACAAGAAACAAAAAACCCACAAAAAAATATGATTTTTTTTGTGAACGGAGAAGAAAAACAAACTTGCAAATTTCACGCTCTGTTAATGGTTGCCATGTCCAAAGCTGCCACCAAGTGAGAAATTTTAAATTTTAAAATAACAAGAACCGGTGATCGAGTAACCCTAATATTTTAGAGGGGTGATATTGGGAAAAACCTGATATCAAAAAAATTTGTCCCATCATGATCTAACCACCACAATATAACTTTCTAAAAATAGCAAGTCTTCTACATGAGAGACTACTACTTCAGGTAAGTCACCAATTGAAGAAGTTGAGAAGGAGATAGTGAACATACAAAATTTATTGGAAGAGAAAATCGTCAAAATAGTCATCTCGGCCTAGAATTGACACTTACTAAAAATAGTAAGTGGATCCGCAAGCCCCTGCTATAAATGGTTAGTAGGTCCAAAAGGCAAGAGGAACATAATGTGAAGAAGATATTCAAGCTACCATAATTATTTGAGGTCTAGAGAAGCTAATTTGTGCACTTACCAAAAATAGTAATTTGTCTTATGGACAATTACTATAAATAACAATGCAATCTCTATCATTAGACTATACAGAAGTAGGTGCAAGTGATGTTACTTACATGGATCTCAATAGTGTATATTTACACTCATTTCATGTTTCAATTAGTATTTGTGATATCGATTTTACAATCAAAATCGTCATATTTTTCATCATATTTTTCAAGAGGATATTGTCTAAATCAGCCGAGTAGTGTGGCAATGTTGTAAGGATTCAGGGAAAGATTTTATCCAAAACATCAATCTCTTCAAAGGGGATCTTCATGAGTAATTCTCATGGTCACCAATGGAGTCATTTGATAGTGTTTCTAAGCACTTAGTTTTTCAGTGTCCATGCATCAACCAAAGAAAGCCTCTCGGGGTATAAGACATTCAAGGATCCATATTTCACTACATTTGAGAATTGTGTTAGATCGGTCAAGTAGCACAGTGGATCAACAAGATGGATTTTTCATCAGCATGATTCCTCTCCCCTCTCTCTCTCTTTTCCTTCTCTCTCATCTTCCCCCACTTTCTCTCTCCTCCATGTTCTAATTCTTTGTTGAGGTTGCACTTTTTCATAATGCCTTAAGTATTTAAAAATGACTTTATTTTTAATGTAATAAGTCACCCTTAAGTTATGAAATAGGACTCAAATTTTTCCTAAGAATGTGAAAAGTTTCAATTCATATGAAGGGTCAATGGGGAATAAGTGAAGAGACTTCCAAAACTTTATAAATTATAATGAGCTCCTCATTCTAAAGGGTTCAAATTCTAAGACTATTCTAGTTGGTTGTATTCTTGTAAGTTCATGAGAGAGCTTTTTGCTTACTTATGAGTGAAAAGAGTTAGCCATTTTTCCTTTCAAATTTATTCATTTCTCCACTATGTACAACTTATTTTTTAGCAATCGATACAAGTAAGGATTTTATATCTTTCTTTTACTAAGGTATTTCTTGATACTTTGTGATCATAAATTCTATTTGGTCTTGTTGCTACTTACAGAGTTGTTTCCTCTTAATTTTAATGCATGTGATGAAACTTCTAACTAGTTTTTGTAAGAATTTGATTTCCTTCTTGTATAATAATTTCCCCCTACTTCATATTCTCACTCCCTTTCCTACTATCTTGAAAAATTCCTCTACAACAAGAAATTACTAGGTTTACCGCAGGGTCAGTGGAGTGCCCCTATTGCATCCCCAACCATAAGACCAACCCAGATAAAACTCACATCACTAGCACATGCATATACGGAAGATGCACCATTTAAGTAGAGGGAATTAGATTCCCAGACCTTTGGCAAGAAAACCATAAGTTTTTCCCTTGAAATTTTTTCTCACCAACACCTCTTTACACTCACACCTAGCTCGCACTTTTTCCCTCTCACCACACTTGTTCAAAATGAGAAAATTCAATGTAATTTTATACTTGACATATAGTGTAACTGACCAAATATTTTCTATGATAATTAAGGTCAAACATTCCAATCATAAAACACACTTACAAACTCATATAAATTAACATGAAACACTCATATGGGTTGGAAATGCACCAAGACTCATGACAAGCCAAACTAGGCCTAAATCAACCATTTTTCCTTCACTGACCACTTCAAGTTATTCAAGGGATTCATATTTATTTTTCAATACTCCAAAGGATCCATAAAGTTCAAACACAACCTCAAAAAAACCTTCACAAGATCAAAAGACTCCGCATCAATCATTCTTCTCACTTCACCACCAAGTAGGATTGTTTTCTACTCAAACCAAGCACCTCCAAGAAGCAGTTTCTAAAAATGAATCCCAAGATCACACCAAAATAACTCAACTATGGAGTGCAAACACTAAAATAATATCAAATGACCTGAAGATCATCACCGATAGTTTTATACTTCATGAATTAATCAACAAAACCAAACACACCTCTTTTACCTTCAAGCAACATGAACCACTACGAAACCAGTTTTGCTATCTCAAGCATATTATACCCTTGGTGAAACTTTAAAGATTTCTAAATGAATGAAATAGGTTCAATATTCATCCCTCTTCACTCTCCAATGGATATCCATCATCAAACCAAACCCCTGCTTTCCTGAACTAGTCAAACTAGGTCAAATTATAACCTTCTTCATGCCACCTTAAATTATTTACAAACCTTAACCAATGCATCCAACACATCATATGAGATTTCTATAACACTTCAAATATCATCAAACTTTATCACAATATTCACAATTTCCCAAGAGCACTCATTCACCATGACTTCTTAAACTACATTTATCCCAAGAATTAGTCAACCTATTTTAACCTGTGTAGCTCATCAAATGGCCTCACTAAGCTTTTACATGACTTAAAATGTATAATTACTCCCAAAAAACTCATAACTCTAATTTAGTCATAGGGCCTAATGTGAAACGCGAGAGTAAAACATTATTTTTTAAAAATATATATATTTGAATGGGCTCCACTTATTGTCATGATCTCAAACTACCACCATATAAAATATGGGAGAGTCCTCTCCAACATCCAATAGTCACATTTTATTATTCAATCCCTTATGGGATCAAACAAGAAATATTTCCTCCATTTCTATCAAACTAGGGTTTAAGAAGGGTTTTGACCTTCTTACCTTCTTAACATTCATTCCTAAAATATAACACCTCATTTTATCTCATTCCAACTATAAGATATTTTTGGCTCCATGATTCAACATCCATAAAATTATTAGGGTCTCATGAATACTTTACATGTGTCAACCAACTTGATTTATCTCATATCAAGCTGGAAAAAATGCATTATAAAACTTGATAGGACTAAAAACATCATAACTTGTAAAAAAGTATTCATACCAACCTCATTTTTTGGCCACAAAACCTTGACAACCTCAACTAACATCTCTAATAATATTTTTCTCATAAATAGGATTGTATCCTATCAACCACCATGACTTGTATAGCTAGGTCCTAGAAAATAAGCATGTTTGGACAAAAATAGAGTAGGATAACCTCATACATCATCTTGAAACCTCTTCAAAATGCCCTGACACATTTGAGACAACATGTATCACAATTATTCATGCCCTCATAGTATCACATATCTCTACAACTCACTCTCATTTTGCATTTGGCCTCCAAGAACCTAGACTAGGTCTAGATGATCACCTAAAAACCATGCTAAAACCTATACCTACACTCTGAGACTCACATGAGTGACTCAACACAATATCCTCATGTTCTCCATGCCTTTACCATGCTTCTCAAGCCACCATACAACTCATCTCATCATGTCCTATCACCCATGCATAATAGGCCATATTGACAAGAAAACTCTCACTTTTTCCACTCATGCACACTTGTACACACCATATTGAATATACCAAATCATCATATACCTTCTAAATTATCTAGGAAATCATCATAACACCCTATCATATCACCATCATGATTCTACAATTCACTAGATATTCAAGAAGGCATTCCATACCAGGTGATCTCAATCATGACATCATGAACTCATGAAACATCTTATATTTCCATGTTATCATCATTAAAAACACCATCTAGCACTCTTAGACCTCATATAACTTTTTCATTAATGTTCATTCACTATTTATATCAATGACAACACTAACTCACTCATGCCAACAAAAATAGTGCAACAAGAAGAAAATTAATATAGATTATATTTTGATGGATCAAGAAAAAAAATAGAGAAGGAAGGGGAATTATGTTGATTTCCCCAAAAAAGATAAAGAGTTTATTTTATTTGATATTTTAGTTTACTTACACTAACAATACACCAAATTATGAATCTTTTATTCATAGTCTTCAATGGGCAAGAAGGAAAGGAGTAAATCAATTGCAAGTTTTTGCTGATAGTGAGTTAGTGGTTAATAAAGTCAAAGGACAAGATGTAACTATGAAAAACTTGTTAAGATCCTATAAAAATAGGGTAGGTGATTTAATTGAATATTTTTATGCTTTCAATATTTAACCTATTCCTAGAAATAGGAACAAACATACATATAGGGTAGTTACTATTCGTGCTCAGGTTGATATCCCATATATGAACAAGAAATATAATGATCAAAAACATATTAAAATAGTGGTAAGACCTTCCATCCCAGATAATAACATCATTTATAGTGTTTTTGAATCTGATCAGAAAATTGTCCATTTTTACAAGAAGAAGTTGAGTTTTCAATCATATTTTAGGAATGGTTGCAACAACAATATCATGTTCAGATTATCATGAAAATCTAATAGGATTCCTCAAGGATTGGTTACTCTTGAATTTATCTTTAACATAGATATCCAGGTTAGAAGTGGTAAGTCCAATATGATGATCAAACAAAAATATTATGAATAAATCACCATTAAAAATGACAAAGAACTCAAATTGGGAAAGATATGTAATAACAATGAAAATATTTCTTTTCTTCAACTTTCTCAAGAATTTGATGATATTATTACATAAAGTTATAGAGATTTAAATATTTTTAACCCATAATTAGCTCAACATACCATAGAATTGAATCTAAAAACAAAATTGATTAGATAAAAGAAGAGATCTATCAACCCTAAGATTGAACCAATGATGAAACAAGAGTTGGACAAGTTAATCATGACTACCATTATTTTTCCTATGAAACATTCATCATGGGTGGCCAGTTTGGTCCTCGTAAGAAAAAAGAATGAATAAATATGCTTATGTGTAGATTTTAGAGATCTGAATAGAGCTTCCTTAAAATACCATTACACACTACTAACAATGAAACAAATTTTACAAACAGTGAGTTGTACAAAATATTTCTCATTGCTTTATGGATATTATGGTTAAAATCAAGTTTTAGTGTAAACATTAGATCAAGTTAAGATAACATTATCGACAGAATAGGGCACATACACATATAGAAAAATTCCACTTAGATTGTCAAATGCAAGGGTTACCTTTCGATGAGCAATGGACTTATCATTCCAAATATTAATCATTAAATTTTTCCTTTTTTATATGGATGAAATAACCATGTTTTCAAATCATGTTGCGGAACACATAATTCATCTTAGACATATTTTTTAGAGATGAAAACAATTCTATATTTCACTAAATCCAAATAAGAGTGTGTGTTCAGTATATGAAGGTAATTTTATTGGGCATATTGTAACCAAAAATGGTCTCACAATCGATCTAGAATGAGTAAGTGAAATCTTAGCCTTATCTCTATGTAATCACAATAAGGTGTTGTAAATTTGCTTGGGAAGAATTAACTTTATCAGAGGATTTATTATTAAGTTTGTAAATCTTGTAAAACCACTAGTAACCTCAATTCTCAGAAAAAATATGGTTTTCAGTTAGAAAATTGAGGGGAAGAAAGCATTTGAATCAATCAAATATGATATATCACAAGCTCAAACATTTATAAATCCAAATTTTAGCAACTATTTTATCTTGTATGATTTTGGAGCAATTGATACAATCTCATCTATGTTGGTATAAACAAATCATGAAAAATTGGAGCATCCAATTGCTTTCTTTAGTCAAGTATCACATGATTATGAGGTGAAGTATTATTTTGTTAAGAAATAATTTATTTTCTTCATTAGAATCCTTTATAAGATCAGACATTTTCTTTCTAGTAATAAAATCCATTTGATGGTTTCTCATCTAAGTGTCAAAGAGTTCCTTTTAAGAAAATATTTGAATGAGAAGAGAGAAGGATGGATCAAAAAAGTGATGGAATATGATGTTGATATTAAGGTTACTAATTTGGTTGGAGAAAGATGAATATGTGAAGAATTAGCTTCGTATTTTCATGGTGATAAGAATCATATTTTAATTCTTCAAGATAACCCAGACACAACTACTGCTGGATGGCCTCAAAGTTGGACTCAAGATATGATCCATTTTTAAGAATGGACAATTCCTGTAAGGTTTAGACAAATAAAAATAAGGAATCTTAGGTTACAATCAATTCCTTATTTTCTCCTTGATGGCATATTGTTTAGAAAATATGTAAATGGTGTAATCTTAAGATGCTAATATTTATATCATATTAGCCATTTATTAGAGGAATTCCATGATGTTTCATCTAGTGGTCATTTTGAACCTAGTGCTACAACCTTGAAGATTATGAGAGATGGTTATTATTGAACAAAATTGTCAAAATATACTCATGTATTGGTAAGTAAGTGTTCCGAGTGTGCTATTTTTGTATAAAAACAAAAGTTAATTTCTCTTCCTCTTCTGCCTATTCAATTAAATGATAATTTCATACAATGGAGATTAGATTTTATTGGTATGATTAATCCACATTGTAGTGCATGTCATAAATGTATTCTCACACTTATAGACTACATTAAAAGGTTGACATAATTCATGGCTTTGAAAGATGCAAACAAAACTTTAGTTTTCGACTTTTATGAAATTCTAGTCACAAGGTTTGGTGTTCTTCAAAAATTATCTCAGATAATTCATTATCTTTCCTAAACAAAAATATTTACACATAAGAATTCATATTTAAAATTTATCCATTTATTTTCCTTAGGGAAATTTATTGGATAAGTAAAATAATTAAAATATTCTTAGGATCATCAAAAGAAATTTGATGGAAAATCAGCTATCATGGCACACAGAGTTGACATCAGCTTTATGGGATGACAATATCATTCCTAAAATGTCAATTGTAAATTCTCCCTTCATGTATTTATATGAAAAATAAGATCGGTTTCCTATTTCTAATGAGTTACTAGATCATAATATCATTAAATAGGTAGATATGATGGAATAAGATTTGATGCAAATAAGATTTGTATAGTTAATGAAGTTGGAAGAAAACAAAAACAAAACAATGACAACAATGAAATTTCACCAAGCCTAGGTTGAAAGGTATTTTTATAAGAATTTAGCCACAAGAAAATTAAGAAAAGGAGAAATTGTGCTTAAATGGGATGAAGAGAGAACTAAGCTAGGAAGACACACCAAGTTTTATTCTTTCTAGATCAGACCATATTTGATCACAAATTACAAGAAAAACAATTTTTTTTATCTCTCTAAACTGAATGGTGATGAACTTCCTATTATAGTTAATGGGATATATCTCAAAATTTTCTACTAGGGTTTTATTTTTCCCATTATTATTTTAGGGTGTTGTGTTTATTTTATTCTAAGTGCTTATGCACAATGTTGTTTGTGGTTTCCTTTTTATGTGCCTTATGAACTTTGTGGTGTGTATGTATTGTCTAATAAGTGCTTCTAGCTCATTCTTTTCATTTATAAATGGTATATATTAGTTTTATTATAGTTCCAAGAGGTTATAACAGTTGAGATAGGACTCCATGTCCAATGGATGCCTCAAGGATACTAGTTTTTTACATCTAATAGGCATATGTCCTTGGAGTTTTCCAAATTATTATCTAAATAAACTTCCATGCTTATTAAGATCATTTGTTTAGGTCACACATTTAAAAAATGTTTAAGTGATGGAAAAGGATCAATATTGAAGACAAATGAACAAAATAAATAGACCCACATGCAAAATTACAAAAGGGTGACACACTAAACTATTCAACAAAGTCCATTGGAGGATAGAGGATAGGCACAAAAGACTACATGGAGGAATGAGATGAAGAACCAAGGCCTGCAACAGAATTTATGTAGAAAAAGAGTGAAGAATCACATAGGTATATGTGTGGAATTTTGTGGAAAGACGTAAAGACCCGTGCAACTTTACAAGAAAATCCATTGAATAAAGGATAAAGAGTCCATACAACAAAGAATAAAACCATGCGTGGGGCCACAAATAGTCAGAGGTAAGGGAAAATATCCTATGCATAATGTCATGTGACACTAATAAATGGTCTGCACATCAAATCCATAGGAAAATAAAGTACCAAACATAAGTCCACTCGATATAGGACATTTGCACAAAAAGATCCATATATTATGAAATATGCACAATAAAGGTGTGAGAGCAGCACAAAAGGCATAAATGAAAGGAATAAAAATTATAGATGTGTGATGATTCATGTACTTCATCAAGAAAAATTAGATCCATGTTGAAGCCACATGAAAGTATGCAAAAAAGGAAAATAAAATAACTTTCGCACACTCTAGGGATAAATCACATATTATGTATCTTTCTTTCCTAGAAATGTAGGAAGCTATTTTTAGCATAGTTCACTAAGAACGATGCATGTCAAGTTAAAAATAAATAAGGAATAAAAGTAGTGGATAAGTTGTTTTCTTATTTTCAGAAATGCAAATTCTATTTTAATGTTGAATTAAATTAAAGCATACTGAAAGGATATGTTTATAAAAGAAGAATGTAGAAAAGCAAGAGGTATGCCTTTCATACATGAAAGATATTTTTAAAGAGAAAAACTAGGCACACATGTTTTTTTCTATTTGAATAAGCTATAATTTCATGTCTAAGATATCCTTCTTCTTTTCTTCTATATTTTTATAAAAAAAATCCAGAATACATAATAAAAACAAAATATTTGCCTTTTTATTCACGTTCTAGAGTAATTCAGTCTTTTCGGTGAGAAATAAAGGGTCATATTGATTATGTTTGTTTATTCCCCCTCTTGGATAAATAGAGGAGATGTTTTTAACTTTCCACACTCTATTTTGGAAAGATTCTATATTTTAAAACATGTTTATCCTTATTTTATCATTCTAATCTAGTATGCCTTCATGCATTATTGTGCTAATTTATAGGTCATATATTGTGTTTTACAGGTTATTTTTAATATTTTTAAATGGATCAATCTTTCGCTCCTTTTTATCTTGTGCAAACTCATTTCAAACTGTTATGTGAATCAATTTTTCTTTGATACAGTCAATTTTGGTTAGTGTATGGTGTGTGTGGCTCCTGTGTTTCATCTATGTGATCCAAATAAGTATAATATCCTCAAAAATTATGGTGTATCATGATTCATAATATTTTTAATTCTTTTCCTTTCTTCTCCCTCATCAATTTGGTAGAGTAGAGTTATCCTTAGCAGAAATACATACTTTAGGTGATTACACTAAGGGAACCAACCTTCTCTATAGACTCACTCCAACATAATGGTCACCCAAAACCTAGGAGTGTTTCAATTTATTCAATTGAAAGGAGATTTATCACACTGTTCTTGAAGGGTGCTTTTCAAAGTGATAACATGCATCACATGAGTATACTACTAATTTTTAGTTTGATTTTTATGATAAAATTTTCATCTCTCTTTATGATGGATATGAATCTTCTCATGAAAACTCTCTCATATTTGATTCTAGTGTCGAATATATAAAATGAAATCTTCTTGATGATATTCATAGTGATGTTTTAGTTTCTTTGAGCACAGTTGTAAGTTATCCTAATGTTTGTGGTGAAGTATTGGAATTTTCTATGTTTATAGAAGATGAATAATCATTTTAGCATAATAATAATTTATTAGGAGAAACCATTGTTAATTTGTGTTCCCTTTCAAGTTATGAGAATGGTAACATAAAAGAGTGAAAGATATTGTTTCTTGCTACAAATGGCTAATTATGTCATGAATGGTAATGACTTTGTCTTTATTGAAATTTTTAAGATAGATGAAGTCAGAGACGTTTTCCTCCGTTAAATTGAACTATACAACAAAAAACACATCATGAAGAATTTTTTAGAGATCAATGAGGTTGAGTTTAAAGGCAATATAAAAAATTATCAACCCTTTGCACATACAATTTCCATTAAATAAAATGGTGAGAAAAGAGTTCCAGATTTGGGTAATGAATACACTTTTCTTCATAGACAAGAGGCATCAAATTAGAATGACGATCATACAAAACATGGAATATAAGAGAAAGTGTTATTAAACACTACTAATATTCAACATCATTCCTTGAAGAATGAAGATGAAAAAAGTTTTACCTTCCTTGTAATTTATTTCAAGACTAAGGTAAATCAAATAGACTCCCATGATCTTAAAGAGATAGATATGGTAGACTCTACATTTGAAAATTCAAAAGAGAAATTAGATTACATATATGATTACAATAAATTTCATGTTGATTTTGAAAGGTATGAATCTGTTGATCATTAATGTTCTAATGAAATCATTGAATCTATGTTAAGTGAAATTAAAATGGATGAAATTGGACCAATTAACTAAAAATATTTATAAAAGCACTTTAATGATCTTAATGAGACCCCACATTATTATTATTGGATTTATAAGTTTGATAAAAATAAATATGAAGTGAACTTGTTTACAATGTCCAATGATGCACTCTATTCATAATTTAAGTAATTTGATAACTTATTGTTTGATTCACTTCACTAAACTACTCTTGAGTCTCCGCTTTCTGATTTCATATCAAATTGTCTTATACATGATGAATTGTAGATACATTATAGTGATTATTTTGATGATCGACATGTATCATATTTATAATGTGACTCATTTTATTCTTCTACTAATGAATAATTTGTTGTTAGAATCACAATGGACTAAGATGGGGGGTGAATCGTTCCTTAAAAAACTTTAATCAATTTCATATTTTCTTACTCAAACCATAAACCATTCAACCATTCATTAATGTTTTCATAACATTCAATCAAATAAAAAAAAACCATGAAAGATACAACACCATAACAAAAAATAAAAGTATAAAATCCTCATGGGAAATAAAACCCACTGAAACAAAAATTTATTATAGCCATGGCTCAAATTTAGATAAACACCAATTCAAAAAGGAGCACCAACCCCACAAGGAGAAATAAACCCTATTTTAATGACAAACCAAATCCAAAATGAGGATACAATCCCCTAAAATGATCAAGCACTCACTCAACCACCTTTGAAATAATATATCTAATGTTTTATTACTACAACAACTAATCAAGATCACACATTCATATGACAACCTTCAAACCCTTGTTCAAACCCTCATTCACCTAGATATCTATTTCTCCTCCTTTATTCACTATCTTCGCTTCAAAAAGTTGCAAACATGCTCTCAAAAAATTAACAAACTATCACACACTCTCTCATATATGAAATTATGCAATCATACATGTTACACACTCACACTTAGGTCACACTTTTTTCCTCTCACTCATAGCTAGTGAAAAATTGAATTCAAACATGAACTTTATACCCTTATCAACTCAAAAAAATGAAACAACCAGTCTCCTTCCTTTGGTTCTACCAATATAAATTAAAAACATCCCAATATACTCACTAAAATAATCACAATGGACATATGTAGGTCGGTCATGTCCAAATGCACTAAACAAGTTCAAAATCAACTCAAAACCCCATCACATGGATGAGAAAAAACAAAAACCTCATAAACATGATTATTTAAGCTCAAAAATTCATCACTTATGTCAAATATTACATAAAAAAATCATTCAAAGTCATTAATTATCTTTCACTAATCAAATTTATCATAACTTACTCAAAATGGCTCATATCCTTCTCAAAACACGTGTTTCCAGGAACCTTTATTCACCATTAGGCCTCAATACCACCTAATAAAAAATCAAATATGAAATATAGGTACTAATTATAATCAATTGGACATGTATATCACAGCTCATGAAACATTCATAATGCAAGCCACACATAATTTCCTCTTCACCAAACTGAGCTGCCTAAAAAGTAGTTTTACAATTATAACTAGTTTGCACCCTTTCTGCCACTTTAAATACCTCAAAATTCCTTCACTAGGAACAAAATAAATCCCTCTTCACTATCCAACTGATATAAATCATCAAAAAATCCATATCATGCCTTAAATACCTCCATTTTATAGAAAAATCAATTATGTCATAAGAAACAAACACCCTTCTTCTCTACAAATTGACTTTGTTGCACCTATCAAACCTCTTCATTGTCAAGATACAAACCTTATACCATTTTAAATACCTCTTGATCCTACTTTTCATGATAATCTTACATTTTGTTCCAACTCCAAGGTGGAAGGCCTTTAACCAGGTACATCTCTAAAACTTCTCCAGAACTACCCCAAAACTGCCTTAAGACCAATCTTCATAAATAGGGCACACTTCTCCCTCTAGAATCTCAACCATGATCTAAAACTTTAATTTACATTAATTAAAACTCCCAAGATAAAAACTATGTTAATTTATTTCATACCTCTTTTAGAAAACGTTTTCCCAAACTGAGCATCTTCATAAAATTTCATGTTTGAGTGGGGTCCACTCATCACCACATGCTCTAAATTACCTTTCTAGAAATATGGAGGAGTCATATATAATATCCAATCATCATAATTTCAATAATAATCAATTTTTGGCACATATCATGAAGATCTTCTCCATCACTCTAGACCTAGGGTTTTAAACACATAAAAAGTACTTTACCTTCTTAACATTCATTCATAAAAATGTGATAGTAAAATGACCTAATTATTTAGAGAAATAATATTATATAAATTAAAATTCATCCCTAAAATCCATAAGGTCTCATGCAAAGTGTACCATTCATGGTGAGCATCAGAAGTTACAATTTGAGCTGGAAATCACCCTTTCTTCGACCCTATTTCACCAAAAAAACTATAACTTGCAAAATATTCAATCATAGAATGTCTTTAAATTTTTCTCACAAATTTATTATATCCCTATGAACCATATCCAATCATCATCATGGACTAAATCAGTCTCCATCTTCATAACCAATCTCATTTGCATGACTATCCCTTGGGGTTTTACATGGTTTAAGCTAGATCGTGGTAGAATAACCTCATATCTCATCAAGAAACCTCTCTCAAGGTCCCTAACACAACTAATACAACATTCCTCACACCTCTTCATTCCTTCATGAGATCACATGGCTTTATACCTCATCCTCGTGCCTCGTTTGGCTTCCAAGCACCTAGACTAGGTCTAGATGAGTACCTAAAACTAGGTCTTCAGCCTACACCTACACTTTGAAACTCATGTGAGTGCCTAAAACCTATCAAAATAGGATCCCCATGCTACTACCATGCTCCTAAAATTACTATGTAGCTCCACTCACCATGTAGTATCACCTAGGCTAGCTAGGTCACCTGACTAGGATTTCTAGACTAAGCTAATCTCACTGAATCACCCCATGCCATCATGAAACCATATGATAATACATATTATAAACCTAATGATAATCCCATGATACTTCTCCATTAACCTATTTTTCATTAATGATATTTTACATTAATGATACCACTTAGAAATCAACATGCCAATAATCTCCCCCTTTGTCATTGATGGAAAACCATCTAATCTTCTCCCCATTTTTACATTAATGACAAAGTAAATACCTGATCATCATTTTACTCCTCTTCCCAAGCTTATTGGGATATTTATTGCATGAAAAAGTGACCATACCATAATACAAGCATGCAAAAGATTGAAATTTCTCACTAAAACTCTATTTTTTCCTTTTTCTCACCACTTGAACACTGTAATATGCCTTGGAATGGAGTATACCAACTCACTCACATGTCACAAATGATGAAACAAATATATTAACATCATATTATCTCTTACATGATCTACCTCAACTTTTTAAGACTTAGAACTTGGCACAAGTCTTCCATATATTATCATTACACAACATTGCGACTGAGTTCCCTAAACAAATCTTTCAGTGCAAATTTGTCCATTTTTTCCATTGATCTAAGGTCCCATACATGTAATGAAAAAACTCATTATGACTTCACCTGGACTTATACCAACCTTCTCTAGTATAAAACTCAAAAATGAAATTTCTTACCTTGTGTGAATGCATTGAAGATGGATTAAACACTTCAAATCTACCCTAAAGCACCTCCTTAGTATTTCATAGTCTCTCTTCATCCTCTTATAAAATTTCTTGAGTCCTTCTAGGATCCTTTACATTTGGAATAGATTAGAACATTTTTCTTCATATAGACATTATATACCACTAAGACACTTGGTATACCTATTTTAGGTCATACTCAACTCACACTGTCTTGAAAAACTCCTATAAACCTGTAACATATTTCTTGTACCCTGACACAAACTGTAGACAATCAAGAATCATTCATGCCCTTGTAACATCTTATATCCCTTTCATCAAATCTCAAATATTTATCTTAGGTCAAGAACACCCTGACACCATCTTAATCACCCAAAATAATTGGATCAAGTCTATTATTGACTCCCCTTCCTTTAAAGCCCATGTAATAACTGTACCATGCAATTTTGATACTATGATGTCATGTTAACTTCACTTATACAAGCTAACAACCAATCATACTTTGCAATATTTATCTATTTTTCCAACTCAACCTTCAGAGAATGTTAACCTCATGATGAGATAAAAGTATAAACTTCCCTTACCTTGAGGAGTTATATGTAGACATGTCTACACATTTTGGAGCAAGATGACCATCCCTAGTCATAACATATACCTACTTTCCTCCTTTTGCAACCATGAATAGTGGATTAATTTTATAACTACAAGACATCTTACGTGCTTGATTCTAGATCAAATTAGGTTCTCCATTCCTGATTAGGATCTCTTAGAATTGTAGCTCTACTTTTTGTACATCTTATAACACTATAGCATTCCATTCATATCTCGACTTACATAACTCAGATCTTAGAAACTTATGGCTTACCTTATTCATTTGACAAGTCTTGGTCTTCCTTCATGTACCCTTGTGATAATTATAAAACCATAACATGACTTATAGGATCCATAAATCATCAATGCCAATGTCATTATGACCTTTACAATTGTAAATACTCATATTAAAGCTTTGATGTAGATTGTACCATGTTACTTAATGAATACAATAAGACAAAACATCACATATGTATGGCTCTGCATAGGTTCCTACACCTTTTATTAAGATTTAAATCCTTATGCATGCTTGAGTAGCTTTGCAAATGATCAAGCCACCTTTTATTTCACTTTCACTTCTTCATTTTTCTTTCACAAGCTACTAGTCCTATTTCATGAGGAATTCACTACTAGATTTTGATGGATGCACTTTGACAGAGAAACCTTACCTATTTTGAGTACCCATTTGGTGATTTTATCTTCTTTATTAAGTTTATAGCATGTTCTTGAAATAATTCTACCCTTTTTGCAAGTCACTCCTTTCAATTAGGTCTCCAAGCACACTTAATAGTCAAATATGATAAATGTCATGATTTCTTATGAATTTTTACTTCCTCTTGGGATGAAAGCACTTGAATCTTTTAGTACACCCTATTAAGATATTTTTTCTTCAAATTTTGGCCTTTAACTCCATTTAGTACCTCAAACTCAATATTTTCTTCATACCTCTTACCATTGTTTCCAAGAGCCCATTTAATCTAGAAACAAATTCAAAGAGCACAAAATTTTATTTCAAGTTTGCAATGTTTTTCAAAAATTGTGTATTAATCCCCTCTAAGGTCCTGAACATTCATATTTTGATAATGAAGCAAAGAAACCACAATCACTTACATGTATCCATCAATCAATATTTATGAACTCTATCACAATCCTTCTTCATTACTCCTTCATAAAACAATAGCATTCTTGACACCATAATCAGCATGAATCAAAGACATGTAACCCAGAATGTTAGAGCATAGAAAACTCTTAACAAATATAAAACTTTTCTTGAGTCTCAGAAAGACCTAAACACACTTCATACCATCATCTTCAATTAAACACACTCATTGACACATCCAAATCACAAGACTAGGAAATATATCACACATTAGGCTCATAGAACTCATGACATTATTTGGAAAGCATCTTTACACCTATTACATACCTTACAAACACACACATAGTGTTTGTAAGTACCTACAACACCATGGATAATATCTAAAGTTAACCATATTGATTGTTCCAATGTTGAATCAGAATAAACATCTCATGTTATAAATGACCTCTTATACATGCCACCAAATTTAATCACTGACTCATATAAAGGCATGACTCTGTAGCATGACATATTTCCCTTAAACCTAGAACTTGACTATGAATCAATATGGGAAAACAACAATTCCATGTACTTAGTCCAAGATATTTACTCACAAGGACTATAAAATTGAAGATCCTAACCAAACCTTGAAGGACCAAGACAAGATTTTATAAAGACTTCAATTACCAACACCTCATAACATGATAAACACAGAATTGAGGACATAACTAAACATACTTAAAGACCTTTTGACAAATACCATATCATTTCCATTGCTTGAACAATAAAGAAATATATAAATCTATACTTAGAATCTATAACAACATACCTTGACAAATTGGAGGATTCATTCATCAACCTAGTCAACTCCCCCTTCCTTCAATGCTTCATATGGATCAATAAACCTCCAAGAAACCTAGTAAAGGAATATACTATCATGATGGATCTAAGAAGAAATACTTTAAGATATCGCAAGCCTTCTTGGAAATCTAAAACTCACTTCCATCCACTTTTTTCTGATAAGAGCTATGAGAAATTCTTTAATTAGTATCCATATCAGATCTTGGTAGGTCATTGTTGTTACTTCTAGGCTCCCATATCCTGCCTTGACTACTAGCATGCAATCTAGAACCCTGAAAGAATCTTCCTTGAAATATCTTATCTTACATTGAGTAACCATGATGAAATTCTCTAGAAACATGATCAACTTAATTATAACTGAAACATACCACTAAATTCTTACCTTTGTAGCCTTAAACTTGACTAGGTGGATCATACAAACAATATCTAGCAACATGTCCTCTCTCAAGGAAATTTTATAACACCGCATTATTATCTTTCTCACTCCTATTATCCCTCCAAGGATGATTATCTCTAGAAAATATCCTACACTTATTATCCCTATGACCAAAACCATTACAAGTGAAGCAATAACCATTAAAATATCTCTCATACCTTGAAACATTGGGTTGCCTAACTAATTTTGTCTTCACATTGTCTTCAGTTGAGTTCTCCTTCTTTCCATCCTTATTTCTTGGTTGTTCATCCTTCTTGCTTGGAACATTATCATCTTGGATCTTTTCTTTTCCCTTAAGGTCTTCACTAAACCCTAAACCTTCTCTATCACCTATTGATATCTATTTTCCAAGAAGATCATTAAGATCCTTGGTTCTTTTCTCAAATTTTTGAAATGACTTATCCTTCTTTCTTGCATCTAAAAAATACTCCCTTAGAAATTATATATCCTACTCAAATTTTGTGTATTTACTCTCTTTCTCTTACAAAATAGTGACTAGAAATTTTACCTTTCCTTCTAGCATTCTAATTCTCTCATTTGACTTGATTATTTCAAACCAATGCTTCTCTTCTAGATCCTGAATATTATTATCAAATAATTAGACTTCAGATCTTAGTTTCATGTTCTTATTTTTATCATTCCTTAACTCAGTTTGAATAAACACAAGATCATCTTCAACATCATCTTCTTCTTCCTTAGAATCTCTACAAGAACCTGATATGAAATCACCTAATAATTAAGTACCACCACAACTACATCTCATGGCATATTTAGTCATGAAAAAAACCTCATATCCAACATATTCATGATCAAATGCAGACTCATAATATGCAACACCACTATTACCTTTAAATAAGAAATCCTCCTCTTTTGTGTATAAACTTCTTTTTCCCTTCTTCTTATAGTAAAACTTCTTGAAGTTCTTCTTACCTTTAATTTAATTGTGATTATTCTTGTCATGATAATCCTCATGATCTTCATCACCTTACTTTTCATGCATATGAGGACACTTAGTAGTATATTGACCTACTTCACCACAATTGAAACACTTAAAGGTAACTTTACCTTTGTACTTACCAAATCCAACATTCAGTATTCTAGAAACCATTGTAAATAGCTCATCATCATCAATTTTAGGAGAATCATAAACATCCTTATCCTTCTTTCCTTTGTTCCTCATTTCATATTTTTAAGCAGTCTCTTTTGTTTTTGGTTTGGAGTCAACAATAATCATCTTATAGGAAGTCAATGTCCCATGCAATTCATCCATTTTTAAGAGAGTTAAATCCTTGGCTTCCTCTATGTCTGACACTTTAGAATCAAACTTAGGAGTTAGAGATCTTAGAAAAATTTAAACTAAAAAATATTCCTTCACATCCTCATCTAACCCTTTGATGGTGTTTCAAACCTTGTCAACCCTAAGCAAATATGAATCAATATACTCGTCATCACCTATCTTAAGACCTTCAAATTGATTTCTTGAATTTTGGAGCTTAGCTATTCTTACCTTAGAGTCACCTACATACAAGACCTAAAGATTTTCCCACATAACCTTAGCTTATTTTCAATACATCACCTTCATAAGCTAAGTTTCAGCTAATCCACACATGATGAGACTCATAGCCTTTAAATTGTTACTACAATTCTTCTTATCTTTAGCAATAGTAAGAGGTGTAGAAAGAATAGTATAACCATCCTCCACATATTGTAAAATGTATAACCATAAGGACATGATGTGAGTCCTCATCCTTAGAATCCAAAAGCATAGTTCACTCCATTGAACAATACTTCCTTACTAGTATAATATCCACTCTATTGACTCTCCATTTTTATGATTCAAGAATCTCATTTCAAGTGTAGTGCCCACTTCCCTTTGACACCTTTTGATACCTATGTTGATACAGTTGATCACATTATGGACATTATTATGTTTTGATTTAGTATGCTACTAGACATTTGATCGTGGATTATTGTGATCTTGATTTGGTTACAATGCACGATGATTATTAGAGACACTCATATGTGGATGATGATATACTATTTGACATGGATGTTTTATGGATATTGTTTTGACATGTGATTTTGGATATTATGAGTAGATATAGAAAATGGATATTATATGATGATGATATAGTTGTTGATATAGATTATAAGTGATATTGTTAATTGTCTTGTTGTTGTTGTGATTCACATATTTATGTGATTTTGAGATTATATTTATATTCATTTTGGATGTTCTGATATTGCCATGAGGCCAAAGGAGGTATTTGTATTTTTTAGGTTAAAATATCATAACAAAACATCAAAGGATTGGAGACCAACCACAATGGAATTCTAGGTGAATTTGACAAGGTCACCATGGTCACTTGTTTTATTGTGTTGTGTTTTGTTTTGTTAGGGATTCCCATGGGGGGATTATCTATATATGTGACCATGGGTTTTGTGTATTTTATTAATGTGGTCAAATTTTATTTATTGTTTGTATGTATTTTATTAGTGAAGTGTTCCCTTCTTTTATTTAATTAAATTGTGATAGATTAATGTGAGAAATAATATGGTTAAAACTTAAATAAATTAAATTGGGATATTGGAAAATAATAGTGGAAGTTGTTGGCTCTTTGTATTAATTATGTAAGGGATGTGTAGGAGTTGTGTAAGAGTTGTGTAAGCTAGATTTTTGAGTATGAAACACTCCACCTCCTTGGAAATTCGAATTTGTCCTTAAGGGCTATTTTTGGAGGCTTGTGGGACAAGTAAAACTTGTCCCATACCTCTAAATTTAATTTACCAACCATAATTATGGTTGGAGTGGTGATCTTAGAATTTTATAATGAATTTTATTATCATTTTGAAATTTTTTATTGCACTCTCTTACATTTTATTTATTTTGCAGTCCTTTGGGCTGTGGGCTTTTTGGAGTGTGCAAGTAACTTTTCATATTTTCACCCACCTCTTTATTGTGCTTGGGAGAATGAAATTTTTTATTTTGTGTTTTAATTTGAGGATGTATAATGTGGCATCCTACATGGATCCACATTATCCTCTTGTCTTCCCTCTTCTATAAACTTCAAACTCTTTGCTTGTTTTGGGTTGTTGAATATTTTTGCATACTTCCTTGGGGGTGCATTTTCTTGTGTTTGGAGATCTTGATTTTAGAAGGAGTTTGGAGAAAATTTTCATGCTTGGAGATTTCTATTTTGGGACTGTGTTTTTGGCATTGAAAACTTTTTGTTGGAAATAGAAGTTACCATGGAGAGGTAGGAGTTTAATCCTTCTTTTATGTTGTTATTTTCTTGGTGTGTTGTGTGAATGGTTCATGTTTTGATTTATTTGTTGGCTAGTTGGGTAGACTGCCATAGGAATGATGTAGGAGAAGGCTATGGGGAATCCATGTGGGGGGGCATAGGGGAATGCCATTGACATTGAATTTTGTGGAGGGATTTTGGGTTTGGGATCCACCATGGAAAATAAATAGATTGCATTTCTTACTTTGTGGGGGGCATAAGGAAATCTATGGGGGGTATAAGGAGGGATTGTGGGGGTCATAAGGATATGTGTGGTGAAATTTTATTGGTGGTTTGTTATGATTGGATGCCTAATTCCCATTTAGGAGGCATAAGCAGCTCGCCCCATAGACATTGATCCTTTGGCTTGCATGATCAAGTCTGAGTTTTTTTTTATTGTTTTCAAATGTAGTTTTAAACTGTTGTTTTTGTGTGGAATTTATTTTATATAAATTATGCATGTTGAAATAATGTTGTGTGTTATGGAAGTCAGTTGTTGCCATTTTTTGAATCACACTTCTTATTGTATTGTGGTTGGGGCTTGGGGGCCAATGATAAAGGAAGGCTTCTCCTTTCATTCAATGTCTTGGTTAGGTGGAGAGCGTTTCCTTTCCACCTCTTTTGTTGTGATCAAATTGGAAGAAAATGGAAGCTTGCATGTTGGTGTTCTGGAGCAAAGAAAAATGTAGTTCTGCCAGCCCCTTGTGAAACAAATTTAATTGTAATCCTTTCCCACTATGATGTGGATGAAAATTGTAATGTATTATTGTAAAGAAAATATTTTGTAATTTATTACGGAAGAATATACATTCAAATTGTGAAGGATGGTTATATTCTGTTCTGTTATTGGAAATAAATAAATATAATTACGTTATTACATTCAACAACGAAAGATGTAAATTTTTATAATTGAAGTCAATAAAGAGTTGAAGGATATTTTTCTCATATGCATTGTTGGATTGGATTCAATGTTTCATTGTATGGAAAAAGAGTTAGTTAAATCTTTGATTGAAAGAAAGAAACGTATGTAAGGAAAATACAATAAATTGCCTCTTAGAAATACACAAAATTGAAATCAGAGTTGTATTTTGGGTTTAGAATAGTTTAATTTAAGTCATTTAAAATTAATGGATTAGTTTAGAAATGAAATTCTACACTTGAATGATAAAATTGATATACATATTTAAAAGAAATGGATCTTTGTTATAAAAATTAATACTGGCAAATAAATTCAACCAAATTGTGTAGTTCGGATCTGCAAATAATAATCAACTTGAAAATGATATGATTTAGCATGTTAAGACATAAATGAACTCAAATTAACAAAGAAAACTTAAGAAAACAATTTAAACATTGCAAAATTGAACTCAACCCCCTTTCACAGTCGTTTTTCATCAATTGTCAGAAAAACGTGAATTGAAAATTAAACAAGAAAATATACATTCGTAAAATACTTTAAATACTTCTTAGAGTAATCCTCCATGTCTGTTCGGCATGTTGAGTGAAGAAGGAGATCAAATTGAATCAAATTTATAAGTTGGAAATTACAAGTTTGCTATTCATAAGCCTGCAGATCATTTTCAAAAAATTGACCCCTCAAACTTTACCAAAAATTAAAATTTATGATTCTTGTGCAAAGTGGGAAATGAGAGCTTTCTAGAAAGTCCTCATTTTCCAAAAACTGAGATTTCTATCTCAAGTTATGACCTTATGAAGTTTTCTTGCCTTGGCGGGAAAATTTGGGAAAAATTTCCTTGATGGGCCCGCGGCCCAAAAATTTCCCGTCGAATTATCCTTAGAATTTTTTTAAAAAAATTTCTTGGAAATTTTTTTGAGCTTTTCTCCACTGGTCCATAGCCAATCATAGGCTGCCAAGTGTTATCACGGGGCAATGGCAGAGGCATGGCTTCTTTTTCACCATTAGGCCTTTTTTAAGTTTTGGGAAAAAAATTATCTTTTTCCCCGGCAGTCCGCGACCAATCACAGGATGCCATGTGGCAGCATAGGGGTGAAAGGGGTGGGCATGGACCCATGTGTCAAACTTCTCCCTATTCCCTCCCTTTGGTGTAATTTTCCAAATCTCCCTACCACTCTGCCTATCTCCTTCTCCCTTCTCCCCGCGGTGAATGGTGGAGTGCCGCATGTCCTTGGTGGACCCATGGGTGCGTGGATGCCAATTGGATTTTCTTCCCCTTTGGAAAAATTTCCATTTAACCTCTGCCACCTCGCCCTTCCTTCATTTTCCCAGTGATAGCTCGGAGCCCGACATGTGTCCCTGGCGGCACAATGGAGGCACGGGCGCAAATGAGAATTTTCTCCTGCACAACGAAATTTTTCCAACACCACCCCGCGACCTGCCAACCCAAAAATTGTTCTTCTTCCCCGCTCGACATGTCTCCCCTTATGGAAAAATTTGACCCCTAAGCTCCGTAAGACCATAACTAGAGTTTTACAAGGAGTTAGGATGACTTCTTTATATTATTGGAAAGGTGATAAAATTTCCTACGATGGGAATGGTTTAAGGAAATTTTGAATGATTTAAGTGTGAGAAAATTTAGTTAAAACTCTGAGCCTATTAGAGAATGGGTATGGTGATATTTTTAACCCCTGAACCTAACTGAAACTGTTAACCCTAAAATTTGGACCATGTGACCCTCTGGAAATTGATAATAAAAGAAAAGTATGTTCTAGTAATTTTAGACTTGTTTAGGAACCTGTTAGTGTCAACTATTGTCTTGTAACTTGGTTGTGGACACTTCTAATAAAAAAAAATTATTCCATAATTTTCCTAACCCACCCTAGGTTGTTTCTTGGGTCTCAAGTGGGTTGTTTCAATGGGCATCACACTTGGTATCAGAGCAATGGTTCAAATGTTTGGACCATTGGGAACACTAGAAAACTTGGGACGTGAAACATAAACCTAGCACATTCTCTTTAAAATCTAGAAAATACATATTAGTTTAGAATTTGTATATTTTAATAAACATGGAAATTGAATAAAACTTAGCGAAAAAATTAACTCTCACTTTAGTCTATGCAGGAGGCGTAGATGGAGCGAGAGAAACATTCATAGAGACTCAGACTTGCCACCACCACCACCACTGGATCAGGGTGTAGAAGCTATCCTGCCCCAGATCTTGTAGACCCTTCAAGATGTCAATGCCGCTCTACATGGAGGATTAGGAGGAGGATATATAGCTAGTCATGATAGAGTCCCTTCCATTGAGGGTTAGGCATCTCCTTGACCCAGTGAGGAGCATAGAGGAGAGAAATCTCATGCAGAGTTAGCCAGAGTAGAGTCACCACCTAGGGGACAAGGTGACATAGTTCCAGAGAATAGAGAGAGGTATCAGAGCCCTAGGCTTATGGATGAGTGTGTAGAGACACTTAGAGGGTTTCAAACCACATCAGAAAATCACATCAGGGAGATCCTGAAGCTTTGTCCCTCACATTACTCAGGTGACATAGGTGGATTTTAGGCAGAGGCCTGGCTAGTGAACTTGAGTGGTTACTCCAAACTTTGTCCTTGTTCTAGCAACACAAAAGCTCGCAGAGGAAAGAAGAAAGAGACATCGAAAAAAAAAGATAGAGGAAGTGGAAAACCCCAAAAGGGGAGAGAGTAAAAACGAGAGAATGGCGAACACTCAGAACCGAAAACGCGAACAAAACCTAGCGACAAGTCGGTTTAATGAATTCAGCAAAAGAGCAGAAGGAAAGACAGAACAAAGAATAAAACCATTTAACATAGAATTCCGTAGGGGAGCCTTACATGCAAAAAGAAGATAAGGAGTAGGATAGGTGGAGTTCCAAATAGCAGCGGCAAGAAACTATGCTTTTTCTTTGCCATTCTCGGCGCCCCGTCGCGCTCCGCTTCGATATACTTCCCGCGCCTCAACATATGCCACCCGAATCAACGATACCGCCTCTGTGTAATCTAGTAAGAAATGATCTCTGACAATATCCCCAAAACAAATCGCAGGCGTGAAAGGACTTATGTACGGTCTATTAGTTCAACAAGCTCAAACCAATAAGAGAACGCAAAAGAAAAGAAAAAAAAATGGAGCACGGATGGCAGATAGTAAGAACAGGAGAAACAAGAAAGAAAACACAAGAGGAAAGGATCAAGGGACGGGTTAAAAAGGAACGGAAGAGAACAAGCGAGCCCAAAAAATAGAAGTGCTGTTTGACAATGAGACGAAAAGCAAGGGAAAAACAAAAAAAAAAAATTAGCAGATAGTAAGTGAAAAATGATGAGATTCCAACGAGCTCAATAGACATCTATTTTAGTAGTAGAGTATGAGAGTAGATTTTTGGATCTACTCTAGTATGTTGAGTATATGCAGGATGAGCAGGTGCAGATTCACAGGTTCATTTGGGGCCTGAATTTAGATATTGGAGTTGTAGTGCTGATCCACTACCCATAGACATTAGCTAAGGCCATTGAGAAGGCCTATATTGTAGAGGAGACTCAGGGACAAACCCAGAAGGCTAGAGACAGAGTCTGGATCTGCATATAGTAGATGTAGGATGATAGATTGAGGGGGTCAGTACCCCTTCCTCATGGTGGATAGGGTTTAGAACAGTCATCCTTAAGGCTGCAACAACAACAACACCAACAACATTGGTCCCGCCCACCTCATAGACCTCCACAAAGAGCTGATGCACAGAGAGGTCAGGGTATGGGGTGTCCTCTTAAGAGTCCCATCAGGACACAGGGTGGACCTAGAGCTCAGTCAGTTGGAGATTGCCAATAGATAACTTAGTAGACCACAACCAAATAATTGATATCCATGCCATAGACTTCTAGGGCACCTACTAGAGGTGATACTCATTGGGGAGGATCAAGAGGATGGTTTGGTTGTGGAGTTACTAGAAACTTTTAGAGAGATTTCCCACATAACCCTAATAACAAGGGTAAGACATAGATCTCCAAGCTAACTGTTGGTGACATGGGGCATAGCCACAGGATTTATGCAGTGGTTGAGAACCACCAGACATTACATTAGAGCATAGTCATTGAGACCACAAGTAGCATTAGTGGTATTCCTACCTTTGTATTATTTGATTCTGGTTCTTCTAATTCTTTCATTACACCATCTTTAGTAGAGCGATGCAGGCTGGTGTCAGTTAGGCAGGGTCTTTGTTGGGATGTCGAGATGGCTTCTGGAGCCACGATCTCTGTTAACTCCTTAGTTAAAGAGTGTGTGGTGGATTTAGGACCTTTCACCACTACCTCAGACCTACGTATCCTTCCTTTGGGCTTGTATGGAGTCATTTTGGGTATGGACTTGGTTATCTACACATAGGGCCAAGATGGATTGTTACCACAAGACTGTATCTTGTGCAGATGATTTGGGAGTTGAGTCGGTAATTGCGGGCGTCAGGAGACCCATTTCTATTCACACCATCTCCATTATGTAGCTTAAGCGGTGTGTGTGATGGGGTTGTCAAATGTATTTTATTACAATTAGTGATAGATCAGAGGATGGGTCTAGTGGACTATTGCTAGATGATCATCCCATTTTGAGAGAGTTTGTAGATGTCTTTCTAGGGGAGCTACTAGGGATACCACCCCCACGTGAGATTGATTTTCATATAGATCTAGCTCCTAGAGCAGAGCCCATCTCACGAGCACCTTATTGGATGACCACCCCATATGCTCTAGTGAACTCAAGTTACAGCTTGAGAATATTTTAGAGAAGGGCCTTATCCACCCTAGTGTATCCCCTTGGGGTGCACTAGTGATCTTTGTGAAGAAGAAGGATGGATCCTTGTAGTTTTGTATTGATTACCGCCAACTGAATAAGGTAACGATCAAGAATCGTTATCCCCTTCTATGTATTGATGACTTGTTTGATCAAATGAAGGTAGACTCATAGTTTTCTCTAAGATTGATCTAAAGTCAGGGTACCATCAACTGAGGATTTTGGAGGAAGGACATTCATAAGACCACCTTCCACATGAGATATGGACACTATGATTTCACAGTGGTGCCTTTTGGTTTGACTAACTCCCCCACAATGTTCATGAGTTTGATGAATGGGGTATTGAAGGCCTTCTTAGATTGCTTTATGCTCATGTACGCATGAGGAGCATGAGGGGCACCTTTGCTAGGTTCTTCAGTGTCTTCGGGAGCAGCAACTTTATGGGAACTTGGAGAAGTGTGTTTTTTTTTAGATAGAGGTGCAGTACTTGGGGCATATCATTTATGGGGAAGGTATTGCAATCGATCCTTTCAATATTAGAGCCATTATGGATTGGCCAACACCCACTACAGTGACAAAGGTGTGCATCTTCATGGGATTAGTAGGTTACTACAAGAGATTTTTTTAGGATTTCTCTCAGATTGCGCACTCTATCACTTCTCTTCAGAGGAAAGGGAAGAAGTTTGTCTGGTCAAACAAATGCAAGTAGGCCTTTAGGACACTAAAGGAGTTCCTCACTACAACACCTATCCTTACAGTGCCGGATCCACAGGGTGAGTTCTTTGTTTGCATAGATGCTTCGTTAACAAGCCTTGGAGGTGTGTTGATGCAGGAGGGCAGAGTAGTAGCTTTTGAGTCTCGCAAACTCAAAGATCACGAGCTTAATTATCTAACTCATGATATTAAGCTTGCAGTAGTTTTGCATGCTTTGGTTAGATGGAGGCATTTTCTTCTTCGTCGGAGATTCACACTCAAAAAAATCATTTGAGTCTTCACCACCTCTTTACACAACCCAATCTCAACACTCATCAGCAACATTAGATGGAGTTGCTTTGTGAGTATGACATGGAGATAGAGCATGTGAAGGGGAAGGAGAATGTGATAGCATATGCTCTCAGCAGCTAGAGACATGTGGCTATGACCACTTCAGTGAGCACAGATTTACAGAGTAGGATCCTTTAGAAGCTTCCCCTTGGCATCTTCTACATTGTAGTACGAGCAAAGATCGAGTCACAGAGACCCCTTGAGGGGAATTTTGATTTTTTCCTTAGATACAGATGGTATTCTTAGGCACAGAGGCTAGATATATGTTCCCAGAGATAGAGGCTTGAGGCAGGACATCTTGGTAGAGGCACATAGTGCACCCTATTTAGTCCATCTTGGGGTGAAGAAGATACATGCCACCTTGTGACCGTTATATCATTGTAGAGGACTTCGTAGGGATGTGGCTCAGTTCGTGTCACAATGTTTAGAGTGCCAGAGAGTTAAGGCTAAGCATCAGCATCTAGCAGGCCTTCTTTATCCTCATGCTATACCAAAATGGAAGTGGAACACCATTTCCATGGACTTAATTATTGGGCTACCGATGTCGAGATATCACCACGACGCCATTATGGTCACGGTTGATAAATTGACAAAAGTGGCTCACTTTTCTTTGGTGAATACTACTTATACAGCTAGAGTAGTGGCTTGGGTATATTTGGATGATATTTTCAGGTTGCACGAGATTCCATGGAAGATCATTTGTGATCGTGATCCTTTGTACACTTCACATTTTTGGACTACCATGCAGTATGTCCTTGGAACGAGGATCAACTTCAGCACAACATATCACCCTAAGACAGATGGAAAGACTAAGTGGGTGAATTAGATTTTAGAGGACATGCTCAGGATGTATGTAATGGATCAAAAATCTAAATGGGAGAAGTACCTGTACTTAGTGGAGTTTTCCTACAATAATAATTTTCAAAGTTCCATAGACATGTCTCCTTTTTAGGATTTGTATGGTAGAGAGCACATGACACCTCTTAGCTGGGACAAGTTAGAGGACAGAGTATCTCTTGGACCCAGATATTTTACAGGGACATGGAGTAGCAGGTGGTGTTGATTAGGCAGAGATTGTAGGAGGCATAGGAAAGGCAGAAGAAATATGTAGATTAGCATAGGATCAATCGTAGTTTTGATGTGGCCATGAAAGTGTTCCTTCATGTCAGGCAACACAAGATCCCTATCCGTTATGGAAAAGGTTCTAAGTTAGCTCCTAGATTCATTTTCCCTTTTGAGATCTTGGAGTGTATTGGCCCTTTGGCTTACCATCTAGCATTGCCACCCAACTTGTCTCACATACATAATGTTTTTTAATGTTTCTGTTCTCAGGAGATATATTACAGATCCTTCTCATGTGTTAGATTGGACATCATTGTAAGTGCAGGAACAAGGGGAAGGTGTTTGTGGGAGCCCATTCACTATCCTAGATCATAGGACCTTAGGCCTTCAAGGAAGAGAGATTGATCAGATTCGGGTGCACTGGGACAAATATGATGAGATTATAGCTACATGGGAGGATGCCACCTTCATTACGAGTTTAGTTTCTACATTTGTTCCAGTGAATTCCAGGAGGAAGTCTAGTCTAATGGGAGGGAGATGTAGTGCCCACTTCTCTTTGACACCTTTGGATGCTTATTTTGATATTGTTGCTTTCGTTATGGACATTATTATGTTTTGATTTAGTATGATGTTAGACATTTGATTGTGGATTATTGTTGATCTTGATTTAGATATGTTACATGATGGTTATTAGAGACACTCATATGTGGATGATGATATACTATTTTGACATGGATGTTTTATGGATGTTATTCAAAAATGTGATTTTGGATATTATGAGTAGATCTAGAAAATTCAATATTATATGATGATGATATAGTCATTTGGATAAATTGTATGTGATAATGTTAAATTACTTTTACGTTGTTGTGATTCACATATTTAGATAATTTTGTGATCAAAATTGTATTCATGTTGGATGTTTTGATATGGCCCACAAGGCCGAAGGAGGTATTTATGTTTTGTAGGTTAAAATATCACAACAAAACATCAAGGGATTAGAGACCAACCACAATGAAATTCTAGGTGAATTCAACAAGGTCACCATGACAACTTGTTTTGTGTGTGCGTGCGCGTGCGCGCGTGCGTGTGTGTGTGTTGTTTTGTTAGGGACTCCCATGGGGGGATCACCTTTATATGTGACCATGGGTTTGTGTATTTTATTAATGTAGTTAAATTTTATTTATTGTTTTTATGTATTTTATTAGTGATGTGTTCCTTTATTTTATTTAATTGAATTGTGATAGATTAATGTGAGAAATCATATGGTTAAAATTTAAATAATTTAAATTGGGATATGGGAAAATAATAATGGAAGTTGTTGGGTCTTTGTATTAATTATGTAAGGGATGTGTAAGTGTTAGTGTAAGTCATTTTTTGGATTATAAAACACTCCACCACCTTGGAAATTCGAATTTGTCCTTGGGGGCTATTTTTGGAGGCTTGTGGGACAAGTAAAACTTGTCCCATACCTCTCAATTTAATTTTACCAACCATACTTATGGTTAGAGAGGTGATTTTAGACTTTTACAATGCATTTTATAAATCATGTTGCATGTTTTGATTGCACTCTTTTACATTTTATTTAATTTGCAGTCCTTTGGGGTGTGGGCTTTTTGGATAGTGTGCATAGTAATTTGTCATATTTTCACCCACCTATTTATTGTGCTTGGGAGAATGAAAATTTTATCTTCTATGTTTGGAGTTGAGGATGTGTGATGTGGCATCCTACATGGATCCACATCATCCTCTTCCCTTCCTTCTTCTATAAAATTAAAACTGCTTTACTTGTTTTGGGTTGTTTAATCATTTTGAAAAACTTCATTGGGGGCACATTTTCCTTGTTGTTTGGAACTCTTGTGGTTTTCAGAAGGAGATGTGGGAGAATAATTTACATACTTGGAGATTGTTGTTTCAAGACTGTGTTTTTAGCATTGAATATTGTTTTTTTGAAACAAAAGCTACCATGGAGCGGTAGGGGTTTAACTCTTATTTTATGTCTATTATTTTCTTGTTGTGTTGTGTGTGAATGGTGAATGTTTTGATGTAATTGTTGGTTGGTTGGGTAGACTGCCATAGGGATGGTGTAAGTAGAAGGCTATGGGGGAATCCATGTGGGGTGGCATATGGGAATTCCATTGAAATCAGAATTTTGTGGAGGGAGTTTGGGTTTGGGATCCACTATGGAAAAGAAATAGCTTGCATTTCTTACTTTGTGGGATGCATAAGAAAATATGTGGGGGGCATAAGGATGGATTGTGGGGGGCACAAGGATATGTGAGGTGAACTTTTATTGGCGGTTTGTTACTAGTGGATGCCCAAATCCCATTTAGGGAGGCATAAGTAGCTTCCCCCATAGTACCTTGCTCCTTTGGCTTCGCATGATCAAGCCTGAGTTTTGTTTTGAATGTTTGTCAATTGCAATTGTAAACTAATGTGTTTGTTTGGACTGTATTTTATATTGAATTATGCATGTTGAAAGAATGTTGTGTGTTTGTGGAAGCTTACTTATTGCCATGAGTTGAATCACACCTGTTATTGTGTTTTTGGTTAGGGCTCTGAGGCAAATGATGAAGGAAGGATTCTCCTTTTCATTGGATGTATTTTTTGTGTGGAGATCATTGTCCTTTCCTCCAATTTTGTTGTGATCGAATTGGAAGAAAAAGAAAGCGTGCATGTGTGTTATTCTGGAGCAAAGGAAGAATGACAGTTTTGTCATCCCCTTGTGAAACAAATTTATTTGTAATCCCTTCCCACTGTAATGTGGATGAAAATTGTAATGTATTCTGGTGAAGGAAAGATGTATGTAATTTGATTTTGGTAGTGTATATATATTCGAATTATGAAGGATGTTTATATTTTGTTTTATTACTAGAAAGAAAGAAACATAATTCTTGTCATTTGCATTCAAACATGGAGAGATGTATAGTTTTATAATTGAAGTCAATAAAGTAGTTGAAGGATCTTTTCTCATACGCATTTTTTGGATTGAATTAAAATGTTTCATTATATGGAAAAAGAGTTAATTAAATATCTGATTGAAAGAAAGAAACATATGTAAGGAAAATATAGTAAATTTCCTCTTTGAAAATATACAAAATTGAAATTGGATTTGAATTTTGGGTTTAAAATAGTTTGATTTAAGTCATTTAAATGTATTGGATTAGATTAGAAATGAAATGCCACACTTGAATGATAAAATTGATATACATATTTAAAAGAAATGGATCTCTGTTATGAAAATTAATACTAGCAAATAAATTCAATCAAAGTGTACAATTCAAACCTGCACATAATAATCAACTTGAAAATGATATGATTTAGCATGTTAAGACATCAATGAACTCAAATTGATAAAGAAAACTTAAGAAAACAATTTTAAATATTGCAAAAATTGAACCCAATTCCCTTTCACAACTCGTTTTCTATCAATTCTTGGGAAAAATTCAAATGGGAATCAAACAAGAAAATTTACCTTCCTAAAACACTTTAAATCCTTCCTAGAGTAATCCTCCATGTCTGTTTGGCATGCTGAGTGAAGGAGGAGATCGAATTGAATCAAATTTATAAGTTAAAAATTACCAATTTGCGATTTAAAATCCTGCAGATCGTTTTTGTAAAATTGACCCCTCAAACTTTACCAAAAAGTAAAATATATACTTCATGTGCAAAGAGGTCATTGAGAGCTTTCCAGAAAGTCCTCGTTTGCCAAAAAATGAGATTTCTAGCTCAAGTTATGGCCCTATGTAGTTTTCTTGCCTTAGTGGGAAAATTTTCCCTGGCAGGCCAGTGGCCTGAAAATTTCTCGTCGAAATATCCTTAGAATTTTTTTTGAAAAATTCTTGGGGAAAATTTTTGAACTTTTCTCCGCCAGCCCACAGATAGTCAATGGTTGCCACATGTCATCACGGGGTAACGGCGGAGGCATGGCATCCTTTTTAACCTTAAGCTTTTTAAAGTTTTGGGAAAATTTTAAATTGCTTGGAAATTTTTTTGAAATTTTCTCCACCGGCATAGTGGAGGCATGGGTGTAAATGGAAATTTTCTCCCATGCAAGGAAAATTTTCCAACATCACCCCGCGACTCGCCAACCCAAAAATTGTTCTTCTTCCTCGCTTGACACGTGTTCCCTTGGGGAAAAATTTGACCCCTAAGCTCCGTCGGACCATAAATAGAGTTATACAAGGAGTTAGGAGGACTTCTTTATATTGTTGGAAAGGTGAGAAAATTTCCTATCCAATGAAAAGAATTTAGTGAAATTTTGAATTCTTTAAATGTGATAAAAATTTAGTTGAAACTTTTAGATTGTTAGAGAATGGGTATCGTGATATTTTTAACCCCTGAACCTGACTGAAACCCTTAACCCTAAAATTTGGACCATGTGAACCTCTGGAAATTGATAATAAATTAAAAGTATGTTCTAGTAATTTTAGACTTGTTCAGGAACCTGTTAGTGTCAACTATTGTCTTGCAACTTGGTTGTGGATACTTCTAATCGAAAAAAAATTATTCCATAATTTTCCTGACTAACCCTAGGTTGTTTCTTGGGTCTCAAGTGGGTTTTTTAACAGGAATCACATCAAGTGATCAAACTACTCTGAAAGGAATTGCTCTTATACCAATTTTTGGAAGAAAAATGGACTGAGATGGCGGGGTGAATAAATATTTACCAAATTTTAATCAATTTCATATTTGATAACTTAAACCATAAACCATTCAACAATTCATTAATGTGTGCATAATATTCAATCAAATAAACATAACCATGGAAGAAAAAAAATCATAACATAAGATATAAGTGGGAACCCCTCAAGAGGAAGAAAACCCACTAAAACATATAGTTATGTTTCAAATTTATTTGAGCACCAACTCAACAAGGAGCACCAACCCCCCTAGTTTAGTAAAGCACTAACTCCACAAGGAGGATATAACCCCATAAGATGATAAAAAAACTAACTCTATAACCTTTGAATGAATATCTATGATGTTTTTTTGCTGCAACAACTGATAGATATCACCACTTCATCTCATAACCTTCAAATCCTTATTCACCTAGCTCACACTTTCCCCTTATTTCTTCAATTTTATTGGCATCAAAACCTTAAACACATTATATAAAACTTCAGACAATTTCAGAAACTCTCTCATCTCTAAAATGATGTGATCATACCTGTTACACACTCCCATTTTTTCCCTTTCACTCATAACTAGTACAAATTTGAATTCAAACATACACTTTATACCCTTTATAACTCAAAAAAATGAGACAATTTAGTATCCATCCTTTGGTTTGAAAAATAAAATTTAAACACATGTAAATATATTCATTAAAACATTCATAATGGACCCATGTATGTCAACCATTCCCAAATGCACTAAATAAGTTCAAAAACAACTCAAAACCTAATCACATGGATGAGAAAAAATAAAAAACATCATAAAAATGATAATTGAATCTCTTGAATTCATAAAATATGACATAACAACATCATCCATGGTTGTTAATTATCTTTCACTAATCAAATTTATCATAGCTTAGTCAAGAAGGCTCGTATCATTCTCAAAAGAGTTGTTTCCAAGAACCAGTCTTCACCTTTAGGGCCTCAAGACCACCCAAGATAAAATAAATTATGGAATATAAAAAATAATTGAAATCAATTGGACCTTTATATCATATTTATGCTTTCTAGATATCATGAAACATCTATACACACAAACCACACTGAATTTCCTCTTCCACAAACTGAGCTACCCAAAAATATTTTTACAAATACAACTAGTTTACACCTTTTTTCCACTTTAAAGACCTTAAAATTCCTTCACTAAGAACAAAATTCATCCCTATTCACTACACAACTGATAGAAAGCATCGAACAATCCATCTCATGTCTCTTCTACCTCCATCTTCAAGTAAAATAAATTTTATCTTGAGAATCAAACATCCTTCTTATCTACAAATTGAGTTATATGACCTATCAAACTTCATAATCAAGACAACAAAATTATATCATTTCAAATCCATATGAATAATATTTTCATAACATCTTTAATTTCCTTCCAATTCTAAGTGGAAGGAATTCAGCTAGGTCCATCTCTGAAACTTCTCTAGAATTGCCCCAAAACTGCCTAATGACCAGTATTCATAAATAGGGAACATTTTGTCATTTAGAAGAATAAAATTGATCATAAACCATCATGTAAATCAATTAAAACTCCCATTCTAAAAATAATGTCAATTTAGTTTGTAATGCCTTTCGAAAACCTTGTCCCAAACTAAACTTCTTCAAAAACTTGCATTTTAGGTGGTATCCACTGATCACCACACTCTCTATCTTACCTTTTTGGAAATGTGAAGTATTCCTATACAACATAAAATCATCATACTAGCACAATAAATCAATTATGGACAATTATGATCAATATATCTCCTACCACTTTTGAGCTAGGGTTTTAGGGCCATAAATTGTTGTTTACCTTCGTAACATTCATTCATAAATATGTGACAATGAAATGAATTCATTATTATTGGTAATCCTTATTAACTCAATGTAAAATAATCTCTAGAATCCATAAGGTCCTATGTAAATCACACAATTTAGGGTGAGCATCAGAAGTAACAATTTGAGCTGGAAAATGCTCTTTCTTATACCATGTTTTACCAAAACTAACATAACATGAAAAATTATCATCATGGAAACCTAAATTTTTTCCCACAACATAATTAAATACCCTAATAAAATTTTTAATCATCCTTATTTCTCAAATATCTCTGCATATTCTTTACCCATCTCATTTGCATGACTAGTCCTTTGGGTTTTGCATGGTTTAGGATAGGGTCAACAGAACCAACACTATAACTAAATAATAAACATATCTAAAATTACCAAACAAAATTAATAAATCATGTATCCCTCACCTATGTTACTCCATAACTCATCCTCATACATATAAGCACCTAGAGTATGTCTAGGTAAGTACTTGAAACTAGGTATTCAACCTATACCTACACTATGAAACTCATGTGAGTTCTTAAAAACTCTCAAAACAAGATTCATATTCTTCTACCATGATCCTGAAGTCACCATGTATCTCCACTAACAATGCACTATCACCTAGGCTTGTTAGACCAAGCTAATCTCACTAAATCACCTCATGCCATCATGAAACCATATTATAATCAATTTAATCAACCTACTTAGCTTCCTATAATCCTTCTCCATCAAACTATTTGTAATTAATAATATTTTACATAAATGACAACATATATAACTCAACATTCCAACATTGATATTTGGTATAAATGTAAGCATTGTTTTGATCCAGGGATTGATCTTCATGGTTATTAGTTGCTTCCTTTTTATGATGTTAACAATTTACATGTTGATTCTTACATATATACTTTATTTATGAGCCTTTGTGTTCATACATGGAAAAAAATTTGGTTTAGAAAAATGAGTATCCATATGTGGAGTTAGATATTGTTTCCTTTTTAGAAAAATCTACGTGCATAAATTGGGGCATTAATCAAACCTGGTGTGATTAGAATTTTAAACATTTTAAACACAACATTATTGATCCTCAAATTCATTTTAAACCAACTCTTTGGAGCTCTAAAGGTATGGATGAAAAAATTAACATTGATACTTCTTCTTTATAGAATATTTTTAATCACTTAAATTTTATCTTAGTTTGACACAAGTTTGGGAATGGGAAAATCGATATTTTTTCTAGAAAGTACATTAATTTAATTATTCCAAATATTTTGGATCTAACTTTAAATTTAAAACTTCCAAATTCAGTTTATCATTTTAATATTTTCTTCAAAATGTTTTTCTCGTCTTTTTTTGTAGTTTACTTTGAGGACACTCTATTTTTTTAAAGAAGGTATCATACTTCTCCATTATTGTGAATGTTTTTATTAAATGACGATTGTAATATTATATTCTTTGTCTATTTTGTGAATATTTATACATAGTAACTTTTTATCAAATAATTTCTTGAAACACATAGACTATTTAGATTTATCAAAGATTTTAATTAATTTAGTTTTATAATGGGTTTTCAGATTGGTTTGGAATTGCAGAGGTATTTTGGTGTATTTTTAGCTTGGGTATTACATTGGTTATCATATTGTAGGTATTGTTCTTCTAATTCTTCATATTTTTCAAGGATATTTGGTTACCCAAAGGGGGTACCCCTCCCTTAGATAGAGCCAATATTTGTGCCCAAAATTGTTCACCTTATCATGGGGCCTTAGAATTAAATTTAGGGCTTGAACGGTGATAAAACTATAATTTTTTTATATCTTCATGTTTTTGATCTTGTTAAAAATGGGTGCAATTCCTTACTCTACATGTTTATATGTTGCTAAGAAATAATTAGATTCAATATTTTTGAGTAGTTTTTTTCCTCCATACATCTAGATGATGGTTTGAATATTAAGTGCCTTTATTTAATAAGAAGTAAAGTTTAATCAAGTTGGAAATGAGTCACCTGTAACTTGGTTCACATTTTGCATCTCGAGATTAATCCCATATACATGAGGAGATGGAAATGGATTGTTTTTATAAATAAGGTGGTTGAAATGTTTATTTGGAGCTAATTCTCCACAACCTAACTCATTTTTCATGAGCTTGAACTGAGATGGGTGAGTTGAATATTCAAGGTCATTCTGAGCCCTAGAGTTAAAATGTTCAAGGAACTTAAGTACATGAAGGCCCATCATTGGTCCACATAGATTAATGAAATTTATCTCTAAGATCTGATGCCATGGTGAAATATCAAACTAAAAAATATTTGGGAGAAATAGGCTCTTAAGACCCTAATAACTTTGGAGGTTAATAAAATCAGCTAAGGCATAAAGATCCAAAAATGTTGAAAACCTGATAAACCTTGGAAGCCTGTAAACCTAAGGATTACATGAAACACATGAAAGGTTGTTGAATTTAATAAGAGTATGATCTCGAGAGGATGAAAATTATAGATATCAAGGAAGACCATCATTTTTCCACGTGGACCAATGATGACATTCCATGGTTTTAAAGGTTCAATGAATCTATAGGCGTAAGAATCAATATAATTTTTTATCATAATATGTATTGTAAATATTACTAGATCTATTGGAAATATTACCTTACTCCTTCAAGTGAGGGAATCCATCCTATTTATACCTATATTAGTTCTTTAAATCATTGGGATGTGTGACGTGTTACTAGGGCACTCTTTGAGTCATAATATTCATGTTGTCATTTCTACTATGTGCAATAATGTTAAATAAATTTATTGTAATGAAGTTTTCAAAATGTAAGGCATCCCTTGGGAATATACTTTACCACTTATAGGTACTAATTTTTATTGTGTTCCTTATGCATAAATTGTCAAGTAACCTATACTTTCAGTATATATTTAGACACTTCCTAAACAAGTGATACACACTCTTGTCTTATAACCTCTAAATATAATCCTTGATAAATATCAAAACAATCTAAGTCAAAGGATTATCTTCAATTATTACTATTGTATAAACCTATTTATAACTTAAGAGTAACCATGACACAATACCCTATTTTACATATTATTTCATTAAGGCATCTAACTCTATTAGTGTCTCATTCTATAAATTTAACTATATCAAAGACATTTGGATGTTATATCACATGACGGAATTAAAAATTTCACATGAAATCAAGAACAATTAATTTATATTTCCACCCATTAAACTTAGTAATTAGATAAAACACTTGCAAAAATTCTCATTACTAAATAATTATAATAAAAAATCAGAATACTTCAAATATAAAATACTTTAGTATGTTCTAAAAATATAAAATCAGGTCATGAGCATAATAGTAGTTTCTAGATTCTACTTTACATATGTTTTTAACATGCTATTATATATAAACAATTATATATTTTATGCACACATGCATTTCATGAGGTATAAGAGAACAAAATGTATAAACAAGACTCTACATGGCTATATGCTAAAATTTCCCGTTGGATAGTGGTTTTCCTCATTTGGTGGCATCTTATACACTAATAAGGGATTTTTATATTTATTGGACATATCTCTTCATTTCTACTTCAAATATATTAGTTATGTTCATATCATATAGTATTATACATGAAATTATAAAAATAGTTTCTACTAACACATGTGGACTATATAGGACTAGTATATCTTGTTTTATATACCTATTAGTTAATATCTCTATCTTCTTTGCACATTAGATTGTTTATTGCACATATTTTGTGTGAATACCTTAGACTATTGTGAGTGTTTGAAACATTGATGTCCCTTATCTATGGGATGAATAAATTTTTTCCTATAGAACTAATACTATTATGTGTGTATAACACTTGTGTGTCTCTTGTATTTGACCAATTGGACTTTCTATGTGACATTGTGCATGCATTTGTGTGTGATCTTGCATTTTTTTATAATCTTGGTGATTTGTACTCTTTATATGCTACAATTTATGTTGTGCATTTTCTATTGGATATTATTTCCTAATATTTCCTCTTAAATCCACCTTCTATATGAAACATTCGAATTATATTTTGAGATATTGTCACTTTATTCATTTGATGAGAATATATAATTTTGATCAACATGGCTTTCAATAAAAATCTATCTATTTATATATATTACTTGTGTAAAAAACATTATGGCTTCCATATAATTAACGACAATACTTCCCCAATCTATATTCAGGCTTATATTTATAATGTGCTCATTAAGTGTGTTTTAATTGATAATCGATTTTGTCTTAATGTATGCAACATTTCCTTTCTCCAAGAAATGTTTTTTTGTTAATCTAACTCCATCTACTATATGTATCCATGAATTTGATAATACACCTAAATAAATATTGGGATAAATCACTCTACCCAATACTGTAGGTCCTTACACACTTGGTGTTCTATGTTATGTTATGTCTCATGATCTCACTTATAATATTGAGATCAAATAGATATAACAGTAACAAGAAAGATATAACATGTCGAGTACAAGAAAGTGTGCAAGATAGAAGATAAGAATGACTTCGATTGTATCACAAGATATAGACTAATTTTGGGCTACGAAATAGGTTGATAATGTTGGATCTGGACTATGTAGGCTCTATAGGTGAAATTGGAGTACTGAACTTCTTTTCATAGAACCTCCTAAATGGGGACATGAACACCCCGAGTGCTACTATCCACTACGAGTGCTAGTGTCCTAGTGGATTATTAGATTCCACTCTTTTCAAGGTCTATCAATATCTTCATCTTTTTACTATTTATCACATAAAATATGTTGTAGGGTTCTTGTGTCAAAAAACTTCTTGAAAAAAAAATGATATCTACATGCAAAAATGTTGAATAAACATTAGATGAAATAAATAAGTCATATTCTTGAGTAGTCAAAAGTCACCCCAATGTGATTATCACCAAGCACTGCACTACATTTTAGAATCTATGTAGTTCTTGTGTGCGTGTGATTTGAATTATGTCCTTTGAAGATATGTTTCCCTTATGCTTGATGCACCAAGATATTTTCCCCCAAGATGAGAGTTTGAAATGGATTATGAAAATCCTTAGTATGTAGTGAATAAAGCAAGATAAATGGAATAATTAAGTGTTGTTTCTTTCCCAAATAATAGATAATAAGTATTAGTGTCAATTTTCTAATAATTGAGGTATGTACCCTCTTCTTCCCCTATTCATGGTGAAGGATATGCAATTCTTAGCCTTCTGTCAATTGGGAAGAAGAGCATGATCCTCCCAAGTCTACTGCTATCAACATTAAGACTAAGATGGAATTACACAATGACATGATCACCTAGCCCCAGAAAGAGATTAGAGTTCTCAAAGAAAAGGAAAAATGTTGCAAGTTGGCCATTAATGGAGGAAAGATGGATGATAATATTCTAGAAAAGATTAAAAACATGGTTACTAAGATAATGTTGTCTCCCAAAAACCACTTTTTTTTTTCCAAGTTATATTCAAAATTTTGAGATCTCACCCTCCTAAAGTATTTAAGCCAAGTTGAAAGTTCAAAGAGATAGAGAAATTCATGCCGTAGAGTTGTTTCAAATCCCCAGTCTTCTCGTTTTGACAAATTTTTCATTTTTCTGTATGGACATGTGAAATTTTTATTATTGTCCCAATTTGAATGAATTTTTCAATCTTTCTATACCCTGGATCATCAAACCTTGTATATTTTTCAATTCCTTGGCTCACAAAAGAAATTTGAAAATCTAGAGTGAAATGGTGGAGTTTTCTTCTTCTCTGCATTTTTTTCACAATCAGGAATGATGGGCATTTTCTTCCCTATCAAATTTTTTCCACATCATCCATATGTATGTGGACATACCTAATTGGAAGTGGGTTGGCAGAGAAATTTGTGTTTTCGAGCCTATTTTTAAGAAGGCAAAAAGTTAAAAAGTGACCCATAGCCCTGATTAGGATAAAGGAAAAAGTCAAATCTTGAGCCCACAGCCAAAGGAGTCAAAGAAGGGAGGTGGACTGTCAGGGAGATTTGATATTTTGAGCCTATTTGTAAAAAATCCAAAAAGTTAAAAAGTGACCCGCAACCCTGATTAGGCTTAAAGGAAAAAGTCAAATCTTGAGCCCGCCATTAGAAATTAAAAGTAGGGAGGCATACGGTCAGGGATATTTAAGATTTTGAGCCTCTTTGTAAAAAGGGAGAAAATTTAAAAAGTGACACATAGCCTCGATCATGCTATAAGGGAGAAATTCAAATATTAAGCCTGCATCGAAGGTAAAAGCAGGGAGGCGGGCCAACAGAGCAATTTTTGTTTTTAATCCCTCAGTTAAAAAAGGGTCAAATTATAAAAGTCTCCCACGACTCCTTTGCTAATCAAGTGAAGCCATGTGTCATGACCATATCAAAAGTGGGTGAGTGGGCCAAAATGTTCCAAAATGTCATTTCTCCAAAAAGGCACAAAATGCAAGAGGCATCCTCTGTGCCCGTTCCAGTAAATTTCTCCCACGTGTACGACTCTAATTTAAGGTTTCAAAAGAAATATGAATGGTTAAAATTCAAAGTTACAAAACAAGTGTAATGGATGCATTATGAAAATTCTAGTTTTTCCGCCATTAGCATTTCTTCATGAATCAAGAATTTGAACAAACGCGAATGATTGAAAAGAAATTGTAAAAAAATTCTTACTAAAAAAGAAGAAGTTGTAACCGTTTCTTGGAGGAGATTTAATGGTTTCTTCACGCCATTGTAGAGCATTGGAAATTGATCTTGTAAACTCACGAGTGTATTGTACTTAGAGAAAGCAAAGGAAATATCTATTTTCTTACGTCCCCCCCCCCCCTTCTTCTCAAATTCCTCCATTTCTCCACTATGTACAATTTCTATTTTAGCAACAATTCAAGAAGAAGAATTTTGTAGCCTCTTTGATGAGGAGATTTCAAAAACTTTTAGTTTTCCATCTTATCTCATCTTGTTGCCATTTGCAGGGTTGTTTCTTCTCATGAATGCATGTGATGAATTCTCTAACTAGTGTGTGTAGGAATATGATTTCCTACCTGTAACATTAATTCTCCTACCTCTTTTCTCACTCCCTTTCCCACTTTCAAACAAAGAATTATCTAGCAAGATATTTCTAGCTTTGTTGCAGGGTCATTGGAGTTCCTCTGCTAGATCCCTGGTCAAAAGGCCACCATAGAAATCCACCTTTTAACGTGCATGCATATACAATAGTTGCACCGATTAAGTAGAGGGACTTAGATTCCCAAAGATTTGGTAAGGAATCCATAAGTTTTCCCACCCAACAAATTTCCTTGCAAACAGATAAGAAGGAATAAGATAATCTAAGATCCAGGCATTGAAAAATTCTATCCATTCTCAAGATTACTATTGACTTTCTCTCTCTCTCATTACCCTTCAAATTAAGGAAAGTAAATGAAAGGAGAAAACTAAGAAGGATACAAGCCTCAACGACATCAAAATATGATTGGAAAATATCAAGAAGAATTTTTAAAAAATCGTTAAGAAGTTCTCAATAGGATTCTACCTCATGACATCTCTATTGGGGTTTTGTTGTGTTTGTGTTGTATTTTTTTTGCATTTTTATTGTATTTGTGATGTGGTTTGGCTGATATTTTGTTGCAGTCTTGTTTTGGCTTTATTGTATATCTAGGCTTTGGCCTTTTTATAATTGGGTAGGGTCTTAGAAAAAATATCTTTATCCTTAATAAAAAAAATTCTAGTCCCTAATAATAATGAGTAATTCATGTATACATATATGATTCCCTTCTTTAAATTTTGTTATTAATAATCCAAAAGAATGACCCAAAATGATAAAATATAGTTAATAAAAGATACCAAATGATGAGGTAATTCAAAATTAGGAAAATTAGGGTAAGGGACTGAAGCTCCAAAAGGGGACAATAGTGCTTGGGGCACTCATGTCCCTAATAGGTGGTAGTGTCCAGGATGCTCAGAAGTTATAATGGTCAATAGATTTTTGGGTCACATGTCATCGAGTGTCCAAAAGTAAAGTGATCATTCTAGAAAAGTAAATAATAAGAGTGGAAAAAATGAAATAAATTAAAGAGTAAACCAAGTGTTGTTAATGTCCAGTATTCTTTCTTAGGAATCATGTATATAATGACATACTTAGAGGTGTTGATGTAAGTAGAAGGTACATGATTTCGCGACTATATTTTCCACTACTTAATGATTATGAATGAATATTGGTAGCATAAAGTATAAAAAAAGACAATACCTTATGGATAGATGAAGGGAGTTGTAATCAATAATATGTTGAATGAGTATTATACTTGATATCATCCTAAGATAGATTGTAGAGTGTATATAATGGAATCTAAAAGAGGATAAGGATCTTAGGGGTGAGCTTGTATTCATCGTAGAGATGATGTATGTATTTTTTCCTTAGATATTGAATTTTCTAGAGTGTCTTGTGCTTGAGATTTTTCTTTTTTCCATTTTTGTGTTTTCTTTCATTGGAGTAAGGTTGGAACTACAAAATAAAATAAGTATATTAAATTCTCACGATAAATGATATTGAACTTTAACTTAGTACATGTCAGAATAAAAATTCATATTGAAAAATAAGTGAATCGAGGATAGAATACACGTGTGACATGAGAGAAGAGATAGAAATGCTCCTATTTTTTTTCCATGGAGATGGTTAGAATACTACTAAGGATTTAGGTGTCCATTCACCAAATTGAGGATTTGAGCATTATGTCATTAAAATGAGGATTAAGGTGTCATGTTACAAATGAAATATTATTGGGAGAGTGGTAAACTTTTCCCTCCAATTGGTAATGTATCCCCACATATAAGTGCAACCATAGATGATTAAAAAGTTGATTGGAACTTACCACTTGTGACACATTTTTCTAGGTATATCATTGTCCTACATATGCCTTAGGTGTAACTTCTTTATTTGGTTCCAATAAAAATAAATAATTACTAGGATTTGTAACTTGCCACTAATTTTATTCTTGTTAGTAACTGAGCATGTACTATTTTTTTATAGATAATGTTTGGAAAAGGATCCAAGGACCATTTACATAACATATATTAAAAGAAATCTCATCAAAATAAAAAAGCATCTATCAAAAAAACCCAAAAAAAGGCTTGAGTCAAAAAGAGATTGACTCAACCAGAGCCTGATAAAAAAGATATAAATAACTCATAGTAAAAACAATTTACAACAAAACCATATCAATAGATAGTCAACAACAAGTCTACAATAGATCTGTAAACATATTTTTCCATAGTTCTCAATCTCGGACTGACACCATCCATTTAGAAATCCTCTTCCTCAGAAATGCTTATGTTGAGCTTCCTCTTCTTTCCTTTATCCATTGCAACCATCCCTTGGAGAACATCAACCCTATTTTCTAAAAATTTGATCACTTCATTCAACCTCTGAAGCCCCCATAGCATATTTCTATTCTGATCTTTAACTTGACAAACAATATCCTCCAAATCTTTAATTTTACTTGCAAGAAAATTAAACATAGTGTTTCCTTCCAGCAACCCATTACTAGGATTAACCTCTTCATTATTCCTAGCAAGAGTTTGTAAAGAAGTCACAACATCCACCTCCTTCTTGTCTCTCTCTTTCATTTTATTAATCCTAATCCTATTAGCTAAAGAAATTTGATCTTCCCAGTCTTCCCAGAACCTAATGTCGACCCCCTAGTTTGTGGAATCATCTTACATGTATTAAAAATCAAAAGGATTAACCCTTGGTGAAGAAGAACCTCTTTTTTTTCCTCCTTAGAACTCTTAATAGAAAGTTGAAGAGAATTAAACAATTAGAAAGGAATACTCATCTTCCTTCCTCTATGAAAATGATTAATAAAAATAAAATGATAAGAGTGTAGATTTTGGTACTTACCATCTAATGTTATATACTTCATTATGTAGAAACAAAATTCAGACCATCTCCTTAGAAAATATTTATGGGCTATACCATCCTCCATAAAACATATTTTCTCATCATTTTCGAGAAAAATATGGACTTCCTTATGGAGTCGAGTCCTATCCTTAAACACCTTATAAGCACTACAATCCATATTAGTAAAGCTGCCAATCAACTCCTCAAAAACCAAAAAACTAACACCCTGCATAGTGAAAACCCCATTATCCCAAACCATTGCAAATTCCTTTAAAATATTTTCATCATAACCTCATAAACTCTGCATAAAATGAGTAATTTCTCCTTCCTTAAAATATCCCAAAGAAAAGTATCTCTTTCCAAACCCACCAATGATGATGGCTCAAACCTAACCCTAGCTCCACCCATATCAAAGACACATAAATGAAAGATGAACTAGTTTTTAATGATCCTACATAAAAATTTGAAACAAGCCTTTAATTTAATAAACCATGCCAACGCATACCTTGAAATGCTAGCTGCGGTAAATCTAATACACTCAAAAATTATATCAAGGATAGCTCGTATCCTTTTCTCACACTTGAATCTTTTTTTCTACATTGAGAAAAAAAAAGTACTATTAGGTAAATCTACCTAACTCTGCCACCACATTTTATTATGAACCCTAACACCAATATTTTCTAATGTGTCAGCACACGTATTAGCTTCATGGAAAACATGATTGAATTGAATATTATCAAATTTTACCAACATAGTCTTAACATATCTAATAATTGAATCAATATTAATATGATGATTTGATAGAACCTTCATGACATTAACAATGTATAATGAATCTCCCTCCACTTCAATTTTTTTTTATTTGCAAAAACTTCGCCCATTGTAAACCAATTAAAATTGCATAAGCCTCAACATAGTTATTAGATTTATTGCCAATTGGCTCATCATAAGCCATAAAAATGGAACCCACCTCATCTCTAATAATACCACTAACAAAAGCTAACCCATAATTACCTTTTGTAGCTCCATCAAAATTCAGTTTCATCCACCCATCAGAAGGTTTAACCCATTTTACATTTTTCCTTGCCATAGTTTTCTAAAGAGAAATTTGTTGTACAAACTTAGTGATACCTAAATATTGAATAATATCCTTCTAATGATTAGGATAACCACCTTGATCTTTAATTTTCACTATAGAAAGATTATTTACCAGATCCCCTAAAATACCACTCCCCACCAGAGTAGAGATTTTCAGTTTTTCTTTAAAAATTCTACCATTTCTTTCAAGCCATATCCCCCATAAGAAATGAGGCAACACAAAGCTCCAAACCTTTGAAAGGATTAATGATTCAAAAGGACTTATCCATTGTACAAAAGTCTTCAAAAAAACCTAATATATCTGGAAAAATCTCATAACATGAATTATAACTCTTTGAGAGAAGGAGAACTGAAGAAAAAGGTGTTGAATAGATTCACTATCTTTCTTTCAAAGAATACACTGATTAGGCATAATCATTCCTTTAGCCTGTAAATTATTGAGAACACACTGAGTATGTACTATTTGATTTGGAGAAAGTTTTCATTAGAAACTTATTCATCTTATAATGTTTTTATTTTTACCCCTAGGATAGGACTGCCTATGTGGGACACTAGTGCCCACCATTCCTATTTTATTTGGGAACTCTTGTTAACAATACGATTTCATCTCAATTATGATTCTAACCTTGTTCTGTAGCATATTTCTATTTTAATTATGTTTTTTACCATTTTTTATCTAACTTTTATACCACTTAGAGGGTGAAATAGTCACTCGATTATTACCACCATTCATTTGGGGTCCATGAGATGATCCATGGAGAGCACAACCCAAATGAGGAAAGTGGAAATTGATGTAGAAATTTGAATTAGGAATGCTATATGAGGAATAGGGAATGCGCATGGTGACTACCATGATATAAAAAAAATGGAAAAGGATACACAAAATTGTTATTCACAATAAAATATGATAAAATGCAATGGAAAATCATCAAAACACATAGTAATATGGTGAAGGACATAATGAGTAACAGGTTGAGTACATGGGACACCACTCAAGATGTCGTAAAATAGTCAAATCCTTTAAGGCTATAAAAAACGTGAAATAAAGAATATGAATATCCTACAAAAAATGAAACTAAAGATAGACACATAGGATAAATATAAGAAAATTAGATAACCATTGTTGGAAGTAGGCCTAAAAAAATGCTACACATGAAGCACGTATTATCATGTTAGAAAATTGATAGTATGCCATAACGTATATCGCTGAAAATAAAAATGAATGTAGTAGATATTGCAATGGTAGAACCTAAATATAGAAAAAAAGGAAATGAAGATTCCCTAGGAGACTCAGTGGGATTGGTAAGGTATAGTGCTAAGCATCATACATCACGTAAAAACATATAAGCAATTTGCATTCACCTCAATAGTACCATGTGAATGTGCATATGTGTATGGAAAAATATAGATAAAATTATGAATCAAAGTAAGATGGTAAACATTGTGTAACATAGAAACATTCAATACAGATCTAATGCTTATTTCATTGAATTTGAACTTATTCTAGTCGAAGAAGATACAAAATATAGATCTCATTAGAATCCAATATTACTTATTTTGGATTCCAAAATGTTAAATATTGGTATTTTATATACTCCAAAATTACATATATTAGAATCAAAAAATTGAAATATTAGAATCCACAAATTGAAATATTGGATTTCAAAAATTGAAATATTGGAATCCAAAAATTGAAATATTAGAATCTGAAAATTGAAATATTGGAATTTGAAAATTGAAATATTGGATCTGAAAATTAAAATATTAGAATCCAAAAATTGAAATATTATAATCAAATAATATCCTTATATAACTTAGTGACCGCTAACCTTATGTAAATTAGCAGCCACTAGCTTATGTAATTTAGCAACCACCATCCTTATGTAACGTAGTGAAATTTGAATTAATAAATTAAAAAATTAGAAGAAAATAATAGAAAAATACTAATATTGTAGTAAAAAATTAAAAACTTAGAACCAATTATGCCTAAATATGGGTGAAACTATTTGAAATGCAAACCTTTTAAGTAATAAATGCCTTAGAGGCTGCTAGTCTTATGTAACTTAGTAGTCACTAGCCTTATATAGCTTAACAGCTAGTAGCCTAGAGCCTAACTACCACTATCTCTATGTAACTTAACAAAATTAGAATATAAAAATAGAAAACTTTTAATCTAATAATAGTGAAATTAGAATAAAAACTTATAAAAATTGGAATCCAAAAATAGTGAAATTGGAACTCCATTGCATCCAATAACAACAATATTAAAATCCAAAAATAGCGATAATGGAATTCCATTGCATCCAATAAAAAAATATTAGAATCCAATAGTACTACTAATGGAATCCAATAATACTAATAATGGAAGCCAATAGTAACAAAAACGTAATCCATTATACACCAAAAGTGATAAATTTATACTAAAATTTGTAGTATTGGAGTCTAGATTCACTGAAACCTATTGATCATGTAATGTTCCTATTTTTTTCTCTAATGTAAATATGTGAGCATGAAATAGAACATATATGATATGGGAAAAAAAATTCCCCTAGTGTATGTGTGCAAAGTGAGGACCATATAGGTATGTGTACCCTTAAAAATCATGCTTGAACCTAGAGAAAAGTGTCATCGAGTAGCGAGGGGGGAGTAATATGTACCAAAGTGTGAATGTTGTAGTGATATACCGAATTAGGGTAAGGAAGAAAGGAAAAATTTTATCATGATCAAATACTCTATGAGAAAAAGGGAGTGCATGTGGAGAAAGAGACAATAAAATGGGCATATATGTGTTATACGTAGTATGTATCCTTGGTGGAGACCTATGCCGACGAAGTGGACTATGAAATTGATGTATCTATTGTGAGAGAGAAGTAGAAGAAATATGTGGAGGAGATATGTTGGAAGAAAAATGGACTGAGAGGGGGGGTTGAATCAATCCTTACAAACTGAATTTAATTTTAGATTTCTCAATTAAATCATGAACTAACTAACCATCCATTCATGTGTGCACAACATCAAATAACATACATTCAATTAAGTATCAACATGAGAGACAACACCATAACACAAGTTATAATTGGAAAACCCTCAAGGGGAAGAAAACCCACTAAAAATTATGATTATATTATTCAAATCAAAATTATATAGTGAAGCACCAACTTCACAAGGAGCACAAACCCCTAGTTTTGTGAAGCACCAACTCAAAAAGGAGGCTACAACCCCCTAATATGATCAAGAACCCACTCAAATACCTTTTAATAAGATATATAATGTCTTGTTTCTTCCACAACTGATTCAAATCACTTAATTTAGATCATACACCTTCAATCCCTTATTTAAACCCTAGCTCCTATAATTCAGTATTTCCTCCCCTTTCTCAACTTGAATTTTCTTCAACCACTTGCAAATACTCTTCAAAACATTAAAAAAATTTCATACACTCTTTCATATCTCAAAATATTCCTTGGAAGCTGTAACACACACTCACATAGGTCACACTTTTTCTTCTCAAGAAACTAGTACAAATTTGCACCCAAAACATCACTTTTATATACTTCTCTTGATTCAAACACAAAACAAATAGGTTTACCTCCTTTAGTTTTACCATGGAAACTTATAAAAATATTAATTTAATCATTAAAACATTCACATATGACCCATATATGTCGGTCATGCCCAAAACCACTCAACTTGAACCAAACAGGATCAAAAGCCCATCACTAGGATGAGTAACATCCACTAACACAAAAACCATGATTATTAAAGCTCTAAATTTCATCACACATGTGTAATATATCATACACACATTATCCATGTTTATTAATTATCTTTGACCAATAAAATTTCACATAACTCAACTCAGAAGGTTGATATCATTCTCAAAGTAATTATTTCCAACAACCTGTCTTTACCTTTGTGTCTGAATACCACCCAAGATAAACTCAAATATGTCATGTAACAACTTTATGGAATAATACAAACATTTATATCAAATTCATGGATGTTATATCTCATTAAACATCTATGTGCTTAAACCACAACTACTTTCCTCTTCTCCAAATCATGTTGCCCAGAAACTAATGTTACAAACTCAAGTAGTTTACACTCTTGCTTCCACTTCTAAGACCTTAGAATGAATTGAATAGGAACAAAATTAATCCCTATTAAAATTAAAAATTATATCTATAATCATATAATCCATCTCATTACTCGTTATCTTCATTCTTTCATCTTGAGTAAATTTGTCCTAAAACCAAACAATCCTTCTTTATAAACTAACCTGAAAGACACGTCAAATATAGTAATCATGAGATAAAAAATATATAAATAGAAATACATCTGAATCATTTTTATATAAAATATTATAACTACTTTAAACTCAAGGTGGAATTCCTTCAACCAAGTCAATCTCTGCAAACTACCTGAAACTTCCCAAAAACTGCCCTTTAACCAGTCTTCACAAATAGGGAACAATTTTATACTAAAATTCATCACCCTGACCTGAAACCACCATGTAAATAAATTTTAAAAATATCATTATAAAACCAATTTCCATTTATTTTGCAAATCCTTTAGAAAACATTGTCCCAAATTGAACTTCTTCATAAACATGTCTATTTGTGTGGGGTCCACTCTTCACCATATGCTCTATCATACCTTTCTGGAAACCTGAAGGAGGATTATACATCATATAATCATCAGACTAGAAATATAAATTAATTCTTCACACTTATGAGAATTATATATCTTACCACTTCTGAGCTAGGGTTTCAAACACACAAAAAATAGTTTATGTTCTTAACATTCATTCATACAATGTGAAAATGAGATGACCTCATTATTTTTTTGAAGCCTTCTAGACTCAGTTTAGAAATTTCTTTGAAATCCATAAGGTCCTATTAAAATCACACAATTCAAGGTGAACATTAGAAGGTGGAATTCGAGCTAGAAAACACTCTCTTTTAGACCTTATTTCACCAAAAACAACATACCTGTAAAAAGCTTATTCAAAATGACTCAAAAAAATTCTCAAACCTTAAAGACACCCCTATTCATCTTCTCCAATTATAATTATATCTTAAATATGTATCCTTCATCTCATCTCATCTCATTTGCATGACTATACCTTAGTATTTTGCATGGTTTAGGCTAGGGTCAAATGAAATGACATAATAACTCACCATGAAACCTCTCCAAAAGGTTACAACATACCTATAATATATTTTATGACATACCTACATGCATCCATAAACTCACATATCTTCATCTCTCAACCTCGTACCTCCATGGACGTATACCTGACAAAAATGAGTTCCTAAATCTTGGTCTTCAACATGTTCTTGAACCCTGAAACTCATGTGAGTGCATAAAAACTCCTAAAAAATTATCTCTATGTTGCTACCATGATACTTAAGGAACCAAGAAGCTCCAATCATCATGCACCATCACCTAGGCTAGCTAGGTCACTTGATTATTCCTAGACCAAGCCATTCTCATAGAATCACCTCATACAATCAAGAAATCATCTAAAACACCATGTCATCATCATAATGAGCATCTTATTAATCTACTCCATTATCCTCTTTTTCATTCATTGACTTTTACATCATTGACAACACTTATAACACAACATGCCAACAATATCCCCCTTTGTCATTGATGGAAAACCTCTTGAACTTCTCCCCATTTTTACATTAATGACAAAACATACGTAAAATTTAATGATCTTCACCTCTATTAGATTCATAGGATCATAATTTGGTTAGAAACATCTTTACTAAATACTTCATTCTAGCTTACAAACCTATTTAATTCACAAAAATATTTATTTTGGCCACTTTCAAAGCATAAAAACATTGTATAACACCTGGACTTGATGCATACATAATGTGAACATTGTAAAAATGATATGAATGAAGAAAAAATATTCATACATACCTTTTAGATGATCTAACTCAGCTTGTCCTTGCCCAAACCAGATGGGTTTCTTACATACCTTGATTTTTTATATCCTTGAAGACTGAGTTCCTTAACCTAAAACTTCATTGCACTTTGAACCATCTTTGACAAGATCTAATAAATCATACAAACCATGAAACAAATTATCATCAATCCCCCTAATATTATACCATATTACTCAAATATAAAAAACAAAAATTTTACTTTTTATATTGTCACCATGTTATGAACTAGATTTCAACCATCTTAAATTTTTCTTGAACCTTCCCTTCAGTGTTTTTAGCCTTACTTTGGGCTAATGAACCTTTCTTTAGTCAAGAAACCCTATTTCTCTTGAATTAATAAAGAGTTTCAACATTTACTTAACCTTACATCCCTTCTAATCTTCTATATCACCTCATAGAGAAGCATAACATGCTCCCCCTGATCTCGTGGCCCTCACAAAAATCTATAGCATACTAACTTCTTGCTTTCACAGCACTTAAACCACTTATAAGGAAGTAATCATCTCTTAGAATACAAAGAATAAAATAAACGAGTCTTGCATCATATTTAATTCTAGTCACACACCTTCTAAGTCACCTTGCTCATGGGTTTGAGGAGAAAATATTACTTCCCTTGCCTAGAACACCGCCTATAGTCTTGTAGCTTGCCAATAATAGATCTATAGTATACTCAAAAAACAACCATTTTTCATGATAAGTTTCATTCCTATCAAATAACACACCTTATTAATGCTCTAGATCATCTTATTGAGATACATATTTGAATCTCGTTGATTAGTTAGGTAATGATGGACTAGAGACATCATATTTTGATGCAAAAGTTACTCCTTCATAACTATGTACCTCTCCACTATATGTATTAATCACTTCTTGACCATGCATTAGTCAATGTTAATGTCTCTTACACTGTTGAACATCTAGAGACACCTAAATATTTTGCAATAGCAACTCAACCTTCTTTCTAAACATGCTTATGCACTCAAATCTGGTAGAGATGGAGCTAACCTACCTCAACCACATGTAGCTACACATTTTGCAATTGATTGCTCTTTTACTTGTCTCAACAGGTTTTTACCTCTTAATGAAAACATAAGTAACCTTATAACATCACTCGATTTTTCCTTTGTATGTTGTTAAAACTATATCTCAAACTCATATGATGATCCAAACATAAAATGTGAGCACTTATTTCCCTTTTTCACTTATATCATACTCACACATGCTATCATCCCCAACTAGGAATAAATCACTTCTAACTCTTGATATAGTCATCTACATATAGAAAAATTTCTTGATTTGACCACCCATTTTTCCACATCATCGCCTCTATTGAACCTTGAAGCCTATTAGTGTAGATATTTTGCCTAGTTTGCATATAGCCTTGTCAATTAGGTCACTTAGTGTATTTTTATCAATCAAGAATGAACACTATCAAATATTCTTTTTTTTTTTGAAATCTTCTTAAGCTAAATCCTCTTGAATCTAAAATTAATCATTGTCAAGATTATTTATTTCAAATTTTTTTCTTCAATTCAATCATCCACTCCCTCAAACATGAATTCTCCTTTATACTACTTCATATGACCCTTTAAAACCAAATACAAGTAGAAAAAACTCGAGATGTATAAATCTTTGGTTCTAAATAGACAATCATAGCCAAAATAATTGTATACATATCCTCTAAACTCTTGAGTGATAAAATTTAGTTGTGAATAATAGAAGTAACAATCACACAACTATATTATTTTTTACTTGGCTTCTAACAATCATCTCAAACATTTCCTCAAACCTCATTGAGGTGATCATTTGATCAATTCATCATAATTGATGACTCATTTCTTCTTCATCTTTCCTTTTTTAATTTTGAACTTACATTGATTCATTTTATGTATGACATAATGTTATTTAAACCAATATATAGACCTAGACAACTCTTGATGACCAAAACAAACTTCCTAATGGAAAATAATGCTTTATGATACTTGATCACTTTCACCAACCTTTTGATGCTATTACACAACTTCACACACTTCTTACACTCTTATAATTTCTTTATGTGATATTTATATATTATGAAAATCCAACAACACTTCATTTTTGACTTAGAAATGACTACATGATGTAACACAAACCTTTATATTAGCCATAAAATCTAATCATGGACTTAGACCAAGAGAAGACTCTGAACTTAAATGTCATAACTCAACAACCTACTTTTGAGAAACCAACATGACCTTTAAAAAAAAGAGTTATTAAAATATGACAAAACATCATGATGAGGTAAACATAGACTTGAGAACATAGTTTTACATGCTCGGAGAGAACAATAAAAAACCTAATCAACTTCACATCTTGACTAATCAAACATGACCTAAAATATGTATTAGAGACTTAAGATAACTTACCTTAAAACCTTGGAGGATACAAACACAAACCTTTACATCTCCCCCTCTCTCTAATGATTTATATAAACCAATATGCATCTAAGAAGCCTAGTAGAGGCATATGACACCATGATGGTTCTAGAAGAAAGACCTAAAAAGGTCCCAAACCTTCTTGGACACCTAAAAATATCTTTCATCAAATTTTTTCTGACCTGAGCTCTGAGTCATCCCTTGATTTATTTCAGCACCTACTCTTGATGAGACACCATTATCCAATCTAGAATTCCATATCCTTCCTTGACTATTATCATGCATCTTAAACCCCTGAAAGCTTCTTTCTTATAAATTAGAACCTTTAAATATTTGATCATTCCTTGAGTAAACATAACGAAAATCTCTTACAACATTACCAACCTCATCGTAGCTATTGAAAAACATAACATAGAAACCTTACCTTTTTATTCTTCATTACTCCAATACTAGATTTGATCGATTCATACAAGCAATACTTGGCAATATGACCTTTCTCATTGCAATTGTAGCATACCACTCTCTTACCTTTCTCACTCTTACTATCTCTCCATGGACTGATCATCTCTATACAGACCTTCATACACTCCTTTTCCCTATGACCAAATCCATTATAAGTAAAGCAATAACCATTTAAATGATCTCTCATACCTTGAAGTCATTTGATTGCCTTGCTTGATTTTTTCTTCACATTGTCTTTGGTGAAGAATCTCCTTCTTTCCTAATCTTTGACACTTGGTTGTCCAGCTACTTCCTTGCTAAGAAACATTGTCTTGTTTACATCCATTCTCCTTACCCTTGAGAGTCATCTACTGAAACCCCAAACCTGATCTATCACCTAGTTGATCTTTTTTTTTCCAAGAAGATCATCAATATCCTTGGTAAAATTTTCTCAAATTTCTAAAAGGACATGGTTTTCTTACTAATATCTAACAACTACTTCCCTTAGGAATTCTAAATCTTCTTCAAACTTGGTTTAACACATGATCTCTTTATCTTGCAAAACTTGAGAAAAGATAACTTTGCCTTTTATTCTAGCAATTTGATTGATTCATTGAGCTTTCTTGTTTCATACTTGTAATTTTATTCTAGATCATGTGTCTTAGTTTTCATACTCTTTGACCTAAGAAATTCTAAGCTTCATTGTTCTTCTTATCAACATACCTTAACTCATTTTTAATACACTCTAGACCATCTTTAACATCCTCTTCATTTTCCTCAAAATAATTATAGTAACCTGATATGAAATCACCTAATAGTGAAGAACCATCACTAGAATATCTCATGTAATCTTTAGTCATGAACAATACCTCATTTCCAATATATTCATGATCAGATTAAAAATCAGAATCTCAAACCCAACTATTATCATCCAAAAATTAATCCTATTCCTTTATATAAAATCTTATCTTCCCTTCTTATTATAGTCAAACTTCTTAATTTTTTTCTTTCTCTTATACTATACTTGTTATTAGTTCTTGTCATGATCGCCTATCATGCTCATTCTCATCATGATATTCCTTCTTATTTCTTATGAGGACGACTTAGTTAGAAAAATGTCCTTCTTTACCACCTAATTGAAACATTTATAATGGAAGATTCACCTTTGTATTTTACCAGAGCTAACCTTCAATCTTCTAGAAAGCATTGCAAACAGTTCTTCATCATTAATTTAAGGAATATATTCAACATCTTTGGACTTATTTAATTTTTTATTCATTTCATATCTAAAAGCTACCTCTTTCTTAACTGGTTTTAGAATTCAACAACTCTCATTTTGTAGGAAGTCAAAGTCCCATGCAATTCATCCATATTGAAAGTATTAAAATCATTGGCTTCCTCAACAACAGACACTTTAGAATCAACATTAGAAGTTAGAGATCTCAAAACCTTTTGAACAACAACTTCTTCCTTCACATCTTCACCTATACCTCACTTGGTGTTGAAAAATTTGTCAACCCTAAGTAATAATGCTAGAAATGGATTCATCATAAGGCTCATCTTAATACTTTCAAACTGATTTCTATAAGGTATAAAGCTTATACAATTCTCACCTTGGATATTCCCCTTCATATAGATACTTGAATATTTTCTCCACATAGCTTCTATGTGGTGATTTTCAATGCATCACCTTTCCCATATCATATTATCCTAGACCACACATGATGGTATTCATAGCTTTTGAATTTTCATTACTTTCCTTCTTATCTATAACACTAGTTGGTCAGTGGAAGGAGCAGTATAACCATATTTTACAACTTACCGAATATCAAACGCTAGGGACATAATGGTGAGTCATCATCCTCAAACTCAAAAAATCATAATTCATACCATCAAACAAAGGTTCCTTGTTGGTAGAGAAACCACTATGTTGACTCACCTTTATTGTGCTTAAAAGGATCTCCTTTCAAGTGATCAAACTTCTCCAAAAGGACATGATCTAATACAAATTGTTTGAAGCACAATGGACTAAGAGGGGGGTGAATCATTCCTTACTAAACTCAATTTCATTTAGATTTTATTACTTAATTCATTAACCAATAAACCATTCGATTTATGTGTGCACAACATCAAATACCATACATTCACATTAACCATGGAAGAAGAGAGAGAAAACCATAACACAAGATATAAATAGGAAAATCATCAATGGGAATTAAAACCCATTGATATTTTTTTATGATATTGCATTCACAAAAAAGACTAAAGTTAATATTACACATCATAAGCACCATTTCTTTAGCAAGGACCACCAAGCCCTAGAAGGAGCCACCAACCCCCAAACCGTTTTGTGATATTACTCAACTACACAAGGAGACTTACATCCCCTAATATGAATCATGAACATAATCAATATTTTTTGAAGAGGTCACTGACATTATGTATTGTTTCTGCAATAATTCAGCTGATTGGTGATCACTTAGATTCAACTCCATACACCTCCAAACTCCTTGCTCAAACCCTCATTCACCTAGCTCAATTTTTTATCTTTCCTTCTTCACTTTTCTTGACCTAAAAAAATGCTTACACACATTTTTCGCAAAAATTCTTAAACCTGTCATAAAATCTCTCAGATCTGAAACTCATCCTGCATACCTATAACACGCACTCACATAGGTCACACTTTTTCACACTAGAAGAACAAGTTCAAATTTGAAATTCAAAACTTCACTTTTATACCCTTATCTTGATTTAAACAAACACCAATGAAGTTCCCATTATTTGGTTTGAAAAATTATACTTAAAAAAATCACAAAAAAATCATTAAAACATTCACATATGACCCATATCAGTCAGTCATGCCTAAAACCATCAAACTTACACCAAACAAGCTCAAAAACCCATCACTAGGATGAGTAAAATCCACTAAGACCAAAAACCATGATTATTACAATATATTAAATTCATAAAAACATGTGTAATATATCATTAAATAATCATCACCCATGGTCATTAATTATATTGGATTAATCAAATAATTCACATAACACAAATCAAAATCCTAATATCCTTCACCAAACAACTACTTGTAGTACCAACAACTTGTCTTTACCTTTGGGCTTCAAAACCACTCAAGATCATACTCTCAAATATTGGTATGCATCCATTATATGGAATCATCCTTAGGACTTTATATCAACGCATTAAATACAAGTTATATCTCATTGAAACATCCATGTGTTCAAACCACAACTACTTTCCTCTTCTCCAAATCAAGCTAACTAGAAACCAATTTTGAAAAATCAACTAGTTTTCACCCTTTATACAACTTTAAATACATAAAAATGTATTAAATGAGAACTAAATTAATCCCTTTTAACTTTAATAACTGATATCAAGAATCAATATCATTCATCTCATGCCTCAATCACTTCATTCTTTCATCCTGAGTAGTTCTATCCTAAAACCAAGCAATCATTCTTCTTCACAAGCTAACTTGAAATACACATCAAATCTCATCGTAATGAGAAAACCATCATATAATTGGAAATAAATCTGAATCCTCTTTCCATAACATTATTATTACTCCTTCCAATTCCAAGTGGAAGGCCGTCAACCAAGTCAATCTCTGCAAACTGGCCTTAAATTGCCCCAAAACAACCCTTTGACTAGTACGATCACAAATAGGGCACACTTTGCCATATTTATATGAATCAGACCATCACATTAAACCATAATTCATAGACATAAATAAAAAATCCTAGTGATAATAATAATGCCCATTTATTTTACAACTCCTTTGGACAACCTTGTCCCAAACTGAAATTCTTGAGAAACAAACATGTTTGTGTAGGGTTCCACTCATCACCACATTCTCTTTCATACCTTTATGGAAACATGAATTATTCCTATACATCATCAAATTATCATATCTAAAACTATAAATCAATTACATGACACTTACGATAACTATCTCTCCTACCACTTTTGAGTTACGGTTTCAAACGACACATAAAGAAGTTTACCTTCTAAACATTTGTTCATCAAAATGTGAAGATGAAATGATCTCATTAATATTTTTGAAACATTTTAGAATAAATTTAGAAACATACCTTAAAATCCATAAGGTCCTATGACAAAGCACACAATTTAGGGGTGAGCATCAAAAGGTGCAATTCAAGCTATAAATGACACTCTCTTCTTGGACCATAGTTTCAAAAAAAACAACATAACATGCAAAATATTCTTAAAAATGACTCTAAATTTTTCTCACACCTAGCAAAGATAACCCATTTTAATAATTTCCAATCACCATAATATCTCTAAATAAGTCTCCTTCCTTCTCATACCATCTAGGACTTTCATGGCTAACCATTAGTGATTTTATCATGGTTTAAGCTAGGGTCAAATGAAATAACATTGTAAATCATAATTAAAAACTCTCTAAAAGGTCCTAAAATCCTTAATACATCATGTTTTATTACATTTACCTACATACATCCATGACCTCATATGTCTCCTTAACTTAATCTGATGCCTCCATAGCATCATATACCTAGTCTAGATTAACACCTGAAACTTGGTCTTCAACCTATATCTGCATGCCTATAAACTCATGTGAGTACCTAAAAAACTCCTAAAAACATTATCTCCATGTATGCTACCATGATCCTCAATCTACCAAGAAATCTAAAACCATCAATTCTCCATCACCTAGGCTAGCTAGGTCACCTGATTAGGCTTGCTAGACCAAGCCATTATCAAATAATCACCTCATACCATCATGAAATCATCTAAAACACCATGTCATAATCATTATACATAGAATCATATGAATCTAATCCATCATTCTCTTTTTCAATAATTTTCTCTTACATCAATGACAACACCTATAACACAACATACCAGTAATATATAGGCTAATGTGTAAAACTAGCACTAGGAGTAGTATGTGCCAAAGCCATGGGACCATAAAGAGGATATGTAGAGATAGGTGCACTAGTGATATAAGTAAATATATATGTAACAATAATAGGTTCCAACTATAAAAGAGTACATGGTGAGATGCCTCGAATAGTTATAATGTGATTCTCATGTACAAATTTAAATCACAAGGGATTCCAAAGACCATGTCACAATGTACAAATATAAATCCAAAAATGATTAGCATAGAGATAGTGAGGGGCCTAACATTTTTTAGAGGAGTAACATTCCCATGAGAATTATGAGATGATGGAAATATGATATATTGTAAGAAATATGGTGAATATGTATTGCGCTTGTAAGTAGGATATATTATAATATTGTTGATATCATGAGGACAAACAAAAGCATCAATGTGTAGTTTATGTGATGAAAAAGAGGCATGAAAATAAACATAAAAAAAATTAATGAAAGGTGTAGGAAGATTAATAGTAATAACAAGAAATCCAAGTGGGTGATTTGAAGATGGAGGACAAGAAACAACATGATAAACATGATTCAAATAGGATTCAAGAGATTATTTTTTATGTGTAGAAAAAGGTTCAGTGAATATTTTAAGCTTATCATTGTCATTAATACATTTTTTTAAATAAATATAAGATTCATGTAACTCAATTTCATGATTATATATTAGATCTTGGATTAGATGTATAATCTTGAAACACCTATCAATAGAATTTCCAATAGTCACAATGAACATTTACATCAAATTTGTGGCCACGAGGTCTATTAGGTTTTGGAATAATTCTTATTGATTTAAATGGAAAATGAGGGACATATTAGATTGATTAGAGTCATTGATGTGAAAGGATGTTGTAATATTTATTTGACAGAGCAGAGTATTGAAAGTGTCTCATATTGTCACTTTGTAGTCTTTTTTAATTCTTTAGAGTTTTTTAGAAGTCTATTTGAATGCCTAAGATTTTTTCTAAAATCTATTTGATTGCTTTAGATTTTATCTAAATTTTATGGTTTTTCTTGGTATGGGAACAAAAATTTTAGCTGATAGTTGTGATGCATCCTTTATAGTCTGAGTAAATCACTTTGGAGTTTGTCCAAAGTCTATTTTATTTTCTTCATAGTTTGAACTGAATGGTTTGGAGTTTAACCAAAGTCTATGGTTATTCTTCATCTAGGACCAGTTGTTTGAGTCAACCATTGGAATGCATTTATGAGTTTGAAGGATCAATTTTGGTGATCATGTTTGGTCTAACTTCAAATTATTTGAAGATAATCTTACTATATTTTATTTTCTATTTGTCTATCTCTCTTTTGGCATTAAAATGTTCCATATATTCAATTATATGGATGACCTCATGTGTTTTTCCATTGATCTATTTTTTTCTAACTAAAGATGACCCATCTTGTGGTTTTTTTTAAACAAATAATCAATTATAAAAGAAGGTAAAAAAGAATATTTGGTAAGTGTGTTTGGTTAGTGAAACTCGAAAAATTAGAGAGGAATGTGTGAGCTTGTTGAATAAGATAAAGAGAAAGCTCAAGTAAATGGAAATTGAAATAGTGAATTGATGAAGAGAAAGGAAGAGAAAGAAAAAAATGAAGTAAGAAATGAACTATGAGTGAGTTTGAGAATATAAGAGAATAAATAATGACTTGATGAGTAGATATGTGAGAGAAGTAAATGTGAAGAAAATGTACAACAAGTACATAGCAGGTGTGTGAATCGATAGGGAAATCCAAAGGTATCTAATTGGTAACCTTCTATCTAACCATGGAAGGCCAAAGGCCACTAAGAAATAATAGTGTATAATCATTGAATGATGTTTACCTAATCTATTCTACTTTAGAAGATGAAGATTCACATGAAAATATCAACAAGTGTATGAAGTTGAAGAGACAAAAAAATAAGGGAGTTGAATATATAAAAGAAAGTAATATGATTTCATGAGAGGATGTTGAAGGTGAATGCTGGAATAAAATGATGGAATCTATGTTGAAAGGGTGAAGCTGCAAAAGAAAATAAAAGGAGAGATTATTCCAAGTAATAGTTGAACAACAGATCATAAAAAAAGGGAGAGAATGAAATTATGAACAGAGAAAATTATAAATATTAAATGATTTGATATCATTAATTGGACAAGCATCCATGATAGAGTACGATATGATATGTGTTTATAAAGAGAAGTAATATTTACATCATCATGTTGAGGAAATAACTACAAATGATGGATCTATGTATTGTTGGGATTGGTGTCTCACAATTTGGGAACTGGTGTCTCTAGTAGCTTAGTGCCTACCACTTGGCTATTTTAGTGCTCACTATTAGGGATTGGTGTCTCCAATGATTTGGTACTCATGAATAAGTTGAGTTAGTTCTCAACATTGGGGATTGGTGTATCAATTAGGTTGGTACCTAAAAATATGTATTGATATGTTTTAGGATAGATTTAGATAGTATATCCAACCAGTTTTTTCTCTGTGGTTTTCTCCCAAAAGGGTTTCCACATAAATCATCTTATCTATGGTTGTGTAATTGTTATATCTTATGTTATTTCTATTGTTATGGGTGATAATGTTTAATTAACTAAATTTTTTTATAATAATGAATCACTCCCCTCTTAGTATTATTGCATGTTTAACAATTGGTGTCATAGTTGGTTCCTTTAGATCAATTTGACTACTGGAAGGTATATCTTCATAGCACACATGAGAGGTCAAGAAGGATTCTATTCAAATGGGGTTTCATTATTTGATGGAACTATTTATGATTTTATGAGTATAAGGATGCACACCTATTTAATGTCTCTTAGGTTTGACATTTGGCAATTAATTATTAGTGGTTATGTTAGTCAAACAACCCCTCTAACAAATCAAGCTAGTGAGAAGGATAGTGAAAGTAATGCAAAGGATATGAGTGAAATTTTGGGTGGTTTTTCTTTATTATATATTTTTAAAATTGATGCAATGTGTATATGCTAAGGAAATATATGATAAACTCAAGAACATATATGAAGGAGATGTCAAATTTAAGAAAGAAAATTTCCAAACACATAGAAGTCAGTTTGAGGGTTTTAAAATCAAGGATGATGAAAGAAATGCAACTTACCTTATTCATGTGGATGAAATTGTGAACACTATTAGAGGTCTTGGAGAAGAAATTAGATATGAGGTTATTTTGTAAACAGTTATCAAATCTCTTCCTCTAAGGTTTTATGCCAAAGTATAAATAGTTTAATAAATGAACAATTTAAGTACTCTAACATCATGGGATTCTTACTCCACATGGGATTAGAACTGAAAAAGATAAATCAAATAAAAAATCTGCAACCTTTCAAGCATCAAATAATATTATGAAAAAAATATTGAACTTCACATGAATACTCTAGTATTGAAGCATATTAGGAAGAAGCTAATTTTTCTAGAAAGCTAAAATGAGGAGCTCAAAAATACAAAGTGTGTTACCCTTAAATATTTTAACTATGGAAAAGTAGTAAATTTATCTTCTAGATTTCCACATAAAAATAATGATAGTTCAGAAGATAAAAAATTGGAGGAAGGAAACAAATATTATTAGACTAAGAGCATACGTAAGCAAGGGAAGTATGAAAAAAGAAAGAACTTGTACAAAACAAGAAAAATATTTACACCAAGGAAGAAAGTTGCAACTAATCAGAGGATAGTGATGAAATAAACCCTTATAGTGAAAATTAAGAACCATTATTCATGACAGTATAAATAAGAGAAAAAAAGAAGAGTTATTTTCTGAAGATGAAGAAGATGTTGAGATGGATCTTGAATAAGAGCTTGTATTTCAAAATAAAATATATTATATATTTTATACCATGTCTATATCAAATAATAAGGTAAATAAAATAAATTAAAAATTCACTAATTATGGTTGCATGTAAAGCTACATGAAAAGATGTCGAAAATATATTGTCAAAAAAATCTTGACTCCTTCTTACAATGAATCTATCAATAAGAGAGGTCAACATTTGAGATTATTTTTAATGAAATTATATCTAATCTTATATATTATGATAACTTCCTGAATGTGTGTGATTTGGTTGATTTATTAAAAATGTAATAGGTTATAAGAAAAATTAAAATTTAAATTTAATATAAAAATTAATCATATCATGGGTGGGACATTTATGATCTCAAACAGTCAATAGGATGCCCAATCTATGTTGACTACAAATTTACATTTAAAATATTGTTCCCTACCTACCTCAACCTTCACACTATAACCTTCAAATTTCAATGCCAACATCTAACCATTCCACCACATATTTTCTTTAAGCATGTTTTTGACGTGCATTTGAAAAGGTTACAAAAGTTTATGTTGGTATCTTTTGGATTAGTTTTAGTGGAAAAGATAACATGTTATGTGTTATTACCTATTTAGGTAACAACATAAAGTGGTGTTACCTATTTAAGCAACAACATAATGTGCTGTTAATTTTCCCATTAAAACTAAAAATGACACTAATAGAAAAGATTTTTTTATCGGGCAACCAATATTAGACATATTTGCATAATAGATATATTAGAAGAAAAATGGATTGAGAGGGGGGGTGAATCACTCCTAAAAATTATTTTTCAAATCATTTACCATCACATAAATTTATATCATTCATTCATCCATCAATAATATGTTATCTAATTTTTCCCCTCGAGAAAATTTTGATCAAACATGACCTTGCACAGTGTAGGAAATGGAGAGGTTGTTTTAAGTCATGCGAGCTTGTATTTTAATGTGCTGAAAATCAAAGGTTACAGGCAGGATCGACAAGTTTGGAAGTGCAAGGTTGTCCAAATTAACGGCCAAGGGATACTTCAAATGAGATCAAAGATCAAGGGGAAGAAAGGAGAAAGGCTCAAGGAATGGTAGTATTTGTAGACCATCACATTAAGTCGGCATTTCAAGAGAGAAGACAGAAAAAGGAGTCTATGAAAAATTTCCAAAAGATAAAAAGCCCGAAATTTGAGAACTCTCAGAAGTCCAGAAATTTCAGACCTTGTTGGGTTTCAGATTTTTATGAGGATATATCAATGGGTGTAGAAGGGATGGACATTAACATATAGGGTCTAAAATGGTGAGATAATTTTCCAGAAATTCCAAAAGTCTAAAATTTAATACTTTTGAGGTTTCAAAATTTTGGAGATGTGGAATTAGAAGTTCCGGAGTCTTCGGTGACAAGGGTCAAGAAAAGTAACCAAATAATGAAAAATATTGAAATTTTGAAACCTAAAAGGGTTAGGATTTCATGTAAGTGTATACGAATAGTTTTCAGGGTCAACGTGGTGGAAGTTTCAGGTTTCAGAAGAAATTTCAGACTTTCAGAAGAAGAAGGAAGTTTATGAACTCTCAATCGAGATCAAATTATTTAGATAGAAAAGGAAAAACAGATGTCAGAGATTGAATTTAAAGACCAATACTCAATGAGAAGAACAAGATGTGTCTGTAGCAATATATATATGATATATTTTATGTATAATAAGAGATTATTAGGAGGATTTTAGGAAAGTAATGTACATCCAAGAGAATCTATGAGGAAGAATCAGTAACCCAATCTCCAAAATTGAAAGTTGCAAGACTCCAGGTATTTTCAGGATAGTGGGAAGAGGTTGCATGCATTTTTTCTGTATTTACAACAAGTAAAGAAGAGGAGATCAAGAACTCACATTTTGATTGAATGAAACCCTTGACCTTGAGAGAGCCATTACTTTTTGAACTCATGGAGATCTGATTTACACAAGAAAGGACTATGTAAGGAATATCTTACAGTCTACTTCTACACAACTACTTTCTAAATGAAACTAAGTTGGTATCAAAATAGAAGAAATACATTTCTACCATCTATTGTAGGGTGTCAGAGCTTCATCACCTACCAAAATAGTGAAGTATTGGAACTTACCTTTCTTGCCAAAAAAGCATATAGTACAAGTGGAGAATTTATTTTTTATTTTTTCTTAAGATACATACTCTGAGGTGGAGAGTTATAGAAAGGGGGAGACTTCAATGCATTCTAGGGTGGTTGAAGTATCCATTCTTCAGCAAATTCTTCTATCTCTCTCTCTCATCCTTCCTATATATTACAAAGGAGGGGCAGTTTTTTAGAAGGTTGGACAATTTTGAGATCTTTTCACCCTCCCTTCTTATCTTTTTTTGACAAATTGGATTTATATATTTAAAACCCCCCATCAATATTGTATGCAAATCATGGAGGAGTAGTTTAGACCAGCTATGAGATCTATTCTATCCAATTTGTGGAGCAAGCTACATACAAGAAGATGTGGATAGATTTTTAACTCTCTCTTGTGTTCATTGTACCTCTCTAATCTCTCAAGGGGGAGAATCTTGGTTATAATGTTTCATTGATGTCAAAGAAAGTTGTATTACATTTCAAAATGGTATTAGTGCTCATTAATGTTCAAAGAAAGTGTTGCAAGTATTTATCTAATTGAGTACATCACCTTTGTTAGTTTAGGTTGTATTTTCTATGCATCTTCTTAACCATGTCTCCTTGGCAATGCTTATAGTAGGTTTTCTGAAGTATATCCTCTATAATGCTCCAGATGTGTGCATCAAAGTTAGTTTGAATAGGAACTTTAGCCTCCATCCGAAGAGCTTTCCCGATTGCAAAGTCCCACACTTTGGGACCTGAAAGGAATGATAACCAAATCGTGCGAAGCCAAGAACACAGATGCTAATCAAACACCATGATCTATAAGATGAAAGAAAATTCCACCAGAATAACTTTACATAAAACCTTTTCAAAAAAATGAGTATTAATATCATATATTATTATGGAACTCAATGCAATACAATGAGAATGGGCCTTTGCCTATATAGGAAAGGAATAACAATCTAAGAACCAGTCAAGGTCGTAGATCAAGCCATAAATCATGGAAAGAACTAGTCATCAAAGAACTAGTCAAGTCCATAGATTTATGAGAGAACTAGACATCAAGGATCTAGTCAATACCATAGATCAAGGAAAGAACTATACCTAACAACTAGATAATATCTCTTAATATCTAAATAAGATAAAATAAATATCCACACACATAAGTGGGTGAGGATAAATACAATAAAGGTAAATAATGTACCTAGGTGAACATGAGCTAAGGTAAATACCTACTCTAACACCCCGCCTCAAGTGAAGCTAGGGGCCAAAATAGAATGTGGCATGTCCACAGTATGAGTCCCAACAACTAGGCATAATGAGGTACTCATGTACAATAACTAGGAAAAAAAAGGGACACCACAAGGTACCCAAAACCAGTAACAACAAAGTAAAGAGAGTAAAAACCCTCTCTAAGGCATCCCAAGAAGCTTGGCTCAAAAAACTCATATGATGCTGAAGAAGTTTGGTCTAAATCCACTGCTTGATTATAGAACTCAAAAACAACTGACACCGGGCTTCACCAGAGTAGCTCCATATAAGGAGACTGTCAACGGAGTGATGTCGAAATTTCAAAAAAACATGAAACATAATTCGACCAACTGCTGCAAATAGGTGTGCCACGATCCAAGAACAATAACCAAAGTAACAAGGCAAGGACACAAACTCCAAAGTGTCACGATCCAATAAAAGCTAAGGTAACAAAGCAAGGACATGAAACCTGAAGAAGCAAGATCAACATTACACCCTCCCATACTACTGAATGGGTGGAGTGACGCCACAAATATGTATGAGTTACCCAAAATCAACTACTCAAACACTGAAAAAATAACACTAGACTTCACCAGAATAGATCCCCCACAAGAGATACTGTCAACATGCCAAAAGTGTCAAAAATACAGATACAAAATCTCTCAAAAACAAGAGAGACACACTACACTTGCTAAAAAAAATGCTCAAAACAAGAAGCATCACAATGCATAAGGTATAGAAATTGGAGCAAGAGGCCTAATGGTGGAGGATCCACTCATGTAGAGTCCTCTCAATGAATTCCTATGTCACCACCACGAGTGATCATATATCCACCCCAAATCAACACGGATGGATGAAGAAGATGCCTTCATATGACTTGGTGAAAAATGTACAATGGGTGCATGCAAAAGAACATCAAAATGTGTGTCAAGTTGATCATGTCTGACAGCTAAAATATCAGATTTCTCAAGCCCAAGTGAAGGTGCAAAACTCATGTGTTGCTCATGATCCTTAGAAAGATTCAAGCGAACAAAAAAAGGAGCTCTGTTAATGTGTGATCCACATGAAGTATCTACTAAAAAACTAATGTCATGATGATAATTCCAATTAACATGTGGAATAGAGGAAAAAATACCCTGTGAATGTCTGCCAATGACTCCATTAGTGAGACCCATAGAATAGAGCATACAAGAACTGAATGCAGTGGTATGATTCTCAAAAAATCCATGCAACTGAGAATAAGTAGGATACACAACATGTGGTATTGTAATAGGCACATATGTGGAAGAGCATGCAGTAACAATCTTCACAGGTTTAGAAGCATCAAAAGAAAGTTCAGGATCAAATACTGGTAGATCAATGTCAGTGGGTACAAGAGAAATAGCTACAAGTGGACTAGGAGCATGGATATGGTTATCCACAATATGATGGTGATGTTGTAGGCTAGCAAGTTTGTTCTGCAGGGAGTGTATTATTGTATCCTTATCGTGAATGAGTGATTGTAGAAGATAATTTCATTTCTTGAGTGATCTATTTTCTTCCAAAAATTTTACAATATCCTCTTGAAGTCCACATACTTCAGAGAAAATCATATCATTCTCAGAATCCATGATAGGTACAAACTGCAACTCCCAAAAATTTAGGACGTCGGGCTCAGCCAAAATTGCATCCACAATTGATTACAACACTCCTCCATATTTGGCACTTTATAATTATATTCAAATTCTCAAAATAAATAACTCCAATGGAAAGAGCACGAAAAAACAAGAACTTTTTCAAAAAAAGGCACTCAAAACCAAGTTACCGATCAAAAGTTACAAGCTTTTTAATATTTTGCTCTGTTATTTATTTTAGTTGCCACTAAAACAAAATAAACTAGTTTTGCCTTCACCACTCAAATAAAATTAAAGGGAGCTCAAGTTAAGCACCTACTAGTAGGAATCACAAGTTTTAATCCCTCATATGACCATACCATATGACCAAGGGCTAAGGATTTTAATGGGTGGAAGCCTCCGTTTTACATAAAAATGCATGCAGAAACAAAATATGACCAAATCCCAAATATATGAATATATAATGAATTTATTTGCAAAATAAAACTTATAGACAGATGTCAACAACAATCTCCTTCTTTGATACCATGAAAGGAATGATAACTAGATCGTACCAAGCCAAGAACACAGATGCTAATCAAACACCACGATCAATAAGATGAAATAAATTCACTAGAGTATCTTTACATAAAACCTTTACAAACAAATGAGTAGCAATATTATATATTATTATGGAACTCAATGCAATACATTGAGAATGGGCCTTGCTTAAATAGGCAAGGAATAACAATCTAATAACTATTCAAAGTCGTAGATCAAACCATAAATCAAGGAAATAACTAGTCATCAAAGAACTAGTCAAGACCATAGATCAAGGAAAGAACTATACCTAACAACTAGATAATATCTCGTAATAGCTAAATAAGATAAAAGAAATATCCACACACATAAGTGGGTGAGGATAAATACAATAAAGGTAAATAAAGTACCTAGGTGAATATGAGCTAAGGTAAATACCTACTCTAATAGGACCAACTACTTTGGCCAACAGTTGTGATGTATCCTTTAAAGTCTGACTAGATCACTTCATATTTTATCTGAAGTCTATTGTATTTGATTCAAAGTCTTAGTTGAATGATTCTATGTTTGTACAAATTTTGTGGTTATTCTTGGTTAAGGACTAGCATTTTGGGCTGACCATTGCAATGAATTTATGATTTTGATGGATCATTTCTTGTGATCATGTTTTTCCAACCTTCCAATTATTTGAAGACAAACTTATTATATTTTTATATCTAGCTCAATTTCCATGTTTTATCATTAAAATGTTCCGTATATTCAATTATACACCCAACCTCATATGTTTTTACATTGATCTTTTTGTGCTAACTATGGACGCCCCCTCATGTGGTTATGTTTGTTTTAAAGAATAATCATGTATAAAAGAAGGTGATGATGAAGCTTTGTAAAGTGTTCTTGGATGGTGAAAATGCAAAATAATAGAGGAAGGTGTGAATTTTGTGAAGAATAGAAAGAGAAAACTCAAGTAGATGGAGATTTAAATAACGATTTTATGAAGAGGAAGAAAAAAGGATCAAATCATGAAGTAAACAACTAAGTATGAGTGGGCTTAAGGATCAGATTATGCAAAGCATTAAGGTGTGAGAATAATTAAAGTGATAATTTTCCCCCTTATCATGATCATAGGCTATTTAAGTTTTTTAGAGGTCTTAGGGAGACAATATGAGTCATGTAAACATATTAAAAAGGATTAAAAGTTTGAATTTTCTTCCTATTATATTTTCCCTCTAAATGAGATTCAAATTTCTAAAATTTTAACAAAGTGAAAAATTGAATTATTAAATTGTTGAGAAGGAGGTTATAATGAATTCAAGAGTGAGGAGGTGTCTAGATGGAGTGAACTAAGTCTTAGGTTGAGGTATAAGTCATTTAAATGTCTAAAATATACAAAATGTGTGTAAATGTGTGATATATGGGCATTATGAGTCATTAAGAAAATAGCTAGGGTTAAAGGATGGTGTTATAATGAATGAAAGATTGAATATGAGGGGTGGTTGGTTATTCCTTTCTAAAAGGAGGATATGAGGAGAGAAGGACTATAAAGAAACACAAAGTTTTGTATGTTATACTTTACTAATTTAAGGGAAAATTTGTTTTTGTAAGACTTTTTATGTGGTGTTATTATCAAGAGCTCTGAGCATGGGGGTTTATAGTTTGTATATTCAGTGATCACTCTTCTAGTGTATTTAGATAGTGTTGGAGGCTACTACCCAGTTCATGAAGATTTGTTTCTAGAAAAGGTCGATGATTAACTGTGTGTGTAATAGTGAATGATTGTTTAATAGTTTTTGATGAGTTTTTTTATTATAATTATACTATAAATCCTTTGTAGTAGTAGCCACATGAAGAAATGTGATAAGATAGACTATTTCAGAGTTTTAGGAGATTGAATAACTTGTAAATTTCCATTGCATGCATGAAATATACTATGATTAAGGACTGTAACTAAGTTTTTCTCTGAGTTTGATGGAATATTGACCTATAAAACATTGGGATGAGTATATGAAATGTAGAAAATAAATAAACAAATTGTATTGGATACATTTCTAATAAAATTACAAGATTTTCTCAAGTAAAGACTCAATTCTTCAAGATTAAGGACTAGGGGTTATATAATTTCTATTTCTAACATAAATACATGAAAATATCTTTTTGTATTATGCCATTATCCTAGTTTTCTTGAATTACTGAAGGAAAAATATTATTAGGAATATCAAGAAAATAACTGAAACCAATTTTGAGATTTTAAAATAGATATTTGATCTTTTATAGAGTTTACTTTCTTCTTGGGCTACAAGATAGTTACAGTCAGGGTTTCATAAGGGTTTGGTTTTTAAAGCACATAGCCATAAATTTTTAAACCAATAATGGGTAAGATACTTATTTTCCTTTCCTATTAAAAATTCTAGAATAAATATAATTGTTTGATGGATAAGTATTGAGAATTTCTTGTCATTTTGTTAGGAGACAAACAGTCCCAGTCGGAAGATGTAGTTCAGAAGATTAGCTTCTTGAAAAAGCAGGTTATAGTTTTTTATCCAAACCAAGACACTTTGCATGCAGGGTAAAAAAAAATGCATGTACAAAAAGGTGGGGAAAGTATCTTGAACACTCAAAAACAAGAAGATAAAGTCTAGAAACTAGGGTTACAGGGCTTGTAAGGCTAGTCAAGCTAGAAAGGAGGAAATATAGTTTAAGAGGAAAATATAGGGAATTGAATCATGAAATTTTAGACATATCTCAACATGTATAAAGGGTACTTTAATTTATAAGTGTTGTTTTCTAGTTGTGTTTAGTTTATCCTATCCATTAAATTACTAATGTACTTGGGTTTAAGAACACCACAGGGAAGTTTTTAAGGGATTGAAGGAGAGGCATGATTTTGATCAATTTGAATGAATTTAGTTGATTAATGTAGCATTGATAGGATGTGAGAAGTAGGGAGAAGGATAATGAAATTTAAGATAAGTCCAAGACACCAAGTTGTTGTTTGAATGTAAAAGACCTTTTAGTGGTCTGGTAAAGGTTAACAAGGGGAATAAGATAGGTTTTCTTAAAGTTATTGATTTTAGTTGACAAGATGAATGTGATAGCCTAGAATGAAATGAATTAATCCTAGAATGAAATTAATTAATAGGTTACATACATGGAAGATATGGCTAATAATATATAAAGGAGTCAAAAATTATATATAGAACCTAATAGATCAAGAACTAGTTCTTAGAAAATAGGGTGAATGAATGAAATTGTCTATAACTTGTTGATTGTTGGAATGCACATTATTTTTCAATGGGCCTATGAATCATCAAAGAGAAGTAATATTGAATTATTGAGTAGATATGTGAGTGAATAGAATGTGCATAAAATGTTAAGTAAGTGCATAACTTGTATGTGAATTGTTAGGGAAAGCCAAAGTTCTCTAATTAGTAACCTCATATCTGACCATGGAAGGCCAATGATCATTAAGAAATAATAGTATATAATTATTGATGGATGCTAACTGAATCTCTTCTACTTTAGAATATGAAGAGTCATGTGAGGAGATCAAAAGGTGTATGAAGTTGAAGAGGAAAAAAAAAGGTGAGTAAAATATATAAAATAAAGTAAACTGATTTCATGAGTGGCTTCTTAAGGTGAATGATGTAATCTATATTGAAAGAGTGAAGCCATAGAAGAAAATTAATGGGGATATTATTCATAGTAATAACTAAATGAAAAATAATATAATAATATATAGAATGAAAGTATTAACAACAAAGAAAATTAGAAATATAAAATGATATGATTTTCTTAATTGGAAAAACATCCATGGTGGAACTTATCGTGCCCCACCTCAGGACACCGTAACCCACACCCAAGTGTAACTAAAAATTAGGATAATTTCTTTTTTGAAGTGATTACTAACAATACTAAAACTAATTATATAAACCAATTCCCGAAATTATTTATTTTAACTAAATTGGTTAACCCCATTACTCAACCACTAGCCCGACACAATTTTCATTTATTTAATTATTATTATATTAAGATAAAAACATCCTAATATAGACTACACCCATTTTTTAAATTATTAGGTTTCCCCTCTTTAAGTTTTAATTGCCCCCACATCCCTTTAATTTTTTTTTTTGTTTTCCAAACCCATTTAAAATGCTCAAGACTTAAAAGTGAACAGGGTTATTTTTGGACCTTAGGATTAAAGAGCTCTCAACCCTTGATCTTATTTTGCCCTAGGAAAACCCTAAACATCCTTATGATATTCTTTTTCAAATCTCCTTTCTCATTTTTTTCTGCTCTCTTATTTGCAGGTTGTGTTGGAGAGAAGAGAAGCTTGATCTCTTGGAGTGTAAGGATATTATCTTAGTATCTTCTTATTGTTTTTTTTTGTTTGTTTGTTCTCTTGTTCAATATTCTACCAGATGCATCCTATGGTTTGCATGGAGAACACCTAATATCTAAATATTGATCTGAATTGGTTGAGGAGGAAACTCTTCCCAAATATGCATTTACAAAATCCAAACAGGGAAACCACATTTGAGAAAACTGAATACAAGAATGGCAACTACAGATTTAAAGGAAAAAGGATTTGGTGGCCACATTTTCAGTGGAAGGGGGTCTATGTGTGTAGACATAGAAGTGGTGGCCATTGGAGTTTTCTCCAATGAAGGTGTGAGTGACAAGGAGATCCACGTGGAGGGATGGGGGAGGTTTGTGTGGAGGCCAGGTTCGAGGTCGCACGGGAGGGGGGAAAAGCAGTAGATTGGTGGTGGATGCAGCTAAGAGTGGCGGAGGGGGCAGTGACAGTGGTGGTGGTAGGGTTGGCCCTGAGTGCAAGAGGAGGGAAACAACAAGGACAGAGGTGGCATAGGATGGGAGGGTGTGTGGGGAGGGGTTCGACCTTCCCCCATTTCACTATATTTTTTTTAATATTTAATTTATTACTATTTTGTTTGGTTTAGGTTATATTTATTAATAAGTTTTATAAATTAGTTAATATTAATTAATATTTCTAATATATTAATTAATATGTAATATTGTATTATTAACTTACCATATATTTCTCTAGGACTAAGAAATGATTAACTATAAAGGAATTTTTTTTGTTTTTTTTTGTTTTGATTTTTTTTTTTTACAATTAGGATTTATAACTACAAAAAAAATACATATAAAATGATGAATATATTAGAGAACACTCTCTAGTTATAATTTAAAAATTTAAGTAAATAAAATATATACTTTAATATAATCATATCATATACCAAGAGGTTTAAAGTATACAGGATGAAGAAGAAAACAAGGATAGATTTTCCCTATTGTTTGCAAAGAAGAAAATTTTATCAAATGATCTACTCATCTATGTGATAAAATGAGAAAGTCGTAAAAATAGTTCCCAAGAGGTAAATATGTATAGTGTGTTTTCCAAAATGGTAAGCAAGAAAACCATTTCATGAAGAGCATTATTTCTAATGAACCTTCTTTCTTTTCCAATGTAAAATTAATCGAATACTTTAGATTTACACACACAAGCTAGATATCCAATAATTTTGATATTTTCTTTAAAGGCGCATGCTTTCAAACTCCACCTTTCATTCAAAAGGAGTTACCAAAATTTCATTTACAAGAGTCTCAAATTCAATGTTTAACATGCTTTTCACAACATACATAACTACTCCTTAAATGAGTTACAAGTCTCTTACAAGATGTTTAAGGAGATTGCTAAATCAATAATGACTCAAATTTATAAGAGTGTAATTTACAAAATAAGGGTTTTACAATAAGTGCAAGTTTCCACAAATCCTTAACCAAAAGATACAAAGAGGTAATGTCCCCAAAGAGAGAAAAGAAGCCAAACAGGACTCCAACAACACCAACTATCAACCTTGAGCTCCAAACTTGATGACTTTGAGAAAACCAACAAGGAGAAAGAGCTTGTTTTCCACCCAACCATAGGCATCATTACATGCCTCTCCAAAGGTTGGGATGCATGCTAGCCTCCTCCAAGCCCATGGGAAAGAGGTCAACTAACGAAAACTTGCACAAGATAGAGGGCGAACTAACAATGATATAAGCACACAAAAATATGACAAAAACAAAACAAGACCCCAATATTTACAAGGATGAGAACCCATGTTCTTCCTCAAAAGTGGGGAAGAGAGGAGAAAGTTCTCTAAAATTTATATTTCAAATTACTTACATAAAGCAAAAAATATCCATACCCTCCTTATTGCTCCTAAATTCAATCAAAACCCTCCTTATTCCTCCACCCTTTCTCCAAGTCCTTCTTGGAAGGATTTTCAAACTCCAAATGGGTTTCCTTACCAAGAATGGGGAAGGAGATTTAAGCCAAATGAATCAACTTCCCCACCTCAACCATTTGAGAAAAAAAAAACTATAAGACCCTACAAGGCTTATCTATCAAGCCTTGAGGATTGAGAGAGAAAATCCCTCTCTCCTCCCCCACAACTCCAAAAATCCATCATGTCATATGATGGAGGGAGTAAAACAAGCAAGTAACAACCAAAATCCACAAACAACAAAGACAATTGAAGTATCCAAACTAGCAACTAAGATGAATTCAACATATGCAAAAAGACATAAGAGCCTACCTCAAGGAAAGCTCTCCAAAAAGATTTCCAACTTCCAATTTCTCCACCCTTGACTCAAGAAAATCTCAATCTCCCAATCCCCCAAGCATCCAAGCAAGAAGTTCCAAAAGGAAAAGTCCCTCTCTTTTCCCATGAATGGGAATTTGAAGGGGAACAAGCAAGAATCCTCACAAATGAGGAGGTGATATGTGTCACCCATCTCCTTCTTCAAGGTTAAAGATGCCAAAACAAAAGAGAGAAAGGGTAAAATTTCTTTTTTCTCTCTTCTCCCAAATTTTCCCTAGATGTTAGTAAGAAAAAATTAGTGAAAATTTTAATAAGCACTCCAATCCACACCCCTTACATGGATGTGACCAAACAAGAGGTAAAAAGGGAGGGAAAACTCCCTCTAGCCTTGTAAAAAAGCCCCCCTACCCATTTGGTAGGGTCTAAGGGCTCATTTTTATGTTAGGGGAACTCTCAAGCTAAAAAGGAGTCCCCAAAAATGCCCAAAATAACCTAATTTCGGGTTTTGCATTTTTAGCACAAGGGTAGAGGGTGTGGGGACCACCCAATAGTCTCACATGTGAGCCTAGACCCTTGTGATTAAGTGACTCATTAAACAAAATCAAAATTTTAATGCAAGTGGAATTATTAATTCTCAAAACAAGTTTAAAACTCCACTAGTAACCCTAAACAAAATTAATAATTCAAAGCATAATACATTACAAAAATTGGGGTCACTCATAGTACCTAAAATAATAATCTCCTATACTAAGGCTTCACACAATAAACATGGCTAAGACTCAGCCCGTGAGTTGCTTGTGCAAGATTGTGTAGCTGGCCTGAATCCCACATTCTCCTATAAACCTCTCACCTGCACACTCATTGCACACATTAACCATACCTGTCTAATAAAATATAAAACAATGACACAGTAAGATATCAATAAGTTCTAAACTAGCCTAACATCCTACTGAAATCAAAATGTGAAAACGTGCACAATTATACTCAATATTCGAAAAGTTAGACAAGATGATAAAGTGACATATAACCATATAATTCCACATGCAACAACTATCCATCAATATAATTATGTTCCAAACACAACATCATATTCATTAGTATCCATGACATCATAAGAAAATGCGACAACATATAAATTAAGCTAAATTGGCACTATACGCCTGAATGTCCACACATGTCTAATAAGATCCAATCTCTAATATAATGTCCATGATATAACAAAACTCTGTCAAAACATGTCTATGAGCAAAGAAACAACAAGCTACTGAGCTATAAAAAGTGTGGGCACTACATCCCCCTCTACTGAAATTATACTTCCTCCTGGAAGTCACTGAAAGAGATAGGGATATCTAGCCCTCAGTGGCATCGCATCCTCCCAGGTAGTTGTTGTCTCATCGTATCAGTCCCACTGTACTCTAATGTGATCCAAGTTTCAACCCCAAAGGGCTAACCTTCGGTGCTCCAGTATGTGTACAGGATCCAGTCTCCACTGTCCTCCATCCTCTACCTGTAATGCTGACCAATCCAAAACATGAGAAGCATCAGGTACATATCTACATAGTACAGAAACATGAAATACATCGTGGGCCCATGTAAGGCGTGGTGGCAAAGCTAGGTGATAGGCAACTGGACCAATTACCTCTAAAATATCAAAAGGCCCCACAAAACAAGGCGATAGCTTAGAACCCTTTCCATAACAGATAGGACTCTTATGCGGATGAACTCTCAAGAAGACTTTTTCACCCACTGAGAAGTGACGATCAATCCTCTTAGTGTCTGCATACACCTTCTGGCGTGCTCTGGCCTACTCAAGATGACGTCTAATCAAAACAACCTACCACTCTAAATCCTAAAGTTAGGCTGGTCCAGAATAATCTTGTCATCTAGTCTATCCCAACTCAAAGGTGTCTTGCAAGGTCATCTATACAAAGCCTTGTAAGGAGCCATACCAATGAAACTATGATAGTAGTTGTTGTAGGAAAACTCAACTAGATGTAAATAATCTTCCCATTTCTTCTTCTGATCCATGACATACATTCTTAACATGTCCTCCAACACCTAATTTACCCTCTCTATCTACCCATTTATCTCTGGATGATAAGCTGAACTGAAATTAATCTGAGTACCTAGAGTGGCCTGAAAAGAAGTCCAGAAAATTGAAGTGTAGATAGTATCCCTATCCTTTATGATGGTCTTCAGAATCCCATGCAACCTAACAATGTCCTCCATAAACACTTTGGAAATGGCCTGTGTACTATAGGTGACCTTGGTGGGCGAAAAATGCACAACCTTGGTCAATTTATCCATGGTGACCATAATGGTGTCATGACGATAAGAAGACATAGGAAGTCCGACTATGAAATCCATGGAAATCACATCCCATTTTCACTCAAGAATATCATGAGGGTGTAAAAGTCCTGCGGGATGTGAATGCTCTACCTTAACCCTCTGACACTCAAAGCATCATGCAACAAAATCGGTTATGTCTCGTCAAAGACCTGGCCAATAATATAACTCCCTCAGATCGGCATGCATTTTCTTCACTCCTAGATGTGCCGCATATGGGGCTCGATGAGCCTCTATGAGGATGAAGTTACACAGATCACCTGACTTAGGCACGTAGATGCACCTGTGGAACTGAAACAAAACATTTGTCTCTAAAACACACCCAGAATATCTGCCCTCTAATGAACCCTGTGACTCCAACATTTGTCTGGCTCCCTCATAAAACCTGTCCTCTAGAAGGTGCTCAAGAATCCTGCCTCTCAAATCTGACTAAAGTGTCAAGGAAGCAAGCACATGTCATCATCTACTAAGTGCATCTGCAACAACATTTCCCTTCCCTTTGACATATTGAACCTTCATGTCATACTCACATAAGAACTCCATCCAACACCATTGATGAGCATTGAGGTTCAGCTGTGAGAATATATGTTGTAAGCTACGATGGTCTGTCCTCAAAATGAAAGGTCTACACAAAAGGAAGTGTCGCTAATGCACTAGGGCATGAACAACTGCTGCAAGCTCTAAGTCATGAGTAGGATAATTAACCTTATAGTCCTTGATTTTACGAGACTCAAATGTAATAACCCAATGCTCTTGCATAAGAACTATTCCCAAACCCTCTAGTGATGCATCAATACAAACAACAAAATCCTCTGTCGAGTTTGGGACTGCTAAGATGGGTGTCATGGTTAACCTTTCCTTAAGAAACTGAAATGTCTACTCACACTTCTCTAACCAATCAAACTTCTTCCCTTTCCTTTGAAGAGAAGTGATAGGGTGAACAATCCTAGAAAGGTCCTATACAAACTTGCAGTAATACCCTACTAAACCCATGAAACTCCTTACCTCAGTAACTGAGGTGGGTGTTGGCTAGTCCAAGATAGCCTGTATCTTAGAGGGATCTACATAGATACCCTCACCTGAAATGATATGACCCAAGTACTAAATCTCTGTCTGAAAGAAGTTACATTTTTCCAAGTTCCCATACAACTTCTTCTCTCTCAAAACCTAAAGTAATTGTCTCAAATGCTCCTCTTGTTCCTCCTCAGAACGAGAATAAATCAATATGTCATCAAGGAACACTAAGAAAAAAATATCCATAAATGTCTTGAATACTCCATTCATGAGGCTCATGAAGAAAATTGGGGCATTGGTCAATCTAAATGGAACAACTGTGAACTCATAATGCGCGTAATGTGTTCGAAATGCTATCTTATGAATGTCAGCATCTGAAATGTGCAACTGATGATATCCTGACTTGAGATCAATTTTGGAGAACACTCTCACTCCCTGCATCTGATCAAATAAGTCATCAATCCTAGGGAGCAGATAACGATTCTTTATTGTGACCTTATTGAGTTTTCTGAAGTCTACACAAAGTCTGAGAGAACCTTTCTTCTTCACAAATATGATAGGTACTACCCAAGGAGATACACTAGGGAAAATGAGACCCTTATCTAACAACTCCTCTAACTAAATCTTGATCTCCTGAAGCTCTAGAGTTGTCATCTGATAAGGTTCCCTAGAAACTAGTTCTGATATAGGTACTAAATCAATGGTGAAATCCACCTCTCTGTACGGTGGTAACACTGGAAGCTCCCTTGGAAACACATATACATACTCCCTCAAAACTACATGATCATCTAAGGGTGAGTGCTCTGGGGTGCTCTCAGATCGGTCACTGATAGTGATAGAAAACAATTGACAACCCTTACCCATGCTCTGCTTGAGTTGCTTGGCCGATATCATGCGCAAGGAGATAGGCCTCTACATCCCTGATATCATAACTACACTCCCAAGATCATCCTGACACTGAATGACTTTATTTCTGTAATTCACCTTTGCTCGATGAGTCTCGAGCCAATCCATACCCAAAAATACCTGATAGGAACCTAGATGGATAACTCAGAGATCAAGAGTAGTGGAGAAGGCTCCTAAATCAAGTACACAACTCTCCACATACAAGTCCACAGTGAGTTTGGCCCCAGAGGCCAACTCAACCTACCAACTATCTGGTTGCCTAGCCACCACTAGCCCACATTGGTCCACTATAGAAGGTTATATGAAGGAATCTGAAGCACCTAAATCAAAAAGTACTGAGATGGAAATACCCCTGATAGTACTTATCATCTCAATGACTGAGGCTTGATGCTCGGCCTGGCAGTTATCAACCAATGCATATACACGATGGGTGAGTCCCACGTCACTCACCATCTACTCAGATCTAGTAGCTCTCTGTGTATGCATGGTATTGGGTTTGTGTGGGCACATGCGCACATAGTGATAAGGAGATCCACAAATAAAACAACCTCCTGTAGCCCTCTAAGATGGGGTCCCTCATGTGCTCTGGTGTACTAATCCTGTCAGTCAAACCCTAACAGACTGTTGTGTGTAAGCTAGATGTGCCTGTTGAGTGCCTTGCCTCTTATACCTAGCTCCACAAAAACCTCCTCTAGAAACACCTCTCTAACATCCCTATGTCTGTCTATCCCCCTACTGCGGGTGGCCCTGCTGCTGTGTCTATCGTTGCGGGTGTGGTGGAGCCCTCGTGGCTACTAGCGGAGGCCAAAATCCTCCTCTATGGGGTGGTGTAATACCCCATGACCTCTGACTATGAAATGCATGTATCCTCTCCTGAAACTTTCTCTTGTTTCTATCTCGATGCTCCTGTGCCTTGGTCCTATTCTCCTCAGCTAAGTAGGCCTTCTCAATGGCCTTTTCAAGTTGTGGGAGGAGATAACATCCTAACTACTGCTATATCTACATTAAGGCCTCGAATAAACCTGTTAACCTGTAATTTCTCATCTTGAAGGTAGTCCACATACTGTAGGAGATCTAGGAACCTACTCTCATACTGTGCTATTGTGCCAGATCCCTGTCGTAAGTCATGAAACTCATCGATCCTCTTCTACACGAAATACTCTGACATATAACGAGCCTTGAAACGCTCCTCGAACATCTCCTAGGTTACTGTCTCTCGAGTCAGATGGAGCTTACACTCCTCATTTCTCCACCAAACACCTGTTGCATCTCAAAGGAGGTGTATAACGAACCTTGCCTTGACATTGCTCTCGTAAGATTGCAAGCTAAAACAACTATTTAAGCTAAGGAGCCATGACTTAGCCCTAAAGCCATCCGTAGAGCTGGTGTAAGCGGGAGGCTACAAGCAAAGAAGGTCCCTGATCACACTACCTGTATCTTAATCCTTGCGATGTAATCCAATAGGAGAAGGGGGTCACCTATCCTTGAATGGTCCCTCAAGACTATGTGAGCGGCTATGACGGAACTAGGCTACCCTCTTGTGATGAATGGAAGGGCTACGCAACCTCTCCTGCCTCAGTGTATCATGTTCTGGTGGCTCTGAATGCACGTCCTCGCCTATCAGCTCCTCCTCTCCTAAAGGTATTTCCTCTCTCACCTCCTGCGGTCATGGTAGATGCTACTCCACAACGCCTATCAACTGGTGCAAGGCCTCTAATATCTAAGGCCCTAATTTAGGTACCGATGGTTCCCGCGTAGGTGCACTACACCCCATGCCTCTAGCTGATTGATCTTGCTTGGGTGCCATCCTATGCACGAGGTGAGCGAGAAAGTTATTAACTTAAAATTTAATGGTTTTGGATGGTGTTTTATTATTATTATTATTATTATTATTATTTTTAAATCCATTTATTAAATTTTATGTTATTAACATTACCATTAACTATCTTGATTTATTTTCCCAGAGTGTCTGCATGTGCGAACCTCACTCTGATACCAAATTTCATGCCCCACCTTGGGACACTGTAACCCACACCCAAGTGTAACTAAAAATTAGGGTAATTTTTTTTTGAAAAGATTACTAACAATACTAAAAGTAATTAGATAAATTGATTCCCGAAATTAATATTTGCTACAATTTTTACCAATGAGGATAAATATAAATTTTATTGGACTATAGTCTGAGGGAAAAGCATATTAGACAAACATCAAAAGTTCCACAATCTAAAACAGTGAAGTCAAATGGAAAATCTAGGAAAGGTATTTGGTCAAAATCATCTTTTGAGGAAAAACCTCCTTCCAATAATGTAGGATAGTAAAATCGTTGTGATTCTTGTTGCCAAAAAGTAAGGAGAAGATTTTGGAGCAAATCTTCCTAAAACAACAAGATAAGATTTGACTTCAATAATACATCTCTCTCCATATTTTGTGGAGATGGAGATATTAGTTGTTAGTATTAGAATAAAGATAATATTATATTGTATTTCCTAAAATAAGGAGTTGGTTGGATGCATGAATTATAAAGGCAACCTTCCACACTGAGATATGTAATTCTTTTTCCCAAAAAATAAAGATTTGTTCTTTCCTCTCAAATATTTTGTAGTTTTAAAATCGGAAGTATGATTTAAATTCTCTTCCAAGGAATGATCTGGACACTTATTTCAAGGAATTTGGATCTTTGTATTTATGTTTATGTTCATTCATTTGTCTTTAATTCATTTTGTTGTATTATTTTTATCTTTGTATTATGAAAATCCAGTCTATTGTGAACCTGCAGGTGTTTTGTTTAATTATGTTTATTTCCAACTCAATAATTTCAATTTATGCAAGTGTGTTTAAATTCCTGTAAGTTTGATTTCCTTCATGCAAGTGTGATTTATTTCATGCAAACTTTATTTCTACAAGTGTGCCTTTAAGTTTCTACAAGTGTGATTTATTTTATGCGAGTTTGGTTTGTGTTAAAAGGGGCCGCTTTCCAAGACCTTCTTGTCTTAGTGAATATAGCCATTGGACACCAACCATGGATAAACATTATTAATGGCAAGGATTGATGACCCTCTTCATTAGCTCTATGGGTGGTTAGTTGGTTCAGTCCATAATATGAGGGTTTGATGAGCTTCTTCGTTCAGAACATTCAATTGTTTAATAATGTATGGTGGAAGCGGGGTCATCCTAAAGACTAGTGTCCGTAATCCGATATCTAGGTCTAATTGGTTTTTGGGCCCATTTGGTTTGGGGCCATTGGATCACAACCGTAAACTCTCTCTGGCTGTGGTCCTTGTATGGTCATTCATGGAATATAGACTCTATTTCTAGGGGTAGTAAATAGTCATAAGCCTTATCAGATTCAATGTTTAAAATATTTAATTATTTAATTTTGTCTGAGTATCGTGATGGTGTTCTAAGGAAAAGCATATGAAGTCCATTATCTATGTATGTAAGTGATTTGGGATCATTTTTTTGGGGGACCCATGGATCACTACCATATGTTCATTCTTGTTCTAGTCCGTTAATGGTCATGTATGAATTTTATCTACGGAAATAAATAATAAATTAATATAAATAAATAAAAAACTATACTATGTTTTTGTATTTTTTAACATAAAGGAAATGAAACAATACAATGTAGCTAATCTAATTAAAAGAAATATTTTTGTGCTTTTCTGGAAATTTTTCAATTAAATGAAGAAATGAAATCATCTAATCTAATTAATAAATCCGACAACAAACAAAACATGGATGTAGTTGTTTACCTGTGTAGAAGAAATCTAATCTATTCTAAATAATTAAAAATTATCTAAACTATGGATATCAATTAAATATTCTACTCTTCCTTAGAGGCACGAGAAGAAATCAAATATTCTTATAAGCTTTTCTTCCCCTGCGAATTCCTTGACAAAAGTAAAGAAGGTTTCTATGGAGGATCTTCTAAATGAAATGATACTTCGGATGATTTCTAAATTAACACAAAATATTTCTTCTAGAATAACCTCTTTGTAAGCATACAGAGATAGGCAAATGAAGCTATCTATCCTAAGAAATCTATGTTGAAGGAAATGATCTACTATAACTATTCAATGATTTCTACAATGGAAATGGAAATTCCTTTTCTACTGTAGTAAATAATGTGTAGAAATATTTCATAAAGAAAGAATGAAAGAAATGATAAAACGAAATTACAACCCCAACCTGGTATTTGAAGTGATGTGGAAATCCAGTTGTGGTGTGATATTTTATCCCCTCAGTATTATTTTTTGACCTTCGGTGTCCACACGAGTCTAGGGAGATGGGAATGCACAGGAAACTAAAAGAAAGTGTTGGAGAAAGTAATTACTTACTGAACAGTGTGGGTGCAATACAAGTAGAGGAAGAGCAATGTAAGTGAACAGAGCTTGACTATGTAATATCTAGCAATATTGTAGTAACATAACATAGTAATACACGACAAAATTCTCTAGCCATTTTTAAATAAGAAGTGATGGTTTTATATAAATTTGGTTAGGATGTGCAATATCACACTTGACATCCATGGGGTGCCACATCAACACATGAAGGGGTATTTAAATAGTCAATTAAAAATCACAAGTGAAAGAGGACGTTGCCACAAGTCAAGAAAGCTTTAAATGAGCTAAAATGATTGAGAAACATGTTCTATAAGTGAGCTAAAGTGAAGCAACACATGTCTAATTCACGCATGAAGAGTTATGGAAAATTTAGATAAGACTTCCAACCTGGGTAGGGTGGTGATTATAGGAACTCTGCCTAGGCATGGCAGTGGTTTTGTAACTATAGGCCAAAACCAAGGTGAAATGATGCAGAAAGCTACCAAAAAGTAGGAAATGGCTAACCAAGGTAAACTAGGCTACAAATATAAGTTACAAAGATGTTAAGGAGCTCAAACACATTTGAAAAATACATGAATCACCATTAGGGTCTTTGAACCATTTTCTGACAATGTAACATGTGAAAATTTTGGTGCATACATATTTCCCCCCTCAGAGAAGCATTTTAGCCATGAAGAGGCATAACATGTAGAGTCCAACTCTAGAATTCCTTAAATAGGGAGTTAGAAGCTATACTTGACCCACCCATGTGCTGGAATGTCACCATCTAAGCTCCCGCTACCTGCAAGATGAAAGAAAAACTCAAGTTAAAATAGATATGATATAAAAAAATAAACACTAAAGCAAAATGGCAAGAGGACTTACCATTTGCGCTAAGATAGAAGTATGCCTGCTCCAACGCTCTAACCCTGTAAAGCATATACACTCAAAAATAAGTTTAAAGAAAGAATATATATAACAAAAAAACTCATTTTCAAATTCATTTGCACATATCCTCATTGTAATTGTTGAGCTCTAGACCAACCGTCACCATTTTAAGTGAGAGTATATTCAAAACAATGAGTGTGATGACATGATCATGGCTCTGCAAATGAGAGATTGAGGGCAAAGAAAAAGGTTAGTATTTCATGTTTGTTCATTTAAAACCTTAAATGTGAAATTTTGAGAAATCTACACCTAGGGGGATTATTTTCAAAATTTATTGTGTTAAAAAATTCCTTAGCGGGTAATCTAGGTTGTTCTACCTTTTATTTCATGCAAAAGTGTCTATTTTTATCTTTTTTTAGTTTTTGGGTTAAAGATGGCCACTTGTCCATTCTGGACATGACTGCCACTTTGTGTAGGGAGGTAGTCACAAAAGTGCCACCCTACCCAGGGTGGTAGTGCTATGTGTTAGTGCTCAAATCAATATCACCCCTCTGACTTGTACGTGTTTTCAAAAACAATTTATGTTATCTAGTTTACCCATGTTAAAATGTGAGTTCAAACATTATAGTCATGCTAAATCTATCTAAAAATCCTGTGTTTAGGTTTTTTTTCTTATTTTTTAGTCAAGGATCATGTTAGACATATATTTCTCAAAGATCCCTGCAAAAAAATGATTGTGAATCGGTTTTAAATCATGAAAAAATCTTTTATATACCATTCCCAGGTTGTGTTGCAAATTTCATGTTTGGCTCTGTCACCAGATGATACGTGGCATTTCCCAGTTAGTTCTAGTTTGATCGAATTAAGTTTAAAAGTTACAACAATTTTATAACATCAACAATTTTATAACCTGGACTTGAGGCCTGATGAATATTCCTTCTAATATTCGCAGTCAAAAAATGCAAAAATAGAAATTGACTATGCCTCCAAAGAACTACATGTGTCACAAGTCGGTTGAATGCGGTGGATAAGAGCCAAATTTTATTTCTTAACACTAAGGTGATAAATTATAAAAGTGAAAATAAGCTCCCAAGATTTGCCAAGGACACACAACGCTTTCTCATGTAAAGATCAGGGAAGCAGGTCATTGGAGAAAATTGGTAACTTTGGGTTCAATTGAGAATGAGAACAAATATTCAAAAATGGCCCATAGCTCTGCCACTATTAGGATGCAACCAAATGTCAAATTCAATATGGAAATCAAAGGAGGACGATCAGGTCAAGTAGCTAAATGTGTTTGTGTTTAAAACACAATGCAAAATTGTAAAAATTTTCCTCAAGCCCGCATTGCATAAGGCTACTCCACGCAGATGGCTCATATTTAAGATTGGAAAAAGTTAAATGGAGGGCCATGATTCAATGCATTAATAATGAATGCCACCATTAATGTATTTTTTGAATAAATCAAAATGAACTTTGAAGTTTTACAATTATTTATTTTTTTGCTATTGTTTGCTGAGATTTGGATGTCATTGTTAACAAAATTTCTTAGAGGAAAACATGAGATTGATTATAGAACACGAATTGAGAACCAAAGATTCAAAATTATTCGAACCTAAGCTGAAATGGATGGATATTCACTTGAAAAATGGAAATAACTAAGATGCTCCCATACTTTTATTCATTTGCAAGTAAATTTGAAGTAAAACTAGGGAATTAAAGATGAAGACTATACCATCGGGTTTTCCAGTTACTTCTGAAATCACTAGTGATGTAGAGAAAATCATGGATACAAATTTGATAAATACTAACTAAGATGAATTCTTGTAAATACTAAATAGCCAAACAAGATTGAACTAATGGAGGCAATTCAAGCTAGTAATGTTGCTTTAGTTAGTGTTATACTGCCCTCAGTAAACTGCCCATAACTAGTAAGACTCTGTGCCATGAATTATAATCTAGAGAAGAGGGAAGTACTAGATGGAAGTGATAAAGTGGTATTAACTTTGACACCCACAACCATCAGGATAATGCTAAAATTTCTTGTGATTAAAAATCCAATAACCCTAGGTATTGACTTAGCCCTACAAGATTATGAAGCTAAGAAAAAGGTGTATGCCCCACTTATAAATACCAAATGGATTTTATTAGAGAAGAATTCAACCACTTGAATCCCTAAAATACTTGTTAGGGCACAATTCATTAAGGAAGCAAAGAATGTGATGATATTGTTGAGTCAAATGGATGGATTAGAGACAAAGAATGAATTCAAGGAGTGGATGTGCACCTGTATGTGGATATTTTTTGATAAGATGGGGAACATTTGTTGGATAACCTTCATTGTAGAAAAAATTCATGATCATATGATAGCATTAACAATAAAAATTAAGATGGGTGGCACTGGAGAACTCAAATTCTACATGATGACATACCTAATTTGCAACATTGTAGGCCACAGGCATTTCCTTGGCCTTGTGTCATATGCTGATTTCAAAAAATGCCAAATGCATGATATTTTCCCCAATTACAATTGAGTAGGTGGGAAGGATATGTAAGATTGGTAAATGATGCATTTTTTGCACCTATTATATGCTTGTTTAAACCATAATGGGAACAATATAGCATTTCATATGAGCCTAGGCAAACAATTCATCTAGGTACTCTTTCCCTTCAATTATAAGGCTAGATTAATGGAAGATGAGATGAAGAGGTTTGAGGAAAGGGCCAATTATGACATCAGGTGGGTATTCAATAATCTTGGAAAAAAATTGAACATGAGCCTCAATTTGAGTATTATTGGATGCATTGCAGAGATGAAGAAGAGGTCAGGCTAGGAGACTTCTCAAGAGTGACCCTCACCCAAATTATAGACTTCAAGATTGTTTTTATCCCTAAGGGAGTTGTTGTGAGTCAATATTAAATTGATCAAAATGTGGACAGAAAACCAATGGCCCCCTTGATTTGGAATGAATAGGAGTAAAATGACTCATGTGCTCGAATAAATCATGTAATGAGGAGAACATTAAATTGGTTAGCCCAAAAAAATTTGATTGGTCAATTAAAAGAAAAAGATTTCTTAATAAATTAAGGGATTTGGTAAAATTGAAAGATGACCTTCCTCCCTTGAAAGAAGGAACTGATAGAATGGATCCCTTAGGAGAAATGGCCCCTCAATTTCCTTTAGGAAGGACTTGCACATGAATAGTTGATGAATGGACTTTTGCTACTAGTGGCACTAGTACTTCCATGTATGCTTTTAAGTAGAAAATTGACGAAATGCTCCTAAAATCAATGAAAAATGTTATTATCACAATGGAGTTCCACTACAATCAAAAGGAAAGGGTCCAAATACACAAAGGGCACCTATAAAAGTATTTCCAAAATTTCAGAAAACTAAAAAAGATAATGAGAGGAGCCATAAATAGTAGAAACATCCAATCTAAATCACAGAGTGTTGAAAGAAAGGTGGCACCAGGTATTAAGAAATTTGAAAGGACACACAAGAGACACAAAGTTGTGTATGAGCCAATTCTAGTCAGATAAGGTGCTCATAGACACAAAAAACATAAGCACAGGGATGAAGTGATTGACCCTCCAGTATAGGAAAGGATTAATGTTTCCCAAGTATAATATGTAACATTAGTGCCTTTATTTTAATCTTTTTATTTATAGGGAGTGAAAATTAGGAGCACTTAGGAACAAACAACTCAAGATAATTTCTTATCTTATCCAGTATATAGTAATCTCTTAAATCAACATGTGAAAAATTATGAAGCCACGTCAGTTGAAAGTGTTAGTGTACCTTAATTTGAACAATTGCAAGAGTCAGCAAAGAGTCAAGTAGAGATAATGGATGTTCATACTGGTGAGGATTTTACCACATCATATGCACTTAACATGTTTATTGATGAACAAAAAATAAAGAATGTCAGTGATATTCAAATGAGTGAAGAAGTAGAAAAAACTACTCATTTGTCTACTAATGAAATTAGAGTTCAAACATCAGAGGTGTTCTATGCAGATTAGACAGATCCATATTTGAACAAGCCATAAGTACATAATAGAAAAAAAATTAAGTTCAAAGGTATTAGATGAAAAATATCACACCCATGAATTCAAGGTCACTAAGGATAGTGAACCATCTCAAACAAGGAAATATGGATATGAAAAGATGGCAGAAGTTGCACAAGATGAAACTTTTAAGGATAATTTTGTTGATAGTGTGGATGTACAATACTTTGGTAAAGTTAAGGAGATAGTAATGGAAAGCCAACCCACCATGTCATAACATGAGGTATAAACAGAGAAAAAATATGATAATGTGTCAGCTCAGTAGCCTCCAAAGGAGATGGAGTTCATGAAAGGAAAAGGATTTCCTGTAATAGAGATATCAGCTCAATAAACTCCCCAAAAAAAGGTTGATATTGCATCAACTGAATAAATGAAGAAAGAAAAGATTGTAATCACAAATTTAACTCACAAGGAGACTGGTCAGCCCAAACTCAAGATCAAGAAGGAAAACAGTCAGGGGAAGTGCAAACACATATGAGAATAAAGAGATAAATGTGCAATCTGAATAGGAAAAGAAGGAAGAACATTATGTCCAAAATGTACAACGGATGTCCAAGTAGTTGGTGGTTGTCCCCAAGAAACGTCAATAAGAACTGCATGAAAAAACCATTTGGACCACTCTTACAAAAAGCTAGTTAGAAGAGCTAATCTCAAAGGAAGAAAAGGAAATTATCCCTATGGAGGCTATAGATCTCACAACTCTATCTTTTCCAAAACAAGATGAGCCTCCAAAATTGCCATAGTTCTCACCAAAACTTGTAATGATCCACTAGGATCTAAAAATTTAGAAGTGGAAATCCCTAATGAGGAAAAGATAAGAGAAAATATAAGAGCTGGTGATTATAGTTTCTAACTTATTCCCTTAGGAAATCCTTCAAGATATCAATAGAAATAGGGAGCATCATAGGTAGTAAGTGACTTGTTGCAAAAGTTTGAGGAGGATAGAATAACTAAGAAATAATTGACAGAACAAGTCAAATATTTGTGTTCTAGTCTGCAATACTGAATTGGGTAGTCTAGTCAAACTCAAGCAAGTATCTCTACAAACACTCTTGAATGAAGGGAAAATATTGATAAGGCTATTAAGAAAATTGAAGATGTGGACACATGGGTTGAGAGGTTGACACAAAAGGGAAAAGAAGAAATTGAAGAAGAAAGGAAAAAAGTATGAAGTGCTCAAAAATAAAATTAATGAAATTGATGAACTGATTGAGCAATGTGATAACAAAATATTCTATTTTGAAGGAATTTTTCCCAAGTTAAACCATATAAATCAACTTAGTGATGAATTAGCTGAAAAAAAGGGATTGTGCCACAATAATTCATGGTAACTCAGCATGTTATGGATGATTTAGAAAGGATCGGGGTGGAAGTTTTGAATGGAATCAAAGAAAATATAGAAGCCAAAAGGAAATGGGTTGATGATACCTTAGATGGTATTTATTCAAAACTTAAAGATATGGTTTTTAACAATTTCAAGAAAAGCTATGGTGATCTAAAGTCTAACTTTTTATTTACTTATTTTGAGAAAAACATTAAAAAAGATGAATTATCTTATGAGTTTATTAAAACAATGAGGAAAATTGAGAACAAAATTACAGAGTTGAGGGCTAAACCATTAGAGTTTAAGCAGAAAATGGGTCACTCTATCGATGTAATAAATAGGAAGATTTTGATCTTCCAACACCATTTATGGCCAGATGAAGAAGAAATCAATGAGAGTTTTCAAAGGTATGATGCATACGTGGAAAGGCTACCAAAATAAGAATAAGAAGCAAGAGAAGAAGCTGAAGAAGAAAAGGATGCAGACATTAAAAATGATGAACAAGCTTAGGCATGTCATTATTAAAAATTTATCTTCTTTTCATATTTAATTTGTAACTAATGTTTTATTTGGTACTATTACATCATGAAGGATGAACAATACTTTTAAAAATTTTATTCTCTCATATAAATTGTAATTCGATACAATACATTAGATATTTATATTGCTTGGATGAAATTTTATGTCCATTATAAAATTATATAAACTAATGAGATGTTTATACTCTTTTTATTTTGAAAAATACAAAATGGGGATCTATAGGGGCCCCAGTCCATGAAAATAAAGATTACATATATCCTCAAGAGTTTTATCACAAAATAAGGGACAATAAGAATAAACTTTAGGAATCCAATACCACAAACTCCTTTACCACAAAATCCTCTTTATAAAGAGGAAGTTTTTTCACTAATTTTGTTTCTTAAGCCCATGTTCTTCTATCCCTAGTGTCATTTGAACAAAAATAATGTCTCATGTTAGTGTTTAAGACATACCCATTGACAAAATGTCATCCATAATAGATAAGGTACCATCTAATAGACTAAGAAATTATGACCGCATCTTGTAAGAAGAGACCCATTCACCCATATCCAAACCACCTTTAGAAAACACCCTTTTTCATCTGATTTTGGTAGAAGAATTTGGCTAAGAATCATGAACTGGAAGGGAAATCATAACTGACTTTAGAAAAAATGGAGTAGAAGGAATGGAGGTAGTAACTAGAGTAGAAGGCATGGAGGTAATAACCAGAGCAGAAGGAATGGAGGTAATAATTGGAGAAGAAGGCTTGGAACTAGACTCATCCTTATACTTTTTCACCAAAAGAAATGATGGTTCAGGCACTGGAGGGGGTGTAGTCATTGGTTATTTTACCTCCAAAAATGAAAAACGATGTTATAGTGCATTCAAATTATGGTAAAGGGAAGGCACTGTATTCAGTGAGATCTCTCCATCTAGCACATATGATTCTAGGAAAATCTCTTTTACAAAAATGCTTCATTACAAATAAATTGGCATACATGATTGCCTATAATATGTACATTAGGCATAATCACCATCCAAAATCTCCTCAAATCATCAAGAATTCTTTGATACTCAAGCTGGACTAGATGAAAATACATCCTATGAAAGGCAGAAAACATGAGATTTTTTTTTAATCAGACATCTAGCTAGTGCAACTTGAATAGCTGCAGTTGTCAAAGGTCTAGTATAGTCCCTAGAGTCATCAATCTTAAACAAAATTCTCAAAAATGTTTCATCTGGACCTAAATAATTAAAAAAAATGCAAATCTTCAGAAGATATCTCATTCAAGTTGGATGCTACTAGTGTTTTTTCCATAATGTAGATGAATTTCCTCAAAATTCTTATACTCACAAAAGAATGTATGAATTGATGAAGTAGATAGTGTGTTTTTATAGGAATCTTGAGACACATTTGTTGAGATGGATTTAATTATGGTAAAATTGCCTCTGATATCTAAATAAGATATCTGCATGAGGAAATTAAAAGTTGAAATGGATTGGCAGTGAGAAAAAATTGTGAATTGATATTATTTGACAAGAATCATGTGTGGAAACTAACCCAAAAAGGAATGAAAATCAACGTGCATCATCCAAAATGGATTCTTGAAAGTAAATTAAGAGCATCCATCAAATCAAATCACCTGGAGGAGCTCAAAAATCATCAAAAGCAGATATCTTGTCAGCAAGTTAAAAAGAATAATTAAATAAATGGCCAAAAGTTATGACATAACATCCCAGTCATATGTAAACAAAGAAAAATATGTAAAAATATCATATTTCTCACACTTGACAGCATTTGATGAGTCATCTCCATGAGAATAACATAAATTGAATTATATATTGTAAAGAAGGATATTCTTTTGAAAATCCATGTTTTTGGGGGGGAAATTGAGGAGTAAGTGAGAAAATAGAATTGTATAAATGCAACGAGAATAATCTCACATAAAGGGGGGTTAAATTTTCTAAAATTTTAGAAGAGAAAGGAAAAATGAGAGAAAATTACTTTTCCCAAGAAATTTTCTGAGAAATATATTAATTTTTGTAAGCTTTCTGATTAAAACATCTCAAGATGGTTGCAAGTGTATAATGATTGAAAAACATTGAGACTGTAAATCAAACTTTCTCTTTCTAATAAATTTGATTGATCTTTAAGTTAATTTTGTTTTCATCATGATCGTTTGTGTCTGATTTTAAGATGATATATTTCAAAATAGCTATTCATGTTCCTATTACAGTCTTATTTTACAGATCTCTCTGAGTCACACAAAAAATTATTCTTCTAGTAGCATAATGGGAATTATAATTGTACTGTGAGAAGAGATTTCATATCATATGTGCAGTAAACAATTTTGAAAGCATTATGTCTCTATTTTATTAAATTTCAATTGCAAGTATTTGACTGCATCTTAGGTGTGATAAATTATAGATCCCTAACACTTTGTTGAGTTTTTAGCATGACATTTTGTGTTTAATTTATCAAATATTTTGTGAAACCATGCATTCTTGGGACTCCATGAATGTATATCTTCTAGTTGAAGGTACATTATGAGCTATTTGAGGTTTTTTTGTCTTTCACTGTGAAGATTTCCTAGCATTTGTTAAAAAGTTTCTAAAATTTTGTATAATCAACTTTATCTTACTTAATTCCCTAACCAAATACATCTAAAACCGAAAAATCCCACCAGAACTACCCATGTTTTCCTTGTTAAATCGAAAATATGGATAAGCAAGTTGGTTCCATTATTTTCTTTAGTAGTCTGAACCTTGTTTTAGGAGACATCTACACTATTTAAAGTGGAAAGTCATGATATTTAGACTTTGTTAAATTGACCTTGTCTTCCCAAGGTTATTTCTCAATTTCCTTATAAAGGAGTATCAAATACTACTAATATATTCATTCCCCTTACAAATACAGATTGCAAAATGGGTCCTTTCACCCTGACTAAAGGAAAATCCTAAAGTAGGAGGGTAGGTCCTACCCTCAGCACGATGCTACCTAAATTATCCAAGCTTGAGTGATAAAAAATGATGAGATCCATCCCCGACTACAAAACGACACAAATCTAGATTCATCATCCTTTAAGCATCCTTCTCATTTTGTTGATGTTGCTCAACCATAAAGGGAGAACTAATTTGGGTACCAACACCGGTGTGACACCTTTTCGGGGATATTTTTTCAAATATTGATAAATATAGACCTCTAGTAATTTTTGATACATGTTTAGATACAAATACGTGGTCTAAAAATCATCCTATTTTGAGATTTGTGAAAGATAAGAAAGATCAGAAGTTATTTACGTGATATTTCTTGGTTTAAGAAAACTTTGCAAAAAAAAAAATTGGATAAGGATAAATACTGACAAAGGATGTTAATATTTGCCAATATTTATTGAAATTAAGTATTAATTTACAATTGGCAAGTCATTTGTAGTGTTTTATACATCTAAGGTGAAAATTCTTAGTGGCGACTCCATATTTGTTAAAAAATTCTGGTAAGTGCTAGTGTCTTAAGCTTTGATGATTGAAATTTATTTTTGATATAAATTTGGAAGGAAGAAGGTATTTCTTCAAGATATACCTTTCTAAAAATTTGTTTCCAAAACATGGAATGACAAATATGAAAATAAACAAGTCTAGAAAGCTTTGGGAGGTCAAAGATCAAAGGATGAAGTAGTGCCTGTGGTGGAGAGTGACCAACATGTGATAGAGGATTATTTTATTTCCTCTAAAATTTATAGATCAAGCAGTCCTTGTGCCAATTTATATACTCCAACTAGTGAGGGGCCTTCATTTATGACTAATATAGGTATTTCTCATCTTTCTCCTTCATCACTTAGAGTTAATCGAGTTTTATGTGAGACTGAATCTTTAAAGCGTCATTACTTTGAAGATCATACACCATTAACTCAAAGGCCCATTATCCCATAACATTTTAATCCTCCTATAGGATCAACTCCTTAGAATAACATGGATCATCCTCCACCTAGACCTTCCTTTGTTGTCAATGTGTTTGGACCAATAGATTTTAGAGGCATGGTTGGGTATCCTAATGTTGTCTTACAAGATGTAAGATATATGTTTCCCATATTTCAGGGAAATAATGCCATCACTGGTGATCAACACTTAAAACTATTTGTTAATATGATGGAGGATTTTGAAATATAACATGAAGATGTATATGTAAATCTATTCATTCACACTCATGAAGAAGATGAACGCGAATGGTATAAAGCTTTACTAGACAACTCAATAGATCCATGGACAGATATGAAGAATGCCTTCTTACTAAATTATGGGGATAAGAATGACCCAAGGTTCCTCTTATCTATGTTTGAGAATATAAGAAAGGAATCCCAATGATCTTGTTCAGGACTTTAATACCAGATTCAATAAGTCTTTGGCTATATTTCCCATAATTTTGAGGCCTAGTGATGAGTCTTTCCTAATTAAATATTTTGATGCTTTTGACAAGAAAGCTACTTATTATTCAAGGGATAAGAACCCTGTAACTTTAAGGTGGGCCTTCATTATGGCCTTGGAAATTGAAAACAACATTAACATAGATAGAAAACGTCCTAAGAGGGAGGGTATCAAATTTATTAATCTTGAGAAACCTAAGTCAGGTAAGGCAGTGGATCTAGAAGAAGTTGGGATGAATTTGGAAGGAGTAGTTAAGGAAATATCTTATAAGATTTCCAGAGCATAAAAAGGAATAGTAAAGATCTCTTAAGGACAATACCAACCTAAGGGCCAAAACATATTTGGAAATAATCCTAGAGGTGATCACATATTAGATGAGAGAGGAAAAGGGCCCATATAATCATGAAATAAACAACCACAACCAAGAGAAAATAAGTTTTTCCTTGATCCTTTAACTCCTAGGGTTTCCATGGTAGAAGAAAACCATGTTATTGATTGGTGTGACAATTGTTTCTTGCCACATCCCCCTTATGATATAAATGAAGAATTTGAGGAGGAAGATGATGATGAGACTTTTGGAGATGTATGTATGATGGAGTTCCCTGATAATCAACAAAAAGATGTCACTTCTACTGAATTTCTAAGTGCCAAAATTATAGAGTGTTTTTAGGACTCTATTCACTAGGTATCTCCTTTCCCTTCTAGTGATGATGTTGAAGTTGATAAGGTACATGAATTTAAATTAACCAATCATGACTTTGAGTATTTTAGAGCTTTAATGATTAAGAAGTATGATTAGGTAACTCCTGAAGAAGATAGGAAACTACTGATAAATGCAGTGGTTTCTCAAGAAAAGGATTACAATCTAAGAAGTGGATTTGTCAAAGGAGCAGGGCCACAACCCAAACCAAAAAATCCTCTTCTCACTAACATCCCAAAAAAGCCTCCTAAAAAGGATGCACCTAGAAAAGGTCCAGTCACTCCAAATAAATCATGTATCCCAGTTCATGCCCGAGCTATGAAGATTCTCATACCACAAGAAGGGGCATTCACTATCCCTCCCAGCATAGTCTTACCCAAGTACATCCACTATGATATAGCCCAAATGTTGAGTTAAATAAAATCCACTATGCCTATTGTTGAACTTCTTAGGATCCCTGAGCATAGGAAGGGGGAATTTGAGTACTTGGGGCTCAAAGAGGAGGTAGTTTCCTCAGAAAAGAATGTAAATAACATGGATACTCCCCTGTCATAGTAGAAATGGAAGTGCCACAAGCATTAGAAGACCTAGGAGAATTACTTGAGGTATATTTTTGTACTCCTCTTGTTGAATATCAATTGTATGTTGAAACTTTTAATACTACTTTAATCATCAAGGATAAATTAGTGCACAACTGCATGTTTGACTCAGGGGCATCATATAATGTGATGCCTCTTGAGGTAATTAATGAGTTAGATATCAAAGTGATAGTAGCTTTTGGAAAGTATGTTGTTATGGAGTCAAGGGAAGTACTGGTGATTGGGTATGTTAAAGGATTGGTAGTGTAGTTGAAAGATTGCCTGGGAAAATGTTTAACCATGAATGTAGTTATTGTGGATTGTCTTACTAAGTGGGGAATGTTATTGTCATGAAATTGGGCTGCTAGTGTGGGTGGGAGTGTGCAAATGGACATGTCATATGAAACTATACCAATAGAATTAATCCTTGTTAAATTGTAAGGAGAGAAAAAAATGATACATCTAATTGAAGATCCTAACAATGCTTATTATAAAGTGTTATATACAAATGTATATGTTGATAATTTTGTGGGCTATGTAGATAATAAAGAGAATGGAATTGATAAGTGTAAATGTCTTGAACAAAATGGTATCCCCTAGACTTTGATGTTTGATGGATATTTCTCCAATTTGGGGAACGGTGTTGGTGTTGTCTTTGTGTCTCCAAATCAAGAGACTTTCAATTTTTCCTTTAAACTTAAATTTGAGTGCATTAACAATATTACAGAATATGAATAATTAGATATGGGTTTAAGGATTTCTTGGAGGTATGATATCAATGATATAATTGTTAAAGGAAACTTAGAATTGGTAGTCAAACAAATTAGGAAACTATATGCAACCAAGAATCAAAGAATGAAACAATATAAGCATGCAGTTTGGGATTTTATTGAACTGTTTTACTCTTTCAACAATAGTATATCATAACATAATTCAAAATGTTGCTATAGATAGGTTAGAAGTATTGGGATCCAAATTTGAATATTATACAATGTCTCCTTATTGTGGCTATGATATAGAAGTGTTGTTAAGACTATCTGTCCCTGACAATATAAAACATTGGCATGTCTTTGAAGATGATGCCAAGGTTTAGATGTTCTTGTAAAATGAAGGAGAATTTACAAATGAATGTATGGAACAAGAACTAATGGTTTTTGTTTTCAATGGTAAGGAGACCATGTTTGACAAAGATATTATCCAGTTGAAGAGCAACACTATTCTAAGGGGTTTGGTCACTTTAGAGTCAAAATTTGACAATGCTAATATGGTTGTCCATAGACATATGTCATCCTCAAGAGATGAGGAAGATTAAAATTTGAAGAAAGTGGAAAAATCTAGAAAAAAATGGCTAAGTATCAATTTGATTAAGGAAAAGAAGCAATCTTATTTCAACCTGTCAAAAAAATATGAAGACTACTTAGTATGGTAATACTCAGAGCTAAAATCATATAGGAACAAACTTTCTTAAAATGAAATACCTTTAGAACCTAATACTTATTCATTTAGGAAAAAAAAAAGGCCAATCAATCCACTCCTTTCTTTAAAATGCAAGATGAGTTAAAGAAATTAAGGGATGGAGGCATCATACATCCAACAAGATATCCTCATGGGTGGAAAACCTAGTGCCAGTTTGAAAGAAGAATGGGGATATAATGTTAAATGTTCAATTTGGAAATCTAAATAAGGCCTCAATCAAAGACAATTATAATTTTCCTAATATGGATAATATGTTGCAATTGGTCACTGGATCTGAGTTGTTGTTTACTCTAGATGGATTTTCAGGGTATAACCAAGTGGTAGTAAAGCAATCAGAAAGAATCAAAACTACTTTCACTACTCCATAGGGTACCTATGTGTATGTGATAATGTCATTGGTCTTGATCAATGCTATAACTACCTTTCAAAGAGATATCAATGTAGCATTCTCAGGTTATATCAATGATTTTATTATTGTGTATCAAGATCATGTGACAATCTTTTTAAGAAAGAGAATTTTTCACTTGCAACATGTGGAAAATATGCTACTGAGGTGTAGAGAGTATATCATCTCATTCAACCCTAAGAAATGTCGTTTTGGGGTTCAAAAGGAAAAGCTATTCAGGTGCATTGTTTCTGAGGAAGGGGTCATGATTGACCTTGAAAGAGTAGAAGCTATTGGTAAAGTTCATATTCCCAAAACCAAGAAAGGTATTCAGTCTTTCTTTGGTCAAATCAATTTTATTAGGATGTTCATCTCCAATTTTACTGAAATGACTATCCTCATCACAAGTATGCTAAAGAAGGATTAAATTATTAAATAAGAGGAGGGATCTATCCAAGTTTTCAAAAGAATAAAGGAAAAACTAAAAAATGGTCTTGTCTTAACAACCATGTATTACAAAAAGGCATTTCAAATTTTTTACTTTTTCATCTATACTATTACAGAAGGATGAGGAAGGAAATGAAAGGTAGATTGCTTTCTTCAATAAAGCACTACAGGGATTTGAGTTAAAATACACCATCATAGAGAAGAAGGATTTTTCCTTGGTTAGAGAAATAAACTTTTTTAGGCCATATATCTTAAGTGCCAAGATTATAGCTTATGTTCCCCACACTATGGTTAAAGTCATCTTATTAGAAAGTGAAATTTCAAGTAAAAGAGTTCAATCAGTGAAAAATTTACATGAATATGACATGGATATTCAAACCACTAAACTAGTTAGAGGTATAGGTATGAAAAGATAATGGCAAAAATTAATTTGCAAGTAATGAAAGTAAATGAAGTTGAGTAGAGAAATATGGATTTCCATGAGAAACTAGTAAACTATACATCGTATAAGGACATCATATTTTACCTCAAGAATTTGGAGTGTCATGGGCATTTATATAAGCATCAAATAAGGACACTCAAAAAATCCTCTTAGAATTACATCGTCACTGATTATGGGTTGACATGGAATAATCCTGAAGGGGTTCTTCTAAGATGTATTACAGAAGATGAAGATCCCAAATTAATTTCATATTTTCATGAGGGAGTATGTGGGGGTCACTTTGCTGGAAGAGTACCAAACCACAAGATCTTGAGGGCATGATATTGGTGGCCCACACTTTTTAAAAATGTATCCTTGCTGGTAAGAAAATGTGAAAGTTGCCTGAGATTTTCCGGGAAGAATGAAGGCTTCAGGTGCTCTCCATTTACAACCAGTGTCAATTGAAGCCCCTTTTAAACAATGCAGTATGGATTTTGTTGGAGAGATATCAGATCATTCAAGTGTAGACCACAGATGGATATTGGTGGCCACTATTTATTTCACCAAATGGGTTGAGGGTATCCCTACCAAGAAAGAAACTCATTAGATTGTTATGGATACTATTTTAGATCATTTAATTTGTGTTTGTGTACACATCGCCAAAAATCATTTATGAAGATAGTATTATTATTATTTTAAGAATAAGACCTTGTATAGTTTATTATATCAAATTCAAAGTCAAATATTCACATTTAAATATTGGTGTGAGTTATCCTATGTGTCCTCCACTCACATATGGAGGGTCATCTCACATTTAGGGTTAGGTTTAGGGTTTGCTATGTGAGTCCATGCAACTAGGGTTACTCAACACCCTATATGTATCCCTTCATTTTACATTTATGAGCATGCAAAGACACTCCGTTGTCTTTTCTCTTCACGTGAAAGCTTTGTTCTATTATGTAAGTTATTTAGTTATTGATTGATTCTTCCTTGTGATTACATTAGAGCCCATTACGATTGAACCAGAGTGCAACTTCATCGTGGTGAACAGTTTCTGATACGATCCGTCAACTCTTTCATGGTATCAGAGCTTAGATCAGGTAAACGTGCACTCATTTTTTTGAAGTTGTGATTACTCTTGTTTTTCATTTAAAAAAAAAAACTCCTCATGTAATTTTTTGATCATTATATTCTGGTCTTTCCTTGCTAATATATTTAACTTCTTGCTCTTGGAAAGTTTTTAGGTTTGCTGTGATATTCGTGCATGTGCAGGCATTCTTGATCTATCAGGGGTTTTACAGCTACGTTTAGCTAGCTTCGCAGCTAAATTCTAGCAGATCATTTAAAATAGAGGTTAATTTATAGTTTTTAATTTTTTTTTTAAATGGAATTTTTAGATCTCTGTTTTTAGTCTCTCTTATGTGTTTGCTTGGTATTTTATAGATTCAGGTTCGAATCTCAGGTTGAAGGTTTTTTGGTGTTCTTCTCCTCCAAGCTATACCTTCCTCCCAACCAAGCTCTTCCAATCAACTTGCCATGAGCTCCTTTCAAATTGAGTTGCTGCCTGTGAGCTCTTTACAAGTCGTTTTTGTGTCTTACATTTTTTTTTGTGTTGTTCAGGACCTACCCCAAGCTGTATTTTCTTTAACCCCTTAGCACCCATCGTATTCCTTCTCTGGCTCGTGTTTTCTCTGACCGAGCTCCATTTTCATCTTTCTGAGCCATTTTCTGGCACATTTTGATCTCCTTTCTTCCTTCCTGCGATCTTCCACCTCACCCTGAAGTCTTTTTCCACCTTGGGCACTTCCCCTTCTCAATCCACCTGCTTCCAACAGCCCTCCTCTACTCAGCATGGTATGTGTCTTCCCATTAGACCTTGGCTTCCCTACCTCACTGTATCATCCCCTTGCCTCTACGTATATCCATTTGAGCCCATGTCCTGAGCCGAGTTATGTCTGTCTACTTGTTGTGTGCATCCCCTGCTCCGTGCTTGATCCCACACGGACTCTTTCTTTGCCCCACTCGGACTCCCGCTCTGCCCTGCTGAGCGACTATGTACTTTGTCCCGCTCGGCCTCCAAATGGATCTCCTCCATGCCTAAATTGAGATCCTCACTTTTTCCTGCACCTACCGCACTCCATCTCGGGATCCTCCCAAGTCTCCCTCTTTTTCTTGTTTTTCAAACAACCATTGTGTGGTAAGTTTTATTCAATTTGGTAAGTTATGTGGTATTTTTAAAAAAAAAATTGTTTTTAATATATAGAAAGTTTCTACATTATCATTTTGGTGGTTTTTTTAACAAGTGGGAAATTTATTTTTTATAGCAAGTTTCTATCTTTTTTAAATTTCTATCTTTTAAAAAAAAGTTGAAGTTTTAAACAAAATGGGGAATATATATTTTAATTCAATTTAATTTTGTTAATTAGTAGAAATTAATTAGATTTAATTTAATTAAATCTAGTTTTATTAATTTCAGAATTAAACTTCATTTACGTTTAGTATTTATTTAAAATCATCCTTTAAAATTAATGTTCTTTATCATTTTTTAGTCCTAATAGCTCTAAATATAGCTAAATAGGACGTTTCCAAACGGTAAAATTTTAACGCGTTATTGTCAATTTTTTTACTAATCGTGCACTCAAGTGTACAGAGACACTCTGAGCACTTCTTGTCTTCCACGTGCCTTTCCGGCATTTTTAAGATCATCATAACTCATCCATAGTTCATCTAAACATTGTATTTTAGCCTTCTTATTACTTGTGACTAGTGAGTGCATCTGCTACCATTTACAACAAGGGGGTATCCATTGCAACGTGAGATGTTTTTTCTCACAAACAGGATTTAATTTTGCCTCCTTCCTAGTTTTTAGAAATTATTCTTGTGTACGGTGTCACTTGTTGCGCTTCCCGAAACATGATTGTGGTCTCCTCTCTTGCGTGTTATTACACTGATTGCAAGGTGAGTTACCAAGTGTTTCTAGACGCACACTCAGACCCAATTATATTCAACACACTAAACTATAAAGTTCCAAAAGAAGGGGGGTTATTATATTGTCCTAGGTGGTTGTGTTTCTTTTCTGCATTTCTTCTCTCTTTTCACTATGGATGCACTTTCAATTCCTTTTCTTATGTCATTCAAATTTTTTGAATGGAGATCGAAAATAATTATGAAACTAAGGGGTAAAGGGTTATTCTGCATCACCATGGGAACTGAGACTAAAATAGATGATGACCCTGAAAAATCTAAGTGGTTAAACTGGAGTGATGAAGCTTTAGGTCTTCTTTACATTTCTATTTCTCCCAACTTTCTCTTCCAAACTTAGTCGTCTGAAACACCTAAGTCTACATGGACAACGTTAGATGAAATGTTTGGACAACACGATGACATGAGAGCGCATGAGTTGGAAAACGAACTACTAGGGTTAAATCCTAGTGATTTTGAAAACCTACAAGCATTCTTCTTGAAAATTTTCCACACTAGATCATTGTTAAAGGAATGTAAAGTAGAGAAGAAATATTCTCAACTAATCTTGTTGATTATCTCTAAGTTAGGTCTTGAATATTCTATCTTTGTGTAAACTTTTTACGCTACAAAAGCTACCTTGGGTAAGGATTGGAATATGCCCTCCTTTGACTATTTTTCATCCCAAATCATTAGAGAATAGAATAAACTCATTCAAATGGGGTCTCTGAAGTACAATTCACATGCCCTTGTAGCAAGTACTAGTAAGGAAAATAAGACTGAAAAAGAAGAAATAAAAAAAGGATCAACCTAAGAAGGAAACCAAGAACAAAACTAAAATTGACATGAACACTTTGACTTTTGAGCCTAGAGCACAGAAAGACAGGTATTTGTGTTCCTATTGTAATAATCCTAGTCATAAAGAGCATACGTGTATGAGAAAACAAATTGATCACCTTACTCAATTACTTGAGAAAAATAAATTAGGTGTTCCTGAGTCTATTAATAACAATGCTTTGAAGGTCGAGTCTTCCACTGCAAAAGGTTCTAAATCTAATAAGAAGAAAGGAAAGGACCTTATAGCCAGAGTTTCTCCTTTATCGACGTGGATTATAGATTTTGGTGCTTCGCATCATATGGGTTCTTTGCATGTTTAGTTCTCCAACATCGATGCTTATGGAATGTCCCAAATCATGATGGGCAATGACACAAAAGTGTCAGTTTTTAGTAGTAGATCGGTAGAGATGGATGGGGGAGCATTCAACCAAGTGTTGAGATTTCTTGATCTCTCTACCAATCTCCTATCAGTTTACCAAATTACTCACCTTAGTGAAGGAATGCGAGTGGAATTTGGTCCTAACTCGGTGATTATTTGTGAGATTAATGATGACACTATAGTGGCTAAGGGAAAGGTGGATCACCATTCACTGTTATATAACTTTTCCTAGTTTACTTCTGATTCTATGTCCATTGGCTTGCTCACTCATGAAAATGAGGTTAGTAAGCTATGACATGAGCATTTCAGACATCTAAATTATGGCTACCATGAACAATTGAGCCAAAATGAAATGGTCAGTGGGTTACCCCGCATAAAGTTTTCTAAGGGTCTTTGTGAGGGTTGTACCCTTGGAAAGCATCTTGAAAATAACTTTGACAAAGGAAAATCCTAGAGAGCTACTCGTCCCTTAGATCTTGTTCACATCGATATTTCGGGTCCATTTTCATCTCCTTCATTTACTAGAGCTCTTTATGTGCTAACCTTCAGTGATGAGTATTCACAATATACTTGGGTATATTTTATTAAACTTAAGTCTACAGTATTTGAAAATTGTCAGGACTTTAAGGCTCTTACTGAGAAATAGGTGGAATGGTCTATCAAGGTTCTTTGAAGTGACAATGGAGGTGAATATGTAAACAATAGGTTCATGGATTTTTATACTTCTGAAGGGATCTCCTCGTAGCATATAGTTGCATACAGCCCTTCGTAGAATGGAGTAATAGAAAGAAATAACTGTACTCTTAAAGAGATGGCCACTTGTATGACTCACTCGAAGTTTCTTCCTCCACAGTGCTGGGATGAAGCAGAACTGTGTTCCACACAAGGCAAGAAGAGGGATGACACCATTTGAATCCTGGTTTAGATGCAAACCTGATGTTGAGACTTTCAAGTATTTGGATCCAAGGCTATGGGTCAGATTCATAAGAAGAAACGTAATGATTTAGAACCACAATCCAAACCTTGTATCTTTTTAGGGTATCTTGATGGCATGAAGGGATATTGATTGATGAATCTTACTTCTCATGAGCTATATATTGAGAGAATTGTTAAGTTCGACGAGTCTTCTTCAACTTCTACTTATCCACCTATTGAGGTTCTTCAGCTCGATGATTCAGATTCTGACTCATCAGATGATGATGTTGTTAAGCGTGATCCTCTTCCTGATCTTCCTGACCATCAGACCTCTGATTATTCTGATTCTGATAGTAGTGATGATGAGTACTATGTCCCTTCTCACTCAAGTGAAGAATCTTCTAACTTTGAGCCCGATCCTCCTGGTCCTCTTTGGGCTAAGAAAAATTTACAAAGTGCTAGAGATTTAGCTGGAGATAATTCAAATATGAGATGTACTCACTCAGATTTTGTTGGAACCCACTCTTTGTTCTCCTTTGCTTCTAATCCATAGTATTTCCAAGAGGCTTCTGGTATTTCTTAGTGAAATTCTACCATAGATGATGAGTATTCCTCTCTCATGAAGAACAATACTTGGGATCTCACCCCTCTTCTGAAAGGAAGAAAAATCATTCGGTGTAAGTGGGTGTTTCAAAAAAAGTATGGAGTAGATGGAGAAGTCAAAAAATTTAAAGTACGATTAGTAGCAAAGGGTTTCTCTTAGATAGCTGGGGTTGATTATACTGAAACCTTTGCTCCGGTTGTGAAGATGACTTCTATTTAACTAGCCCTTTCCATTTCCACAACAAATAGATGGGAAGTCCATCAAATGGATGTTAAGAGTGTCTTCCTTCATGGGGACCTATAGGAAGAGATCTACATGGAACAACCTCCTAGTTTTGTCTATGATCCCTCCCTTGTTTGTAAGTTAAAGAAGTATCTTTATGCCCTTAAACATCCCCTAAGGCTTGGTATGCCAAGATGGACTCCTTTTTACATACAACATGGTTTACTAAGTGTCACTCTAATCCAAATGTTTATATTCTATGGTGAGATGACTCCATACTCATTATTTTTCTCTATGTTGATGACTTGTTGATCACCGACATATCTTCCTCTATTATTGATTCTGTGAAGACCTCCTTGGCCAACAGGTTTTCCATGACTAAATTAGGTCTTCTTCATTACTTTTTTGGGATCCAAATTTCACAATCTGACTCAGGAATCTTGATTTTGCAACCTAAGTATGCTCTTGACTTTCTTGTTTGTTTTTAGATGTCTGATTGCAAGTCTTCTCCTACTCCTTTTCTTTCTGGGGTTAAGTTGGTTTCTGATTGCTCTAATCCCTTGGTTGATGGTACCCTTTATTGACATTTGGTAGGGAGATTTATTTACTTGACTCACACTTGACCAGATTTATCGTATGTTGTTGATATCATATCTATATTCATGCAAGAGCCACATGAGATGCATTAGAAAGTAGCTAAATGGATCCTTCATTATGTTTATGGCACCTATACTGATGGCATTCACTATCATAGAGGGGTGGACATTGACTTGATTGGGTTCACATATTCTGACTGGGCTGGTGAGTTAGATCATTGGAAATCTACTTTTGGCTACAGTAAATCTCTTGGTTTGGGTTCTATTAGTTGGTCTATTAAGAAGAAAAATGTAATTGCGATATCATCTACAGAGGTAGAATATAGAGGAGTAGTTAACGATGTCACAAAATCTATTTGGCTATAGGGTATTCTGACAGATTTTGGCATCCACCTTCAGTGACTACCATTATCTACTATGATAACATGAGCACTATCTCTATTTGCAGAAATATATTTTAGCATCAATGGACAAAGGACATTGAGCTACATATGCACTTCATACGAGAGCTTATTCATGATGGTATCATTGACATTCAGTACATTCATACATCTCATCAGATTACATATTTATTTACCAAGCCCTTCACTGAGATGAAGTTTCTTCACTTATGGTCTCTTCTTGGGGTGAGGTCTTCTACAACTTCTCATCTTCTTTGGGCTATGTAGTCCTTTTTTTCTTCTTCTTTTAGGAAGATGTTGTTTGTATATGGGAACCTTATCGGGCCTCTAGTTTCTGGGCCCCATTGACACATCCTTCTTCGTTGTTTAGGGGTGTCTTCCTCTTTTTCTAACTCATCATATCCACTACCCCAACTTCGATGAAGGGGGGGTGTTGGTGTGTGAGATCCTATATGTCCTCTACACATATATGGAGGGTCATCTCACTTGGGTTAGGTTTAGGGTTTCTTGTGTGTCATGCACTAGGGTTACTCAACACCCTATATGTATCCCTTCATTTTACATTTATGAGTATGCCAAGACACTCCATTGTCTTTCTCTATATGTGTAAGCTTTGTTATGTGATGCAAGGTATTCAGTTGTTGATCGATTCTTCCTTGTGATTACGTTGGATCCATTAAGATTAAACTAGAGTGTAAATTCATCGTGGTGCATAATTTTTGATATGATTCTTTAAATCTTTCAACTACAACCCTCAAGGAAATGGACAGGCTGAATCAAACAAAAAAAATTGTTGAAGATAATTAGAATAACACTGGAGGTCAATAAAATAAGATGGGGTGAGTAGTTGAATTTTTTTGTTTACGAAGATAGAATCACTACTAAGAGAGCCACTAGGAAAAGCCCATTTGAACTAGTTTATGGACTGCAGGCCCTTCTTTTCCTAAACAAGCAATTATCCTCTTATTAATTCATTCAGTAGCTTAAGGATGAAGAATTCAGCCCTTATCATGCAAGGATCAATCAAATTGTTGAGTTAGATGAAGAAAGAAGAGAATCCCACCAAAGGAATTTAAAATTTAGGGAGAAGTTCAAGAAGTTATTTGATAAGAAGGTAACTCCTAGAACTTTTAGTGTTGGAGATCTTGTGTTGTTGTGGGATAATATGCATGAGGATAAGAGGAAACATGGAAAATTTGATGCATTATGGATGGGCCCCTTATTCCAGTGATATCAGAATTGGTGAACACACTTTTTTCTTGAACTATTTAGATGGAGAATTACTTGAGTTTCCTATTAATGGTAGGCACCTGAAGCATTTCCTTTATTTATTTCAAAACAAGGTATGAATCATTTTACAATGTATAATCTTTTGCTTTGTTTTTTCATTTTTGTGTGTATTTTTGTTTCCCTTTTCATTTTCCTGGTCTATATTGACCAGTTTCCCTAGTTTCTTGGTACATCCTTGAGAGATGTGTTATCATTTCTTGACCTAGTGTATGTTTTACCTGACTCTATAACCTAACAAAATTTAGCACTTGGTATACTATGTGTTTTATTTTGTATGGTTATTCTAGAACCCACATAGAGTGTTGATCCTCAATTAAGATCCAATGTTAGTGCTTGAATAAATCTCACCCCTTTGACTTATACGTGCTTTTAAAAAAATTACGTTGTCTGATTTACCCATGATAAAATGTGAGTTCAAATTTTACAGTCATGCTAAATCTATCTGAAAAATACCGTGTTTAGGTTTTTTTTCCTCTTTTTTGGTTGAGGATTGTGTTAGATGTATTTTTCTCAAATATCCCTAAAAAAAATTGACCATGAATCGATTTTAAATCATGAAAAATGCCTCTATATACCATTCTCAGGTCATGTTGCGAATTTCATGTTTAGCTTCGTCGCCTGATAATACGTGGCATTTTCCAGTTGGTTTTGGTTTAAAGGATTTAAGTTGAAAAGTTACAATAATTATTTAACATCAAAAATTTGCTAACTTTGGCCCGAGGTGCGATGAATATTCCTTCAAATATTCATATTCAAAAAATAAAAAAATAGAAATTGACTCCACCTCCGAAGAAGTACACATGTCACAAGTTGGTTGAATGCATGAGATAGGATCCTGATTATATTTCTTGACATTGAGGTGATAAAGTATAAAAGTGTGAAGAAGCTCTTGAGACCCACTAAGGACACATGGAAATTTCTCATCCAAAGAGAAGAGAAATGGGTCATCGGAGAAAATTGGTAACTTTGGGTTCAATTGAGAAAGAGAAAAAATATTCAGAAATGGCCCATAGCTCTACACCATTAGGATGCAACCACGTGTCAAACTCAGGATGGAAATCAAATGTGGGAAATCAATTCAAGTAGCTAAACATGTATGTGTTTAAAACACATTGAATAATTGTAAAATGTTTCCTCGATCCCGCATTGCATAAGGCTACTCCACATGGATGGATCATATTTAACATTGGGAAAAGAAAAATGGATGGCCATGACGTAACACATTAATGAATGCCATCATTAATGCATATTTTACACAAATAAAGGAGGAACTTTGAAGTTTTCAAATGTATCGAGTTTTTTCTATTGTTTGCTGAGATCTGGACACCATTATTAGCAGAAATGTTTGGAGAACAATGTGAGATTGATTGCGAGACACGAATTGAGAACTAGAGATTAAAAATTCTTCAAACCAAAGCTGAAAAGAAAGGATATTCACCTAAAAATTGGCAATAACTAAGATGTTCATGTACTCTTGTTCATTTGCAAGGAAATTTGAAGTAAAACTAGGGCATTAAAGATGAAGACTATGTTGTTGGGTTTTCCTACTACTTCCGTAATAACTAGTGATCTATAAAAAATCACGGATAGAAATTTGATGAATGCTAACCTAGATGAATTATTGCAAAGAGTCAATATCCCAAACAAGAGTGAACTAATGGAGGAAATTCAAGGTAGCAATATTTCTTTAGTTGGTTTTATTCCACCCTCAGTACATTGCCCCGAACTAGTAAGACTCTTTGCCATGAATTATGATCTAGAGAAGAGGGAAGTACCTGATGGAAGTGGCGAAGTGGTATTAACTTTAATACTTGCAACGATCAAGATAATGCTAAAATTACTTTTGATTAAAAATCCAATAACCTTGGGTATCAACTTAGCCCTACAAGATTATGAAGCTAAGAAAAATAACTATACCCGACTTATAAATACCAAATGAATTTTAATAGAGAAGAAAACAACCACTCGAATCCCTAAAAGACTTGTTAGGGAACAATTCATTGAGGAAGTAGTGTATGTGATGGTATTGTTGATTTGAATGGTTGGATTATAGAAAATAAATGAATTCAAGGAGGGCATGTGCACCTATATGTGTATAGTTTTAGATAATAAGGGGAACATTTTATGGGAAACCTTCATTGCAGAAGAACTTCATGATCATATGATAGCATTAACAACAAAGATTAATATGGAAGGCACTGAAGAACTCAAATTTTACATGATTACACACATGATCTAAAATAATTCATGTAACAAGAGTTTCCTTGGACTTGTGCCACTTGCTAATTTCAAAAAATGCAAAATACATAAGATTTTTCCATAATTACAATTGAGCAATTGAGAAGGGAATGTAAGATTGGTAAATGATGCATTTTTTACACCTATTATATGCTTTTTAAAACTATAACGGGAATATTATATGATTTCAGATGAGGATAGGAAAAAAATAATGGATTATGGATGTTATTTCATTCAATACAGGAAGTTTACATAAATCAGGGTCAATGGATTTGAAGCCCAACCATGTAAGCTGCCTAGATATTTAGATGTTAAAATGGCCTCATGTGAATTGGCAAGATAGTTAACACCAATTCACTAACTAATTTCTGGAGAACACAAGACAAACATCAAGTTTCCCATAAATATTTGAAGGAAATCATGTCCTTCAATTATAAAGGCCTAATTAATGGAAAATGAGATGAATAGGTTTTAAGAAAGGGCCAATTATGACATGAAGTGGGTATTCGATAATCTTACAGAAATTTTTTAATATGATCCTCAATTTTAGGATTATTAAATGAATTACAAAGATGAGGAGGAGGCCAGGCTAAGAGACTTCTAAAGAATGACCCTCACCCAAATTATAGACTTCAATATTGATGTTATCCCTAAGCGAGTTGTGGATGATCCACATACTGTGAGTCAATATTACCTTGATCAAAAGATGTAGGGACAACAAATGCCCCCCTTGAATTAGAATTAAGAGGTTTGAGATGAGCTCGAATAACTAATGTAGTGAGGAGAAAATTGAATTGGTTAGCCCATAAAAACATTGATTTGTCAATTCAAAGAACAAGAATTCTTAATAAATTCAGGGATATGGGAAAATTTAAAGATGACATTCCTCCCTTGAAATAAGTAGCTAACAAAATGGATATCATGGGAGGAAACTCCCCTTAGTGGCCTTGAAGAAGGCCTACCATAGGAATAGTGGATGAATGAACTTCTGCTACTAGTGGAATTGGTACTTCCATGTCTTCTCTAAAGTAGAAAACTTAAGAAATACTCAAATCAATGAAAAATAATACTATCACTTTGGTACTTCCACTAAAATCAAAAGGAAAGGGTCCAGATACACAAAGGGACCCTCCAAAAATTTTGCCAAAATCTCAGAACACTGAAAATCTAATGAGAGGAGCCATAACTAGTGGTAATATCCAATCTAAATCACAGAGTGTTGAAAGAAAGGTGACATCCAATATTAAGAAATTTTAAACAAAACACGAGAGACAAAAAGTTGTGTATGAGCCAATTTTGTTAAGAGAAGGTGATCGTACACACAAGAACATAAGCATAGGGATGAATTGATTGATCCTCTAATACATGAAAGGATTGACATTTCACAAGTACAGCATGTGGCATCAGTGTCTTTATTTTCATATTTGTCTTTAAAGGGAGTGATAATTGGGAGCACTCAGGAGAAAAAAACTCAAGGTAATGTCTTAACTAATCCAGTAGATAGTAATACCTTGAATCAAGGTATGAAAAATTCTAAATCCATGTCATTTGAATGTGTTAGTGTACCTTCATTTGAACAATTGGAAGAGTCAGTAACGAGTCAAGTAGAGATAATGGATGTTGATACTTGTGAGGAGTTTACCACATCAGATGCATTTAACATGTTTTTTTATGAATAAACAATAAAGAATGTAAGTGATCTAAAAATCAGTGAAGAAGTTGAAAAAATTACTCATATGTAAACCATTGAAATTAGAGTTCAAACATCAGAGGTATTCTATATAGATTAGGAAGATCTAGAGTTGAACAAAACATAAGTACCTACTAGAAAAAATGTAAGTACAAAGGTATTGGATGAGAAGGATCCCTCCCATGAAGACAGGGTCACTAAGAATAGTGAACCATCTTGAATAGGGATATATGTAGATGAAAAGATAACAAAAGTTACACAAGATGCAACTGTTAAGGATAAGGTTATTGATAGTGTGGATGTACAAGATTTGGGTAAAGTTAAGGAGCTAGTAATGGAAATTCAAACCACCATGTTACATCATGAGGAATCAACAGAGAAAAAAGATGATAATGTTTCATCTCAGTAGCCTCTAAAGGAGGTGGAGTTCATGGAAGGAAAAGGAGTTACTACAAGAGAGATATCAGCTCAATAAAATCCCTAAAGAAATGTTGAGATTGCATCAGCTGAAGAAATGAAGAAAGAATAGATTGTAATCACTGATGTAACTCAATAGGAGACTGATAAACCCCAAACTCAAGATCAAGAAGGAAAATAGTTAGGGGAAGTGCTAACACAGGATGAGAATAAAGAGATAACTATGGGAGATGAAAAGGTAAAGAAGTTAGAACCATCAATCCAAAATGTATAAGAGATGTCCAAGAATTTTGTGGTTGTCCCAAAGAAACCTCAACAAGAACTACAAAATACAAAATGGGACCACTTTTATAAAAGTCTAGATAGGAGAGACGATCTCAAACAAAGAAAAGGAAATTATCCCTGTAGAGGCTATAGATCTCACAACTATATCTTTTCCAAAACAAGTAAGAGCCTCCAAAAGAGAGAGTTCTCACAAAAAATCATAATGATCCACTATGATATACAAATTTAGAAGTGGAAATCCCTCATGAGGGAAAGACAAGAGAAAATACAACAACCAATGATTATAGTTTCCAACTTATTACCCTAGGAATCCCTTTAAGAGACCAATTGAAATAGGTAGTATCCTAGGCAGTAAGTGACTTGTTGCAAAAGGTTGAGGAGGATTGAATAACTAAGAAATAATTGAAAGAACAAGTCAAAGCTTCAAGTTCTAGTCTACAATAATTAATTAGGTAGTCTAGTCAAACTCAAGACAGTACCTCTGCCAACAATCTTGAAGGAATGAAAAAGATTGAAAAGGCTATTAAGAAAGTTCAAGTTGTGGACACATGGGTTGAGAGGTTAACATAAAAGGGAAAATATCAATTGAAGAAGTTAGGACAAAGTATGAAGAGCTCAAAAAAAAATTTAATGAAATTGATGAACTGATTGAGCAATTTGATAATGAAATCTTCAACTTTGAAGGAATTTTTCCATAGTTAAACTATATAACTCAACTCAGTGATGAATTAGTTGAAAAAAAGGGATTGTGCCATAGGAATTTAGGGGAACTCAACATGCTATGGAGGAGTTAGAAAGGATCGAGGTGGAAGTTTTGAATTGAATAAAAGAAAATATAGAATCTGAAAGGAAATGCGTTAGTGATACCTTAGATGTGATTGGTTCAAAAATTGAATGTATGGTTTTTGAAAATTTTGAGTAAAGCTATGGTGATCTACCAGATGACTTTTTGTTTAGTTATTTTGAGAAAAACATTCAAAAATATGACTTTTCTTATGAAGTTATTTAAAAAGGAGGAAAATTGAGAACAAAATTACAAAGTTGAAGGCTAAACCATCAGAGTTTAAGCGAAAAATGGTTCACTATGTGGATGCAATAAAAAGGAATATTTTTATCTTTCTACACCATAAAGGGCTCGATGAAGAAGAAATAAATGATATTTCCCAAAGGTATGATGCATATGTGGCAAGGCTACTAAAAGAAGAAGAAGGTGAAGAAGAAAAGGATGCAGACATGAAAAATGATGAACAAGATTAGGCTTTTCATTCTTAAAACTTTATCTTCTTTTCATATTTCATTTGTAAATGATGTTTTATTTGATACTATTGCTTCATCAAGGATGAAAATTACATTTAAACTTGTTATTATCAAATATAAATTGTAATTTGAGACAATGCATTAGATTTTTATATTTCTTGGATAAAATTTTATGTCCATTATAAAATCATATAAACTAATGAGATGTTTGTACTCTCTATATTTTGAAAAAGAAAAAATTAGGATCTATAGGGGGCCCAACCCATGAAAATAAAGACTACATATATCCTCAAGAGTTTTATCACAAAATAAGGGACAATAATAAGAAACTGTAGGCATCCAATAACAAAAACTCCTTTACCAAAATATGCTCTCTGCAAAGATGAATTTTTTTCAATAATTTAATTTTCCTAAGCCCATCTTCATCTATTCCTAGTTCCATTTGAACAAAAATAATGTCTCCTACTAGTGTGTGAGACATACCCATTGACAAAAGGTTATCCATGCTAGACAAGGGACTATCTAACAAACTAATAAATTTTGACCGCCTCTTGTAAATAGAGACCCATTCACCCATATTGAAACCAAATTTAGAAAACATAATTTCTCTTCTATTTTTGGTAGAATAAGTTTTCTGATAAGCTTTAACTATAAGGGAAACCAAAACTAACTTTGGAATAACTAGAGAAAAAGGAATGGAGGTAGTAACTAGAGTAGAAGTCCTGGAACTAAACTCACCCTTATGCTTTCTCACAAAAGGAAATGATGATTCAGGAGTTGGAGGGGGTGTAGTCATTGGTTTTTTATCCTCCAAAACTGAAACACATTATTCCAGTGCATTCATCTTGTGGTAAAGGGAAGTCACTGTATTTAGTGAGATATCTCCATCTATCACATATGATCCTAGGGGATCTCTTTTACAACAAATGCTTCATTATAGATAAATTGGCATACATAATTTCCTATACCATGCACACTAGGCCCTCTCACCATCCAAAATATCATTAAATCATTAGGAAGTATTTAATGATGAAAATAAATAATTTAAAAGGAAAAAAATATAGAACTTATCTTGACAAGCATTCTAACCAATGCATCTCAAATAAATCATTTTTCAAAGGCCCAGTATAATCCTCGGGGTCATCAAACTCAAAAAAAATTCTCATAAATGTTTCATCTGGACCCAAAAAATAAAAAATATAATGCAAATCTTCAGAGGATATCTCCTTCAAGATGGATGCTACTAGTTTTTTTTCATAATGCATATGAATTTCCTCAAAATTCTCATACTTAGAACAGAAAGTATGAATTTATGAAGAAAATGGTGTACTTTATAAGAATCTTGAGACACGTGAGTTGAGATGGATATAATTATGGTAAACTTTCCTCTAAGATACAAATAAGATATTTGCATGAGGAAAGTAAAAGTTTAAATGAATTGGCATTGAGAAAAAATGCTCAATTGATATGATTTGACAAGAATCATGCTTGGTAACTAACCCATAAAGGCATGAAAAGAAGTGTGCAACATCCAAAATAGATTCTAGAAAAGTAAGTAAGAGCATTTCTCAAATCAAATCACCTGGAGGCACTCGAAAATCATTAAAAGTGGACATCCATTCACCAATTAAAAAATAATAATTAAATAAATGGCTAGAAGTGATGATATAACATCCCAATCATATGTAAATATAGAAAAATACATGAAAAGCTCATATTTCTCACACATGGAAACATTTTATGACTCATCTCCATGAGAATAACATAAATTGAATTATATATTGTAAAGAAGGATATTCTTTTGAATATTCACATATTTGGGGAGAAAATTAGGGAGTAAGTGAGTAAATATAATTTCTAAATGTGATGAGAATACCCATGCATAAAGGGGGGTTAAGTTTTCTAAAAAAATTGAAGAGAAAGAAAAAAATGAGATAAAACCACTTTTCCCAAGAAATTGTCTAAGAAACCTATTAATTTATGTTTGCTTTCATATTAAATAATGTCAATAGGGTTGCAAGTGTACAACCATTGTGACTGTAAATCAAACTTTCCCTTGTTGATAAATTTGATTGATCTTTGAGTTAATTTTTTATCATGAGTATTTTTTTTTGCTTTTAAGATGAAATATTTCAAAATAGTTATTCATGTTCCTGTTGCACTCTTATATTAGGGATGTCTATGAATCACACAAAACTTTATCCTTCTAGTAGCATCATAGGAATCACAATTGTACTATGAGAAGTGCTTTCATTTCATATGTACAGTAAACAATTTGAAAATCATTGTGTCTCCATTTTGTTAAAGTTCATTTGTAAGTATTTGAGTGCATCTTAGGCATGAAAAATTGTAGATCCCTGACATTTTCTTCAGTTTTAAGCATGATATTTTGTGTTTAATTTATCAAAGATTCAATGAAATCATGCATTCTTGGGCCTCCATGAATGTACATATTCTAATTGAAGGTGCATTTTGAGCTATTTGAGGTGTTTTTTCTTTCACTAGGTAGATTTCCCAGCATTTGTTAAAATTTGTTATAATCAATTTTATCCTACTCAATTCCCCACCCAAATACATCTAAAACAAAAAAATTCCACCAAAACTACCCATGCTTTCCTTGTTAAAGCTAGAATATGCATAAGCAAGTTGGTTCCATTGTTGTCTTTAGTAGTTTGATCTTTTTTTTTGGGGAGATCTGCTTTATCAAAAGTGGCAACTCATGAGAGTTAGAATTTTTTGAATTGACCATGTATTCCCAAGGTTATTTCTCAATTTCCTTATAAAGGAGTAGCAAATACTGTTGATAGATTCATTTACCTTACAAATAGAGACTGTAAAATGGGTCCTCTCACCCTGGATGAAGGTAGAGCCTAAAGTAGGAGGGTAGGTCCTACCCTCAGCACGATGTTACTTGAATTCTCCAAGCTTGAGTGATAAAAACTGATGAGATCCAACCCTGACTACAAAACGAAACAAATCTATATCCATCATCCTCTAAGAATCCTACTCATTTTGTTCATATTTCTTAGTCACAAAGGGAGAACCGATTTGGGTACCAACACTATGAATTCCAAAAAAATTACAAAACCTCCACCCTACACAGGGCGGTGGTTTTGTAATTTTCGATGCAGAGAGCAATTTTTACCCACTTAGACTATTTTTTGGATTTTAAGCTGTTCTGTGTTTTTTTTAATGAGTTTCCCTATTGAAATACATTTCTAACTTGGTATTTTTCTATTTTGTTGAATGTAGGAGTTATACATTTTCTGGAGTCAGGATAGAGAGAGTGATTAGATTCAAGGTATTATTTCTCAATTGTCTTAGGTTGAGATGGAATTATTGCACTAGGCTGGGTTATGGAGGATCTCTTAGGTACCACACATAACACCAACCAACCATAATTTGTGTGACTTAATGTCTTATTGGGATGTTGACTAGAACACTTTTAAGTTCCATGGTGTTAGGGGAGAGTGAAGCATCACTCTAGATGACATTTACAGGATTCCTAGTGTACTTGTGACTAGTAGGAGTTTTAACTTTGAGAGTGTAGGGAGCACAACTAGATTTAGTCGGCATCTTGTATGGGGGATGATGAGGTGTCAGAGGGCACAAAACAAGGTATGTGGATTTTATCTATTGCATCCACACATATCCCTACCCTAGGCAAGGCCATTATTAGTATCTTGGCTTCGTGATTGGTAGAAGATAAGGGATGGGATAAGCTCTTGTACTATTGGGATCCAATCATCATCTAGATGGAGAAATATGGGAGGATATTTTCGTCAGGTGTTTATATTTTTGAGACTACATACCATGACTTGTAACGTGTTGTGAGGCTACATGAGAAATCCATGAGCCACCCTTCTTTAGTGATGTGTTGGGTGTATGAGAGGATCATCCCATATAAGAGGGGAGTTGGTATATAGGATCCAGGGGCCATCAAGGATGCAAGAAGGATAGGTTTATTAGTTCTTAGAGGGCCACACCAACCCAATTCTACATTGACGATAGATGATTTTATCGCGAGGCCCTATTAAAACATTATTGGGTTATGGGATAAGGAGGAGACTATCCTGATTACATGTGCTACCATTTCATAGTTAGTAGATAGGTTTGTGAGGGTGGAGGCACACCCTTCCTTCAGAGTACCCCAAAAATTTTGGTTACCCTACGATGATGCTTTAATGGTCATGATTATTGTATACCAAAGTGTTAGAGAGGCACAAGACATACCTAAAGGTAAAAATGGATGGATAGTGGTGATACTATGAGTACCTATCTTTGTGGATAAGCTCTTAGTTCCCAAAACACCCAAGGATCTTCTCCAAATTTAGGCTACATCCGCTCACAATAGGGAAGAGGAGGAGGAGGCACCTACGGATAGAAAGATAGACATCAAGGTAGAGATAAAGGAGGAGGCATACGAGAAGACTCATGATGAGGAGGGAGAATATGATACATAGTTGAGAGATACTTAGGATATCTCTATGGCATAGAGAGAGGAGGTAGAGGTAGAGAGGGAGGATTTGGTTTTTGAGGAGTCACTTGCTCACAAGGGAGGTAGAGATGATCATTTCGTGATGGGTCAGTGCATTTTCTCAGGAGAGGGGGAGGCCTCATAGGTTCCTGCAGTAGGTCCATCACCACCAACTGCACTAGCTGATCCCACCTGGATGCCTAGAGATCTGAGTATTTACATACTCTTTTTCCAACCTTGTTAGTAAGAAATTTAAATCTGTTAGGAATTATACTTTTGTTTGTTTTTTAAATGTTTTATAACTCTTTTCTATTTTCTTTGATCTTACAAACACCGTTGAGTATTGCCGAGATCTTATTTGTATGATCTATGTTGATACCTTATTGATCCCTTTAGGGAATACTTGTGAGGAGATGATGTAGGATGTGGAACAACCATTGTAGGCTGGATGATATACCAATGTGTTTACACCTCTTTGGAAGGCTGCAAAGATATTAAAATTTTAGGACAAGAATATTTCCACATACGAGATGGCAGAGAGGATAGTGAGGTGGATCCATTCACGTAGTGAGGCCATGACTAGTTGTAATTCTCACAGTCACTCTCACCGCTTGGCGCATTCATGACATAGGATCTGCATCAAGAGTCCTAGCCATAGCCACACACAATCTCAGGGTTGTTGTAGAGAGGGATAGGCCATTGATCCTTTATTGGTTTGATGCCATGTTTTGAGTCATATATATGATGTTTTAGTGATTTCATTCTCATTGTAAGCATTTTGACCACACATAGAGTGTGATGGCATTGTACTCAGACTTGATTTATCATTATATATATAAATATCTCTTTTTGATTTGGCTATCTTTTACACTAGAGTTGACTTGATTTATGGTTTACTTTGGATGTTTACTCTTGGATGTTTTAGAATATTTGATTTTATGTTCTTTTCATAATGCATGTAGTGGATGATGAGTGCTAATAGAATGATTTGTTTTTGTTGTTTTTTCTTTATATGATGCTAATGCAAATCACAATATAATTTGAAACTTTGATTTTCAAACAATATTTGATATTTCTTGGTTTGCTGGAAAAATGTGACGAATGATGATATGATAATGAAATGAACCCACTCTACTTCTAACACAACTCAAATAGTGATATGTGAGGGATTAACACCATGATTGAGAAGGGAGGTGAGTTGTATGATTTTTATAGATGGAAGTGATGATAGAAAGACAAGACTTTGACAGAAATCCAATTAGAAACCTACAACTTAACTCTACACAAATTTTACTACATAGTTGAGAATGTGATTTGTTTGCAAGCTTATCTATAATTAGACTTGTAGATGACCTCCTAATTGAAAAAATCTGATTTTTAAGGCTTTAAATATTTTGGAACACGTCTAATTCTTTTTTTTGTGATTTATGATTTTCAAGCACATTTTATTAAATGAATTGCTTTTAACCTACTAATTTATTTGCAGAAACCCCCTACACCTTACCCCATACTACCAATAGGAAGCATGGGATTATAACCAAGGAAAAGGCATAAGAAGGTAAGGGCACTTCCCTCCTTTCCAAACCTCACGCCACTAGTAGGAGGCGTGGGATCAACACCAAAGGTTGGTGAGGCAAGGAAGCGTGTAAATGAAATTTTTGTATTTATTTTCAACTTGACATATATATCCATATTTAATTTTGAAATTTGAATTATGTTTTTTGGAGGTAGAAATTTCCCCTAGCCTCAAACCCATGCAACTAGTGAGATGCATAGGCTCAACACTAAAAGCTGAGATAGGTGAACAAGTAATCTGGGTAAAAAAATTAGAATTCTTTTGCTACCAAAGAGGTTTTTTTGGGAGAGATATGACACCAAGAAGATTATAGAACAGACTATGGGAAAAGAAACCTGTGCTAGAAGAAAACTAAGAGTAGTTACAAGTATGCAGCCCTTGGTAGAATTAGTGTCAAAATTATGTCTTATCTTGTTGAATTGATGAAATGATTAGAAATGTTGATGATAATATTGTGGATATATGAATAAATGTGATTGAGTGTTTTTCCAACATTTTTAGAAGTTTTGAAATTTTTTTGAAAATTATTTTCTCTTGATTACAAATTTACAAAGTTGTCAAGAAAATGATATGTAATGTAGATGCGATAGTGTACACGTGGAAATGTAAATGGATCATGTATAATAACTTTTCAAGTGAAGTGAGTTGATAGATTCGATAAGTTATTCACCCTCTAGAGTACACAAGTGATATACCCCATTCTTATACTCCTCCATGACTCAATATGGGCCCAAAAAATTGAGCCTAAATTTCTTTCCTTCACTGGTTTTCTTGTCTATCTAGATGTAAATTCTTAATACCATATCTCCAATGAATATGTCACATTCATATACCTTCTTGTTGTACTGCCGACACATCTGGTCAACATAAGATCTATGGTGTGCCTCATCTCTAAACCAATATTCATCTAGGATCTCTAGCTCAATGAGTCATGCCTCACGGTATCCTTCTTCTCCTAATATTCCTTGTAATAATATTCAGAGACTGGTTTTCTCAACATCAAGCGGTAAAACCACTTCCAAATTGAATACTAAAGAATATGGGGTTTCCCATGTCAACATTCTTACTGACATGTTCTATATGCCCACAAGGCCACAAAATAGCTTTAAATGTCAATCATGCTTGTTCTCCTAAATATTTTTCATGAAGAAGGATTTTAATGTCTTTTTAGTTGCCTCATCTTGTCTATTGGCTTGAGGGTATTATAGAGAGGTTGTTTGGTGACTTGTTTTGAATTTTTCACACCACTCACACACCTCTTCATTTTTAAACAAAATTCCATTATCAGAGATAATGAATTTTGGGACCCCAAACCTACAGATGATCTAGTTCAAGATGAACTTTACAATTCCAAACATTGGAATGGTGGTAAGTGGCATAGCCTCAACCCACTTCGTGAAATAATCTGTGGCCGTAATTATAAAATTTTGGTCATCTGTAGATGAGGGAGAGAATTTCCCTATCAAATATAAGCCCCATGTGGAAAAAATTAAATGTCTTGTAATCGGTTGTAGATCTTAGGAAATAATGTGAATATCATGAGGTAATTCATTGCACTTATGACACTTATGTATGTACTCTACTACATTGTTTTCTAAGGTGGGCATGAAATAGCCCATCTGGTGTATCTTTCTAGCAATTACATGTCCTCCAAAATGACCTCCATAGACCCTGTTGTGGGATCCATAGAAGATATTTAAAAAAAATCCTCATCAACACACCTTAGAAATATTCCATTAAAGCCTTTGTTATAAAGTACTTGTTCTATAATTATGTACTTGGTGGCTTGACATGAAGCCATCTTCTCTACTGTGATGTCACTCCCTAAGGGTATGTATGGTCCATAATAAATTTACATTACTCGAGTACCGTGGAAATGCAACAATGGGATGTCTGATTTCTACATAGTGTATACACTCATTGGGAAAACTTGGGTCTATTAACTCTCCATCGTCTAATGGGTTCAGTTATCAAATTTCCTCCACCACCCACTAAAATTAGATAACAAGAAAATTCCTATTGGTTAATCAAGATAGTTATGAGATTCTTAGAGAAAATTTAAAAAGAGTTAAGCCTTCAAAAATATATGAGAAGACTTAGCTAAAGCATGGTGAAAAAGTGGAGCCTAGAGCGAGTCAACTCAAGGAAATAAGAGGGTCACTGAAGGTTCCATGTGTCATCCTGATGTACTTTTAAAATCCAAGAGGGAGGAATGAAATACCAAAACCTCGCGGGACTTCCATGTGGAGTCAATAATAAAGGGATCACCAAGGAAAGGATCCTCATATAAATATAAAATGAGTCCCATTATAAATTCAAGTATAAATAAGAGGGTTGTGGAAGGTGCCACGAGTCAGCCCAATGTACTTTCAAAAGAGCCAAGAAAAATGGATACCCTTGAAATGAGTTTGGTCTCTGCAAATGCTCGGCATGAATGGGCCCCGAACTCGAAGCAAGTTGTAAGTAATGGTGGTAAGTTATTTCCACGAATGGGAAATAATGGAACTCATCTAGAACTTTTAAATGTTCATATCTCTCAAAAGTGGATGGTGAATAAGTTATTAACTTGTCACTTTAACGGAAGAGTTAATACACACTTACGTGTAAATGAAGGTAACCCGCATAAACTCAAAAGGTTCACCTACCCTCAGGGGCCATTTCTAAACATAATAGCACAAAAATAGGTGGATTCATAATCATGACTCATAACCTTATGCGTAGAAATTGAGAGATTCGTATATGTAATCAAGATCTGAGTGTGCATTCCTTAAAAAGTGATCCCACTTCAAGGGAGGTGGTTACAAAGTAGTTGAGAATGTGATAAATGAGTATGGATCTCATTACTTAAATGATAGATCATGGGGAAGTGTGAAAAATATTTTTCCAATCTATTTCTGTCACTTCATATCATTTATTACAATGCTCAAAGTGATTAAAAATCCTAGTTCCAAAAATTATCTCTTCTCTTCTTATCGTTCTATATATTGTAATCTGTGGGGTTCATAAGATATAACTCCAGAGAGTTAGTCATGTTTCTTCTTTGATATTTTTTCTTCCCTACTAGGGGGATGAGATGGGAGCCCAAGCCTTCTTCTTGAAGCTTTGTAATGTCATTTTTCCCTCTTACTTACTAATTATTATACTGTGCACAATTTTGGAGAAAAATAATATGTCTTGTGATGCATTTTGTCCATCCTTTACATGTTTTATCGTCTCTAACAATCTTTATTTCATTTTTGGTATACTGTGCATTTTTATAATGTTCACTACAAGTTTCAGAAGATGTGGTAAATGGGTTTGAAGTGGTGTTCTATGTGAATCTATCTCTAGCCTATGGTGTACTTTGTCTACCCTTATCATTGCTCACATTTTCCCCATTTCAGGCACTTGGATTCTTGATTAACTTCTCCCCTTTTTCTAGTGCATCGCTTCCATTATTTTTGTGCTAAATTTAATTTTTCTTTGACCCTCATCTCTCACCATAGAGAAGATCAAAATTCTTTAAAATCTATAGGTTTTCTTAGGGCACATGTCCCACTAGCCTAAGGTATCCAACAACTCTGACAATTGAACTACAAGGATAATCATCAATAGTTTTCCTAGAATGCTCGGTGGGATAGTTTGAAGCATCATGTCATTTTATTTCATCGATTTGGTGTATTCTTCATGAAATTCAACCTATTGAGGCACATATAAAGCACAACTGGTGACTCTGAGTGGTCTAAATGGACCATTGTAAAAATTCATAGATATTTCTTTCATCCATCTCTATTCATATTTATTTCCTCATCGCCCATTTTATTTCATTCTATGAAGTTATTCAATCATAAATTCATTCCCACAATGGAATACATACTTGCAGCAGTATCTTCAGGCTCTAATGATCTTCACAAATTCTCTAAACCGGAATTATAACCAGGATCAAAGCCACTATGCTTACCCATATGAATAATTCAAAGATCAGTTTGGTTATAGAACCTATTAAGGAAAAAGTTATGCATATGATGACTACAGTTAAATGGAGTATTTTGGTATACTAGAGAAGATCCAAAGCATAGATGTAGGCATGGTTCAATCTTGGGCTACAAAATAAATGAAAACATTCAGGTTAGGATGCAGGGCACCTTATCCATAAAAAGGCCCTATTTCTAGACATTATAGCTCACAAGAGAAACTTAAATTCTTAAAAGAAGTTTTTCCCTCACCTATGTAGTGGATCAAGGGTATTGAAACATATGAGCAAAGTGCAAGACAACCTTATCAATGGGTAGGTCAATCACCAACTCTTTATTTTTTTTGTTCCCCTTCCCAAGCTCTACTATGTCATACCACTCCAACTAATAACTTTCCCTCTCCATATCCTATCCTTCCATCCCACCTCATTTCTTAAGTCCCTTTTCCTTCCAAAAATTCATCCCCTCTTTGAAAAAAAGAAGAGAATCAAAATCCAAAAGAGGAGGAGCACATAGGGATGATTAAAATAAATTCAGAGGATTCAAATCATGAATCATATGTACAAGATATTGCAGATATCTCCCCTATCCATTCTCTCTAGAAATCTGATTTTTTGGAGGAGTTTGATCTCACAAGATTCATGTTCGAAAATGAAGCTATACATGATGAAAAATTTGCACACTCATAAAAGGAATGATAACTAAATCGTACCAAGCCAAGAAAAAAGATGATAATCAAACACCATGATCTATAAGATAAAAGTAATTCACTAGATTAAATTTACATAAAACCTTTGCAAATAAATGAGTATAAATATCATATATTATTATGGAACTCAATGAAATACAATGATAATGGGCCTTGCTTATATAGGCAAGAAATAACAATCTAAGAACCAGTCAAGGTCATAGATTAAGCCATAAATCAAGGAAATAACTAATCATCAAAGAAATAGTTAAGACCATAGATTTAGGATAGAAATGGACGTCAAGGATCTATTCAATACCATATATCAAGGAAAGAACTAGTCAATACCATAGATTAAGGAAAGAACTATACCTAACAACTAGATAATATCTCCTAATATCTAGATAAGATAAAATAAATATCCACACACATAAGTGGGTGAGGATAAATACAATAAAGGTAAATAAATTACCTAGGTGAACATGAGCTAAGGTAAATACCTACTCTAACATCCCCCTCAAGTGAAGCTAGGGGAAAAAATAGAAGTGGCATGTCCACAGTATGAGTCCCGACAACTAGGCCTGATGAGGTACTCATGTACAATAACTTGGAAAAAAGGACCCCATAAGGTACCCAAAACTAGTAACAACAAAGTAAAGAGAGTAAAAACCTATTGCAAGGCATCCCAAGAAGTTTGAATCAAAAAAATCATACAATGCTGAATAATTTTGGTGTGTACTATGGTTTGAATCCACTACTCGATCACAAAATTCAAAAACAAATGACATTGGGATTCACCAGAATATCTCCATACAAAGAGACTGTCAATAGAGTGATGTTAACAGTGCAAGAAAAAATACCAAACATAATTCGATCAACTACTACAAATAGGTGTGCCATGATCCAAGAATAATAACCAAAGAAACAAGGCAAGGACATAAAATCCATAATGTCATAATCCAAGAAAAGCCAAGGTAACAAGGAAAGGACACAAAACTTGAAGAAAAATATCAACACCACACCCTCCCATACTGTTGAAAGGGTGTAGTGATGCCACATATCTATATGAGTTTCCCAAAATCAACTACTCGAACGCTGAAAAAATAACACAGGGCTTCACTAGAATAGCTCCCCCACAAGAGAAAATTTTAACATGCCAAAAGTGTCAAAAATACATATACAAAATATCTCAACAAATAAGAGAGATATATACACTACACCTACTAAAGAAAAATGCTCAAAACAAGAAACATTACAATGTAGAAGGTATAAAGAGTGGAGCAAGAGGCTGAATGGAATGAATTCCTATGTCACCACCATGAGTGATCAGATATCCACCCCAAATCAACACAGATGGATGAAGAAGATGCCTACATATGACTTGGTGCAAAATTCATAATGGCTGCATACAAATGAACATTAGAATGTGTGTCAGGTTGATCATGTATGATAGCTGAAATCTCAAGTTTCTCAATCCTGAGTGAAGGTGAAGAACTCATGTGTTTCTCATGATCCTTAGAAAGAGGTGAGAAAACAAAAATAGGAGCTCTATCAATGTGTGATCGCAATGAAGTATTTTCTCAAAAACCAATGTCATGGCGATAATTCCACTTAACATGTGGAATAGGGGAAACAATACCCTATGAATGTCTTCCAATACCTCTGCAAGTGAAACCCATAGAATGGAGCATGCAAGAATTGAATGTAGAGGTATGCTTCTCAAAAGATCCATGTTTATGAGTAGAAGTAGGATACACAACATGTTTTATTGTACTAGGAGCTCTATTAATGTGTGATTACAATGAAGTATCTTCTAAAAAACCAATGTCATGGTGATAATTCCACTTAACATGTGGAATAAGGGAAACAATACCCTGTGAATGTCTTCCAATACCTCCGCAAGTGAAACCCATAGAATGGAGCATGCAATAATTGAATGTAGTGGTATGATTCTCAAAATATCCATGTATATGAGTAGAAGTAGGATACACAACATGTGTTACTGTAATAGGCATATATGTGGAAGAGCATGCAGTAAAAAGCCTCATAGGATTAAGAGCATCAAGAGTAGGAACATGCTAAAATAATGACATATCAATTTCAGTGGGTATAAGAGAAATAGTTGCAAGTGGACTAGGAGCATGGATATGGTTGTCCACAATATGATGGGAGTGTTGTAAGCTAGTAACTTTTTGTTGTAGGGAGTGTGTTAGTGTATCATTATCATGAATGAGTGATTGTAGAAGATAATTTCACTTCTTGAGTGATCTATTTTCTTTCACAAAATTTTCAATATTCTCTTGAATTCCACACACTTCAAATAAAATCATATCATTCTCAAAATCCATGATAGATACAAGAGTGTAAGTCCCAAAATTTTAGGACGTCGGACTCAAGTGAAATTGTGTCCACAATTAATTACAACACTCCATATTTGGTACTTTATAATGAGTGCGTGTTATAATATGGAACTTTATAATTATAGTGAAATTTTCAAAATCATTTTTCCAATTGAAAGAGCATAAAAAAATAAGCACTTTGCAAAAATCTGCACTCAAAACTAAGTTACCGATCAAAAGATACAAGCATTTCAATATTATGCTCAATAATTTATTTTAGTTGCCACTAAAAAAAATAAAATACTTTTTCCTTCACCACACAAATAAAATGAAAGGGGGCTGGAGTTAAGCACATAATAATAGGAATCACAATATTTAAGCCCTTATATGACCATACCATATGACTAAGGGCTAAGCATTTTAATATACAAAGAATTTATCTGTAAATAAAACTTACAGAAAAATTTCAATAACAGTCTCCTGCTCTGATACCATAAAAGGAATGATAACCAGATCATACAAAGCCAAGAACACAAATTCTAATCAAACACCACGATTTATAAGATTAAAGCAATTTTCCAAAATAACTTTACATAAAACCTTTGCAAACAAATGAGCAACAATATCATATATTATTATGGAACTCAATGAAATACAATGAGAATGAGTCTTTCTTATATAAGCAAGCAATAAAAATCTAAGAACCAGTCAAAGTCATAGATAAATCCATAAATCAAGGAAATAACTTTTCATCAAAGAACTAGTTAAGACCATAGATTTATGAGAGAACTAGACATCAAGGATCTAGTCAATACCGTAGATCAAGGAAATAATTATACCTAACAACTAGATAATATATCCTAATATCTAAATAAGATAAAATAAATATCCACACACATCAGTTGGTGAGGATAAATATAATAAAGGTAAATAAAGTACCTAGGTGAACATGAGCTAAGGTAAATACCTACTCTAACAACTCAAAGACCATCATGCAAAATGGAGAAACCTTGGCACAACAGGACGAAGATGAGCTTGATTGCTTATCTAACTTGGAGGAATGTCTCAATGAAGAGGAGACCATGGGAATCAAAACCTTTGTGGCTTTATCATTAATTCTCTAACAACAAAAATATACTACTCATGACAATCCCCCTGAATCGAATTCAAAACCATTGAAGGATTTTTTATTTCGATCAAATAAGATGGATTCACTAACGAAACTACTAAAGTGGAGGAGGAAAAGGAAGACAAGGATGACACCAATATTATACCATTCATCAAGATAGAATATCAACTGTTTGCAGAAGCACAAGGAAGTCCAAATCAATATACAAATAGCTCCATCCAGGAAAATCAGAAGAAAGGTCTCATCCCTGAAGTCAACATATGGATTGATGGGCAAGAAAAAAATGTTAAAACCCCACCCCATCAAAATTTTGGCCTTATTAGAGCCAAAGGAGAAGCCAAAACCAATCATGCTTTCTTCAGAGCATGAGGATAATCTTCAAAGCCCCAAGGGTCATCCATAACACCTCTAACCAAATGATAAACATCTCAAGGAGGTATTCTTTTTGTTTGTTAATACCATGGGTAAAAGAGTGAGAGGTAATTTTTCACTCTCATCACAAGCAATATCTATTTCTAAATTAATCACATGGCTGTGCTTTAAAAATAAGGGAAGCTATTTTTCTCTTCTTGTTTCAAATTTTGTTTAGCTTTTTCTAGCCTTGTTAGTTTATGAGTAGGGGTAGATTTGTTTACAAAAGAAAAAGTGCCTTTACACACTCTACATGTCTTACTTGAGGCATGTATGATTGAATATTTACATATATCTTTATTTTTATTTCTCTTGAGGTACAAATCAACCAACCCCTCAGTATTTATAGTAGGGAGATACTCAGTTGCATATCATAGTTGTAAACTTCAAAAAAATGTAGAGAAAATAAAATTGGATTAAGAGGAAATATTGTCGACTCTCTTTAGAATGAATTACAACAAACCTCTACCCCCTAAAAAGATCAACTGGCAAGCCCAAAACAAAATCCTATCTGTCTTTTAGCCTCAAGGTTTATGATGTGAGGAGTGCAATTCAATATCAAAAATAATTTTCTACTATCACAAAACCAAAATTTATAGTCTCAATATGAGAGTTAAAAGGTGTACAAGATTAGCTAATGGTTACAGAAGAAAAAAGTAGCATTTTAGAAGCTCTGATATCAGGTTCAGATCAGCTCATTATATGGACTCCATACCCAAATGAATAGATGCAAATAGTGGGTTCATCCCAGTTAGCAGGCTAATGGTTCCCCGTGAGTCACAAGAAATGTTATCAAATTTCCTCCACCACCCACTAAAATTAGATAACAAGAAAATTACTGTTGGTTAATCAAGATAGTTCTGAGAGTATCGAAGAAAATATAAAAAGATTCAATCCTTTGGAAAAATACGAGAAGAATTATCCAAATCACGGTGAAAAAATGAATCCCATACTAAGTCAAATCAAGCAAATAAGAGGGTCGTAGAAGGTGGCACATGTCGGTGCATCGCAATTTCAAAATCTGAGAGGGAGTAATGAAATCCCAAAACCCCACAAGACTTCCATGTGGAGTCAATATTAAGGGGCTTAACAAGGAAAGGCTCATCATATTAATATATAACAAGTCCCATTATAAACTCAATGAGAAATAGGAGGGTCACAGAATGTGCCATGTGTTGGCTTAACACAATTTTAAAAGAGGCAAGGAAAATGGAGACCCTGGGAATTCACTTGGCCTCTGCAAAATCTCAGCACGAATGGGCCCCAAACCTAAAGCAGGTTATAAGGAATGACAGTAGGTTAATTCCACGAATGGGAAATTAATGGAACTCTCCTAGAACTTGTAAATGTTCATATCCTAGAAAAATTGGATGGCAAAGAAGTTATTAACTTGTCACTTCAGCAGAAGAGTTAATGCATAGTTGCATGTAAAGGAAGCTAACCTAAATAAAATCAAAAGGTTCACCTACACTCATGGGGCCATTTCTAAACATAATAGCACAAAAATAGGTGTCGTCGAAATCATGACTCATAACCCAATGGGTGATAATCGAGAAATTTGAATATTTAATGAAGATATGAGGGTGTATTCCTTAAAAAGTGAGCCCACTTCGAGGGAGGTGGTTGTAGAGTAGTTGAAAATGTGATAAATGAGTATGGATATCATTCCTTAAATGATAGATCATGGGGAAATGCAAAAAATATTTTTCCAATCTATTTCTTCCACTCAATCTCATTTATTACAATGCGTAAGGTGATTAAAAATCCTAGTTTTATAGTTTAACTCTTCTCTTCTTCTCATTTTGTATATTGTAATCTATGAGGTTCATAAGATATACCTCTGGAGAGTAAATCATGTTTCTTCTCTACTCCTCTTTCTTCCCTACTAGGGGGATGAGCTTGGAGCCCAAGCCTTCTTCTTGAAGCTTTGTAATGGAATTTTTGCATCTTACTTGTTGATTTTTATACTGTGCACAATCTTGGAGCAATAGAATATGTCCTGTGATGTATTTTGTCCATCATTTGCAGGCTTTATAGTCTCTAATAGCCTTTACTTCATTATCGGTATACTATGCATATTTCTAATGTTCACTATGATTTTCAGAAGCTACACTTAATGGGTTTGAAGTGGTTTTTTGTGTAAATCTATCTCTTTTTTATGGTGTATTTCATCCACCCTTTTAAACTACTCACCTTTTCCCCATTTCACACAGTTGGATTCTTGATTAACTTCTCCCCTTTATCTTATGCATCACTTCTGTTGTTTTTTTTCTACATTTGATTTGTGTTTGACCCTCATCTCTCATCATAGATAAGAGCCAACTTATTTAAAATATAGAGGTTACCTTATGGTGCACATACCATTAACCTAAGGTATCTTACAACTCTAACGGTTCATGTGAAAGGATAATCATTAAGAGGTTATATGCCAACCAATTGGAAATGATTGAGTCCTTGATGGAATTTTGGTGTAAATAAGTTAAATCAAATTCTCCTGTTAAGGTTATGAAGCATCCAACTTTCTTGGACAAAGAACCATGTGTTAGGAATGTCTGAAGATAATTTGTTTTAACAATAACCTACATTTTTCATTTAAGCATATAATTCCTGAATAGTTTTATTGCAAATCCTATAGCAAGGCATTATTTTTCCACCTACATATAACACATCTCATAGACTAGCAATGTATGAATGATGAAGTAAATTACACATTCAAGTTCTTCATTATCTTCTTGTGCTAACATGCAGGTTAACGAGACATATGTTTCTCGATAATATAGAATGAGGGGGCGATCTGACTTGCGAAGCATGAGTGTGGGAGGTGACAGAAGGAATCATTTGACTAATTCAAATGCCTCATGACACTCATCTATCTAGATGTTGAATAAATACTTATTTAGAAAATTATTTATCAGATGAATAACAAAGGTTAAATCAAGAATAAACTTGTGAATTACACCGAGCTTTTTGAGAAAGGACCTAATGCCTGATTTGTCTAATGGTGGGCTCATTTATAGAACTTCCCATATTTTTGTTGGATCTACATTGATTCCTCATGAAGAGATGATATAGAATAGTAAATTCCCTCCTATGACACCAAATACACATTTTTCTGGATTTAATGTAACATCATATTCAATGTGATGAGAGAGGATGATGTAAAACACCTTAGGGTGATCTCAGTGATTTCTATCCTTATCCATAAGGTTATCAACGTATGATTCTATAATATTGTGACGAAGATCATGGAATATGTAAGTAATTTCCTGTTTGTAAGTGGCACCAGCGTTCTGAGACTGAATGACATGATTAAGTAGCAATATGTTCCCCAAGGAGTAATAAAGGTCATATTTGTTTTCTCTTCCTTAGAGATCCTAATTTGGTTGTACCTAGAAAATTCATCCATAAGTAACAAAAACTCATAGCCAGTTGTTGTGTCAATGATAACATTTATGGATGGTAGTGGGAAACCATCTTTGGTACATGCTTTTTTTATATCTTGAAAGCCAATGCAAATTAAAAAAATTCTGTTCTTTTTAAGAACAGGGACAATGTTAGATACCCAAAATGAGTAATCAATAGGTTTGATTAACCCCACCTATAGGACTTTCATAACTTCCTCTTTAACCAATAGTGCCAACTTTGGTTTCATTGGTCTAGAGTTTTTGTGTGGGCTTGACTTCAAATTTTGTTACAAGATTATGGACTACAACATGAGGAGAAATTCCCATCATCTCTTTATAACTAAACATGAAGGCTTTTGAATGTTCTTTAAGAATCTTCGTGTGAATTTTCCACTTCTTTAGGGGTTAGTGAAGAACCTAAATTCAAATTTTGTGGGTCCTCCTTCGTTTAGATGTTAATATTGATCATCCCTTTGATCAAAGAGGCATTACCCTCTCCAAATTAAAGTGGGACTTGACTCCCCTTCCTCTTCTATCTCATAAATTTCAACGCCTTCTTAGGAGGAAGGGTCCATCGTATGAAATTTTAAATAGGAGGAAGAGTGAGGAATGAGATAAAATCCTCTCTTCTGATGTGCGGGATTTAAATCCGTATAATCGTTAAGGTACCCTAATGTAGCCTCATTGTTGTTTTCTTCATAATCTAGTGTAGAAGGCTCATTCTTAGCCTCAACATATGAAAATATCAGATTTTTTGGAATTCTATGGACTAAGGGTTCAGGGTGAACTGAAACTATGAAGTTAGTATCCTCTAATTATCTTCTAGGATAAAATAAGGAAGAAAAAGTAGCTTTTGAATCAGCAAGAATGTTTTGTTCATGTGGTACGGATTCAATTGAAATGAATTCAAAACCTTTTCTTAAGGTGAGTACAACAACCTTATAGAGCTGCAAGTGTTCCACCCTAGTATCGTATACCTCTAAAACTTGGTTAATGACTAGTTGTGAATCACCCAACACTCTAATATTACAAGCTCCCATATTCTTGGCTACTATGATACCAAGAAGGAGAGCCTCGTATTCTGCACCATTTTTTGTACATTCAAAAATTATCTTGAAGGAAAAAGGCATGAGCTTCCTCTCATGAGAAGTGAGGATCACACCTGTACCAACACCAAAATAGAATTTTTCTCCATCATAGTTAATATTCAAGTAGTTTCTTAGGAATATTGATGTTTAATCACTTTTTTTTATCTTCTTCCTTACTTCTAAGACTTCCACCATGTAAATTCCTTCAATGGGAAGAGAGCTGAGTCCAAGGTCTTTTCATATGCCCATGGAATTAAATGGAAAGAGAATAGGTAAATGACTCTATAATAGCTCGACAATCTTCATCGAGATTCTTATTGATACCATTTCAAAATTCATGGTTTCATCTTTGACTGTAGGAATCCCTTCAATCAAACCGGTAGTTTCTATTTCCATTGTGGGAATTAGTTTTTTCTTTGGATTTGAACTCGGAGGTTTGTTCAATTGGTTTTTGGGAAGCTAAAACTCAGTATGCACCCCAAGTTTCTTCTTTAGGTTAGCCAAGTGAATTTCAAAGGACTTTGGGTTACCCTGTGCAATGAATAATTTTCCTAAATGTAGGAATCTAACTTCTTGAAACAATGTGGAAGGAATCACCTTCATGTGATGTATCAAAGGATTGTCGTGCATCATATTATAGTTGGTTTCTGAGTCTATAATATAAAACTTTGTAAGAATCGTCATGGGCCCCAGTGTAACTGGTAGCACTATGGTTCTAACCAATGTTGCTTTAAGGCTATCATACCATCTCAACATATTTCTTATTGAGAAGGAATTGGTTTCTCTGAAGCCTAGCTTCTGGAGAAATAAAAAGGGAACAATGCTGAATATTACCTCATCATTGATCATTACATGCTTTACATACTTATTATAAATCCAAACCTACAGATACATATTTGGATCACCTATATACATGCCAACTCAACATTTGTGGGAATCTTACTGATGTCGAATATAAACCCAACATCTCTTTCAAGCTACCCAGGAGGATGTACATCAAAGTCTATGTGATTTATTTTTGCCTACAGAGGAGGGATGACATTGATCAGATGCCCAAGACACAATGGTTCCAATAAAGCAACCCTATGAGCAAGGTAGTTATTCAAAAAATCCAAGAAGGAGATGTGAGAAAAAATCAGTGATCAAGTCGTAAGCCCCCACCAGCTTCATAAGTGTTAGAACATATTCTAACATAGATGAGTAAATAAGAATGATATGTAAAGATTAATATCTATCTCTTGTAGTGGCATTTATTTGGGGTTTGGTATCTAGTTCTACTAGACCCACTTTCTTAGTTTGTTGGTGACCATCCAACAGAGGTACCACCAATGGGTTTGAGGAATTCGAAGCTTCATGAACATTATTTCCCACTAAGACACCCTTGTTTTTACTATGATGGTCCAACATACCATTGTTATGATGCACTGGAAGGGGATCGTTAAAGATCTTGAGTGGTGTTTTTTGAGGGGATACATGCCCCATCCTATTATTTTGAGTTGGAACCATAGGATTCACTAAAAAAAGTTCAACAAAGAGTTGTCTTTCGTCCTCTAGTAGACACTGAATGAATTTATTACAACTACGACATGTTTTAGCATCATGCCCTTAGACCCTATGGAAGCTGCAATACAGTTCAGGATCATAATCCTGAGGTCTTTTGTTCATCTTTTGCTGTGGTCTAAAATTATGATTATTATTCAACTGTTGATTATTGTAATTTAATTTCGGATGTTGTTGCACTTGATTTTGGTACCTATTTGGATATTGGCTAGGGCCTTGAGATTGAACTTTTTGTTGTTGTTAGGGTGTGTGTTAAGGAAAACCCTCGAAAACTATGAGAAGTAGACTAACAATTATTGACCTAAAGTTTGCACAAAATTACTCAATAACCATCATGATAAGAGGTAAGAAAATAAACTTCAAAAGCATGCATTATGAATCAAAAAAACAACATACTATGTTTACTCTACTCTTTATAAATCTTAATACAAATGAACCTAATTAGACTCTAAGAATTTAAATTTGATTTGTTGTTTTGTCCAAGAGATGAAGAGATCTCTCTAAGATGATTTATTAGACCATGCTTAAATAACTCTTACTAATCTAAAATGGTGGAAATATGTAAGATGAAGGTATTTTAATGGTGGATGGCTCAATATGAAATGGGTTATAGCTTAGCTAGTGAAAATGGGCTCTCAAGGTTGATAATCAAAGTGTTTTTATGAAAACAAGGTGTAAGTTTGAAAGGGAGGGGTGACCCCTCTATTTATAGATTTTGATTTGGAAGAAATGTGAAAATCTAGTGAATGTGGGAAAAATGAATGAGCCAAAATAGATATTTTGGATGTCCAAGTACCTTTTTTATTATATTAGAGACTAATTAACCTATTAAGATTAACTAGGGACTCTGAACAAGATTAGGAATCCTTCTAAGAGTTCCTGAAGGATTTTGGATTATATTTTAGAAGATTTCGAAGTGGGAGATTACCAATAATAAGGTTGATTAGTTGAATGCAAGATAGAAAACTCAATCAACAAGAAACTAGTTGATTAAGAGGAAAATTACCCATCAATTTGTCAGAAAATGGCATCTTGAGTGAGTTGGAAGCAAATTTAGATAACAAAGTTTCGTTATTTGAAACAAAGTCAAAGGATATGAAGATAGTTAGTCCAATGTTAGAATAATATTTTGTTGATCAAAATTTAGGTGTCTACATTTTCCCCTCTTTGGGTGATGAAAGTAATGTCACTCCGAAGATAGTAGAAAATTTACACACAAATATTTTTGAAGGGGTAGAAGAAAAATTAGTAGAATTAAGGATTCCCCCTCAAGTTTTGATGGGGTGATAAAAGAAGGCGATCAAAAATAGAAAAGATGAAGGGAATAGACAGATGATTGAGGAGGGAGAAATGTAGGAAACATTTCTAAGCATAAAAGTTGATTTTGTTAATAGATCTTGTTAGAAATGTTGCAAGAGTGAGCAGTTGAAGATTGAGATACGTAATTATCCAGTTGTTATTTTATTTTCTCATGTTCCACATCATACCAAATAATTAAGTAAACAGGGGATTTTATCATTCTGATGACAATATATGAAATATTTGGTATTGAATTTGAGAGTGGTGTGTGATGTATAATGAAATGGGATATAGAAGGGAACATTAATATGAAGAGAATAGAAATAACTTTCATCTAGTCAATGTAAAATACTATATTTTTCATCACATTTCTTAGAATATATATCATTGATCCTTATTAAAAATGTAAGCATATGACATAAGTGTAGAATGACATGAAAATCCATAGTACGAAATAACAACCATACCTAAAAATACCAATTCCATGTAACATAAAAAATGTAATGCAATACAAGAAGTAAAAAAGTTGATCTAATAGAGAAACAAGTACAAACACACATACTCAAACCAACAACAGTCAAGATATGTGCACAAATGTTTTTTTTATCTATCTACATTTCCAAAATGTTTATGATAAATGACATAGGTTAAAAGATGTTTCCCTAAGTAAATATGTATGTAAGGGGAAAAATGGTGTACATAGGGGTTCAATGAAGAAGCTATGTGTGCTACAAAATAGTAATAAGAAACTCGTTGTGCCCCAAAGTACAGACAAAGCGTGTCATTTTAGCTTTTGTAAATGATTATGGATCCAAATGATCCATAAGTCATTTTTTTCAAAAACATGTGAAAACGTAGGTGAGATATGAGATGAATAACATGCGTGTGACAAAACTTTTAGCTATGTACGAGCTATTTACCAAATTTTGTCCATTTTTAAATTTTTATGATGTTTTTTTATTTTTTGAAAAAAATTATAATGTTTAGGAAGACTAAGACTTTTTGCAATTTTTTGATTAGTCATAAGAATTGAGAAAGTGGAGGATTTTTTCTAAAAGCACACAAAAATGCCTTAGGGTAATGAAACAAGTGTCAGGTAGCAAAAAGATGCCCCGCCGAGAAGGAAAATGAATCAAAAATAATTATTAGGATAGCTAATAGAAGAAGGTAGAATGAAAATATCATCTGGAAACAAAAAAAATGCCCCAAGGAGAAGAAACAAGCATTAGGTGGAAAATAATGCCCCAACATGGTGAAAAATTGATTAAAAATAATTATCACGATGGGTAGAAGAAAGTGTTAAAATGATCGCAGCGGTCAAAACATGCCCTGGGGGAATCACGATGGGTTAAAATAGGTTAATAAACCTATCCAAGGTGTGGTAAACCATCACGAAAAGTTCATTTGTTACCAAAGATCTTCTGATTTTTACTGCGAGTGATTTGAGAGCTACGAAAGAGATGACATGAGTTCAGAGGAGCACTAGGTGAGTTGAAACTATTCAGGAGTATGCACAGGAGGATGAGGACCCTCTATTTGTGATTTCCCAAACTCGTCTTGACAAATTTTACATTTAAAATCTTTTATTTAGTATTTATTATCTTTGAATAGGGTTAATTAGGGAAAAAAAATATGCATACAAGCGCACGTAGTAATAGAACCTAGCACATATGTTCCCTAGGTCAAATAATGTATGCGCACTAGCCTACACACATAATCCCACGTGTATGTGGCATAAAGGGCATGCATGCATCAAGTAGATAGGCTAGTAGGTGGGATGTGCACATATTGATATGGGCGCTTAAGCATCTAAGATTGTGTGTATGCATCCTGGGTGTGCATACACAAAGAAGGGTGAGTACATGCCCAAAAGGGCACACATGCACTGAAGAGAGTAAAATTGATACTTAGAAGAATAATAATTTAAATACTAGGAAAGTGTAGATGAATTTGGACTTAGTTATATTCGAATATGAGAAGAATATAGAAGAAAAATTAGTTATAACACATGTTGTTTTATTTTGTAGAGATGATTATCATCCCTACAGACAAGGGATTGATGTGGCTTCTTGGCAGCCCTAGAGGTGAGCCTCCATTGATTTGATATATGGATGTTGGATATACTCCTAGATGTGACTGGCTTAGCTCATGTAGCTAGGATTTCGTTAATCACTTTAGACCATGGGATTCTTATAGCCCTGGTGAGATATGACATAGTGATAGCCAATGTTTTCATCCCCCTACAAGAGATATCATAGTGACTCTAGGGGATTTTTGGCACATTCTTCATGTTCCCGTCTGTGGAAAATTGATTGAGTATACTACTATTGATGTTGAGATCCTAGAATGTGTTATGGAGGTCTTTGGACTTGTTGATATAACTCATTGAGATATGACACTCGACTTGCACCTATACATAGATGATTTGAGATTTCATTGCATGCCATTGTACTTGATGGATCTTATTAGTGGGTTATGTCTCACTAACAAGACAGGTTCCACATTTCCTCTTGGCCTAATTAGTGTGATACAGGGTTTATTCCATGATGAGAGATATTGTTGGGTCCGGTGTATATTGGTACCTTCATCTTATTACATACCATGGTTAGAATACCGTGGGTGCTGCTACATTCCTGAAGACATGGGCATGTGACCATATAGTTATTGGTTTCCCCAATGGTGTACTTTGAGTTCAAGATCTAGAGGATCCTTTAGTAATGGGATGGTTCACTATTAAGGATTATGTCTTCGGTCATATGGGTGATACCTATCATTATCACATGGATTTTAATGACATTATACAACATATGATATTATCGACACCCTATTGTCATTACCAGTGGGTCGAGGATGCATATGAGCTCAAAAAACTAAATAAAAAAAGGTCATCCAAGTCTAAAAACAACGCAATTGTGGCATTTTGTACTGGTCCTTCAGTGAAAACCAGTTTTCGACACCTTGGGAGGATTCAATATTCCTAAGAACTTCTCTTATCTGAAACTGAGTACACTTACCATGGTTTAGGGCTAGGTTTCCTAGGTTGAGTATCCTTTTTCATCTATCTTCCATGGCCTTGATCCAACTGATCCATTCTTGTATATATGTGAAGGAATTAATTTTTATATATTCCCATCTAACGCTAAGATCACTTTCACATCTACACCATCTTGAACATACTTGTGTGACATTCTACCTCTATATATTCCCACATTGTTGGGGTAATCCACACTTCTTTTCCTCTACATAGCTTTGGAAAATTTTCATAAACAAAAAAACATTCAAAATATTGGAAAACTCCTAAACATTGGAAAAAACCCTAAAGAGGATGACACTAAACAAAAAAACATAACATTGTCTTAAAAAAACCCTGAAAACAATGTGAACAACTGCCTTGAAAAATTTATCTCAATATGGCACCAAAAACCGTAGAAAAAAAATCAAAACTATCCCACAAAAACAAAGTAGTGATTTTCTTAGTTTTAGTTGTCAATTTGTAGAGTTTTGATTACATTTCCTTTTCATGTTGTATGCTTTAAATTGACTTCATTTTCTTAAGTTATTATTACTTAACTATTTCATTTTATCTTGCATACTTGTTCATATTTGTAACATTTTCATTAGTTTTGATTGTTTTTCATTTTTGGTTGTTGTGTGTATTAAATCAAATTCAATTACTTACTTTAGTTGAGTATTACTTAATTGTGATATTGTATTCCTTTTTACATACTTGTTCATACTAGTGTTGTATTCTTTAGATTTGATTGCATTCAATATGTTTTGTGTGTTAGATTGAATTCATTTTCTTATTTTAACAAATTTTATGCATCAGTATTAGATTCATGTTATCTCATATACTTGTAAGAAATTGTGGTGTACTAGTTAGATTTGATAAAAGTTGTGCTTGTAAATTATATTAGATAGTTTATCATCATCTAACATCTATCAAATCATTTACCATATATCATCATATCTAACATTATATATACATCATATATCAAAAAATTCTAAGTTTTACATCAAGAATTTATACTAAGCTAATCCTCATATACCATATCATCAATGGGTAAAGAGGTGTTATGCATGATTAATAATCTATCCCCCTGCACCAATATCATAAATATCATCCCATGAGATGATCCAAGTCATCTCATGTCTAAAAAAAATTATATTATCTAAGGATATTATCATAAAATCAAAATCATGTGATACTTATGTAATAAACATCATAACGTAAGGATATAAAAACATCATCAATCATCATGACCTAACAAATTCTAATATCCATAGCCATATGATCAATTATCAAAATAAATCATGATACATAAAAAAGAAATAAAGCATACAACATCATGATATAATCATCATTGTTAATCATATAAAAACAAGAAAAATATAACATCTAATGTCCATAAAATGTATATGAAGCCTATCTCAAAAGATATACATCATCAATACAAAATCTACCATCAAGGGCATGAATCAAAATAGGACTTCATCAAGAGGCATAATCAAAAAAATAGACATCATACATCATTGATCAAAATTGATCCTTCATAAGAGGCATACATCATAAATACATGTGTAAATAATCTCAAAACAAGTCATGTCTGACTCGATCCCTCATGGGGAATTCAAGGTTTGCAATATACTAGAGGGTGAATCACCTTTATACCCTACTCTCCTATTTTCCACCCTATCTGTTGATCTTGTGGCTGCTCCACTAATCTAGCTGATGTCTTTGGTCTCTTTGATCTTTGTGACCTACTTATTGACTTCACACTTAAAATTGGTACTCTATGACCCTTTGGAACAACATTGTAGTACAAGGCCTTATAGTAGTAGGTCCTGCCATTAACCATAGCCAAGTCTATGTATGTCCTAGGTGTCATGGTGGATCCATCAGTCTACCCAAATGAAGCCACATCTGCATGTAATCTTGTCATCTCGGCCTGGCCCATTGTCCTCTCAGTCACCAATTGGTCTCTCTCTGTGGTAATGGTCTACACATGTGCCTATGAATTCTATAATAAACTCATAATATGTGAAATTTTATCAACCAACTATTGAATCATCTGAAACCAGGTGGCACCATCTCCATCACCTCCCTAGCTAGCATGTGCTCTAGCCTGTTCTCGCTCAGAGGTAACAAATTGTAATTGTACCCTAGCCTCATCTCTCTAAGCCATCACCTAGAGCTGCACAACTATAATGTGTTGCAACTGCTGCTATAGTGTAACTATCTTTTAGAAGTCAAAGTAAATTTTTGACTAGGTAATACACAACTTGTTCTTTTTGGTTTAGGTCGTAGTGTGAAAACAATGCACCAATAACATATTGGGTAGCTGAGATATATAATTAGAGAGGTTCACCTGGGGTAGGTGGCATGGAAAATGGAGGATGGGTTAGATATTGTTGGAGTATTTAAAAATATTTCTAGCATTTAAGACCCTAGTTGAAAGCAACATCTTTCTTTAAAAGATGTGTAAATGGATGACACTTATACTCAAGCTGTGATATAAATTAATAGATTTCCTTGATTTTTCCTTGTAAAGTGTGTAGTTTGAGATTCTTGGGTGGCATAATTTCAGTGATATCTCAAACCTTCATGGGATCTACCTTGATATCTCTCCTAGAAATGATAAATCCTAAGAGTTTTCTAGATAGTAAACCGAAGACACACTTTTTAGGGTTTAAATGAACTTTGTAGTCTCTAAGGCATTGAAAGATACACTGTATAATTTATGGGTGCTCTTCTCAGGTTTTGTATTCATCCAAAATATTATCTACGTAATCCTCCATTATTTCATTCATCAATTCATGGCTCTCTGGTAGGTGGCTCTTGTGTTTTTTAGACCAAAGGGAATCACTTGGTAACAGAATTTCCCCCAAGGGGTTGTGAATGTTGTTTTGTGTTGATCTTCTTTTGCAATCTTAACCTAATTATATCCTAAAAATTTGTCCACGAGGGACAACATCTCATACCTAGTAGTTGAATCAATAATCATTTCAATATTTGGTAAAGGGAAGTCATCTTTAGGGAATTCTTTGTTGATATCTCAAAAATACGTGTAAATGTGGATTCCTACTAGCTTCTTTTAGACATGGACAATATTTGATATCCATTCAGAGAAATCTATTGATATGATGAAATATTCTACCAATTACTTATCTATTTCTTCTTTCACCAATAGTGTGACACGTGGGTGCGTCTTTCTTAAATTTTGTTTAACAGGTTTTGCATTGTGATGCACCACAAGGTTATGCACAACTAGGGTTGGGTCCAAATACGGCATATCTACATAAGACCATGTGAATATGTCTATGAATTTCTTTAGCAACTCAAAAAAATTCTTCAGTTATTGTGCTTAGAGTGAAGCCCCAATTTTACCATTTTAGAATCCTTCTCTAACCTAATATTGACATTACTAGTCTCTTAAACCAATATTTTGGACGTATACTCCATGTAGGTAGGATCAAGCGGAAGAGTAGAATACCCTTCAAGAGGTGGATAAAATAGAGTAGTATCTTTGCATGGGTAAAATATCAGCTCCATTGGTTCTTCCTTTTGTTTATCCACAAGCGCCTCAAAGAGGTTTTCACTATGGGATTTGATCTTTTTCTTTTTACAAGACTTTTTTGTGGTAATTTTTCCGTTGCTTGTTGTTTTCTTATTTAGGATACCACAAAATTTTTCCTCTTCCCCAAAATATGCACATTCATATAATTTGATGAAGAAACCTTTCTTGTGATCATTTCTTGGAATGTCGTCTCTAATACCCATGAATTCCTCTATGGTTTCTTCATTTTCAAAGAAATCAATCGCCATATGAAGTCATTGGTCCCAATCAGAAAGGTTGGGATACACAAGGGTGATTTGATAGTCAGTTTGGGGATTGGACTAATATAGGGTAAAAAAGGTGGAATTTGGGAACATGTTAGTAAAGGAAAGATCTTCATAGATACTACAATGGGAATTTGTGTCACTGTCTGAATGAAGAGAATGATTTTCAATGTTTGAGAAATTATCATCAATTTCAGAGGTTGGAAGATTATGATTCTTCACACCAAGGACACACTTGTTATATTTCCTAAGGGGGATTGGAAAAGGTTCCAATCTACTTTATGTATTTGGTCCACATCCAAATCCTTGATACCCCACGACATGCACAATTCTATCTGCTTTATCATAATGTGGAGCTTTATTACATGAATATTTCATTCCTTCATGTATTTGATTTTAAGGATCACTTACCATATTCTCATTTGATATAAGACCACAAGGAGAAAAATTCTCAAAGGTACTATAACAGCTAGCCCATGTGATTATAAATTGAAATTCATGTCTGCCACATGTCTTAGGTGAGAGTGATAAGATAGATACTGAGAGTGCTTATTGAATATTGACATATTCTATTGTACCATATGATCCCACCTTCATTTCCCATTAATAAAATGGATTTAATTATGAATAAGGGTCTTTAACCAAAACTTGTAGCATGTTAGGATCAACTCTAGCTTTAAAAGCTTCTTTTTGTAATAGGACAACAATGTCCACTAAAGGACAGTAATATACTGATCTGGAGAAGCTATGTAGTGCTCTACAATGTTCAAATGGTTAAGGATCTACATGAATAGTAATTAGGTGCGCTTGATTATACAATCTAATGTATTGATGGTAGGTAGAAGGAACTACTTACATGGCATGTATCCATGGTCAACCTAGAATCATGTTGTATGGAAGATCTAGCTTAAGAACATGGAATTTTGTATCATGTGTTTTCAGCCCTACTTCAATATATATCACTATAGTTCAAGTTGATTCGCATTCCTCATTGTTGTATGATGTAATAGTTATTACATGAGAATCTAACTCTTTGTCTTTATATCCCAACTATCTAGCTAACTTCAAGGTGAAAATATTCAATCCAAATCCATTATCCACAAGCACTCTCTTTATATTCCTATGACTAAAAACTAGCTCATTGTATAGGGGTAGGTTATGGGTAGGATTATTATGTGGGATTTCACACTAGTCAAAGAAGATGGAGTCATCAAGCTCAAGATGTGCAACCATTTCTTGGAGGTGTAAAGGATCAACTTTTGTGGAATTTCTAGACCCTTGAAGATTTTTATAAAGAATGTCGTTATGGGCTTTTACTATTTTTAGAAATTCTAATATTGAAATTCTAGTAGGAGTTATATCAAGTTGGTCTATCAAATCATATCAATTCTCTTGAGGTCAAGATAAGAAAACAACAATCAGAGCGGCCCCTGGTATTTCTTCAAGTGAATGTCATGTTGCGATGGTGCAATCATTACTAATGATATTAATGGTATTGACTTGCTCATTGGATGAACGAATAAAACCTATTAATGAATCAAAATTATTATCAACTTGAGTGTATACATAGTTCATAGTCCTATAATTGTCATATGATTGACCCGGATCTGGATTCTTTGTTTCTTGTTTCTTATAATTAGGGAAGGACTATTTGAATATTCCCATCTTGATATTTGGTCCTTGTCTTGATTTGGGGGAATCTACTTCGATTTTATCATTTTTGATGAGGTCTTGAATAAAGTGTTTCAAATTTAAACACTTGTCTTTTTTGTGTCCGTTGACATGATGGAAATCACAATAATCATAATCCATGTACCACCTTGGTTTGGGTGCATCGTCTACGTATGGTACCATGTTTACATAGTGCACCATGTTTACTGCCTCTAGTTGTCTCAAAATGGTAGATAATGAATCGGTGAGGGGAGTAAAAACTCACCTTTGAATTGGACCCTAGATAGGTCCTTTCATTAATTTGAGGATAGGACCACTTTTTACTACTTGATCCATGTGAACCGTTTTGACTCATTTAGAGTCTGTGATTACATCTCCCACAATATTTTTGTTTCTATTAAATAAATTAGGCTTCTCCATTGGTTTTGAGTTTTGTTGATCCTTGGAAAATGGTATAATCATTCCTTTTTCTATTAAATATTTTTTATTGTCTCCCCTTCTCAATAACTTCTTCAAAGTTAGATACGTAATACATTTGCAAATGAAACACAATATTTGAGTTTAAATTTGGAATGAAGATACTTATTAAATATTTTTTAGGAATTGTACAGGGGATGTGGCTTGCTATACCTCACCATTGCTTTAATAAGCTAGTGAATTTTTCATTGGGTCTTTGTTTTACGCTACAAATATCTAACATGGTGACATAGTTCCCTATATTAAATGAGAAATGACATATGCATTTTTTTCCATTATGGGCCATGTGACTATAGATCCCTTTGGTGAACATCTGAACCACTCTAGTGCTTTTCTCCTAAGCTTTTAGAAAACAAACTTAGGAGGTAGTTGTTTCTATAGTCCACATCAATAGGATTCCTATTTTAAAAACATGTGCAAGCAATCGATCTCTATTTTTAAATAGGAATCCATCTAATTAGGATGCCATATTTAAATAGGACCTAATTCGAGAACATGTTGAAGTAATCAATCTCTATTTTTAAATAGGAAGCCATCTAATTAGGACACATCAATGTTGTCAATGTCTTTGAAATAATCACTATCATTTTTTTTATGATCTACTAAGTCATCTGTTTATTTTACTTCAAAGGATAAGGGACCTAAGTTGTGTCCCAGAAAATGGTTTATCTCATGCTTTTTGGAATCCATTTCCGCAGTATGAACTGTTGCAAGTATTTGTTTACACAACGTTTTTTTAATGTATTCGAGAGTATAACAAACCTGTATGTATTTATGTAACAATTTTGTCCTAAAGATTCAAAGTGTGTCAATAATTGGATTGAAGGAACAAGGATTCAATCAATTTGTATGCAATAATCATGTAAGTTTTTTCCGTAAATAAATCAATCAAGTAATGATACTACACCCTACATGATTTTTTTTCAAATGTAGTTAGATGTTTTAAGATGATTAACTCAGTGATAATACTTTGTTCAAGCTCAAAAAAATGAACAAGGCATAAGAATTATTGAAAGGTTAACGCAATCCCCAATCAAAGGATACTAAGGTGAGCTTAGAGCCAAGTAAGACCAACAACCTTTATGAAAATCGAATATAACCATGCAATCCACATAATAATATTATGAGGGTACGTTACCCAAGCTCCCCGAGAAAGAGAGGTATTAGTAGCAAAAGTAATATCAATATAATGCCTAAAAAAGTAATCAACACCTTTTCAAGATATAGGTAAAGTTTGAACACTCAACTACATCAAAGGATTCTAAGTATTTTTTAATTATGTGGGTAGCATAACATCACACTAAACACGCTTAGATCATGTTCATAAGAAACAATGACATAAGTATCGGAAATGTAGTGTGACGATGCAAAAAACACAATAGTTCAAAGGAGAAAAAAGGTGACACAAACCTAAATATAATGATGATCTTGAAATAAATATTTAGTGGCTATCAAGATGTAAAAATGTACACACACATTTTAGATGTTTAACAACTCAGCAATAAATATGGATGAGCTTAAACGAACATAAAAATTGTGAACACAATATATTGATAACTCTCACAAAATATGTCTTCCCTTGTCCCAAATGGGAAACAAGAATACAAAGGTGTAGACCAAGTGGTGGTGAAACAAGCTAGCACAACTTTGGTAGAGTTTTTCCTTTCCTTAGGGAAAGTGAAGAACTAAGAAAAAGGTCGTACGTTTCGAGTTTCTTGATGAATATCAATAGACTCCAACTTCAATGGGATCTCCCCTTTCTCATCTAACAAGTTTTTGACCCAAAGCGTTTCGTGATGGCCTTTGACTCAATGTTGGACTAGAAAAGTGGGATCCAAGACAATATGGCTTCCCTAAGTATTTCACTCATCTAGGTGTCACAAGTTTATCTATTGTGAGCTAAATTTTCAAGGTTTCCCAAGGAGTATCTTGGATTTACTTTACCCCCTTCTAATACAATGAGAAACTAGTGCATTCATTTACATTTTCACTGGGGTCACGATAATAACTTTGTCTCTAACTCAAAAAAGGAAAACCTATTCAAGTGGGTGTGTGAAGCACTTCTTGTTTCATCAATGAGGTTATTCAGCAGTGGACTACTTTAGGGTCCCTAGAACCATCCCATTGTTGTAGATTAAGGTGTTATCCCAAAGGGGTTACGTTCTAGTTGAGTGGATAGGGACATACCCTTTTTCAAACCTGCGAATACAATGTGTTGAATGTGGTATTTGTTTTTATCATTTTATACTTAGTGAGGTTTTACACACCATTGACAACCTAAAAAAAATGTTAGTATTGCTTAGCCTTCGATTATTTAACACACACTTTTTGGTCCTATACACCAAGATTAGTAATTTTATAATAACAGTATATAAGGGGATAATATGTTACTTTTGATATCCCGAATCATCCTAGGACACAAGGGAATACAATACACAACAAAATATCTCACTCAATCTTCAAAAAAATGGAAAATACTTACGTAAATCATGAAGAATGAGTTCTTTTTAGCTAACTTTGAAATTATTTCCCATTTTAAACACTTAATTAAAGTGTTTGGAAAGCATAAAGAAGCTCTTTGAGATGTTTTTGATTCCCAAGATTAATTAGAAGGTGCGAGGGAAGAGCATACACAAAACTTAAATAATTTAGCACAAAAAATGATCAAAAGAAACTACAAACTACTATTAGAAACCTGCAAGAATATCATAAAAACCAAAAATATCAATTATGCACATTTTAACAAAGATTAGTTTCTGACCAAGGATACTTGTGCGCCCTTTTTGATGTCTATGATCAGATTTTGGTATGTAAACACCCTTTATGGTAAGTACATGGGTATGTGAAAAATAATAGAGGCTATTTATGCCTACACATCCATAATGATGCATACACGATATTTTTAGCACGTACGTGCCACATAGTATGTGTACTCACCTTGGGTAAATATGTCAAATAACAAAGAGGATGGATTTATAGGTACCCATCCAAAATGATGTTTACACATTATTTTTGATGCATGGACATGGGTTTGGATAAGTATTGTAGTCATTTTTATGTGCCCTTAGAACAACAGTCTAATCCCATACATGTTGGCCTATCATCCAATGGGAACTGAGTGATCACTCGAGGCATGTACGGGTGTCGAGTCCATCCTTTATGTGAGCATTGTGAGAAGATTATGTCCTTGATAAAAATTTAAATGCAGAAAAGTAAATGATCATGCATACATTATGAAGGCATAGGATGAGTTATTATATCAATATACCCATTCAGATAAGAGAAACATCATACAGAGAGTAGATTTGAGTCATGACATAAAGAAAAGATACTATGGTTTTCCCCCGTGAATAATATATTCAGAATAGAGACATATACTTATATTGATCACAGTTCCAGTAACCACATTACATTCAAAAGGGTCCTAACAGACCAAATGTATCTAGACAGACATGACTCATGTATCAGGGACCCTAGTTATGCTTCCTATATTACATAAATTTTCACAGACCCATCCCTCTAGATATGATATCGTTCATATAACCCTCTAATGGTAACTCCAACCCTTAGAGCCTCTTACTAATTTCTGTAGGGATTCACCTTTCATCCTCTCTATGATGATCCTAAAGCTTCCCCTCATCGACCTCTCTCCATTCAGGTGTGTCTTCCTCCCTCTATATCATCTCTATAAATAGGTTTAAACACCCACCGTCATGCCTTCCTATAGGAGTAGATTGTTTTCCAAGTTTCCATGTGGTCCTCCAATGGAGCATGATTCTTCTGATCTGAGCTCTCCACTTTCTGTAATGATGTCTTTCGGGAATGTTTCTACACATGGGATATTCTTTCCTTGACCACCAAGTTTCCATGCTGGCACCTTATCCACTCAGCGCATGCCTAGTCAGGATCATGTTTTTTCCTCAAGTGCTTCTTGAGAGAGCAAAATATGGCTAAGTCCTGAGATCCTTTGTTCTACCTTACACGCATCCCATGATTTCTACTAAACCCTTCTAAAACCCCTATCCTACGCACTTTTCCCAGTGTGCCCTTCTTCTTTAATAGTCCCACACGCACACGTTCCCTTTGGTACTTATCCAATATTTTTAGACCCAACATCACCCCACATTAATCTTGTTATCGATCCTTGAGAAACATCCTCTCCCTAAAGAATAAATAATGGCAGGACCTTGAATGCTTGGAATAAGGAATAAAGGAATGAATAATGAGAAATGGAAGAAATAAAGAATGGAGGAATGAAGAAGAATCTTTTTATTGTCTGAAGAATGAGTGTGGAAATCCTTCCTTATATCTGCCTTCAATATTCTCCAAGGAATCCACTTCACCATGTTCCTATTGATAGAGGTCACCTACTAGGGGTGCTTACCTCATCAAAACTTAGTTCATCATTCTTAGCATTCAACATATTCACAATGTCTTCCAACAATTTTACAATGTTTTCCAACACATCCATCATGTGGGTGATCTAGGGATATAATTCCTTAATCCAGTTTTTGATCAAGCCTCATAAGGTCTCGATGGCTTCTGACTTCATTCTCTACTTTGAGCCAATATCTTATCCCGCTCTGCCTTGTTTCCCTTATTCTTCTCCTTAGAAATTCTTAAGAACTACCTCATGTGTAGCAACTCGATTGCTTGTTACTCTATCTCTATGTCAGTGCAATTCTTGTACGCATAGCTTCAGCCATCTATGCGGTGGACTTTACAGTGGACAAGGAGCTTAGTGTATCAAGGCGAATATCTCCACAACCTTTTATGGTTTTTCCCTCTTTCTCTTGACAGTGCGCCAGTGGCTCTTCTACTGACTCTAAGGTGAGTGGTCGCCTTTCCATTGTAAGGATGCAAGTAAAATCTTCTAGGTACTTGCTAAGGTTCAACTTGTATTTTTATTCAAGTGAAGGTTCAGATCTGGATGCTTCAAGATAATAGCATTTGTAATAATTTCAATTTTCTTGTATACCTCGTGCACCTTTGTCCTTTTCCTCCCCCATCTCATACCTTAACTATGCACTAATCAGCTCTTCCTACTTTAGATCCTTTCTCTTTTCAATGAGCTCCTCATTTTTCTTCTCCAATTCTCCTTCTAAGGAATCTCACCCTATCATTCCTCCCCAAAGATTCTTACCTCTACCTCAACCGACACCTTACTGATTACATTACAGACTTGCTCATTAGAAAATTGTTGAGCATTTACCAATAGGTTTATTCCTTTGTTCTCTATGGTACTTTCATCAGTTCCCCTTGGCTTGCTTCAAACTCAGGTTCATCGACATGGGACTCAAACATGCCCAAGATATCATTTTCATAAGTTCTGTGGGCTACGCGTCATCTTCCTTCGAATGAATACCATTACAATGAACTTGTTCCATCAGGCACAGTACTCTAGAAATACATGTGCATAGTAATACCTTATTCGGGTCGCTGGATGTAGCTCATTCCTTTTTTCCTTACACCACTACCATACCTATTTCCTCCTGTGCATGCTACTTTTGGAAAGCTCACTGCTAGGCTAGGATTTCCACCCATGCTTCCATACTCATTTCCCTATGCTTTCCTCCTTCTAATCTCCTTGAGTATCTCATCAATGCTTCAATCCACTTTGTGCTCCACTAAATTCTCTATTATGCCCACTACTTCTTTCTACCATGGCCTCTTCTATCTACTCCTTGGTGAGGCTTGGGGTCTTTTGATCTTTAGTATTTACTTCTTCAGTCTCCCCTTTTCCTTGAGTGCCTTCATTTTCTCCACCATTTTCTTAACTTCATTTCTTCCATCCGAATCATGTACATCATACACAGGGATGATCCTAAAATTCTTCATCCCTCACTATTGTCTCTTTCTCCCCTGTAGGCCTCTAAAGCTCTCCATCTCTTTTGAGTCTTCCTTCTTCTGATATATTTTTCATTCTTCTTAACTGGGGATTCTTCCTTTTCGTTCCTCTACTAATAGGTGATTTCTTCCATGGAAAATATTATTGCTCTAGCACCTCTTTCTGTAGGTGTCTTTTCCTTCTCCTTGATGGGAGACTTCTTCCTACATGCATGTATATACTCGGCTTGGCACCTGAACTCTGAAAGCACCCACAGATTGTGTTTTCTGCACACTTGGTGATTTCTTTTTTTGGAACATCTTCCCCTCTCCCTTTTCCATGGTGCAGCATTCTTCCTACCAGTGGGATCCTCTGGGATGGAGACATCATTCTCCAAGTAAGCTCCCTTTTCTTACTTGGGCACTAATGCACAAGTAGACTCTTGTTTTGGTCCTTCCAGCAATTAACAGTGTTATAGGTTTTGTCATGCACATCTCATGGGAGACATACTTCTCCACATAAGTTTTCTTCTTGGGGTATACTATCTATCTTCGTAAATCATGGTGTTCCTGGTCCACCTCACTAAGGTTGATCCTTAGTATTTTAGATTCCTTGAAGCATTTAACCCCTGCTTGGAAATACTTTGTAGTGAGAGAGAAGGATAATTTACACCATGGGGTCTTTGTCCCATTTGAAAAAGTGAACTTACCAATGAAAAAGTGCTGATAGATAGCAAACTCAGATTCTCCATCTACTAGTGTTCAAAACTATTCAGGTATCCTCCACTCAGCCCCAAATGCGTTCGCACATTCACTTGTACCATTTCTCTATGATGTGCCTTATGGGGCAACCGTCATGGTGTTCACATGTGTATTTTTCAAGCCATCATTCGTGGGGGAGGGGGTCTTCATATGGATACTCCCATACAAACTTCTTTGGCCCATCAAGCCACTCCAATTTATGAGAAGACAATGGTAATAAGAACATTACCAAACATAATCTTATATATTTCTTGTGTCGGCGCTAATGATCTCTTCGGCAATGTAGGTAGATAAGTTATAGATGGTTCCTTCTAAAATTTTGTGACACATATTCAACCATAGCCTTTTTTACCTATGTCCACCTCCTCTTGACAATTGAGCTTGGTTACTAAGCATCGTGGCAACCATCCTCATCACTGGGTTAGAGATATCAGAGTATGTCTAAAGTAGTGAGGATCACCTTCTTGTATTCATACTCTTCCATGGTCTTCTTAATAGCCTCTTTATCCTCCAAGTCATCATCTAATGAATCTCCTTAGCAGTTCAGGCTGGTAAAACATAGAGATGAGTTGGCGAATTTATGTGCGTTCTGTGGCCCTAAAAAGTAGAAGTGGTCCTCGTGCACATGCATGACATCAACCATTGGTATAGTCACTCAGGGCTTTCCAAAATAGGGCAACTCGTAAAGTTGTAGCAATCCATGGCCTTCATCCATTTTTACCTTCACCTCATCATTGTAGATTGGCATCCCTCCTATTGGTGTCCTCTTATCTATTGGAAGAACCAATCTCTATTACCATTTCCTTCTATGTGGGTACCTTGTGTGATGGTTTTAGTCGCTCACAGCCATCTTCCTCACATGGGATACCCATTCTTTCCCAAGTAACACTCTGTCTAGGTATTTCATCTCTGCATACCCACTCCTCATTGAAATTAGTGGTGGTAGTTTGATTTTCCTTTTCCCCTTGCTCTTCTTAGGTGATAACATGGTTGCCTTCTTTGGTGCCATCTTCTTGTATCGGGGTTAAAAAAAAACTCTTCCTTTATCCTCTTCCTCACTCTACTCAAATTTGTGGCTCAAATTCATGAAAGAATCCTTCTACTCTCGTGCCCTAGATATTGAACCCTAACCTGGAAAATTATTCCAAAAGATGGCATACTCTACTAAAACCTCCCTACGCCTGTGTACTCCTACAACTCTAGGTTCGCAGATCACCCTGGCCATGCACTTCAAATTTTTGTCTCTTCTTCCTTCATAGAAATCTTTCTTCGCAAGATGCCCGTATTTTTTAAGAGCTTCTTCAATCTCATAATAACAAGGTAAATATGATAGTGTCCTCGACCCTTTAATTATAGATTTTTCCTTATCTCCCATAGATAAATGTCTATGCCACTTACTAAACGTACTTTAGCATTAAATGTGGATTTTCCCACTAAAGTCCAACCTTAAGTGTTCTTACCCATGTGCCCAATCCTGCACAAAAAAATATCTACAACCCATCTGGTGTGGAAAAATCCTTATTGACTGAAGATTATTACATACATGTGTCTACAACGCCAAAAACATTTATTCTATCTTTGACATGATTTTTTCCCTTTGCCTACCTCATATTGTTCCTGCACTTCTTATCCTTTGTATGTGGTCCCTTATAAAGCCTTATCCTCACACCAAAATTTATTTTCCACCTTTCTCAACATTCTGCGATTATCCTACCCTTACGCATGTTTTTGATCTTATAACCTAGGGCCATTAAAACAAAACTTTCACTTCTAGCACTCTATTTCACTTCACTCTACTCCACCCCAACACTAAAACAATATGTGTGGCAACCCTCTGCACATAGCACAACCTTTGAAAGTAATGTAGTTACCAATGCACAGGGTGCGTTAAAACAACACTATAGAAAGGAATAAGTGATAAGAAAGGGAAACAGAAGGAAAAGAAATGTATTAAGGGAAATCCTTTGCTAACTAGAAAAACTACCTTATTTATAAACACAAGACTTATTTATAGTAGGACTTTCAGCCTAATCCCATTTAAATGATCCTAGTAGTCTTCATCCCTATCTAACACTTTGTAACTGGAAAGTTCCTAGTATCAAGGATGTACGAGATGATGTATGGTCCCCAACCAATGGAATTTCAAGTTTCCCAGGATGGCACAAAAATTTAGAGTCATATAACAAAAGCAATCTACCCAACCTCAAATTGGTTGTTTTTGATATGACGATCATCCCATGCTTTTTGCCTTGTCTTTCTCTATCTTTTGACTCTATCTAGCAAGTGATCACCTTTCATCAAGCTCCATTAATTTATCATTACCTCTCTTCAAGTTCTTATTCATCAAACAATCCTCCAGCTATGTGTGCTATATGTAGTGGATTGGTAACATACGTTCAACTAGGTAAAAAAACCTCCACACCAAATACCAATTGAAACGATGTGGCCTTATTTCAACCTCTTGTAGGTTGTCCTGTATGCCCATAAAACAGATGATACCTTGTCCATCCCAATCTTTTCTTCTAACGTCATAAATTTTTTGGTTAACTTGTGACTTATTATTTTGTTAAAATACCTCAACAGTTCCATTCATTTGGGGGATGATAAGGGGGTAGTCTTATGATGGGCCACCATAAACTCTGCCAACACAATCCTAACCATTTCATTTAGAAAATGTGTACCCCTGTCACTAGTCAGGCTTTAAAGGACATCCATACCTGTTTGCTTATGTTCTCCCATAAAAAATTTACTTGTTGTTGCTTCAGTGTAATCCTTTGTAGGTGCTTCCTTTGCCCATCTCGTCAAGTAGTCAGTGTAAGTGATGATGTAATGCAAGTCAATCCTTCGTGTGGCAAGTGAAATAGGTCCTACAAATTCAATTGCCCATTTTTCAAATGGTATCTTTGCACTAGCTATTGGTATTAAGGGAATCTCATCCCTCCTTTTAGGTTTTCCAAGGCGCTGAGCAATGGTCACAAGAATTGAAAAAATTCAATACAATCCTGGTGGATACTCTCCCACTAAAGCCCTACAAGTAGAATCTTCCGTAGTGGTTGTGTTTCTTGCATAGTTTCCTCCTACAGTCCCACCATGTGCTTCTTCCATAATTACAACATGCTCTCATGTTCTAATACACATCGACGTGCAGAACCTCATCTTGTCTTAACTTGTACAAATATCCACTAAACAACATGTATGGGGTGTTGACACGTTAAAGCCAACTGCTTTCTCTCAAAATTCTTCATTCCTTCTAGCACCACACCCATTTTAAGAAAAAATGAAATATCCTCTAAGTCAGAGGGCATGTGCCGTAACCTAAACAATTTACACATCTAGACATGGTATCCTTAATTCTCTGTGCATCCTCGCCTTGAGTCAATTCTTGATAAATGATCATGTCCTGAATTACTCTTTTTTTGTTTTATCATAACTGAAAACTCGAATTCTTGAAATAATAGGACCCAATGACATATGTGCCCTTGTCAAAATGGGCTTGTTCACCAAGTAATTTAATGACATGTGGTCCATGTAGAATATTAATTGTGTTTCTAGTAGATACTTCCTAAACTTATGTAACACATAGATCATTGGACAGAGCCTCGCGCTCAGTAGATGTGTAATTTTGTTATTGCTGAGTGTCAACTTTTTACTTACAAAACAAAGGGGGTGTAATCAAAAATCCCCTCACCATGTTGTGCTTAGTACTGATCTCCAATGGTTTTCCCCGAGGCATGTCAACATGTACATGGAAAGGTTTATCCTAAGAAAGAAAGCGTAATATGGGCATAGTGACAAGCCTATCCTTCAAAGTGTTAAATGCTAATTACTACACCTCTCCCCAATGAAATGCACATTTGTGTTTTAGTAACTTCACTAATGGTGTGCCGATCTTGGCATATTCCTTAATAAATTTCTTGTAGTATCTCGTATTGTCCAAAGAATCCATGCACACTGCTCTCTTATTGGTGAGGTTCCCCCAACCCCACAATAACTATAAACTTTGGTGGGATCCACAAGCAAAACCTTCCTTACATATAATATACCCCAATAGGGTTCCAAATGGAGTAGGAAAAAACACACTTCTTAATGTTGAGGAATATCCTCAACTACTGACATCTCTCAAACATCATCCTAAAATTGTCACAATGATCATTTTACTAGTCCTACATACCTAGTTCAATCATCCAGGTAGACTTGCAGAAACTATATGAATGAAGTCCTAAAATGCTTGTACCATAATGCATAAAAACACAACAGGTACATTCTTTAATCCAAAAGGCATAGATCGTGTAGGCAAATCTTCCCCATTCAGTGGAAAAATTAATCTTATTTTGGTCTTCCTTTGCAATCCTAACTTGGGTGATACCCTGAGATAACCCATCCATGAAGGAATAGACCTCATGCACCTAGCTAATCCTTCTAGAATTTAATTCAGTGAAGGTGATTGGAAAAGGGTCCAATGAAACACACTACATTCAAGTCCTTGTAATCAACACATATCCTTCTTATTATTTCCTTCTTAATGCTTATGACCCATTAGACTTACCCATTCAGATTCCATCCATAGCTTCAATGATGCCTGAAGCGATCATCTTATCTATCTCTTGCTTGAACCTGTATACGCAAATTTAGATTTATTCTGATATAACCTCTTCTAGAATCAGGTCCCACACCTTCCTTCAAATTAATCCTCATTTCCCCCAATGAGTGTTGAATACCTTGAATTTAATGGTACCCATATGGGAACAAGTCATGAAACTCATGTAAAATTTCAATGATCTTAGAAACCTCTTTCTCTGAACCAATAATCCCTAGTGATAGCTTCATTAGGTTCTACCTCCGAACCAATATAAACCTTCTTTGTTTTCAATGGAATCATGGTAAGCGAGTGCACTCACTCATCAAGCACTATCTGTGACTTCATGTGCATACCTTCAAGTATGGTTAATATCCAAACTCTTCATCTCTTCACCATCTATTACGTAGACCATCTTTCCTTTTTATTTTTCCATGCATGCATGCTCAAGTTGTATCTCATCATGATTCTTTCTCCTCAAAGTGCATGGTTCCAAACCAGGTTCACCTAATAAATCCAATATCATATCCTCTATCCATAGCCACTATCTCCCATTGTTAAGAATGCTTGATAAACTTGCAATGCCTCTATCCAATGATGGTTATTATGTACTCCAATACTTGAAATCTTGAATGAAGGTCAGCCTCCATTAGCTCCTGCCACTTTCCTCATCTGATGGTGCATATCCGAATTGAATGTACCATGCGTGCATGCACAACCTTGTAAGGTGGAATACAACTTATGCACCCATAAAGAAGGTGGTAAAGCTTTCGCACCTTTCATCCATGCCTCCTCACACACTTATGTTGGTACCCAAATTTTTTCTCCTTTTCAGTATGAGTAGCATAAAAGATATGGCATGAATCTTGAAGATAGATGGATCATGGTGTGTTTCATTTTGTAGTCGGAGATATGATCTAACTGGAACTCAGATTTGTGGAGAGATGGATAGCACTCAAATAGGACTTGATCTTGTCCTAACTATTTTAGGTTGTGCCTTTCAACCAAGGTAAGAGGACCTATTTTGTAACCCTCAAATGGTGAAGGAGATGAAGATATCCCTCAATTTGTGTAAATAATAAGAAAAGGCCTTGGGAAAATATGATCAACACTCCAAATCTAACTTTCACAAGTTGTCACTTCCAGATTATGGAGATAATTTCAATGCAAGGCAAGGGTTACTGAAGACATTTTGAAATCCTAATCTATTATGCATACTTTAGCAAATCGATTTTGATCTTGTGTGGGTATACAGGTAAAAACAGGGGTAGTATGGGGTAGGATTAGTTGTTTTGAATGATTTTTTTTGGTGGGAGTTCAACAAGATAGATTGGACTTTGCCAGATCCTTGAGGAACTTCAAAACAATGGAGAACTTTAATAACAAAAAGCTTTAAAAGAGTTAAGACATTCCTTCAACCAGAAGGTGTGCATCAATGGAGGCCCAGATTTACACCTTTTCACACATTCTTTGAGATTCTAACACGAAGGCTCGAGTTAAAAAACCCAATAAAACATCAAAATCTAAGATAAATCATGCCTAAGGTACACCAAAAATCTTACAAACAATCTCTATCAACAGATTAAAGAAGAGTGATTTTAAATCATTTATTTCATTCCTAGATGAAATCTCTTCTAGAAAATGAAATTATAGATGCCACTAAACTATCACAAGGATTGAGACCTATGGTGATTTAGATAGATTTTGATACAAGATTGCAATAGGAACTGGAACAACTACTTGTAGACATTCTAAAATGAAATAAACACAAAATTGCTAAGAGATTTAACACAAATTAGATCAAAGTTTATCATATTCATTAGCAGGGGAAACATGTATTTAATATATCTCAGATCTATGTACATGGTTGATACACTTGTAACCAACTCAACATGATTGAAAATCTAATATCCTTTGACATTAACTTAGTTTGTTAGAAAGATTTCTCAGAGGATGAGCTTTTCTCAAAATTTTCTCATGAAAATGAACTCTCAACCTTTTACATGTCTCAAAACATGCATTACATATCTCTCTATTATATTCAAGCCTTCTCTCCCAATAAAATAATATGCGAATCATCAAGTTTGTTACAAAATTCCATCATGATTCGCAGACAGGGACGTTTAACATATTTGCAACAAAAGTTACCAGGTGTTTCAAAAAAGGTGAATCATTGAGTATTTTTGAATCATTATCCATTGTGGAGGCATGTTTTTCATCTTCAAAGCATGTAGGACCCCTTCCTTTCATTATTTCATCCATTTCCCTCCAAATTTTAACTCTGCAACTTTTGGATCTGGTATTTCACGTTTCTGCTCGAGCCCAAAACAAAATTTCATTTTCAAAAGTACCTCAGATCTACAAATTAAATCCTTCAAGATTGATTCCATTTGAATCCTTGAAGGTAAAAACTGACATGAATTCGCACAAAAAATTTGGTAAAAATTGATTGCAAAAAATGCATCTCTACAGCTTCTTGGAGCTCAAATGGTAGCCAAACTGAAAAATGCACAGTTACCGTCAATTTTACTTTCTCCCTTCAATATGAGCCCTCCACCTGTCAAAAAGTTATTGGAAATGGGCTTGGGATAACTTTTTGACATTTTAACACTTTTGGAAAAATGTAAAAAATTGACATTTTCCTCCGCCCCTCTGCCCTTTGAAAATGAGCTTGACACGTGTCCAAAATTGGGCCCCATTGGAATCACGGACCGATTCTACACATTTACATCTTTTTTAGAAAATATTTATTTTTCAAAATATCCCCGCATCTCTACCCTTGAGATTTGGTGTTGACGCATGGCATAATATGATTGGATCTGGGGTTGCAGTTCAATTTTACACATTTCCACCTTTTTTGGAAAAAAGGATTTTTTCACAATTATGCCCGTATCTCTGCGCTTGAGATTTGGCGCTGACACATGACACAATATGATTAGATTTGGGGTCACGACTCAATTTTACACATTTCCACATTTTTTGGAAAAAAGGAAATTTTTCAAAATTATCCCCACAGACCCACACCTCCGCTTTTGTCCTTGACACATGGCGATCGTTGATTCGTCGTGGGGCCATAACTCCCTTTTTTACTTCATGCTTCCTTTTCTAAATTTTAAAGTTTTCAAAACTCACCGAGAGCCCACACTCCCCTCTTACATTGCTTTTGACACGTGTCTCCCTCTGATTCATTTCAGAGCCATGCTTCAAATTACCACTTTAACTCATTTTGCCAAAAGGAAACATTTCCCTTTTTCTTCTGGTGGCCTGCACTCCCCTCTGCCTCTGATCCTACCACGTGTCCACTCCTAATTGGCCTAGTGGACCCACGGCCCTTTTCAAAAATTTTGTTCCCTTTCACCCAAAAGTAAAAATTTTCTAAGTCTTTCGCCAGCCTACATTTTTCCTTTGATGCAAACACGACACGTGTCCACCTATGGGGCCTGCGGAGCTATGGGGGTAACTTGCACTTTTTTCCAAAACAAAAAAATATTAAGTTTTTTAGAAATGACCCACCAATCCTTGTCCAATTATAAATAGACACCTATGCAAGGTATATGAGCTAGAATTTGATTGGTAAAGGACACTCGTATGACCGTAAAAAAACATAGAAATTGCTAGTGACCCCCAAAATTGATTTTTCCTTCGTGGGTGAAGAATTTTTCGATCAAAAGACAAGTGGAAAGTGTTTTTAGGAAATTTACAACCATGGCAAGGGATATTTGAGGGAAAATAAGTACAAGATCTAACATGATTTGGAGATCCAAATGTTAGGAAAAGATGGGAAAAATGAAAAAGGCATTTGAACAGGCAAAATTAGAGCAAACACGCAAGGCAAACTTAGAGATTCCTTCAAAATGGTGCAAAAATGGAGAAAAAATGAACAAATCAAAGAATTCAAACACAGATACAAGTTTTTTTTTTCACCAAATGTCTAAGGATGGGAGAGATCAAAAGCCATTTTTTCTCAGAAACAGGGAAAAAACACACTTCTCCTTATCAAATTAGGGCAAGGTAATGAGTTTGCAAACAATCCAATACACAAGAATGGAGCTACAACTTCACACCACCGATTTCATGAGGAAAAAAATGTTTCAGAGCACAAAGAGAAAAGGAGAAACATGGAAAAATGGACAGAGGGTCAAAATGGGCACCAACATCAGCTCCTTCTCAGGGATGGGCACTCCCAGTGAGTGCCACAAGAACAAAATTAGACCAATTACCAAAATAATCCATTGGGAAAATGGAGTCATGAGCCAAATCCACCAAAAAACCAGCTGAGAAACTAACAAAAATGGCTGCCACACACCAAGGAAAACCACGAACCGATAAAACACCAAAAATAGAGCAAAAGCCAAACACTATACACTGTACAAGTTGGTAAGCAAAACTTGATTCAAAGAAAACAAATCAAGGGGAAACCCCAAATGTCCTCCATACTGGATATGACCATGCCAAGAGGTTTTGATATGTTTTTAGCAACTAGGAAATATACCTCTTTTTCTTCTTTGTTTGGTTTGTAAGCCATCTAGTTTCTTTGAACCTCCTCTACTGTATTCAAATCAAACTTCTTAAAAAATTTCAAGGTTGAATCAAGGACCAAATTTCAAGGAAAAAATAACATACTTAGGAGATATTTTTTCAACAAGTTCATACTCCTTGAAATCCACAAAACTCATAAAGTGATCAGTGCTAGCATCTACCTGTAAAACTTCATAAGATGCATTGTTTGGGTCTTTAATAAGGTACAACATATTTTTCTCTCCATATAACTTCACTAAGTTTCCTTGATAATAACATACCCCATTTGGCAGGGCAATCAACAATCACAACATCTAATTTAAAATTCCTCTTAGGATAAGATGCAAGTTACACCACCAGATCTTTGACACACCCAACAACTTGAACTTCCTTGGAATCCATGGCAGTACACTTTCCATATGTTGTTGTCACTTTGATTCCCAATTCATTCGTGACCTCAAGAGTCATGACATTGCATGAGGCTCTTGAATCAAATATACAGTTATGTAATAGCTTGTCTTTGATAACCAAGGTATTTAAAAATGGATCCATGTTCAACTGAGATTTAACTAAAGAAGTTCCTAAGTAAACCTCAGGTGGTTCCCCCAACTCTTCCAACACTTGTGGTTGTTCCAATTCTGCAATGGAAATAGGAATCTCAACCTTTCTTTCAACTCTTCTTTTGGTACTCTCTTCCTCTATGAATCCTAAATATTCAAAAGCCCTCTTCTTGTGCTCAGGAATCCTAAGAAACTCAGCAATTGGAATAGAAATCTTGATCTGACTCAAGACTTGGGCAATATCTTATGGAGCATTCTTAGGTAAAGCAGCACTAGGGGAAAGATTGGCAAATTCATCAGATGGTATGGAAGTATTTTTAGTTTGGGCATGGGGAGGATCAAAAGTTTTTCTTCGGGGAATAGGGCCTTTACTAGATGTATTTTTCTTTGGAGCTTATTTAGTAAGCAATGGAAATTTTGACTTGGATTGTTGCCCCTTGGCAACCTTACTTCTGGTATTGTTCTCCTTCTTTTGGGAAACTACAACATTCATTAGTAACTACCTATCCTCTTCCGAGGGTATACCTCCATCATACTTCTTGATCATCAACTTCCTCAAGTATTAAAAATAATTATTGGGAAGCTCAAAGGCTTGTACATTATCAATTTCTAAAACATGAGAAAGAGGAAGAAGATGCACCTATTGGGTACAATCCCAAAAAATAGCAATATTCCGGGAACTTATGACATTTTTTGATGTTTCTCCCCTTGGTGAGCTTGTAGGGATCTCCATCATGCATGCATCATCATTAATTTCATCATCAACTTCCTCTTCAATTTGTTGATATGTTCCACATGGAGGATGGGGTAGAAAACACTTATCACACCAATCAATATCAGCAACTTCCTCAATAGCAACAACCCTAACAGTTAGGGGATCAGGTAACACTCTTCCTTCACGTGCTTGAGGATGTCTATTTGCAGAACCCATGGTCCCTTTCCCTTAACATTAGATATCTGATCACCCCTAGGATGATTGGAAAATCTGTCATGGTTTTGTGCTTTTTACTAACCTTGTGAAGTCTTCTCAATTCCCTTCTCTACCCAGGCTAACTTGTATGAGATTTCTTTGACAGCCCCTACCAAATTTTTCACAACCTCCTCCAAATCAGCACCCTTGCTAGCTTGAGGTTTTTCAAGGTTTATCAACTTTACACCATCTCTCTTGAGAGGTTTCCCAATGGCCTTAATGTTATTTTTAATTTACATTTCCATGGTAAAGGCCTACCTTAAATTGGTAGGGTTCTTGTCTCTTAGGTAATAGGCTTCTTTCTTGTCAAATGCATCTGTATATTTGATTTGAAAAGACTCGTCATAGGGCCTCAAATTAACATGCAACCTCCTCAATGTCTTGTTAAATCTTGTATTAAATTCATTCACTGATTCATTGGGGTTCTTCTTGATATTTTCAAATTCAGACAAGAGAAACCTAGGATCAGTCTTGTCACCATATTGCAACCTAAATGCATTCTTCATTTCAGTCCAAGAATCAATAGAATTATTAGGTAGAGCCTTGTACCAATCCCTTGCATCCTCTTCTAGTGTATGAATGAGAAATTTGACATACACATCTTCAAAATCTATTTCAAAATCCTCCATCATATTAACAAAATTTTTGAAATGTTGATCACTAGTTATTGCATTGTTACCTTGGAATTTTTGTAATCTATTTCTGACATCTTGAGGGACAACATTTGGGTAACCATCCATTCCTATAAATTTAATAGGACTAAAGGTGTTAACAAAAAATGGAGGTCTAGGCTAAGCCATATTGTTCTGAGGTGGTGATCTTGGAGGAGAAACAAAATGATTAGGAGTGAGAGGTCTCTAGGGAACATAAATGTAATATTCAAAATGGATATCCCCTATAGGATCAACTTCCTGATAAACTCTAGCAAATTTGGAAAAAACACAGGCAGAATGAGGAGCAATATTTTCAAAGAAAAATGAAGGTCCCTCTCCAGATGGAGAATGCAAATTTTCAAGAGGACTATCTAAAGAAGAACTGCAGTCCTTAATGACAGGATGATTAATCTCAAGTTCAACAAAGGGAACCTCCTTCCTTGAGCTCTGCTCTCCAACCATCTTCCAAACTCTTCTCCCTTCTAACTCTAAGTTCCTTGAATATGAAAACAAACTTCTTAGCAGAGTCTCTAATGAAGAGAGATCTTCTTCCTTCCATTTTTGCAGAGATTAGCAACACCCAAAAAAAATGATAGAAAGCTAAGACACTGGTATTTATCAAGATCAAAACAACATGGAGTCGCCACTAAGGACTTTTACCTTAGTTGTGCAAATGCACTAAAATACTCTGTCAGATACCTATCAAAACTAAAATTTTTGCCAAACTTTATAGATCATACCTTCCTTTTCTTGAATCTATCAACCACAAATGCAAATGAAGTGCAACTACTACTGGAAACTGATAAATTACAAACAGAGTTTGAAACATTTGCATACACCTTGCGAATCTAAGTATAGAATGATGTTTTAACAATATATTTGCAGACAGAACTTGCAAGAGACATTACCATGGTTTGATATGCATTCATTCAAATATGTATCAAATATGTATGCACACTGGATCAAAAGATATTGAACTAATATTTCAATCATCCCTGACAATTACTGCCACTGGTGTTGGTACCCAAATTTGTTCTCCTTTTCAGTCTGAGCAGCATCAAAGATATGGCATGAAGTTTGAAGATAGATAGATCATTATGTATGTCATTTTGTAGCTAGGGATGTGATCTAACTGGAACTCAGATTTGTCAAGAGATGGATAGCACTCAAATAGGACTTGATCTTGTTCTAATTGTTTTAGGTTGTGCCTTTCAACCAAGGTAAGAGAACCTATTTTGTAACCCTCAAATGGTGAAGGAGATGAATATATCCCTCAATTTGTGCAAATATTATGAAAAGGCCTTGGGAAAATATGATCAACACTCCAAATCTAACTTTCACAAGTTGTCACTTCCAGTATATGGAGATAATTTCAATGCAAGGAAAGGGTTATTCAAGACATTTTGAAATCCTGATCTGTTCTGCATACTTTAGCAAATGGATTTTGATCTTCTGTGGGTATACAGGTAAAAACAGGGGTAGTATGGGGTAGGATTAGTTGTTTTGAATGATTTTTTGGGTGGGAGTTCAATAAGATAGATTGGACTTTTCCAGATCCTTGAGTAACTTCACAACAATGGAGAACTTCAATAATAGAAAGCTTTAAAATAGTTAAAACATTCCTTCAACTAGAAGGTGTGCATCAATGGAGGCCCAATTTTACACCTTTTCACACAATCTTTGAGATTCTAGCACGAAGGCTTGAGTTAGAAAACCCAATAAAACATCAAAATCTAAGATAAATCATGCCTAAGGTACACCCAAAAGCTTACAAACAATCTTTGTCAACAGATGAAAGAAAAGTGATTTTAAATCATTTATTTCATTCCCAGATGAAATATCTTCTAGAAAATGAAATTGCAGATGCCACTAAACTATCACAAGGATTGAGACCTATGTGATTCAGATGGATTTTGATACAAGATTGCAATAGGAACTAGAACAACTACTTGCAGACATTCTGAAATGAAATAAACACAAAATTGCTAGAGATTTAACACAAATTAACTCAAATTTTATCAGATTCATCAGCAGGGGAGAGTTATTTAAATAATCTCAGAGCTTGTTGATGGCTATACACTTGTAACCAACTCAACATGAATGAAAATATGACACAGAGGAAGTTAACCTAGTTTCTTAGAAAGATTTCTCAGAGGATGAGCTTTTCTCAAAATTTTCTCATGAAAATGAACTCTCAACCTTTTGCATGTCTCAAAACATGCATTATATATCTCTCTCTATTACATTCAATCCTTCTGTCCCAAGAAAATAATATGCCAAGCATCAAGTTTGTTACAAAATTCCATCATGATTCATAGACAGGGACGTTTAACATATTTGCAACAAAAGTTGTCAAGTGTTTCGAAAATGGTGAATCTTTGAGGATTTTTACATCATTATCCATTGTGGATGGGAGCATTTTTCTTCCTTAAAAGTGTGCACAACATCTTCCTCTTCATCATTTCACCTTTACACTTTCCAAAATTTGTCTCTGCATAACTTTTAGATCTCGGTATTTCACATTTCTACTTGAGCTTGAACAAAATTTCATTTCAAAAGTACCTCAGATCTGCAAATTGAATTTTCAAATTGATTCCATTGATCATGAAGGAAAAAATGACATGAATTCATGAAAAAATTGATGGAAATTGATGCAAAAACCGCATCTCCAATCTTCTTGGAGCTCAAATGGCGGCCAAACTAAAAAATGCACAGTTACCATTGATCTTCCTTTATCCTTTAATCTGAGCCCTCCACGTGTCACAATGTGATTGGAAATGGGCTTGGGATCACTTTTCGACATTTTAACACTTTTGGAAAAATGTAAAAATTTGACATTTTTCTCTACCTCTCTTCCCTTTGAAAATGAGATTGACACGTGTCCCAAAGTGGGCCCTATTGGATTCGCGGAACGATTCTACACATTTCCACCTTTTTTGGAAAAAGATTTTTTTTTGAAATATCCTTGCATCTCCACCCTTGAGATTTGGCATTAAAACGTGGCACAATATGATTGGATCTGGGGTCACGGCTCAATTTTACATATTTCCACTTTTTTTGGAAAAAATGAAATTTTTTCACAATTATCACTGCATCTCTACCCCTGAGATTTGGTGCTAACACGTGGCACAATATGATTGGATCCGGGGTCGCAACTCAATTTTACACATTTCCACCTTTTTTGGAAAAAAAGGAATTTTTTCACAATTATCCCCGTTGACCCGCACCTCTGCTTCTATCCTTGACATGTGGCACTCGCTAATTCGCCACAGGGCCATAACTCCCTTTTTTGCTTCATATTTCCTTTTCTAAATTTTAAAGTTTTCAAAACTCACTGGCGGCCCACACTCCCCTCTTACATTACTTTTAACACATGTCTCCCTCTGATTCATTGTGAAGCCACACTTAAAATTACCACTTTAACTCATTTTGCCAAAAAGGGAACATTTCCCTTTTTCCTCCGGCGGCCCGTCACTCCACTCAAGCCTTTGATTTTCTTCTGCCACGTGTCCACTCCTGATTGGCCTAGCAGACCTATGGCCCTTTTCAAAAAAATTCTTCCCTTTCACCCAAAATCTCGAACTCTCCTGGAATCCACCACTAGCCACCTTGCCTTTCAAAACAAACGTGACAGGCGTGTCCACTCTAGTGGGGCCTGGGGAGCTGTGGGGGGCAACTTAGTACTTTTTTCAAAACATAAAAGGCGTTAATTTCTTTTAGAAATGACCGATCCACATCCTTCTCCAATTACAAACAACCACGTATGAAAAACTATATGAGCTAGAATTTGATGGGAAAAGGACGCTTGTATGACTGTCAAAAAATGAAAAAATTGCCAATGACCCCCAAAATCAATATTTTCTTCGTGGGTGAAGAATTTTTTGATCAAAAGATTAATGGAAAGTGTTTTTAGGCAATTTTCAACCATGGAAAGGGGTATTTGAGGGAAAATAAGTATAAAATGAAAAATTTCGAGCTCCAAAGGCTTGGAAATACATGGGAAAAATGGCAGAAGAATTTGAACAGGAAAAATTAGGGCAAAACACAGGGCAAACTTAGAGATTCCTTCAAAAGGTGTAAAAATGGAGATAAATCAAAGCATTCAAAGCATTCAAATGTACGATAAAAGTTGTTTTTTCATTAAATTCAAAGGATGGGAAGATCAAAGGCCTTTTTTTCTTAGAAACAGGCAAAAATGCACTTCTCCTTAGCAAATTAGGGCAAGGTAATGAGTTTGCAACCAATCCAATGCACAAGAATGGAGATACAACTTCACATCATCAATTTCACGAGGAAAAAACATTTCAGAGCACAAAGAGAAAAGGTAAAACATGGAAAAATGACAGAGGATCAAAATGGGTACCCTCATCAAGGTGTGGTTCTAGACCAGGTTCACCTAAAAAATATGATATCCTATCTTTTGTCATGGCACTATATCCCATCATTAGGAACTTAATAACTTGTAGTGCTCTATCCATTGATTTATTAGTGATTTGATACTCGAAATCTTGAAGAAGGTCATTTGTTAGCTCTTCCCACTTTCCTATCTAGTGGTGTATCTCGAAGTGTATATACCATGTGCATGCGTAACCTTGTAAGGTGGAATACAACTTATGCATCCATAAAGAAGGTGGTAAGGCTTTCGTGCATTTCATCCAGGACTCCTCACATAATTTGTCATGAAATGAGATGGGTTATTTGCCATGATAGTCTTATATGATAGTGGGTGTGTTGCTTCTAGAGAACCTAATAGAGAATGTGACTCTCACTTCACACCAATCTAGAAGGCTATTGCGATATATTTCCCACCAATGTGTTATAGTCCCAAGTATATTATAATTGAGCATCCATATTCTTTTGATCTCATATTTCCATTGAGCCTCCATTTCTTTCAATAAATCATCATTGTTTGCTCCTCTAGAGTAACTTGGCAACTTCTTCCCTCCCAGGTACTTGATTGAGTGTGCCTTTGTTACCCTTGTCACCAATCCTCTTAGTTATCGCCCAATTAACTCATAAGTCCCATGCACCCAATCATCACACACCACACTAGTTATATCACTCATGGATTGAGTATCTTCAAACTGGATAACTCCCTCTGTAAGGTGAATAACCTCAAGGTCACTGATGGAGTGTACATAGATCCTATCGAGAACTTATTCTTCCAAGGGCTCAATATATAGTTCTAATTTCACATCAGTTAAGGGGATGATGACCCTCTCTTCCTTGTTTTCAAAGCTTATGTATCTACTATTGAACCTCAAATAAACATTAATTTTGTAACACCGTGGGTGCCTAAGTAATGCTGGGAAGTTAGCTACCTTGGCTAGCACCAAGACTTTGAAATCCCCAGTGAACTTTTCCCCTTGAATAGTGATAGCAATGTCCTTCAAAACACCAATGGGAATTACCTTTTTCTTGTTAGCCATATACAACACATTCAAATATGGCTGTAATAGGGGCCTTCTCATTTGATGCCATGCATCCAAGGTAATAACATTGACTTCCACACTCGTATCATTCAGAATATTTGTCAGAAGCCATCCATCTACAACAACATTCAGAGTTATCTATTTTTCAAAGTCAAGGCTTTAGGCAGGAAGGTTAGCATACAAAACCTACCTCTCGCGTTATCCTCTAGCGTGTTATACCTTCTCTCATAACCATTCTCCTAGCTAGGGAATGGTATTCTCTTTCCTTAAAATCTTGCATACTTCCCTAACCTCATCCAGATCCTTCTGTGGAGCCTCAAGATTCTTCCTTTTCTCTAAGTTCCTGTTGATGAAAAATCATAGCACCCCTGGACGCTGATCAAATTTCTAGGTTGATCACTCTAGCATCCAGTGTGATTTCATAACATTGAATCCATTCTTTGAGTGTGGGACTCGTGAAAATGAGAAAGGAATCTCCATAGAAGGCTGGTTCCTACTCCTAAACTACCTACCACAAGCTATTCCAGTGCAGGAAAGCTAATATAATCCTAATCTACCCACCGAGGAGACAGGGAGAGAGAGAGAAAAGAAAAAGGACAAAAAGCCTACACTAAAACAGTGATACACCAGAGAAGGAGAATGTTGAACATCTATCAAAACTGCCATGGAACAAGAAGAGGTGAGCAATGGGAAGGATGGATAGATGCATCACAGGCCCAAGGATAGATTTCACATAGAAAATGTCCCAAAACTCCATGAACATGGCTCCAAAACTACAATGAACATTCAAATGTGCACAAATACCTGCAATGTAGAGAGGCAAGAAGAAAACAAGTGAAAAATGAGCAAGGATGGACAGATGCATCACGAAACATGTTTTTGTTGCTTCAGAAGTTTGCACAAAACATCATTTTAATGGTAAAAGGCAAAAATTCCATTACAGAGTAGGGGAGGAGGTTTGAACTCCATTTTCAACCTTGGAGAAGAAAAGAAGGGAGGGCAGAGCTGAAAAGATGAACCACCCTTTAGAAAGAAGCCTCTCCTTACAATTTATAGGAAGAATGAGAGAGGGAAGAGAGAGGAAATCTGAATCTACCCTAACCACCTCATTTAATTCATCTCATCATGGTGGTGGTTGAGAACCCTAGCAAAAGTGGCGAACTGTATTTGCATTAAAGCTGGTTGTTGAAACATCAGTTCTGGCCATTATCACGTACTAGAGGCATTTTTCGATTTTCTCTCTCCAAACTGAACCAAAATGTAAGATTGACCCTTGAATCATGTAGATAATTTCACCAGATTTCCATTGATATAAAGAACATGAAAATCTGAGCTCTGGATCGAAAGTTATGGCAATCTGAAGATTTAGGGCAAAAAAACAGGCCAAAACGGATTTTGAATTTTTTCCCGTGCTTTGCCACTTGGATGACATGTGTCAGGCTCTGATTCGTTCACGGGTTCATCCTTTGAAAAATTATTTCGAGCCCTTCCTTAATTTCTTGCCACTTGGACATGTGGCACTAGTTTATTGGCTCGAGCCTGAGGGGCTCACTTTGTCCTTTGAAAATTTAGTATTTTTCACTTTGGGAAAATTTTCCCATTTCTCTCCCGCGCTCTGCCACTCAAGTGCCACATGGCATGATTTCATTGGACGCAGGACCTTCCTGACCCTTTTCCTTTTGTTTTTTGCCTTTGGAAAACTTTTCAAAATTTTCCCACCGGGCCGATGAGGTGAAGATACGTGGCAAGATTTGATTCGTTGGTGGCTCTTTCAGCTTTTCACGCCCCACGCGTCCCTCGCGTACCTTTGGCCTGGATGTCTCGAATGAAAATCTCTTACTTCAGCTGATTCAAGCTTCCTTGCCCCTCTTTGTGGTGAAGACATGTGGCAAGATTCCATTAGCTCTCAGCTCTTTCGGCTTTTTCGCGTCCTCCGCGTACTTTTGGCACAAATGTCCCGGACAAAAGTCTCTTGTTTCGGCCGAGTCGGCCGGTTCACGTCCTCCGCGTACTTTTGTCCCATCTGTCCCAGACCACCTGGGATAAATATCTTTGATCCACCTGAAATGGACTGACTTGCGCCAAACCGGTCGATTCGCATCCTCCGCCTACTTTTGGCTCAACTGTCCCAGACCGCGCGAAACGAGACTTAAGCAATTTTCTTCATTTTTTCAGCTAGTTCGACTTTTCACGTGCCACGCGTCCCGACGTCCCAACTGTCCCATAGACCACCTGGACTAGGACTTAGCCAATTTTCTTCATTTTCAGCCCCAAGCTTGGTACGACAAACCTTAATTCAACCTGAACTGGTACAACCCGAGCCCTTAAGACCCGAAATGCCTCAAAATAGTCCTGTAACCTTTTTTTTTGCATTTCTTCCATTTTATCAACCTGTTGGGATTCCTTCTTGGATGGAAGACTTAGAAAGAAGCCGAGGGGACCCCATAAACATGATTTTGGGCCTTGAATCAATCTACTTTCTTGGGACTGAATAATCTGATGCATGTTATCAAAAATTACCATGGGGGGTGAATTTTGGATAACACTTCCTTGACTACTCCTTCATAGACTAGATATCTCTTTGTAGACTCTAAATCACATCCATGGTTTCCTGATACACATGATTCTAATGAGAAGGATCCAGATAATTTCCATGTAACACTTATTCCCTTGTAAATATTTTTACTTGTTTTGGTATCTCCCTGGCACGCGCAGCCTCTACTTACATCATCACTAGTACAAGTTCTAGTCATGGATCACGTGCCATTCTTGGAATCCATTGTGAGTTGTCCTTCTTTATGCCTACCATCCCAACGCCTTTGTATTTCTTTTGCAGCTGGCTCATGTGCTCAAATAACTCTGATAAATCCTCATACTTGTGCTTCTTTCCACACCACAAGAATTCTAAGAGATCATAACACTCATGCTTATAATTCTTTCTAGACCCATAGTTATAGCAAGTTCCTTGTGGGAAATCACTTCTTCCTCCACAGATGTTGCAAACATGAAATCCTCTATAGAAACCTCTTCCATGTGCCCCTCCATCTGTAAACCCTTTATAATGGTGATCATCATCCTTGGAAATGCTTACAAGTTTGGTTTGGTGCACACCAAGATCAATGGAATCATGTATCTGGTCAATAAACCTACAATCCTTGGTGTCATGGGTCGTAGAGATACAAATATTGTAATAGAAAGACACATTCTTAAGGATCACACACTGCAATAGTGGACACCTACTTGCATCATGATCCCCATGGAAAAATGCATAGTTCACCATCATGGCACGTATCAGCCTTTGAGGACAACTATCCTTTTTGTGCACCTATTTCTCAAAATTCATGCACCAAAGACTTCTCCAAGTCTCATGTGCCGAGTTCATAGATAGTTTTTCTAGATGCTTAGCCATTGCATAAATTTGAGCTTCAAGGAAAGGACTAACACTGGTATCTACGCTTCTAACAACCTCAACGTGCAAGGAAGCCTCTAAGGCCTCGCATGGGTTTGTGAATGTCTTGTGTGAAAATGCTCTCCTAAACGATGTTAAGAAAACTCCAACAAACCACTGAGCATGGTGAGAAGGATGTATATCATAAGATATTTTTACAAGAGAGTCTTAAAATGTACATCATATTCTAGAACACTCTCTTCCATTCCCTTCTAGATTTCTTTCAAAGCGCTAATGCTCTTCTGCTCAAACTCAGGGATATGGAATTCATCAAAGAAGGCATTCCACAACGTGGTGTAATCTTCCATGATCTAATGGGGGTCATACTTCTGGTACCAACTATGTGCGTGCCCCTACAACGTCAATAAAAATTGACTTAATTTTCACTCTGTGGTAGTGATCCCCTTCACGCACCATAGAAGCTCACACTTTTACCCATGCTTTACAACATCCTCAACACCCTTGTAATCTGTTAGATGTAAATACATCTTAAAAAATATTTACGGAGGAGTCAGAGGCCCATGTCCTCCTGATCTAGAACCTTGATTCCCTCTGGTGTTTCCTTCACCACCATATCCACTAGATCCACTAGGTCCTATCCCTGATGATCCACCAAATCCTCCAAATCCACCAGGTTCACTAGGTCTTCTAGCTTCTATTCAACCAGATCCTTCTCCTATAACTGGTAATGGGCTTGAGTTGGTTATGCCTACCATTCCCAATGTTCCACTGAATTACATGCAAACAATTTGTGATATTTCTTTGTTACTAGATGTGTATCCTTCTCCACTCCTAGATGTGATACCCAATTTTTTTGTATTTTCACTTTGCCCAAAAATCCCTCTAAACATAGGAATTTTTTGTAGCCATAGATGTCCCAAATGATAATTTATACTTCCTAGGTGCAGATTAGTCACTTCCACTAATACTAACTAGGTTAACAATACTTGTTTCTTGATTTGGAAAACTAAGAGCCATGGGTTGGTCACCCGGTGGGTTTAGATGCATGCCGATGACTCTCTTTTCTCCACGCAATGAAATCTCATCATACCTTGAAGGTGTTTCTCTCCCACGCTTTCTAAGATGGGGTAGCACAGACTACTTAGGTACCATGTTCTCTATGTGAACCTCAAATACTTCCCGCAACATCTACATCCATAGATTCATCACTCTTGAAAACTCATGTTGTCTAGCCAATTCCCTGTTACACGCTTCCCTAAACTTGAGTTGTCTCTTCTCTCTTTATTTCTTAGCCGTAATGTTTGCCATCTTCCACCACCCTAGCTTCCTTTCCCAACACTTAGAGAAGCTTAGCCGGCCATAGGAAATGCCTCAAAACTTAGTGTAATGATGAATATCTTCATAGCCAATGGGAGAGCTCACAAATATTATCCTCTAGGTTCCCTTAGGAAATCAAACTCAACAACCTCTACACAAGAATATGTAGAAATGGTGTATTTCAGGTTATAATTGGTCAACACTCTCTTCCACTAATGATAAAAAACACAAGTCCAAGTTAGATTAGCATCCTTCAGCCTCTAATATTCATCTTGGGTCCAAACATGAGATCTATAGTACTAGCTTGATCTAGATGCATATGTTGAGATCCATTCATACAATTCTACTAGAAAACCAAAAAAAGGTCTCATACAACTCATGATATAGGTGTTCTTCTACCCATTTTCATGCGTCATACTTAGGTCTAGTACTAAGTATTTGAGAAAACTCATCGTTTATGATTTTATACCATACTTCTACACTTTCCAAGGTCAAACGCTCTATCATCATACATCATTCTCACATTATCTTTGAAAATAAGTCCCGATAACGGAACCAAGAATTAGTAATTTTTTATGTGTCCTTAGAACAACAATCTAGTCCCATGCATGTTGAACTATCACCTAATGGGTGTTGAGTTCTCAACTGAGGCATATATGGGAACCGAGCTCCTCCTTTATGTGAGCATTGTGAGAAGATGTTGCCATTGATAACATATTAAATGTAAAAGAGTAAATTATCATGCATATATTTTGAAGGCATAGGTTGAGTTACTATATCAATATACCCATTCAGATAAGAGAAACATCATATAGAGAGCATATTTGAGTCATACCATAAAGAATTATACTGGGGTTTGCAGTTAAGAACAATATATTTAGAACAAAGATATATAATTATATTGATCATAGTTTTAGTAGCCACATTACATTCAAAAGGTTCATAACAGACAAAATGTATCAAGACAAACATGACTTGTGTATCAGTGACCCTCACTATGCTTCCTATATTACCTAAATTTTCATAGACCCATCCCTCTAGATATGATATCATTCCTACAACCCTCTAATAGTAACCCCAGCCCTTAAAACCTCCTACTCTTTCCTGCAGGGCTTTGTCTTTCATCCTCTCTATGATGATCCTAAAGCTTCCCCTCACCGACATCTCTCCATTTAGGTGTTTATTCCTCACTCTAGATCATCTCTATAAATAGGTTTAGCACTCACTACCATGCCTTCCTCGAGGAGTAGATTGCTAGCAAAGTGTACATGTGGTCCTCTAATGGAGCATACTTCTTTTTATTTGAGCTCTCCAATTTTTTTAATGATGACTTTCAAGAATTTTCTATGTATGGGATATTCTTTCCTTGACCACCAAGTCTCCAAGTTGTCACCTTATCCACTCAGCACGCCTAGTCGGGTCACGTTTTTCCTCAAGTGCTTCTTGAAGACCCGAATACGGCTAAGTTTTGAGATCCTTTGTTCTACCTTGTGCACGTGCCTTGGTTTCTACTAAACCCTTATAAAACCCTTGTCCCACACTCTTTTCTATGCATGCCCTTCTTCTTTAATGGTCCCATGCTCACACACACCCTTTAGTACTTAGCCAATATTTGGAGGCACATCAAGTACATAGTTCTAGTTTAGTCAATAGGGTCAAGGACACTTTTTTACTTATGTGCAATAGTTTGAATAGGTATGCATCCATTTTCATGTGTACGCACCCCTCTCTAATGCCTACAAGTGGCCCAAAAAAATCACCAAAAATCATGAGATCCAGAATTTTTAAAATGCAAAAAGGTTTGATTTCTACCCTTTAAATATATTTTCAACCTAAACCCACTAAATTTGCATGAAAAAGGGACATTTACCCCACCCAAATCTATAAAACCAATAAAATATAAGCTATTTAATCCTAAAAAGCATGAATAAAGGTTAGAAATTGAAAGAAAGCTTGAAAAACTTCTAAAAATACCATGGAAAAGGTCCCACTAGGTGTGCCAAATGTGTTAAGGAAAAAATTGGAAAATTATGAGAAGTAGACTAACACCTAGTAGCCTAAATTTTGTATCAAATTACTCAATAACCACCATGATAAGAGGTAAGAAAATAAACTTCAAAAGTATGCATTATGAATCAAATAAACAACATATTATGTTTACTCTACTCTTTAGAAAGCTTAATAAAAATGAACCTAATTAGACTCTAAGAAATCAAAGTTGATTTGTTATTTTCTCTAAGAGATAAAGAGATCTTTATAAGATTATTTATTAGACCATGCTTAGATAACTCTTACTAATCTAAAATGGAGGAAAGATGCAAGACGAATTTATTTCAATAGTGGGTGGTTCAATATAAAATGGGTTATAGCTTAGCTAGTGTAAATGAGATCTCAAGATTGATAATCAACGTGTTTTCATGAAAACAAGCTATAAGCTTTAAAGGGAGGGGTAACTCCTCTATTTTTAGATTTTTGTTTGGAAGAAATGTGAAAATATAGCGCATGTGGGACAAAAGTATAAGACAAAATAGATATTTTCGAAGTAAAAATACCTTTTTGACTAGGTTAGAAGCTAATTAACCTATTAAGTTTAATTAGGGACTCTAAACAAGCTTATGAAGCGTTCTAAGAGTTCTTGGAGGAATTCATATTATATTTTGCAAGTATTTGAATTGGGAGATAGCCAATGATAAGGTTTATTAGTTAAATGTAGGATAGAAGAATTAATCAATATGAAACTAGCTAATTAAGAGGAAATTTACACATCAATTTGTTGTAAAATGGCATTCTGAGTGAGTTAGAAGTAGAGTTAGATAATGAAGTGTTGTTATTTGAAACAGAGTGAAAGAGATGAAGATATTCAGTGTAATGTTAGAGTAATATTTCTTTGATCAAAATTTATGTGTCTACAGGGTGGAAGATTATTTAAATCCACCGTGTTGACCGTAAGAGTGAATTTTTTACTCTGATTATTACCATTCATTTTGTTAGTGACATTATTTATGCTTGAGGTGTTAACAACATTTGGTGTCTTTACTTGGTCTGTAACATCATCCATTGTAGCACCATGATTTTTTTGAGGAGCTTAGGTCCTTGATTTTTGTTTGTATTGATGTGGTAACTTGAATTACCTTCATTGGGAGTGATCAATCTTACATTTAAACCATTGGTATTTCAGCCACTATCTATTTTTGTTTGATCAATACAGAGAACACTCTCTAACACCTCTTCGTAAATCCTTAGGGGAAACTTTTGGAATTCTTCCTTCATTTCCTAGTTAAGAGAGTGAAGGAATAAATCATAAATCTCTTTCTGATCCATGTTGGGAGTGCTTAATGAAGAGTAGACAACTTGCATCATCTCTTGATGAAATGGGAAGCAGAATCATTGTGTTATTTCTTTATATGTATGAATTCCCGTATTCCTGTTCTCAATAACTTGTTCATGTCGAAAGATTTGATGAATTCAAACACAAGTTGTTTAAAGGAATGTATTTAGGCTTCAGGTATATTATAATACCAATCAAGAGTGATTCCTTCAAGATTATTAGGGATGATCTTTGCTACAACTACATCCAATAGAAGTAGCTCTCGAACGACAATTAAATATGCTTTTATATGTACATTTGGATCTCCCTCCTTTAAAATTTGGTAAGTTGGGGAGAGGTTATGGAAGCATTGTGCTTCATATTGTAAACTCCAAGGGATCATTAAGATATTCAACATACGTGGCGAAAGCGTAGGACTCTACCACAGAAGACCCGTGATCGGAAGGTGGAGTAGTCATAGGTGGCTGATATAACACAATGTAAATGTTTGTAGAGGTGTAAGGAATCCCCTACTACTGAGCATATGAGATAGGAAAAGAGAAAATTTCCCCCTACAATGATTTGGAATACATGTGCAAATATGGGGGAGTGTTACTCTAGTACGGAGAGGAAGGCACAAAACTAGGGAAATTTGCGATGGAATTTGAGAATGTACTTCCGACTGGTGCCTATTGAGGGTGTTCATACATGGTATGAGGGGGCATATCCAAGGTACCTGATCTTTTGAGAAGAACCTCAGGGATAGGAATTCCCATTTAAACTATAGGAGAATTTAGTATAATAGATATTTGGCCAATGTTCTCTGGATGATGGAGAATCCTTTCTTTCCTAGTAGAAGATGAGGCATGAGTAGCTTAGGAAGGTTCTAATTCTCTAACCCTATCCACTAATGTTAAGATGACCTCACCTAATGATGGTATGGTATTATGTTCTAGCACACGTTGTTGAAACTTGTTAGGTTGCAAAGGAGTGTGATATCATGCTATGAATATTTCATTGTTTGGACACCCCTCTTTAGAAATATTTTCTGTTGTGGGAGGGGTAGCGGTGTTATTATGATGTAAGAAATCAACATATCCTTGCATCCTATCCAAATATTGGTCCATATTTCAGAAGTGATGTTTTCTTCATGCATAACGTGCTAGGTACTCCTCACCAGTAATGGGATCAAATTAAACTGCATATTGATTTGTAGTCTAAACAAAACCCAAGGAGAGGAGCCTAAACCTCCAGTGAATATCTTATTGTTAGAATTTGAGAATTCAGGTTGTGGCCCATGCATAATTTGATCAATCTCCTTGATCCTAACCAAGGATCCATTGTTGGTCCCTTGAGGAGGAGGAGGAGGCTGAGACAAAGGAGGATTAATTGAGTAGTTATTTGCCCATCCAAAGAGTGAGAGTGATTGTTTCCTAACCATTTGATAGTATTACACCTTGAGACCTAAAATGGGATGGTTATATTACTATCTCAACATATTTGGGTGTATATGAATACCCATAGAGTAATGGGAGAGGTAGGATATGGATGAAATCAATGGAAATAAAAATATACTAGCTCTTCACGTCGGGTTAACCAATTTGTACAGCTTAAAATCAACATGTTACCTTCAACCACACTTGACCTTCTGAGTTCATACCGGGACAACTGATGTTGAATGAGTGGATGGCTATGGATAGAGAAATATAGTGAATATGTGATATGTGGACAAAAATATGTGGGAATGGGATGAGAAAGCTATCAAGGAGAAACAATTTCCTCGACATGTAATACCGGGATCTTCTCGTCAAGGCCAAGTAAGGATGTTCTAACTTAAATGGGTCTAATGGAAGGGTAAAAAATAATATCCAAATGAAGAGTACAATCAATGCTGAGTTCCATGGAAATACTTTCTAGCATGGACAACCAATGGGTTCCTCCTAATGATTTCTAGAAAAAATCATGGAATAAATGAGAGAGAAACGTGGTTCTACTAAATCTATATGTGGTTAGTTGGTTCATTCCAGAATGTGAGGGTTGGATGAGCTTCTTCATTTAGAACATTTAACTATTTAATAATGTCTAGTAGAAGCAGGAACATCCTAAAGACTAGTGTATGTAATCCAGTGTTTAGGGCTAATTGGTTTTCGGGCCTATTTTTTTGGGGGACCATTGGATCATAACCGTAAACTCTCTTTGGTCATGATCCTTGTATGGTCATACATGGAATCTAGAATCTGTTACTTAGGGCAGTATAATAGTAGTAAGCCTTATCAGCTTTAATGTTTAAAATGTTTAATTGTGCAATTTTTTCTAAGCACTGTGATGGTGTTCTAAGGACCACCATACAAAGTCCAATATATATGTCCGTAAGCAATTTTGGCCTATTCAACTGGGGACCGGTGGATCAGTACCATATGTTTGTTCTTATTCTAGTCCTTTAATGATCATGTATGCATTTAATATATGGAAATAAATAATAAATTAATCTATGTAAATAAAAGATATACTATGTTTTTTTCTTAATATAAAAGAACTAAAGCAATATAAATTTCAACTACTCTAATTAAAAGAAATATTTTTGTGCTTTTCTATAACTTTCTGAATTAAATGAAGAAATGAAATCTTCTAATCTAATTAAAAAATCCTAAAACAAACAAACAACCGGATGTAGTTATTTACTCATTCAAAAGAAATCTAATCTATTCTAAACAATTAAAGATTTTCTAAATTATGGATATGAATTAAATATTCTACTTTGCCTCAGAGGCATGAGAAGAAATAAAATCTTCCCAGAAGCTTTTCTTCCCTTGCGAATTCCATGAGAAAAGTAAAGAAAGTTTTTACGGAGTGTCTTCTAAATGAAATGATACTTTAGTTGATTTCTAAATCAACACAAATTATTTCTTCCAAAATCACCTCTTTGCAAGTCTTTAGAAATAGGCAAAGGAATCTATCTATCCTAATAAATATTTGCAGAAGGAAATGAACTACTATAACTATTAAATGATTACTACAATGGAAATGGAAGTGATTTTTCTACTGTAGTAAATAATGTGTACACATATTTTACTAACAAAGAATCAAAGAAATTATGAAACCCAATTACAACCCAAACATGGTAATTACAGTGCTCTGGAAATCCAGTTGTGGTGTAATTTTGTGTTCCCTCATTATTATTTTCTAACCTTTTGTGTCCACATGAGTTTAGGGATCTGGGGATGCAGAGGAAGCTAGAAGAAGGTGTTGGAGCAAGTAATGGCTTATTGGATAGTCTGGTGGTAATGCAAGCAGACGAAGAACAATGTAAGTGAATATATCTTGATTGTGTAATCTCTATCAGGATTATAGAAATATAACATAACAATACATGAAAAACTTCTCTGGTAATTTTCTTTAAATGAAGTGATGATTATATATAAAGTTGGCTAGGTTGTGAACTATCACACTTGGAAGCCATGGGGTGCTACATCAAAACATGAAGGGGTAGTTAAAATTATAAAACCCAAGTGAAAGAAGATGTTTCCATAAGTCAAGCAAGCTTAAAATCAGATAAAATGATTGAGAAACATGTTCTAGAAGTGAAATGAAGTGAAGCAAAATGCTTCTAATTAACGCATGAAGATTTTTGGAAAATTTTCACCAGACTGCCACCTTGTACATGGTGGAAATTATAGAATTATTTCCCTGGTATGGCAATGGTTAGAGGACCACTATCTAGGCAGGGCGATGGTTACATGATCACTTCCTAGGAAGGGTGGCGATTATGTAACTATAGGCCAAAACCAAGGTGAAATGATTAAGGAAGCTACAGAAAAGTAGGAAATGGCTAAGTAAGGTAAACTAGGATACAAATATAAGTTAAAAGAGGTTAAGGAGATCAAACACCTTTGGAAAAGACATGAATTATCATTGGGGACTTTAAACTATTTTCCAACAATGTAGCACATGTAAATTTGGTTGTGTACAGATACACATCATTATTTAGTAACAATGGATGGAGAAAGTAGATCCATAACTTCAAAGTATATAGTTTGCAATTTCTCTAATATTAAAAACTACATCCATGCCCTTATAACCCAAAAAAGTGGACATATGTTAGTGTCCTAGGAATTTTGGAAAGGAAGCAACATTGCACCTTAAATTTTTGTATTTGATACATAACTCAAAATTATCTACGTATCCCAATCTCCTAAAAATGGTAACTAAGCAAAATAAGGGCTTGTAAAGACATATTTTAGGATGATTACAAGGCCCAAAACAATAAGAAAATGCCAAGTCATTTAAGTTAAATCATGTGTGGTTGATTTATCCACATGTAAGGATGATATTTAAGATTGAAAATAGAGGATCAATGAATTTGAAAAAAAAATCCATGGAGGTAGGTGTTACCACTAATGAAAGCATGTGAGAGGCAATATAGGGCTTAAATTCACAAAAAATTCTCTCTTTTCCTCTATTTTTTCAGTTTAAAGAGAGGTTTGAATCCCTAATACAAAGAAGAGGTTGTATTTATGAATTTTAATTATGTAAAAGGTTGTTTTGGAGCTTCAAGGATGTCCTAGTTATCAGTCTCAATGTAAAGGATAATTTCAAGGACATTTAGATGGGTAAGGATTTTACTTGTACTTTTAAGCATTTTGTGATAAAGTGGTGTATTAGAAAGTAGTATTGAAAGGATAAAGTATGTATAGGATGTGTTGAATTTATGTTCTAGTAGAAATTTAATACCTTCACCTTGCAAACATGAATATTCAATTGGTTATCATCTAATCCACCTCTCACCTCACCTCTTATTTGGATAAAATAACTAACACTAACTTGGGGAATGCATACCTAGGTGAATTTCTGCTAATACTACACATAATTAATAGGAATGAAACCATGCAGAAAATTAACTAGAATGGACTTTCCTTAATAGTTTATTTTCCCCCATCTTCTCAATATCTAGAGTTATTATCAGAATTTGCATAAAATTAAAATCCGACAACCAGGGAGGATAAGGGATGGAAGTATTTCCTTGGTCATGTCCTTAGCCAATTAAAATTTAAGGAATTATTAGGTCTCTTTGATGTATCAGAAAGGGGTAGAAAGTTCTATAAAAAGCACATAAGAATAATGGAATGCAAACATAGAAATTTTTTCCAAAATAGTAAACAATAATTGGCTGGAAAACCTAAGGATTTTTGCCACTAGGATAAACACGAATTTAACTAGATTTAATTTTGTGAAAGAAGTTAGAGAAATTATCACAATATTGAACATTTTAATTAGAAAATAATATTCATACCACTATATTGATTGGATGTTCAAATTCATTTAGATAATGCTAATTGAAAAAATACACATTCATTGGGGATAATTCATTAATGATTGCATCCATCATCAGTTACTCATAATGGAAGTGTATATTGAGGAAGGATCCAATTGAAAAATGTGATTTTATATGACCTCATACATGGTGTACAACATTTCTCACCATAATTGGCTTCTTATAGTGGACAAAGTAAAAGATATTAGTAATTATAGATTCTATGATGTGTACCCACAACTAAACCTGGAGAACTACATCTACAGTTATAGGTTAGTGCATGATATTTTATTTGATCTCCTCATATGCTTGTTATATCCTGAGTGGGAAAATTAAAAAAAAAATCATAAGAAAATAAAGTAATCACTGAATATGGATGCTACTTCATCTATTTTAAAACATTTATTTATTTCAGGATAATTTGTTTTCATGATGACCCTTAGATATTGTCTAGGTACTGTTGGTGTAGGTGGTATATTTATTCACTTATTTAGTGTTATTCCACCTCACCAAGTGAGTCATATCACTTAGGTGGACATGGATCTAGGTGTCATCTTAGTTATGAAAGATTCTCTTACATAATTTGTCATATGTGTAAGTGTGTCATAGGAGTTACATTTCCATTTGGGAAAGTAACTCCTCTTCTCCATTATGGAGGAATCTTCTCTTACATGGGAGTTAAAAATTCACTCCCCTATATGTACACCACCTCTTTTGAAGCTAAGATAAGCCAATACAAGCTACTAAGGCTTCCTTTCCACTCCACTTTTCAAATCTTGAGCTCTCATATGCATGCACATTGCTTCACAAAGCTTGCTTGCTTTAATCTCGTAACTCCTACACTTTGGTGAAGTGCAACTATTTGATGCTCATGAATTCCTTCCAGGTCTGTCCTACACTCCTTCATGGTATCAGAGCATGGGGACCGGAATCATGTTTCTCACCATCGTTGTTCCACTATGTAGTTGCTTGTGCAATTTCTTGCTTTTTCATGTGCTCTACTTGCATATTTTGAGATTCTTGTGGGTGTTTCTCAGGTGTTCATGGATTTCTAGGGATTGCATACAACTTTGGTGTCTTGTTACAGTCTCTGGTTACATTTTTGGAGTGTTTTATTATTTCAGATCTGATTTTTCATGCGTTGGTTCTATTAGTTTTAGTGGTAGGAAGATCCTATTCTTACCCAACTCGGAACCAACTCACCGAGTTGGTTCTTGGCACTCACTACTCGCTCTGTTTCTCACTTGACCTGCATTGACTATGACTCAACGTGCTTTTCGTTCCACTTGGTCTTTGACTCACATGATGCTCACTCCATTGTTATCTGCAACATTTTTTGAGTCATCCTCAACCTATGTTTGGTGTCTCCAACTCGGTTTGGATTCATTGTTCGTGGACCTACGTTGTACACTGGTTTTGGGTGTTTTTTTTTCTGGATCTTCAACCACATGGGTTTCTTCCTTCTCCAGCTTGGTCCTTGACTAGATCGCTTGACCTGCACTATCAGCTCATGTGCATGGGTTTCATCCTACTCCGTATTATCTCCACCCCTGCTCAGCATTTCTCAACAGCCCTAGCATCATTGTTTTATTGTGCTCTGGCCCTCTCGCTTGCCACATGCTCGTGGATTTGTTGTTGTAGTGTTTGACACCTCATGGTCTCACCTTCAACTTGCACTTTTTTTTTTTCATTGGAAATTTTTTTTGTCTTCTTCCTACGTTCAACATCAGCCTGCATTGTTTCTTGTTGAACAGTTTCAAACCTGTGCACCAACTATCACATCCCGTGGCTTTTGTCTGGCTTGTAAGCATTTGGTTTTCATTTCTGTGTTCAATGTTTCCTCTCCCCCTAGTGATTTGGCCTTGATCAGTGTGGTTCGAGTTGGATTATTTGTTTGAATGCAGTCTCCATTACTCTGCCCAACAACTCACCTCCCAGCATCTCGGCACAAATCTCGCCGGTGTTCTGACTGCAACATTGACACGTAACTCAAACCTCTACTCAACTGCTTTTCTATTCCCAGCCTGGCAAATCTGCACTGGCACAATGGTTCACACCTGCAGCATGTGGTGAAATGGTTTGACAACTCTACATGGCATCAACACCCTTACCATATAGCTCGGGTAGTTAACTCTACTCGGCATAATAACATCAGCTCACATTGTAGTTATAAGCACGTGGCCTCTAGCTCGTCCTCCGAGGCAGCTCCATGACTTGACAATGTGGACCCCATTCCTTTTAGACATTGTTTAGAGGTTAAAACAATATGTTTTTTTTATGTTTTGATGATAAAAACACTCTTTATGGCATTGTAATAATTTCTGGGTTCTGATTTTGCTTGTATCATGCTCTTCCTATGTGTGTTGAAGACGGAGGGCGAGGTCCAGGGTTGGCAAGAGGCTAATCCCCCCTCACAAGCAAAACAAACCCTACCTAAAATTTGATGTTGTTTCCAATGAGTAGTCACACAATACCCTTTTCACTCATTTTGAGCACTTTTTTAATGAGTTTGCAGTGTTTATTGACTTTTTCCATCAGTTGCGGGAATTGTATTTTTACCATAACTTTTGACTCACTACTCATTTTTTAGCACTTCCTTGGTCAAAGTTACATGATTTCTCACACACTACATGATAAAAATGTCATTTTTATAAATGCACTACTTTTATAAAGTGCCGCATTCTGGGGGGGTTGATTGTACTCTTGGGCCCACACACGTAGACGCATTATCGGCTGAGTTTGACATGTTACTTTTATGCATCTTTCATTTTGCATCATGGAGAGTGCTCTTTCTAGATGCGAGCATCGTAGGATTGCCTTACAGCCTTCTTCACTTCTCACCGGGAGAGAGACCTACTCAGCTTGGCATGCTTCCATGGAATGTTACTTCGGCCACGAGGGTCTTTTACCCTTCTTTCTTGGGCCAGTTCCTGCACCCGCTGATCATCGTCATCTAGAGGACTTCCTCGACACTTGTGACCATGTATTTGGTCACATGATTATGCATGTCTCTCATTCTCTTTGGTTTCACGTGGCAGACTCAGATCCACCTCACCGTGTCTGGAGCATTCTTCAATCCTTGTATGGAGACCCTTCACATATTGCTGCCATTGTTACTACTACTGATTCAGTTGTCTCCTCCATTTCTTCATGTGATGATAGTTCCACTGACACAGGCTCGCTTGGTTCTACTTCTGATGATGAGGATTTTGCATCTAGTTCTAATGTTGAGAGTACTACAAAGGACTCTTCTCCTCTTTCTCTCACTATTCCAGAGAGTGTTGACACTTCCCACATCTCATCAGATATCGAGCAGTCCCCTTCTCAGTCTCATATAGTCATCACACCCGCCTCCTTTCCACTTCCAGTGTGCGAGGCCCTTTTCACTCCTCTACCTTCATTGGATGACTCATACATATCATACATCACTCTTCTATTTGTCGAGCCCCCTCATTGGGATGAGTATCTACCTAACCTTAGTTGTCTTTTCACAGAGTCTACTTGTGAAGCACTATAGGTTTCTCATCCATCTACAGGTGTTTCAGAGGAGTTCATCATCTCTATTGTTGGGTGTGCCCCTTTTGGGAATCATGTCACTTCCACATTTCTAGAGAACTTCATTGATCCACCCTCATCTGTGGATCCATTTTCTATTGTGGGGGATGTTTTGTTTCCTTCACATTAGTTGGACATCCTTTCCATGGGTGTTCCTCTTCACTCTAACCATTATATGTACGTGGCATTACCTTCGGTTCCTTGGCACTCACTCACTAGACCTATGTCACATTTATGTGCACCAGACTCAGAGTTCTACGTGTTGTTTCTTTTAGTTTCCTTTGTGGAGTGGGCAGACTTCCAGCACATCATTTTTGTCCTTCCTAAGGGCAGGCACATAGTTCGTTGTGGGTGGCTCTTCTTCAGTCCAGAGGCAGATGATCTCATCATCGACATTCTTTTGGGAGACCTCATAGAGCTGAAGAGTTCAGATCCATCCATGGCATCTTCTGCATTCATCTCGTCTCCCTCTTCTTCTCTCTTCTTCTTCTTTCTGAGAGATTTCCTCTTTGTACATGGGTACCTTTTCAGGCTCGTCTAGAGCTAGGACCCATATTTGGCATCTTTCTTAGAGTAGAGAGTGTTTTTTTCTCTTGTGGTGGATGTTTTTCCCATTGGTTTTTCCTTCACTGCTTAGGACTTCTTTCTTATACATGGGTACCTCATCAGAATTTGTGCTGGGACACATTTCTCATTTCTGACTTGCTTCCTCATCCTAAGTTATGATGAAGGGGGGGTGTTGGTGTAGGTGGTATATTTATTCACTTATTTAGTGTTATTCCACCTCACCAGGTGAGTCATCTCACTTAGGTGGACATGGATCTAGGTGTCATCTTAGTTATGAAAGATTCTCTTACAGAATCTGTCATATGTGTAAGTGTGTCATAGGAGTTACATTCCCATTTGGGAAAGTAACTTCTCTTCTCCATTATGGAGGAATCTTCTCTTACATGGGAGTTACAAATTCACTCCCCTATATGTACACCACCTCTTTTGAAGCTAAGATAAGCCAATAAAAACTAAGCTAATCCTTCCTTTCCACTCCACTTTTTGAATCTTGAGCTCTCATATGCATGCACATTGCTTTACAAATCTTGCTTTCTTTAATCTCGCAACTCCTACACTTTCATGAAGTGTAACTATTCGATGCTCATGAATTCCTTCCAGGTCTTCGTCCTACACTCCTTTAGGTACTTGGATGATAGATGTGAAATTTTATAGGTGTCAAGGTAGTTGCTGATAGTAAATAAGATAATTACAAGAAAGCATGAGGAAAATATCAAGTTTCATATAAACATTGGTAGATATACCTGCGCAACTTTGGTTAAGGATGGACTCTTGGAAGTAGAAATTAGTAGAATAACTTTGCAAAACATTTCTCTCAGGCCCAATTATGACATCAAATGGATACTCCATGGAGCTTTGGGGAATTCCTATGAGAATGAGCCTTGCTATGAATATTTTTAGATGTATTGTATAGGATGACGCTCACCTAGATGGTGGACTATAAAATTGTAGTTTTTTCTCAAAGAAGGGAAGATGGGAAGGATTTAGTGAGAAAATTATAGATTTACATAAATATATCTGTTAGTGTAGGATATAATTTCCTCACTTTAATTGTATTATCCTACTCAGGATATTCCACCTCACTTAGAGTTTCCCTACACTTATGGGATATGTTTTCTTAGGTGTACATTTAACAACACCATTCTAGTTATTGGTTACCACTATTCTAGATAGATATTTCCTTGATTCTAGGAGGAAGTTACACATTCACCTCATATATGTACATCTCTATCATTATTATATTTTATTGTATTGAGTTGGATCTATTTTGTATCATTACAATTATGTCTCTTACAATTTTGTATTTTTGCAGTCTTATATGCTTGCATTGTTTTGTCTTGGAACAATTCACATCTCACATCATTCACCTATGGAATATTTGAACCCATAGATCTTGATCCTTTCTCCAATAATATCCTCACAACCCTACCTAAGTGTGGAGTGGAAAAGGTTAGAGAGTACTTCGTTACATAATAAGACTACAAATATCCTTAAAAGGATCGTGATATGTCTAAGTAATAAAGGAATTGAATTGACCATGCATGAATTTTTTTTAAGAGAATATAAGAAAAATGGGATCATAAAATATATACTTCCTCCTTTCAACAAGGGAGATGAAAGTGTGGACCCTGTGAAGGGAAATTCCCCATAACTCTCAATTATAGGTTCAAATTTAGGGGCTATGGAGGATATCAATGCTACATCTATTAATACAAATACCCCTTTGTCATAATTTACACATATGGCAGTGGAGATACTAACGAAAAACTATGCAAGATTCCCCTATCATTGTAGATACATATCTCCAAGCCATCCCACACCCAGTGTAAAGGAGAAATGCATCTATTGAAAAATAAACCATCCAAGTTGATGTGTCAGCCTCCTCTTCCAAGGGGTCATCAGAAAAATGGAATCGAATGAGAGGGAGTGTTTTCCCATGCATTCGATGGATAGGTCCAACATTGGAACCTATCTATGAAGAAGAATAAGAGGAACATGTGACCTTAAATTTTGTAAGGACTAAAATAACAAAGGTCAAAAAACCTATAATGGAAATAACCACATGTACAATATCTAAGGGGACAAGTTTAGGTACATAGTACAACCTCTCAAATTCTGAAGGTAGTACTTACTACCCCACCTCCTCTGAAACATGAGAAATTTTCTAGTGTCCTTTTTTAAGAGACTCCTATCAATTTTACTATTGAGAATATTTAGGTACACAAAACCCAAGAAGAAGAGAAACAAGAGGTACCAAACTGGCCAATTGAACATACATTCATTGAATTATTATATGGAATGGATTGGGATGCTAAGGTTGATATCCCATAAATAAACTACACAAGACACATCAATTAGGGAAAAGGAGGGGGACTAAACATCACATGAAGTTCCTACTAATAAAAATTTGAAATTAGCTAGGTATAAAAGTCACTTGAAATATGAATTGATGCATAAACATTTGAATAATCACACACTAAAGAGTTTTCATTAGTTGAGAAAGAGAAACTAAAGGTTACTAAACCTATGCATCCAACTCTAAGGGTATTTCAAATAGATATTAAAACTCAAGAAGTTAAAGAACAAGAGGATAAACACTAGAGTAGCCACAAGTTGAGACCACTAAGGAGCATTCTCCATCTAGAGAAGAATATTTTAAGATTAAAAATATTTAAAATGTAACTCAGCCATCCATAACCATGATGGAAGATGAGGTAAATTTATTAGGGGAAGGAGAATGAGAATCATAAGAATACCCTGTAGATTCTTCTTATCAGTCAGAATATTTTTTTATGAATGCAGTATCACTCTCCTTCCACCCCAATGATAAATGATAGTTCTAAGTGTCCACTAGAAGGAAGAAAAATCGGAAGGAAACACTCAAGATGAAGGTTACTCGAATTCATCCCTTTGTAGGAAGATAATGATGAAGGTAGAAGTAGAGGAAGTTAGCCTTCAAACCATTATCTCCTTGAATCCATCAAGTCCCCCCCACAAAAACAAGAATATTATCAATAATAATCATACAGTTTTAAGGTGAGAGGTTTGTGGAGGTATCTACCCCCAAATTAATGCTTTAAGGGATGATTCTTCCCCTTATGAATTTTTTTTTACCAAAATCCCACTAAATTTCTAAAGCATGATGTCACCATGACAGTGAGTTATCTCTTCTAAAAGATAAACACTTGGATAAAGAGATCAAGAAATAATAAAGAGAGAAGGTTGATATCTTATCATCCTATGTGAAAAATGGGTCTAAGCTCCACTGGATAGTCAAGAAATAACTACATCCTTTACCTTTTAGGTGATGAAAAATGTTGGGGACATAGGATTTATGGGAGAAGCAACCATGAAGTGGAAGATTGAGTTGGTAGCAAGGGGAAGAAATATCATTAAGGACATAATTGTATGTTATAATCAAGTGTTAGAATAAGTGCTTAGGACTTCTTTCTTATACATGGGTACCTCATCAGGCTTTGTGTTGGGACACATTTCTCATTTCTGACTTGCTTCCTCATCCTAAGTTATGATGAAGGGGGGGTGTTGGTGTAGGTGGTATATTTATTCACTTATTTAGTGTTATTCCACCTCACCAGGTGAGTCATCTCACTTAGGTGGACATGGATCTAGGTGTCATCTTAGTTATGAAATATTCTCTTACAGAATCTGTCATATGTGTAAGTGTGTCATAGGAGTTACATTCCCATTTGGGAAAGTAACTTCTCTTCTCCATTATGGAGGAATCTTCTCTTACATGGGAGTTACAAATTCACTCCCCTATATGTACACCACCTCTTTTGAAGCTAAGATAAGCCAATAAAAACTAAGCTAATCCTTCCTCTCCACTCCACTTTCTGAATCTTGAGCTCTCATATGCATGCACATTGCTTTACAAATCTTGCTTTCTTTAATCTCGCAACTCCTACACTTTCATGAAGTGTAACTATTCGATGCTCATGAATTCCTTCCAGGTCTTCGTCCTACACTCCTTTAAGTATTTGGATGATAGATGTGAAATTTTATAGGTGTCAAGGTAGTTGCTGACAGTAAATAAGATGATTACAAGAAAGCATGAGGAAAATATCAAGTTTCATATAAACATTGGTAGATATACCTACGCAAATTTGGTTAAGGATGGACTCTTGGAAGTAGAAATTGGTAGAATAACTTTGCAAAACATTTCTCTCAGGCCCAATTATGACATCAAATGGATACTCCATGGAGCTTTGGGGAATTCCTATGAGAATGAGCCTTGCTATGAATATTATTAGATGTATTGTATAGGATGACGCTCACCTAGATGGTGGACTATAAAATTGTAGTTTTTTCTCAAAGAAGGGAAGATGGGAAGGATTTAGTGAGAAAATTATAGATTTACATAAATATATCTGTTAGTGTAGGATATAATTTCCTCACTTTAATTGTATTATCCTACTCAGGATATTCCACCTCACTTAGAGTTTCCCTACACTTATGGGATATGTTTTCTTAGGTGTACATTTAACAACACCATTCTAGTTATTGGTTACCACTATTCTAGATAGATATGTCCTTGATTCTAGGAGGAAGTTACACATTCACCTCATATATGTACATCTCTATCATTATTATATTTGATTGTATTGAGTTGGATCTATTTTGTATTATTACAATTATGTCTCTTACAATTTTGTATTTTTGCAGTCTTATATGCTTGCATTGTTTTGTCTTGGAACAATTCACATCTCACATCATTCACCTATGGAATATTTGAACCCATAGATCTTGATCCTTTCTCCAATAATATCCTCACAACCCTGCCTAAGTGTGGAGTGGAAAAGGTTAGAGAGTACTTCGTTACATAATAAGACTACAAATATCCTTAAAAGGATCGTGATATGTCTAAGTAATAAAGGAATTGAATTGACCATGCATGAATTTTTTTTAAGAGAATATAAGAAAAATGGGATCATAAAATATATACTTCCTCCTTTCAACAAGGGAGATGAAAGTGTGGACCCTGTGAAGGGAAATTCCCCATAACTCTCAATTATAGGTCCAAATTTAGGGGCTATGGAGGATATCAATGCTACATCTATTAATACAAATACCCCTTTGTCATAATTTACACATATGGCAGTGGAGATACTAACGAAAAACTATGCAAGATTCCCCTATCATTGTAGATACATATCTCCAAGCCATCCCACACCCAGTGTAAAGGAGAAATGCATCTATTGAAAAATAAACCATCCAAGTTGATGTGTCAGCCTCCTCTTCCAAGGGGTCATCAGAAAAATGGAATCGAATGAGAGGGAGTGTTTCCCCATGCATTCGATGGATAGGTCCAACATTGGAACCTATCTATGAAGAAGAATAAGAGGAACATGTGACCTTAAATTTTGTAAGGACTAAAATAACAAAGGTCAAAAAACCTATAATGGAAATAACCACATGTACAATATCTAAGGGGACAAGTTTAGGGTACATAGTACAACCTCTCAAATTCTGAAGGTAGTACTTACTACCCCACCTCCTCTGAAACATGAGAAATTTTCTAGTGTCCTTTTTTAAGAGACTCCTATCAATTTTACTATTGAGAATATTTAGGTACACAAAGCCCAAGAAGAAGAGAAATAAGAGGTACCAAACTGGCCAATTGAACATACATTCATTGAATTATTATATGGAATGGATTGGGATGCTAAGGTTGATATCCCATAAATAAACTACACAAGACACATCAATTAGGGAAAAGGAGGGGGACTAAACATCACATGAAGTTCCTACTAATAAAAAATTTGAAATTAGCTAGGTATAAAAGTCACTTGAAATATGAATTGATGCATAAACATTTGAATAATCACACACTAAAGAGTTTTCATTAGTTGAGAAAGAGAAACTAAAGGTTACAAAACCTATGCATCCAACTCTAAGGGTATTTCAAATAGATATTAAAACTCAAGAAGTTAAAGAACAAGAGGATAAACACTAGAGTAGCCACAAGTTGAGACCACTAAGGAGCATTCTCCATCTAGAGAAGAATATTTTAAGATTAAAAATATTTAAAATGTAACTCAGCCATCCTTAACCATGATGGAAGATGAGGTAAATTTCTTAGGGGAAGGAGAATGAGAATCATAAGAGTACCCTGTAGATTCTTCTTATCAGTCAGAATATTTTTTTATGAATGCAGTATCACTCTCCTTCCACCCCAATGATAAATGATAGTTCTAAGTGTCCACTAGAAGGAAGAAAAATCGGAAGGAAACACTCAAGATGAAGGTTACTCGAATTCATCCCTTTGTAGGAAGATAATGATGAAGGTAGAAGTAGAGGAAGTTAGCCTTCAAACCATTATCTCCTTGAATCCATCAAGTCCCCCCCACAAAAACAAGAATATTATCAATAATAATCATACAGTTTTAAGGTGAGAGGTTTGTGGAGGTATCTACCCCCAAATTAATGCTTTAAGGGATGATTCTTCCCCTTATGAATTTTTTTTTACCAAAATCCCACTAAATTTCTAAAGCATGATGTCACCATGACAGTGAGTTATCTCTTCTAAAAGATAAACACTTGGATAAAGAGATCAAGAAATAATAAAGAGAGAAGGTTGATATCTTATCATCCTATGTGAAAAATGGGTCTAAGCTCCACTGGATAGTCAAGAAATAACTACATCCTTTACCTTTTAGGTGATGAAAAATGTTGGGGACATAGGATTTATGGGAGAAGCAACCATGAAGTGGAAGATTGAGCTGGTAGCAAGGGGAAGAAATATCATTAAGGACATAATTGTATGTTATAATCAAGTGTTAGAATAAATTTAAAACAAAAAAACATTTACTAATAAATATCATATAGAGATTGACTATTGCAATACATTCATACCAATAATTGAAGTTGTAAAAAACTTGGGTGGTAAAGTAATGGTGAGATAAGGAATAGTCTCCTGATATTGCAAAGTTAGAAAATGTGAGTACATAGGGGAAATATAACTAAGGATTGACATATTTTAGGGATGCATAAGAAATATCCAAGAGATAAGTGAGAAATTTGGGAAGTATGTGGATGACATAGATTCAAATCTTGGGAGGATGCTCCCTTTAAAAGACAAATATAACCCAAAATAAAAAAAATATAGATAGGACGGTGGATATTCTTCAACAAATCATTTCTGAGGAGTTAGACCCTCCATAACATTTTTACTATTATTTTGTGTAGAGATTCATTCATTTAGAAAGATTTGTCAATAAATTGGCTAATTGGATTAGAAAGAGGAAGGATACTTCTAATGAGTTTGAAAGTATACTTTCTAAGTAAGAAATAGTATTCCTCTACCATGAAGGGTCAGATGAGGACCCTATTTTGGGCATTTTTAATGATTTGATGTATATAGAAATAAGCTAGAAGAATAAGAAAAGAATAAACAAATAGATATCAACGCTTCCTAAAAAATTTCTTATTCGTTTTCCCCTTCGCCATTTTTAATTTATTTTTTATTCTTTTTTAATGAAAATAAAATTATTTGATATGTAACTAACTCTTTCCTTAAGTGTACATGGAATGATGACAATTACAAAAGAAAACAAAAGAGTTTGATGATAGAAGAAAGTAATTTTCTCTATTCCACCATAGATTTCATAATGAAACACAACTATTCTAGCTAAGAAAATAAAAATGGAATATTTTTCAATTTGAGTGATTCTCCCATCATTATTGGAAATTAGGGGCCATAACCCCATGTGTACCTTATTTTAACTGATCCACGGGGTTTATAACTATATTATCTTGTAGAAAATTTTGGAAAAAAAAGTAAGGGCCTATCATCACAAAGGGGGTTCTAATATTTGGGTCTTAGCTAGGGTGATTGCATCTTGTGTAGTCACTAAAAGGCATTGAGAGAATTTTCATGTATCTCCATTGTCAATTGAATACATGTAATCAATTTTCTATGTATAAGTTTGATGTTTCTAAATGTGCATAGATATATAATAAAGAAGTTGTAGACAAAAAGTTATGCACTTTAGACATTATCTAGCTCAATCTTATACTACTATTTAGAAGGTTATTAAGTTAATAAAGTAATAATTAATCCCACCTTTTGGCTATCTTTATTTTATATTTTATTTCATCAGTCCTGCATATTTTCTTGCACTTATCCGTTCATTTCACAATTGCCCCGTAATTCTAGCCCAAAATCAAGGTGTCTTGGTCCCACCCTGGGCACCCCGATCTATGCACATCCTTTCCCACTTATTTTTGGGGCCTTTCTATCCATTTTTCATCCTTATCCTTTTCTCATTTTTCCTTTTTAGGATTAATTACTATATTAAGCTTGAGATCCCTATAAATATAAAGTTATAAGACCATAATAAGGGTCCTAACGTCACATATTACTATCACTCCAACTAGAGTTGAATCCATTGCATCACTTACATCCACATAGTGCCATGCATCAAGGCTAGGAGATCTACATCAAACACACTACATAGGTGGAGGGATTCTATTCTATTCCATACACACATGCTATTTACATTTTCTATAGATACTATTGTTTGCTACTTCACAAAGTGCGACTAGCACAAGAGCACCTAGGGAACGATATGCACACACTCACCAGAAATACATATGTTTCTGAAATGCAGTGCAACTCTCAGTAATAAGGCCACTAGTTTTGCAGCTGAGGTCAATCTAATCCATTCATTTACATCTTTATTTTTTCTAGGCTTTGATACTTTCTTTTGTGTTGCATGCCATCATACAACTCATCTAACGAGTCTAGTGTGACAAATAGGTAGGACTCCAAACCAACTTGTGACCATACCAGATTTAGTTTCTAATCTTGTATACACATCAAAGCACCCAAACTATAGATCAAGGTTCCCTGGGACACTAAGTACCTTCCTAGGCACCCCAGTCAGTTCAGATATTCCATATTTGGTCTTTGTAGGGTTCCTGAGTGATCGTCTGCACTTTCATATTTTAATTTTAGATATACGACAACGTGTGATAATATCTACCAATCAGCTAAGCCAATTCCTATCCTTCTCTTACATATTTAGGGTTTTGTTTCAATTAGAATAATTAATTATACTTATTCCGTATTATTTTAGTTGCATTTATACAATGTTTGAGTCCTAATTAGATTAAATCTAATACCCCTAAACCCCATTTATGATTTATTTTTGTTAATCATTCTGGTGAACTTGGCGTATCTTTCTACCACCTTCTAGGGATCTTCATTCTACCATCATGAATATCTCTATCACCAAATATATGATTACCCATCCTGATTTGCTTCATCGAGTTCAAACCTTATTTGCTATTACCAATGTTTCTATTGACATGCATCCAGATTCTGTGTATGATATGTTTATGGATGCCTTTTCCCATCATATTACATTTTGGGCCAATCCTCCAGCTGACATTTACCCATTTGAAAATGACCCACCACTTTAGATCATGTCTCATATCAACAATGTTTCTGTCAAGTGCACTCTTATCGATAATGGCTTTGTTCTTAATTTGTTCCCTATGTCCTTTCTCCAAGCCTTAGTTTTGTCTACTTGTGACATTAGCCCTTCTTCCATTTCACTCTATTCTTATGATGGTTCTATCCATCCATGTCTAGGCCATGTTCCCTTTCCTTTAACTATAGGTCTTAAGAATATCTCTACTATTTTCTTTGTAATTTATTTTCCTATCTCATATAATTTCTTATTAGGTAGACCAAGGGTTCATGTCAGACAAGTTGTTGCTTCTATCATCCACCATTGCATCAAATTCTTACATGAGCGCATTGAGTATACTATATTATGATACCACGATCCATTCCAATATTATGTCCATGACCCTCATACTAGTCTCCCTATTCCCCGCATTGATACGACAGATTAATCTCATCCTATGGATGATCAATCTTATTTTCCACTACTTGAGGGGATTATTTTTCAACTATATGCTATCCCTTCTACACTACCTCCTTCTAGAACCATAATTCCATATCAACCACCTAGGTCACCCCCATCACATATCACCTCCTTTTCATCTCTACCATTAGTCCATTCCCACTTTCAATGTACACTTGTTATCCATGGTTCATATTGGGAACATGTCCCATTTGACCCTACTTATGATGTCACCATCTATTCCCATAATGACCTCTTTTGTCTTGGTTTAACTATTCAGGACATTTGGCCTTCTACTCATACTCCTCACTTATACTATGGCTTTATCACTATCATGGCAGCTTATGGTTTGCAAGTTTTTCATCTACTAGTCTATTTACCAGGTTCCCCTTGTTCCTCCTTACTCACATTAATATATTTTTAGGTTACCTATATTTTTGGAACCTTAGACCCTAGTCACAATGATATTTCATTCCCTATGTTGTTTGGTCATGTTGTCATATGCAATAGTTCCTTTCTTGGATAGTGTCATAACTACACTTAATGGAATGCCTATGGTTTCCCACAACCCCTATTCACTGAATACAAATATGCCATGGGCACGTAAAACCTATGCCTCATAGGATCCCTACATGACCAACCCAATACTATTTCTTACTATGTCACTGATGCTTATCCATATGCCTTCAACCCATAGGATGACAATTTCCTTGATGACTTCACATGAATTTTTGGCCACCACTACTTGGGGGACATAGCCACTACACAATCCTCTCCCTTCCTCATATTTAGCATCATTATACCCATACTCTTTATATTATTTCTCATTCATATCTTCACATATACGTAAACTTCTTTCACATTCTAACACCCTTGTTACCCTATGATGCACTCTTGTGCTTCAGTTCACACTAGATTATTTAGGGATTACCATTACACTAAACCCCACACATTGCACTCTAGGTTATACACATTTACATTCTATAATATTTTCCATACTTTGCCCACATCCTACATTATCTAATACATCCCTCATCTATTAGTCATTTATACAAGATCTATATCATACATTCTACACTAGTCGTCATATCATCTACGTCTAGTTTTTCATCTCTTTCTTACATTCCATATTTATGCTAGGTCATATTATATATGGGTCTAGATTTAAATTCTCCCACTACACATTCTACTTGTATTTATCCCTATCACTGAACCCTACATATTTCCTATTCTACACACCCTAGATTTCCTACATTGCATGAGTCACATAGCACATCTATTCATCATATGCATTCTACCTACTACACTAGATTTCATTACATATGGGTCTAGTTTCATCTTATCATACTTACATATTCCATGTATACATACAATTGTTATTACATCTCATACATTACATATTATATACATGCCACACAATCTACATTACATTTCCCACAATGCCCATTTACATCCCATATTCATCACTTGGTCATTTATACTACGTTGTCTTCTACACACTGCACTCACCACCCTTTGACTCACTTTAGTTCCTCGGTCTATAGTATAATGCCAAGGTTTTACCAATCAAAGGGACCTTACATTTACCAATGCGACATTTTCCTCATCCAACATATCCCGCGTTAGTGACTTACACCTTAGGTTAAATTTTCACCCCTTTTTATCATCTTATAGTGGTATACGCTTGAGGCTAAATAAACACCATCCTTTTATCATTATTATAGTGGCATTCACCCTAGGGTACATCATCACTCCCTTCTTATCCATCCCACGGTGACATATGTTTTATGCTACATTGTCACCCATATCCATCCACTCATCTTTTAGTGATATATGATTATGGCTAAATCATCACTCATGCATTCAATATGTTGTGGTATACACTTACGCTATAGGGTCCACACTTATCTTTCCATATGTCTCATCATCATCATTTTAGTTCTATAGTGATATACACTTAGGGATGAATCATCACTTACAATTTTGATAATTCGTGGTATACACTTAGGCTATAGGGTCCACGCATATCTTTCCATCTTTCTCCTCACCATCCACTCATTCTATAGTGATATACACTTAGGGATGAATCATCACTCCTCCATTCAAAAATTCGTGGTATGTTCTTAGGCTATAGGGTCCATGCACATATCATCCCCATACACCCATTCTATAGTGATATACACTTAGGGATAAATCATCACTCCTCCATTCAATAATTCATCATGTGCACTCATGCACATCTTCTCCCCATGTCACATTTTCATCACCACTACATATACACACTCATCACAACACACTAAATGCAACCAACCCTACTTGACAATTTCCTAATGACACACTCTCATTTTTGGTTCATTCTTGACTTCTGAGGGGGAAAAAAAATTAACCTCACTGCATACACTTCTATCCACTCGGGGGGCACATTGCTCCTATCATTCCATTTTGCATTGTCTTGGGCACATTTACTCTTGCTTACTAGTATTTTACATTATCACTTTACTACACATGTTATATTTCTTTCTTATATGTAATTATCTTACACACATGTGCGTTCACACCTTTTTTTAGTGTGATCATATATATAGGATTCTACATGCAGCATAGATGCTCGTCTTTTATGCTTCCTATATTAGTCACTAGGGGCATCTACCTTCATCTTATCTAGGTGTTCTTGTTTCATTTTGTACTTAGAATCTTATACTACTTGTTCATACACATTTTGACATATTGGTTATCACTTTAACATGTTAATGGGTGTTACATGTACAACACTTGTTTTACAGGATTACATGTTTCCATGTCTACTTGTTTGTTTCTACTTGTTATCTTTTTTTTTCATTGTATGTGGGATTTTACCTTTTCTTGTGTGCACACTTATTTGATGTTTGCATCCATGATTTCATTGTGTGTCTTGTGACATCGTGAGTGATGTCCCATGTTTGAAATCTGCTTTATGTGTTCTGCTTATTTTCTTGTGTGTTTACACTAGTTTTTTTGGTAGTTTCTACATTGTATGCATATTATATACTTGTCTTATTACATGCATGTGTTTTTGGAATAATAATTATTTTGGATAGCCATCCCCTTTTGTGTATGCTTTGGTATCTACCAAATGTTTCTCTTTCCCCATACAGGGTAGAGTTCTATAGGTCAGAGTGCGGTTGGTCCTCTTCTGGGGCCGCATTATCCTTTCAGCAACATCGCATGTGCTCCCAAAGAGGGGGAATCATTAAGGGGTTTCTACTAACACAACATATGTACAATGGTTCACTCACAATGAGTGAGTTCAGAGCAGTCTATAAAATCCATACACAATGGCCTCAACATGACATGGTGTCCTTTGGAAATTATGTGGAGCAGTAACATGTTTGGGGGTTATAGTGGGTGTTCCTCTCTACACTTCTCCATCCAGTTGCATCGGATTGCCTAAAAACTAGGATAGTACAGAGATATCTTCACACATTTCACTAGAATTGGTTAAAGTAGAAGGACAAAACACATTTACTCCCTATATTTCTTCAGCCAGGGTGGCATGATATCATAAAAAAAAATCATGAAAATACATGATATCCTTCTACACCCTATTTTGACATGGATTAGGTGCTCATGTTCCATTTACAATTTTAGTCTAGAATATTTTACATTTATGTACTTTATACATGTATATTTTACACAACATTTTTACATATATACATATTTGGCTACTTGATCATTTTCTCCTTATAGGTCAAGCCATATGAGAAAAAAATAATCAAATTTGGGGAAACAACAATAATGATGATGATGACAATGATAGTGACAACGAAAACACATTGCTACAGGCACTTGCCTTTACTAATCATGTAAGTACACTACACACAACAACTACACATGTGTTCCACCCTAGGTTCACTCTCATCACTTTTTATATAGATTCTTCATCTTTATAATCCATGCTCCACATTTTTATTTTTTTTATTATACGCTTGAGTCTAGTCAATAGGCGCGTCTTATTCTACACTCTACATAGATATCACATATGCATCTATATCTAATTTATGTTACCGAGCATTCCGATCACCAACATAAAGTGGGGGAAAAATGTAGACACAAAATTATGCACTTTAGACATTATTTAGCCTAGTATTATACTACTATTTATAAGGTTCTCAAGTGAATAAAACACTAATTAATCCCACATTTTGGCCATTTTTATTTTATATTTTATTTTACCATTCCCACATATTTTCTTGCACTTATCTGTCTATGTTGCAACTTACCCGTCATTCTACCCCAAAATTAGGGTGCCCTATCCTTTACAGGGGTGCCCTGGTCCCATCCTAGGTGCCTTGATCTATGCACATCCTTTCTTGTGTATTTTTGGGGCCTTTCTAGCCATTTTTCATCCTTATCCTTTTCTCCTTCTGAATTTTTGAGATTAATTACAAAATTAAGCTTGAGATCCCTATAAATATAAGTTATAAGACCATAATGAGGGTCCCATGTGTCACTTACTACTATCACTCCATCTAGAGTTGCATTCATTTCATCACTTGCATCCACATAGTGCCATCCATCAAGACTAGGAGATCTACATCACACGCACTACATAGGGGAGTTATTCTATTATATTCCATGCACACATGCTATTAACATTTTATATCGTTACTATTTCTCGCTATTTCACAAAGTGTGACTAGCACAAGTGCACCTAGGGAATGACATGTACACACTCACTAGAACTACATCCGGGTCTGAAATATAGTGCAACGCTCAGTGATGAGACCACTAGTTTGGCGGTTGAGGTCAGTCTAACCCATTTATTTGCATATTTATTTTTCTAGGGTTTGATACTTCCTTTTGTGTTCCAAGTCATCATACAACTCAACCAATGAATCTAGTGTGATAGATAGGAAGGGCTCTGAACCAACTTATGAGCATACTAGATCAAGTTTCTAAGATTTTATATAGATCATAGTGCCCAAAATACAAACAATGGTGCACTAGGGAAGCACAATACCTTCCCAAGCATCCTAGTGAGTTCAAATCTTCCAGATATAGCCATCACAAGGTTCCTGAGTGATCCTCTATACTTTCACATTTTACTTTTAGACTTGTGATAACCTATGACAGTCTTTACCAATAAGCTAAGCCATTTCCTTTCCTTCTCTTGCATATTTAGGGTTTTGTTTCATTTAGAATAATTAATTATACTTATTCCATATTATTCTAGCTCCATTTATACAACATTTTAGTCCTCCTTATTAGATTAATACCCCTATACCCCATATAGACTTTATTTTTGTTAATCAGAAGCATAGTAGGATATTTTACTATAATTTTATGTCTTTCATACAAAAATTCAAATTTCAGAGCATTATATTGAACTAATTATTGAATGGATGTTTTTTTATAGTGTTATTTAGAGATATTTGTTTCAATTATAAAATTCTTTTTTGTAATGACCATCTGGAAGTAAATATTTCGACCTTCAAGGGTATCTTAGGTTTTATGGATTTAGCATAATAGATACATGAAATTTTAATCACAAGTGATTGTGTTGAGATTTCTAAGATTACATGGTGATGTTTGCACAAATTGGGTATCTATGAATGAAAAGAATCCCTGAAAGTTCATGTTATTTTGATCTCTAGCTCTAATGTATGGAAATAATGTTAGGATGAAATGGTGATCATTGGTATTTCTCCCCATTAGATCCCCACCCACCTTTTCATATAATTTATTTTGTTATACTTTGTCCTATCCCTACAAACAATTTTTTCTTTTAATATTTTAATTGAGTTTTCCTCTGATTTCAAAATAAGAATTATGGATATCATTGTGCTCTAAATTGATAAAAATAATAATTTGAATGATGTTCATAATCACATAAAAAAATTATTTAGTGGTTTTTGTTCTATGTATCAAGTTTTTGTGATGCTTGTGTGACCATTATTTTGAATGAGTATTCTATTTTTTGGTTCTATTTTATTTTAAATTAAGATTATAATAAGTTTCAGGGTTTGAAACATAATATCTCTGATCCCGTTTTCAAGACAAGCCTCATGTCATCTCACCTTTCTTCAAGAAGAGCCCTAAAGTAGTATGTGAATAACCACATCCTTAGTTAAGTTCCTCCCTATCATCTCCATAGAATAATATGTGATAGGAATATGGATCTATCCCTAGCTACAAACAGAAAGTTAACAAATCTAAAATTCATCCTCACCCCTTATTTAATGCACCATGTTCTTCATGTGTATGTTAGGGTTTATATTGGGAAACAACATGGTACATGGGTGGGATTATCACATAATGTAAAATGGAAAATTGTGAGAGCATCAAGATGTGCATGATCCACATTAGTGTATTCATCATAGGAATGTTTAATATCATAATTTTTTATATCATGTAGAGGTTAATGATAGGAATTTAATAAAGGTTTATCATGTTTGGTTATAGCCATACTATTAGAACATATACGGGTATGTGAAGGGAGCTCAATATGTTCTAGGAGACCAAAGTGACCACAATAGGTAATGGACATAAAAGATAGATATGATAATGGGTATGTAAATGCCAAGTTCACTAAAATGATTTAAATAAATTTAAATGTTTATTAGAGGACTAATATCAAATGGGTATTACAGTAACAAATGAGATCTAGCATCTAAAGTAAAAGAAAGTGTGAAAGTTATGAGATAATAATGATTAATATTGCATCAACATATTTAGACTGATTTTGGGTTTGGAAAAACGTTGATAATGTTGGATTTATATTATACCTTATTTCTATGTGAACTGAAGTTTGGAAATTCTTCACATTGAAATTACCAAATGGGGATAAGACTATTGCTAGTGCTAATTTCTGATCCGGGTACTAGTGTCTAGGTAGATGCTCAACTTTTTTCTTTTCAGGGTCTGTCAATATCTTCTTCCTTTTAATTTTTTTAAATAAATTCTAATGTAGGATTTGTGTGCCATACCATATTATACAAAATAAATCCTAGCTACCTATAAAAATCTTAAGAAAACATTATATGGAATAAATAATGCATATTCTTGAGTCATAATGACCTCAATGATCACCCCAATGTGATTTTCACTAAGCGCTACACTACATTTCAGACTCTATATAGTTCTTATGTGTGTTTTATTTGAATTATATCCCTTGAAGATATATTTACCTTGTTCCATTCCCACAAAGATAACAAGATAAAACTATTTTTCCCACCAGATCAATGTGTGAGATGGAATTCAGAAATAGCCCTTCCTATGCAATGAATAATGTAGCTCAAATAAAAAAAATTAATGTTACTTCTTTCCCAAATAGTAGATCGTAAATATTAGCCCCAATTTCCTAACCCCTAATAATAATGAGTAAGTCATGTGTGTGTGTGTGTGTGTGTGTGTGTGTGTGTGTGTGTGTGTGTGTGTGTGTGTGTGTGTGTGTGTGTGTGTGTTTGTGATTCCTTTGTTTAAATTTCTTCATTAACAACCAAAAATGCCCACTCAAAGTGATAAATGATACTTTAGAAAAGATACAAAATCATGTGGCAATTCAAAATTAGTAAAAGGTGAGTAAAGGGTAGAAGTGCCCAAAGGGGGCAATAGAACTTGTTGTGGTGCTCCTGTCCCTAATAAGTGGTAGTTTATGAGAATATTGAAATATTTAATTGTCAATACAAAGGTGGGGTCAAATGTCATTTATTGTCTAAAAGTGAAGTGATCATTCGAGAAAAATAAATAATAAGAGTGTGGGAAAGATTAAAAAAATGAAAGAGTAAAACAAGTGTTGTTAATGTCTAGTCTTATTAATCATGTATATACCAACATACTTAGAGGCACTAATCTAAGTAGAAAGTTCTTGATTTCATGACTACACTGGTCAATTGGACTTTTAATGTGATATTGTACATGAATTTGTGTGTGATTTGGTATACCTGTATAATCATGGTGCTTTCTAGTCTCTATGTGCTATGATCTATATCACACATTCTCTATTGGTTATTTTTTCACAATCTTTCCTTCTAAATCCACCTTCTATATGTTCCAATGATGATTATTTTTTATATATAAAATGGAATTTTTTTAAGTCTTATGAACCGAATGGTTTATGATCTATCTCACTTACCTTAAACAAGAGGAAATTAAGTGGGGGTTTCACATAAATATCAGTTAAAATTAGGAATGTAGATAGGATTCTATGATACATGAAAATAACAATATGTTACAGGTAAAAATTTATAGGGTTAAAAATACGAACAAAAAAATTCTATATAGGGATATTACTAGGGACTTGGAAAGAACTACAGTATGGAAGTGCTCTAATCTCAATTGTTCTTTCAAGTATAATTATAATAGTTTTTTTATTAGGGCTAAATAGTTTTGAAGGGACTATACCCTATTAAATTATAATATTTAAATGACATTGATTCTAAAAAAATAAATTTAATAGTGGTTAAAAGTGGAAGTCACCTACATTAAGCCTATTATTGACTACATTTCATGGTAAATGTAGGTTTAATGATTAATTATATTACTCGAATTATATTTTATGGGAAATTTTAGGGTACATTATTATTATTGTAACTCTAGGTTACAAATTTCTAATTTTACATATTTATATTTCAATAAGTTCAACAATGATTACCCTATATTCATCTACAAAAATCTAATTTATAAAAGTCAAATTAGGGTATAAAGACACCCAAAATCCTATGCTATTACATGTTGGGCTCATGTGTTTATGATTTTCCTCAAGTGTAAGATTTAGTGTGCCTTAAGAATCATGTTTAAATGTTTGTTATTACAATTATGTTTATGTGAGTTGAGGATCTACACCCACAAGATCTTTAGTGACATTTATTGTTGGGAAAATTACATCCCAAATCTTAATTTAATTATGATTTTGATCACCCATAATTCTCCATTTTTACTATTATAATATTCATCTCCACATACCTCAATAAGGTGGCACAATATTCTAAATTTGAAGGGTTAAGTGAGTTTTACACACATAGATATAATCCTTTCTTTCTCCTCTTTATTTCACACATTTCAAATTCAATTTCAATATTATTTATAGTTAAATTTTCCAATTTTCCCTATATGGCAATTGAATACAATTTTTTTACTGTAGATTATGTTCTTAGGTGAATCGTGTGGCCTTTCAATCATTCAAACAATACAATAATTAAGACAATATAAATATTGTTTACACACTTCATTAATTTTTTATTAAACTTAGAAATTTTATCTATTATAATAAACGAGGGATAATGTAGACACCTAAATTTAGTGCTTAGGTGTTTGACAATACTAATTTATATTATATTCCTTAATTACAACTTGCATACATAATAATATTCTCAATGCACTATCCTAATCCATATTAAGTATTTGCAATGATTCCAATTCTATCAATTTACTAGATAAAAACTTACATGAGATATATCCATGCTTATAAACATTCTAAATATCCTTTTATAATTCTCTATATATTGAATTGTTTCATTCTTCTTCCCTGAACACTACTATCTAGATCTAGAAGAAAACACATATTATTTTATCCTTTCTAGTGGTTCTATTCCTCATGGGTAATGATAATATTTTATTCTAATTGATTATATTATTATTTTATTCTAATTGAATGTGGTGAAATTATGGTGAAATGTTTTTTTTTCATGAATAGGAGTGATGGAGGAAGCAAGCGATGGAAGGACAGTCAGTGTTGTTTCTGGTGTATTGGCTTCAGAATGTTTACATTCCAGGCCTGTCATGGATGTGAAAGGGCTACTTTCTAACTTAAATCAGATGGTTGATAAGCCGCAAGTATAGAAATATTTCACATTGGGATCCACACCTTTAGCATGGAATAAGATTATTCAAAACCCCACTAGAAATGTGGGTCTGTATTCTCCAGAAAAGGTGCAGTTCACACGGGAGAAGGACAAGGAAGGGGTTACCTATCTTAAGGTTCCAGATGGTTGCTTGCATAGGGATTTGGACAAAGTGAATATTTCCCTAGTTAGTAAGTTTCTAGGCTCCAAACCTAACATTTATGTTATTATAAAATGGGCTTTTAGAAAGTGGAAACCAAAAGGGGATCTAAGCATTACCATTATGTCAAGAGGTTTTTTTATGGAAAAATTTAATCAACAGACTGATTTGGAATCGGTGCTTTTGGGAGGCCCGTGGTGTCTGGGTAATATGGGCCTTTTTTAAAAAAGATAGTATCCTAGGTTTGATCCAAACATCAAGAATATAAACACCATTCCAGTCTGGTGTAGACTTCCAGGACTACATCTCCAATTTTGGGATGATGAGATCCTGTTAAATATTGTTAAATCCCTCGGTGCTCCGATTGGGGTTGATGGACCTACGAGAAACAGATCCAGACTATATTTTTCTAGATTCTATATTTCTTTTGAAATGGAGCAGGAGTTACCAGAACATATTATTTTGTAATCTAAGTATGGAATTTGGAATCAAAAGATCAAATATGAAACCTTTCATTTGCGATGTAATAAATGCCATCATATAGGTAATTTCACTAGAAAATGCCCTAATAAGGAGATCTCCCAAGAGGATATAAAAATAAAAGAATGAAAAACTTGAAGGAGATTTCATCTCATGCATAGGAAGCTAGGATGATAGAAACAGAACCTGATCATAGCCAGAGGGAAGAAAAATCCCTTAACCAACCTGAGTGGAACTATAAGAAGAAAGGAAAAAAAGGGGTTTAGAACTCCAATAAAAAAAACCTTTGGTCTGTAGGAAGCTCGGGGCGTCTGAAAACTCCAGTGACAGCTCCACTAGGAGTACCCACAATCACCAAAGAATATTTAGATATGCAAAACCTAGTAAAGGTGGTTTTGGAGGTTGACGAGCAAAAGGGAACAGTGAAAGTAAATATTCTTTCTAAATAGCTAGCTCAGTTTGTGGAAACTCAGAATGAAACTAAAGTAGCTGAGATAGATCAACTAAATCCTCTATTCATCATTAAGGAAATTATGGATGAGGAAAAAGAAAACATGGAACCAAAAGATTCAATACAGAAAATTTCTCCATGGGAAAATAGTAAATTTTCACCTAAAAGTGAGAACCCCCTATCTAGCATCAAATCAAAAAATTTACAACCTATCAATAAACATGTAGAGAAAGAGGAGGGGGAAGTAACACCACTCAGAGAAAACATTCCCTATGAGGAAGACTCAGAGCTAAATACTGGATTTACAAAGGTCATTTCTAAGAAAAAGAAGAGAATGAAAGGATTTGAAAAGATCCCAAATTCACTCTAGCATGAAAATAAAAATAAAAATTGACAACTGGGAAACTTAAACATCTAAAACCACTAGATTCATCTACTAGTAGAATAGTAGACTTTAGAAGCAGCTCTAAAAGAGGAAGACCCTCAAAAAGGCTCTCATATCCAAGAGAACAGAGGAAGACATTACAAATGGCACTCAATGGCAATTGAACCATCAAGAAATCCCAACACCTATATCTTATAAATGAAGATCATCTCATGGAAAATCAGAGGGCTGAATGGAAACTCCAAACATAGAATAATCAAGGAGCTACGAGAGTCTAGTAGACCTAACATTTTGCTTCTATAGGAAACTAAGATGAACACTAAGGTTCTTGAAATTAGTAAAAAGAATTTCTGGGAAAACTCTGATGTGGCTACAGTGGATTCTCAAGGTGCTTCAAGAGGCCTGGCTACATTTTGAGATAAAATATAATATACTGGTATGATTCTTACTGAAACCAATAACCATCTTGTTATTAATTTTCACGCTATTGAGAATAATTGTGACTGGATCCTTTCTAATATCTATTCCCCTAATAAAGTTATTGAGAGGTGAAAACTTTGGACTGATCTTAAGACTTTCAGAAGTCAACATAATACTACCAACTTGATTATTATGGGAGACTTCAATTCTCCCCTAAACCCAGGAGAAAAACAAGGAGGCAACTTAAGTTTTTCCACAGGTATGGATGAATTTGTTGATTTTGTTGCTGATCTTAATCTCATGGATGTGGATCTTCATGGAAATCAGTTCACCCGGACTTATAGAAGGTTGGGGAAAGACTTAATTCAAGTAATACTGGATAGAGCTCTTTTCTCTACTAGCTAGATTCTTAGTCAGGAATTCCATCTTACTTCTCTACCCAAAATTGGGTCGGACCACAATCCGATTGCTTTAAAACTCTTCAATTGGACTAAGACCACCAGGATTTCCTTCAAATTTGAAAATATGTGGATGGAACATGATGATATCTATGATAGGATTAAGGAATGGTGGATTTTGGATGGTGAGGGCACTTCTCAGTTTAGACTTATTAAAAAACTTAAAAATGTCAAAAAAATAGGTTAAAATCTGGAACAAAGAAGTTTTTGGGAATGTGTTTAAATAAAAAAGGGGAATTAAAGAAAAATCTCCAAGATTTGGAAATCAAGATGAATTTAAAGGGGAGATCTCTTGAAGATCAATCAGTGGAAAAGAATATTCTTTCAAAGTTGCATACGGTATGTAGTAGAGAATCATCCCTATGGAGACTCAAATCCAGGGCTATTTGGCTGAATGAAGGAGATAGAAATATGAAATTCTTCCATATGACCTTCCTAAAGCATAGAGCCTTCAATAGGATAATGGAAGTTGATAAATAAAATGGCATTGTTATAAAATACTCAAGGCGCATCAAAGAGGAAGCTCTCAAATTTTACGAAAAATTGCTTAAAGAGAAGAATATCATTAATGTTGAGGCAGTCTCTTTCATGTTGGAGGCTATCCCCCAAGACAAAATTAAAGAGAAGAGATTTAAAGACATCACTAAAGTTGTCACATTATAAGAAATTCAAAAAGCTATGTTTACTCTTGAAGAGGATAAGGCACTGGGTCCAGATGGTTTCTCTGTCAAATTTTTTCAGAAGTTTTAGGAAATATGTTCGGATGATCTTCTCAGGGCGGTGAATGAATTCTATAGAACTGGGGATGTTTTAAAAGAGCTGAACAACACCCACATTGTGCTTGCTGCAAAAAAATGGACGCTTAGGATTTCAAAAACTTCAGACCCATTAGTCTAGTGAATGTTATTTATAGAATATTTACCAAGATCATTGCTACCAGACTCCAATTCATTATGAATGATTTAATATAAAAATGGTAGAGTGGTTTCGTTAAAGGCAAAATTATACAGGATGGAGTGATTATGTTCCATGAGACTATTCACTCTATGGATAATAAAAAAAAGCAAACATGGTCCTTAAACTTGATATGGATAAAGCCTTCGATAAAGTCTCCTGGGCCTTTTTGGACAAGGTTATGACAAAATTTGGTTTTCTAACTAAATTCAGAAAAATTATCAAGGCATGCATCACTACAGCCAAATTCTCAGTGGTGGTAAATAGAGAGCCGGTGGGATTTTTTACTAGTAGTAGAGGGATAAGGCAAGGGGGTCTCATATCCCCTCTGCTATTCATTCTTATGGTAGATAGTCTTAGCAGAACAATTGATAAATCAGTCATAGATGGTCTTTTGAAAGGATCTAAGCCCACTTCCACTAACTAAGCATCTTCTCATCAACAGTTCACAAATGATACAATCCTTCTATTAATGGCTTCAATCCTTGAAGTTAAGGCAATAAATTCAATTCTGAAATTATATGAATCTACTTTTGGGCAAGAGATTAATTTTGATAAAAGCTCAATTTTCTTTTTTAACACCCCTGGGGAAAGACAACTTAAAATTGCTAAAATTTTAGGATGTAAAATCAATTCACTCCCCACTAATTATTTGGGGCTCCCCCTTGTTACAAAAAAAAGTATCAACTAAATTCTAGAATGACCTGATGCCAAATATTAGAAAGGAGCCATTCTATCAAGTGCTGGTAAGTGTCTGCTCATAAAAAGCACTCTTTAGAATATCCCTATATATATCATGTCACTATATAATATCCCTTCTTCTTTCAGAGAAAAAATTGAGATGATTCAAAAGCACTTTCTATGGCAGGGAATGGAGGATAAATTCAAATATCACTTGGTACCTTGGGACCAAGTATGCACTCCCAAAAAATTGGGGGCTTAGGTATAAAAGACATCAAAAAAATGAATGAGGCTCTAATTGCAAAAATGGGCTAGAGAATGCTCTTAGAGAAACAACCCTGGATTGAACTAATTAATGCCAAATACCTTAATCAACAAGCAAACATTTATTTTCTTTAGGAAGAGAACCTTCCTTATGGATCCATTTTTTGGAATAATCTAGTTCAGATCAGGAATTTCATCAAACATGGAAGCAAATGGAAAGTGGGGAATGGTAGAGATATAAACTTTTGGGGGGATAACTGGTCTAACTGCAGTCTTATTGATAGATTTGGACCAATCAAAGACAACCTTGAATGAAATTATGGTACTAGAATCATGGATTACATTGACAGGGATGGAAACCAGAAGAAATGGAAAAAACTTTCTATGGACAAGGATGATCTGAGCCACATGATGTCCTCTTTGTAAGAGCATTTGGACCTTATCCCCTTAATTCAACTGAATGTTCAGGATGAATTGGTCTGGAACAACTCTATTGATGGAGAATACTCTGTTAAATCTAGATATAATTCTTTCTTTGAAACTGTTCAGAGTAAGTTCAACTGGAGCAGGATTTGGATGGCTGAGATCACACCTAAAATCAATTTTTTCTTTTGGCTTGCTCTCAAGGGCAGAATTATCACCAATGACAACCTGATAAGAAAAGGTTTCATAATTCCAAATAGATTCCATCTCTGTAAAAAATAATCTGAGGATATCAGACACCTATTAGTCCATTATGAGTATGCCACTAAAATCTGGAGTGTTTCCTTTTCTAATTTCAAGGTTTCCTGAGTTGTGCTGAAGGACTTCATCCAATTTTGGACCCAATGGAATCCTCTTTTTAAACACTGTGTTGTGAGAAGACTCTGGAAATTGGTAATGCCCCATATTATTTGGAGGATATGGAAAGATAGAAATGATGTCATTTTTAGAAACATTAAACAGCAGTGCAAGATCAAATTTGTTAAGATTACTAATGTTTTCAAAGAGAACATCAAAAGATTCAAACCTCCCAAGAACAAGAATTATCTTAAAAATGAAGAGCATATTTTGTCCAACTGGAAGATTAGAGTTGATAATATTCAGAATAGCATCCATTCCAACATTGACATGTCTTTGATACATTGGAACCCTCCTGATCTCAACTGACACAAGTTGAACTTTGATGGGGCTTCCAAGGGTAATCTTGGGATTGTGGCTGGGGGAGGAGTGATTCGAGATCATAGAGGAAGTCTAATTGCTACCTATGCTAGTAAAATGGGGATACAAACTAACCATTATGTTGAAGCCTTGGCTGCTATATGGGGGCTTAGAATTGCTCAGACACATAACATTCAGAATATTATTCTGGAAGGAGACTCACTAAATATCATTAATCATCTAAATCAGTCTTTTCCTCCAAGCTGGAATATCAAGGATTTCATCATGGAATCTATAAGCATTTGTCAAACCTTCAAAAATATCTGAATCAAGCACACATACCGAGAAGGAAATAAGGTTGCTGATGAATTGGCCAATTATGGCATAAATAATAATCTAATTATTTGGGATAATGTTAATCACATCCCTGAGAAGGTACAAAGAAGCCTTCAAGTGGAAATTTATAGGCACTCAAGTATGAAGTAAGGATAATGATTATTTGTAGTGGGATTTAGAGGAGATAAAATATCGCCCATGTGGGAAATATCAAGTAAGCTACGGCCGCATTAACTTTCATTAGTCCCAACATGTGTGCGGGACTCTTAATATCTGGGACAGCTAGAGAGACAACTGCATTTCATACAATAGTTTAAACAAGGGTTTTGAGGACAAGAGTTGCAAGAATTTTAGAGAGGAAAAAATGGGAGGAGCCCCATGCCAGGTAAAACCCAGCAGTGATCTGGAATGGAAGAGTAACAAGGAGTCAGTGGAACCTCCTCAAGTAGGGTGGAATCACAAACTTCATTGATCAGATTTAGGGGCACGATCAGAGCATTTCGATCCAACTCACTATGGATTGGAAGGATCAAAAAGTGGAGTATGGAGGACATAAAATCCCTATTAATGAAGAACTAATTGCCAAATCTATAGGCCTAGAGATGGAAGGCTTTCGTTTCTTCAGCAAGAGGATTGAAAAAAAGGCTGAGGAGAAGAAGTTTTCTGCTGACAACGAGGAGCTAGTTTTTGTTACTCTGGGTTTGAGGGTAAGTTCTATCCCATCCCTTTGATGAAATCACCCGTATGATGGTCCAGTACATATCTTTGGAAGGGAGATATGTTATAGTTCCTATTAAACACCTGGTGTTCCTTAACCATTTCCACAGGAAAATCACTGTATGCTTCCCGCATTATCTTTTGAACTCCCTCAAACACTCCATCTTGGAGTTTCAGAAGCATACCCATGCTACCCACCTACATCAAGGTCTTATATTCTTGTTGCACAAGCTCTGTGTTACTAAATACCCTAGTCTCCCATCCTCCCCCAGCACTATTCCACTCTTTCCCACCACCCACCACCACTACCCCCACCCCCATCCCTTCCACCACGTCCAAGCCTAAAACAAGGAACCATAAGAAGCCCAAATTAGACACCCCTGTTTCGGGCAGAGTCCTTCGCAGCAATAAGGAATTGGAAGTTGTCCAAAACCTATTACACATTAGTAGTGTAGGCCATGAAGAGGCCTTACAAAAATAAGGAAACAGTACTTCCCAAAGGCTAGAAGCCTTGGAGAATGAAATGATGAAACTGAAAGAAGAAGTCTAGCATTTGGCCAAGCAAAATGGTAAAAGGAAGATGGAAGATGATACTGATCTTGGCAATAAGCAAGTTGAGGACATCTACAAAAATCTTAACTCCTTGGACAATCACCTGGGGAGAGAAAAGGATTGCCATGATCACAACATGGAAATTTTTAATGCAATCAATGATTTCCTTGAACAACATGTTCATAGCATTTCTGTGCTTAGTGGGATCCCAGACACTCTATGGGGAACGGACAAGGAGAGTAGTCAAACCATAGTAAAGCTGGATGCTAAGGACCCCACACACATGACAACGGTGGCTCTCTTTACCTCACTACAAACTATTAAATCCAAAATTACCAGAGCTGCCAAGAAGTAAAGGAGGTCTTCGTTGCAAATGCTGATATTCATCATTTTTTGTTGCTATTTTTTTGCTGCATTGTTGTAGCGCACGCTCTGTTTTTCTTTTCTGTAGTAACTTTTTAGTTACGGTTGGCTTTAACACCTATTCTGGATGTTGATCCATTTTTTGTGGAACCTATTAATGTTTTATCTGGCTTTTAGGCCCTCTATGTAAACATGGTATAGTCCCTTCAAAACTATTTACCATTAATAAAAAATGATAATATTTTCTTATGTTTTTATTATTTCCTTCTCTTGGTTTGCCTTAACATGAAATAAGATCCCATGGAATGGTATAAAATCAAGTTATACACACTCATTTAATCACCTTTCATTCTCAGTAGATCCTATATAAAATAATTATGACGTATTATGTAAATATACCCTATTATGTTGTAAATCAAAAGAAGACGTTAAGAGAATTCTTTATATAAATCTAAATCACTATAAACTAGTTTTATATTAAATCATGCTAGGTCAATATCATCTTCAATTAAAATCGATAATTATTAAGTACCTACACACTATAGGTAACTTTATTGGGTTTTACTATGAAAAATATCTACCTAAGAGCACTCTATTTTATCACTCTATCTAGTAATCAAGAATGGTAAATTATAAATTATATCTAGTTACACCCATTATTAGCATTGAGACACAAGGTAACACAAATATGGATACACTTTATATTTATATTTACACATGCATGATCACTAGGAGAACTACATGGATTTTAAACCCCTCATTGGGAAATGTAGTATACCATTTAGTCACAATTAATAAGGGGGTTGGATAGTAAGTTAATTCCAAATACATGACACTCTACCTCACTTATCTAATGAATATTTAAGTTGTAACATGATTTTTTTTTTTTTTTAATCATTATATGTGCATGAAAAAATATTTATGAAGAATTAAAATTATAGGAAGAAGTTTAAGATTGAGAGACAATCACCTAAATAAATGTATAAGAGTATAATGAAACTATTATCTAGGATGAAATATGATACTAGTGTATAGATGTGATGCTTGTGTGTGGTGAGGATTTAGGGATTTGTTTAGGAGACATGATACATCTAAACTTTCACTATCTATTTAACCTAGTTCTAGATGTAGATCAGCTTGCAATGAAATATAAAAGTAAAGTGAACCCATCATGTTATGTTTTTATTATTTTTATTTTTTCCCTAATTTAATAACACTTATTTACATCACTTTATATGCACTGTTGGATCATTTATTTATTATTCTAATTGTACATTTATATAATTCAATATTTCTATACTAATTAGAAAACTGCTAAATTATAATTGAGGGTAATTTAGTAGGAAATAATAATCCATGTTTAGATGATAGAGATAATAAAAAAACAAGAAGGAAGTATTTTAGACAGATAGAAATTGGATAAATTCAATTTTCTACTTATTAGTGAAAATCCATGAATAATATTTCACAAAAGCACTATTAGACTTATGGTGAATGTTAATTTGATGTCCCATAGAACATGGGAAAAATTAGGGAAACATAAACTAGACCAAATAAAATATGATATAAATTTTTTATATGGATCTCTCAATGGGCCAGTCAAATTCCTACAAGAAATGGAAGTGAATTTTAATTTAAATAACAAGATTGGTTGACTTTGAGGTCATGGATTTTTTTCTAAAAAAAACTTACATAATCCATTTTATTGGAACTTGAATGGTTTTCTTATTGTAATGGAATATTAACATATAAATGTAAATACATCAAATTAGAAGGAAACAAACATAATACAACATGTAGCTTTCAATAATAGACTGAATATGGTTTGGGTAGAATAAGTTTTGAATAATGCCTATGATAACTAAGAATGCAATGACCTTAAGAATATTTATTCCATTCAGAATAATCCAATGTTTAATTGAGACTTGAAAACAAACGAGGAAGGAGAAATATGAGGTGAAAATGAGGAACTTTAATATGATAAGGAATAAATGTATGAAATTCAAAAAAATGGGTACATAAACTACTACAAATGTAAAGAGTGTAAAAATAACATTGGTCTGAGGCCATGGAAATTGGAAACAAGATTCCCAAGGAAACATATTTCTTATTTCAGGAATACCATGACACTTCGAATAAATACTATGACTAAATGGAAGAATAGATAAAATTAAGGTCAAAAATTAGACCTCTTGAATTATAGAACCAATAATGTAACCACATATAATATGAAAATGGATGATGTTGTGAGCACATAAAAAACCTGTAGAAAATCTAAGAGCTAGAGCTTTTAGGGACTAAGAAGGAATGAATACTAAAACTAAGATAAAAATTACAAAGGGTATTTTAGTTAGGGTAAGTAGCATAAAAAAAAGAACTCCCTAAATTTTCTAGTATAGGTGATGTTGAAGAATCTATTATTCAAATAGAATACATATTTATTAATTAATGATAAATGATGGATTCTATTGACGATGCAATGATTATTATTGATTCATGTTGGTGGGATACCCATACAATGGATATTAAAACATGGAATGTATCCAATACCATGTTTGAAGCAAGATAAATATAGAGGGAGGGGTTTTTTAAGAAATCCTAGAATACATTATGGATAAAAATAGGATTAAAATATCCATAGTTTTGTGTTTATTAATTCTATTATAATTCAAGCCATCAACCAAATGCATGGTATATTAAGAAATAAAATATATAGTGAAAAATATAATGGGAATAGATGACAAAATAATAATATTAAACACTCAACTTCCATGACCATCATAAAATAATTTTCTATGCATTCATAAAAATATATGATAAAAAAAATAAAACATTTTTCAAAATATGGAAGAAAATAAAACCCAATAATCAATATTTATTGGGAAGTAATAAGACACATATATAGAGAAAAGGAGAGAATATAATATTGTAATATTGATATGGGATAATTGTGGTTATTAGAATTATATATATATATATATATATATATATATCTACTAATTTCTAGAAATAAGAGAAGAAAATATTAATAAAGAAGAAAATGCATTGTTTTCAAAGATTAGGGGTTACTAGGGGGATGCAAAACTCCTTATGAATATTTAATTGTTAAAAGAGTGTGAAGAAGTATTCCTTAATATTTTTTTGGACCTACCCATATTAAATTAAGGTTTGATAATAATGATTGTAAAAAAAAGGTTCAAAACCAATACAATAACATCCATATGAGCTTAACGCAAATGTTAAAGTGAAACTAAAATATCAATGTCCTAAAATTTTAGTGAATGATATTATTCAACCTATATATGACTCTAAGTGGATTTGTCCTACGGTTAAAAAACTAAAAAATGAAGAGATATGGATATGTGCTAATTTTCAAAAAATAGACTTTTTTGCACATGAATCATTTCCTACTTCATTTATAGAATACATTTTAGATAATATTTTTGGAATTGTTGTATACTCATGTATATATGGGTTGTTGGGATATCATAAAGTTCATATTTCTTTAGAAAACTAGGCTAAGACTAAATTTATAGTAGAGAAGAGATTCTTCATGTATACTATTATGCCTTTTGGATTAAGTAAATCCCTAATAGTTTTAGCATAATTATAGTGAATCAATTTAAATATTTCATTCCTGATTTAATATAAGTGTATTGATATAAACCTATGTAATTACATATGTGTTGTATTAGTATGTGGTTATTATTCATTCTTAGGATTTATGGGTTAGAAACAAGGGATTTATTAAAATTAATTAATAAAAATTAATGCATGAATCAAAATATATACTATTTTTTACAATTTTTTATATATTAGAACTATTAATAATAACGTGAAAACACAAGAAAATGAACACCCTAAGGTGATTATAGACTTAGGAAGCTAATATACTAGTATTGTATGACTATACATGATGACTATGATATACAAGTGCTTTGTCTCTAACTTGTGAAAGTAAACGTGAGTAGATATGGAATCATTGAATGTGTATAGAGCCATTTTGTGATTACATACCAATTTGGAATTTTTCAGATGGTGAGATCTTATATTCATGTAAATTCATTTTCTAATACAAACCATAGAAATATGCTCCACTATTAAGCCATAGGTTTTGTATATGTAAAAAATCTACTACATGTTGCAAACTAGCATCAAACCTTAATCATGAGTAGGATATCATGAAAAATGTTAGGGGTTGATTTTTTGTGTAATATATATACAAAATTCATTGGAAATAGTCTAAAGAGGTATGATACCACACATAGTTCTCCACCTAACATGTGATAGCTATATAGATGCACCTAGATTTGGTAATTTGATCACTTGATAATCCAATAATGGCTTGGCATGCTTAGCACTTGTCTTATATGGTATTTGGATTAGGAAGTGTGACTATATAAATTAGATGAGTGTGATTCATATTCATGAATTGGATAATCCTAGATTATTCTTATACTTTTAATGAAGTTAGGAGAGCATAAAATGTTATAGAAATGACATTTAAAATAAGAAAACTTAAAATTTCTAACTAGTTTCCAAGTAAGTAAATTAATTAATTTGAATTTATTATATAGAGGTACATAAATATAATTTCTCAGTAATGGAAACCCATGAGGATATTACCACCCTATAAAAAAATTAAAATTTAAAAATTCACATTTGGGCGGATAAGGATAAAACCACTAGGATAAAAATTCATATTTTGTGTTCCGATACAATCATTTCATGAGATTCTTAAAATATATATGAATGACTCTTAGTGAGAATATAATATTGCAGAATGATACAAGTAGTTTTGTGAGTGACTGATCAATTTTATTGAGGATATAAATTCATTCATGGGATTAAGATAATTAATCTTGGAATGTGCACACAAGTTATGATTTAGGGATAAAGATAAATTTATCATTTCTAAATGATAATTTATAAAATTTTGGTATTTATATTCCCCCCTTGAGTACAAAATTAAAATGCATTCTATAGACACCCAATTTTAGAAATTTACCATTTGAAACTACTTATTATAATTGTGTTTCTTGGCTAAGACAAACACTTACATCCTATACCCATTCATTACATATGGTCATCTATTTCCCAACTTTATCATTTACATACACCTAAGTGTAAAAACATTCTTAATTTTAATACATAAGACCAAAGTTTAAAATACTCTTTATAAGATGTAAATTTAAGATTTCACTTAGCTTATCTATTTATAAAACCATATTTTTTGGTCAGGTGTATAATCTATTATTGGTCAACCTATACAATCCTGCACTAATAATTTTTCCAACTCTATATTAATACAATATCATAATTTGGGTATTTTTATCATCTTGGGTTAGCCTTATCATGATAAATTAACTTTGGAACCATATGTTGGTTTAAATTAACATCATCTCATGTACTCACATAGAAATAACATGGAATTATATTGATACACTCATTTGCAAAAGTCACAAAAGGAACTCAAGACTCCCAAAATCCTACTGAATTTTATGTACATCTATTAGGGAAATGAAAAGTATAGTTTTTAAGCACCCACTCAAGTCAAGGAATATATTTTCATTTAATTCCAAGAAAACTAATTTTCCACCTTTATGGATTAACAAGAGCATTATTCAATAAAGCATGAAAAAAGAGGTTCATATTTCCAACTAGCTTCATGAATGTATATGTTACATGTTAGGTGGATAACTATATGTGGTTTCTGGCATCTTTAAAGTAGTTCCAATGTAGGAAGTGCACATATTAGAATTCTAACCAAACACTAACCCTCTTATAGGGTATTCCATCTATGGTTATGGTTTTATCAAGAATATACTAATTACAAATGATACCGAGATTATGTGAAAACTAGGGTTTTACAGTGAAGTACATTTTCAGGACACTAAAGGACCCATAAAGTTACATAACCAAATTCTAAAGGTGTTGAAGATTGTATAGATAGGGAATAACTAGATTATATATCCTGACAAAACAACATGGGCCTGGACCAAGGTATTATTTGTTAACATTACTAGTAGTGAAGATTATCTAGGATATGTAATTCCAGATTATCTAATATACATACCTATATTCCATCTATGTAGCTTTATACAAATACAATCTCTTCCTTTTGTATATTTGAGATTATATGTATGTATTGTAAGAATTAATAAATTATTTTGATGTTGTATAACTAATTTTGGAAGTTAATTAATCAGAATATATCCTACTTTCCTAGCATTACATTCGTATTTATTATTGTGTATCCCATAAAAATCTATTATAATTTTTAAGAGTGTGTGAATATTTTTGTGAACTGAAGTTTTGATTCAAATAATTTATTCTCAAACCCTAGCTTTTGTAATGTTCATTGTTAGATTCTCTTTTTCATTCATTTTTGGTGTTATGCTAGGCCTTCTACCTATCATCATGATTAATACTCATCTCTCCTACAATATTTTCCTTAATCCATCGGGGTTATCAATCTTCCCCTGTAATGAGATATTATTCCCCTTAGGCTGGTATATAATGTGGTACCATGGTCTTTCATAGTGCATCTTATTCTATTATTGATATTTTTTCTAATTCATTTTTTAAATTATTATCACTGACCATGTTTGAGATGAAGGATATAATTCTAACTCCAAAAATCATTCACATGTTCTTCTTGAGGATGAGGCACAACTTATGGAACATTTATTACAAGATAATCCCACTCATATCAACATCCTTTTATATGATAACTAGTATAAACTTAAATATAATTCTCAATCTAATCAAGAGACATCTATCATTCATCCTCTTACTATGCCTACATATATGAGGGAACCAAATGCCCCAATGCACAATGTTTCTATGTTTATTACTACACAAAATAATATTCTTTATGATAATAATTGTACTTCCTATGGATCTTATTTTATTATGTAGGCCAATGAAACCCTTGGTTATACATTACATGTGTAAATCTTATAGTTATAAGGTACATCCACTACTTTTTTGTAGATGCTCATTTTATTAATTCATGTCTTGCAACAACACAAATTTTACAATGTATTTGCACTAGTCAACACTTATCTAACTTGGTCAATCCTGTTATCCCTAGATATAAAATATTCATTATTTATTGTAAATATAACTAATTTATTCACATAATGGTCATATTAGTCCATAAAATCATGTTAAACCATTACACATTGTAATACCAATTTTTGAAGCATTCACACATGCATCTGAGACCAAAGAACTCAAAAATTTCCATAGCATATGTAAACTATGTCCCTTCCCATCCACTTTGGCCCCTTTCTATCCAATGATACTTTTCTTAATTCAAATTCCTTTGGAACACTTCTAGTTATTATTATGTGAGCTTTTTAGATACATAATGCATATATAAGCTAGTTATCCATCTCTTATCAAGGAGGATATCATGCACACTTGACACCCAAATAACGCAATGAGAATACACTAATATCAATCATACAAAAATTCATTACAATACTCCCTTGATCTCCATATACTCTTCATACTCATTCTAAGGTAGTCATCCACTTATATCTACAAATACAAAGAATATATACTCACTCTAAGTCAAGATAGGGAAAAGGTACAAGTACAATAATATGGTTACAATGTCATGATTATCTATTTGGTTACATAAATTATAGAGATCACATAATAATAGAGAAAATCATAATGTGTAAGACCTCTTTGGAGTAGAGGTATTGATGGGGTATGGGGGTTCCTAGAACCCACCTAATGTTTGTTTTGTAGGACTTATTATATTTTAGGGTTTTAAAGGATCAATACAATTTCACAATGATCGTCACACCATTTCAAATGTCTAGATTCTAGATAGGAGTAGATCAAAATAAAATACAAAAAAACAGAAAGTATCAAAAGTAAAGAATTTGAAGGGACATGAGCATATGAATAGGGTCATAGTTGGGATACAATTTTGTCTGTGTCATCTTCTTTAGTACATATAATAGTTCATGACACAATTTCAATATCTCTTAGGTCATTTCCATCATGTTTAAGTCATCAAACCATCTCATATCATGAAACAACATATGATATCAACAAAGTCATCTTATCTCTCTCATTGTAAGTGCTTTATCTATTTGATTTTCATCATTATTTAGTATTGTTCATATGGTTATTCCTAATATTTCTATAATTAGATTTAGAAACTAATTGATTAATATAATCTACCATTGGTTAGTACACCCTATTAAAATTAACCATTTAGGTAAAATAATTTAGTGAAATTAAAATTTCTCTAGCCCTCAACCTAATCTAGGATCTCGTTAGTCCTCACTTTCATATTAAAAAATTCAAAGATCTATCAAATTGTAATTTTCATGGAAATAATGGCCAACGTAACAATAATTGGTTTTCTTTACAATGAAAAACATTATAAATCGAGTGTATGGGTTTATTTAATTTTCTAAAAAACCATCTCCTAGACATTCATCTTAAGTTTACAAATCTTAATGGGTGCTTAAAGCTTATCCATCCATGTCTGGTGAACATAATGCAAAATAAAATGATGCAACTTCTTTAATATATAATAGCTACATATCGAACAAGAGAATATGAATTGTATACACCATTTGGATATTCTAACCTATGTAACATCATCACATCCTCTTATTGTGAAAACTGAAGCACTATTAATTACATATGAGCCATTACCCATCATAAAGCCACCAATATTACTTGAGCCACCACAAACCCAATTTGAGGGAAACATGACAATGGATGTTATAAAAATATCTACTTTATGAAAAATTGAAATATATTATAATGTGAAAATTAAAAATTAATTACATGATGATATGTGGATCTCCATAGAACTAAGATCATATATTCTTATTTTCATGGAAAATATCTAGCATGAAAACTTGAAAAAAACATTCATGAAAATCACGACCACATTTGAAAATCCCTCTCTCAGTCAATGTAAACCCATCCTCCGGCCATCTCAGTTACTATGTTACCCCCATAATGGCCATGAGGAATTTTATAATATGTATTTAAAGTGTGTTTCATGTGCAGGGAGGTGATTCATGGAATCATTCAGAATAATTCAGAAGGAATTTTTCTCAAAAGCGCAAAAGGCCTATTTTTCAAGATTTTTCACACTGATGGACACCCCTTGAAAATTTAATGTTGAGAAATAACCCACCTAAAAGTTTTTCAGAGGAGCTAGGACATGTAACAAAGTGATTTATGAAATTTCTAGAAGAAAAATGAGGTTTGGGAAGAAGTTATGTAATATCGGGCTATTCTTAGCATGGTATAATTAAATGAAAGAGGTTAAAATGATACATAGTTTCTTCCTAATATATGAGGAGCCTCGAGAGGATTAAAATATATATATATATATATATATATATATATATATATATATATATATACTCGTTGGAAAGATGGGGCTGTATAATTCATTTTGTAAAAAATTTCAAGGGATTTTGAGGAGAATATTTACATATATTGACCGACTAGTGTACATAAATATCTTCGATTCTAGTGAAGAATCAACTAAAAATTATGGGAGTTACAAGGATATTTGGGAGATGATTCAAATTACAAAGTAGATAAAATTATGCCTTCCACATATTCCATATTATGAGTTATACAAAATTATATATTTTCATTTGGTGGTAGTTGGAACTTCCTGGAACCTTTTGCGACCAAAATTGAAATTGGGAATGAATTTAAACAAGGAGGAAAAACAAGGTCTTAAAATGGTGTAAATTTATTCCTTAGGTTTTTTCAACTCAAAATGATATAATATTTTCATAGAAAACACTAAGGGAATCTCTCGGGTAAGAAGAGACTCTGGTAGACTATTTATAATAGTGTGATGGTGAAACCCAACTTCCAAATGTTTAAAATGCACACTTGGATACCTATGATGTAATTTTTTTCCTTTTACAAAATTTAAATAGGAAATAGGGGAAAAAATAATTTTCAACCATGGTGAGAGATTCATATTATGAAGTTGTGTCACTTAATGTGTTAGAAAGGTGTCTTCCATTCACAACATAACTTTTCCCTTTCCCCATGATGTCCAGAATGTAGGATAACTTCTCAAGGGTTTATGCCCCCTTTTAAATTTTCTAAGGGGACATGGAGGACACTATAATTCTCCAACACATGAGGAGATAAAGTTTCATCAGTTAAGACTCATCACTTTCTCACTACGCATGTTCTCTCAACTTCACAACTTGAATTCCCATCCCCCCTTTTATGATGATCAGACCCTAGGTTCATTTTGACACCCATGATGTACCTTTGTCAATTAATAAAAATTGGTAATGGATATGGGGACATATAATACCAATTTCGTGACTTTTAACCCTACTCTCTCATGTCACTTAACCTAGGTTAAGTAGGGTGGGTCAAAGGTGAGTTAACTAGGTTAGTGAGGGGAGGTGAGTATAAAGAAAATATTTACTCACTTTTAAGTCATATTTAATGTTTTTACTCACTCAATTACTAGTGGTATTATTTTATGATACCAAAATTTCTATAAACCCTTCATTTCCAAAACCACAAATTTACTCATATCTCCTTGATCCTTGCTTCGTTATCCATGAAACATTTCCTATAGCCTAGATTCTAGAATAAATTGATGATGAACCAAACCGCATTTACATTGATCACCTAAATTATTTACAAAATAAAAAAGGACAATTTTATAGAAAAATATTTCCTTTTCATATCATTGATGTTCCGATGATCAAAAATAGATAAATATTGGACAATGAAACCACATTAAAAAATCTAATCAAACAAGACAATTTTTTGCTCAATCTTACACTCACAAGGCACACTTATAATTTTTGTTAAATTTTCACCAAATCCATAATAAAAATATTAATCTTTTGAGACAAGAAAACAATAAATTTTATACCTCCATGTAATTTCCTAAGTCCATAACTCAACAAACTCCAAAATCTAAAAACTAGGAAAACTGCCTATAAATATAATCTAAGGGTGGGGTGTGACTTACTGAAGATAGTAAGTATCCTGATCACATTAAAATTTCACAAAAATATCCATAACCTCATTCCATAACTTTCTCCATCCATAATGAAGATCAATTACATGACATTCGAGCCAATTTCCCCTCTGGCCACAGAATACCTGAATGTTGGAGATAATGACGTGGCACACCTAGACCTGGATGTTTTCAAGACTATAATGCTGAAGAAAACATGGTGGATTATTGAGGATTACTTATTCACTTGATTGATATTAAAAAAATGATGACATTCACTCTTTGGGAAGATCATTGAGCTAGTCATAGCTTGTGTAAGGCACTATAAAAGACTATCCCTGCAGAAGAGAATTATCTACTTACAATTCTCACTCCAAAAGGAATATCAAAATTCCTAAAAATTCACACCCAAATTACCATGTTCATCATTAGATAAGAGTCCAAATCCCAAGAATGGTCAAATATTTATTCTTATCTTCAAGTAATTGGAAAAATTTCCAAGATTGGCAAAATTGCTAAAATAGGACAACCATGATGAACATGCTAAAAATAGTAAATGGATGAAACTAACTCAAAATGATCACATATAATTCCATAATTAATTTTTTAATTATCATGGCACTTACAAGAGTATTTCTCTTAATTATCAATAAAATTACCACATTCCCCGATGCGGTGAGCATAAATTTCCTAAATGGGAAACTACATGTTTTGTCTAAAGAACCATTTCACTTCATCTCACATAGAGTTTATGATCATAATATGAATTAATTTTTATTTTTTTCCTTTCTCCTTATATTTATCTATTATCAAAAGTATTTTTATTCATTATTCATTCACCATCAGTTCTGTCATGGGGATAGAATCATGACCATAGTTATGCAAGAAAAATGTACCAAATTATCTCCATGGGTATCACTGTTCATAAATATAAGGCCATTTCTCAAGAACCAAATGGATTATCTCAATTAGGGAGTTAAATCTCTCAATACACTCAGTGGTATACCTATCAATTTGACATCACTCCTCTTCTCAGTGTGCCCAAGTATTGTTGCAGGGGTTCATCATTTTGAGAGTTTTCAAAGGATATTAATCAGAGATGATCTCTATCAAGAGTGGAAACACATTCATCTATGATTGGAAACATATTCTCTCTCCTCTCTTCATTCTCTGTCCTCTTCTCCCCCTTTCTAATTCTTCATTTTATGTAATCATGAATTTTTTTCTTATTCACAAAAGTGACTCTTTAATGCTAAAGTCCCTTTTGATTAATAAAAAGGGGACTTGTTAACTCACTTCCTAGGAAGATAAAAATTCACAAGTGTAATAATAACTTGAAAGGTAATGAGAAGATAATTTATTATGGTATAAATTGGAATGGATCCTCCATTCCAATGGAGTTTAAGTCTTAACTTCTTGCTAGAAATTATGGGTTCTTGTATGTTTTTGAGATTTGTATCACCACTACACAAGAAATAAGATATGTAATTATTCCATTACTTTACTTATTATTTCTTCTATATTCTCTCTATTTCCTATCTTTTCAAACATAGTGATCTTGAACAAACAAGGAAAGGATTTGTACTTTTAAGAAACATATTAATGGAACTTTGTGTCTATAATTTTTTGATCTCATTATTATTCTCCTAAGTTCGATTCTTGTAATTGAATGTAAACCTACTTTGGTTATTGTATGTGAACTCTGATAGTGCCTACTCATAACATTAAAACCCTCTCCTTATTTCTTCTATCCCCCTTTATCTCCCTTTACTGCAATTTTCCTTCATTGTACTATGTACAAGAACTTTTTCATATGTTTAGTGGAGGGTTCTTGTGTTACCCCTGGCCTATTGGCCACCCAAAAGAATTAGGATAGTTTATATTCAATAATGGAATCTTCTCAATACCCAAGAAAGAGGGGATTATCCCTGTGACCATTGGTGGAAACACCTAATTTGCAACATGAAAAATTATTTCACCAACTATTTTTGGTGTCTCTGCTATGGAGAGATCTTCCCTTGTGGGTCAAAGCATATAGATGTGTCCCACTTTTTTACACATCTTTTACCTTCATAAAAATATGTCCCACAACCAAAACATTACCAAACACATATAAAATTACCAAACATGTAGTTTTAAGAACTTAAATATAGTTCAAGGTGTAGGGCGTCCATAATTCACATAATTTTATTTAGTTTTCATAGTTTTTAAAAATAATTATTTACTAGTCAAATTTTAAAATATTTTTGGCCACAAAGTGAGACACATTTGTATTATTTTACCCTTATGCACCTGTAACAGGTCTCTAAAAATATAAAAATCATGTATTGAAAAATCCCTAAAAATTGAAAAATACCAAAAATATCATCAGAATGTCCACAAGCCTTGTTACAATCCTTTTGAAAAATATAGACTTTTCTAGTTTCTTTACTTTCTAAGTACTTGAGGCAAAATGGAAAAAATAAGTACATCTGAGATCATCATGTAGGTGTCATTGTTGATACAATATTTGAAGAAAAATTACAATTTGATTTCACACTTCCTATTGTATAAGTAAGAAGAAAAGTTCCCTAAAATCATCTTCAAGGTCATACTAAAGAACCAGTTGCAACACCACTAGTCTTTAATCCACCAAAATAAGAAAGAGAAGAGGAAAAAATGGCAGCACAAACACCTGAGCCATGGGGAAATAACATTAGTTAGTTGGCTTTGAATCTTCCACTTCATGAACTTCCAAAAAAGTTAAGAAAAAACTTTCAAATTTTTTATGGAGATGGAAAATAACGACTAGATGATCATATCACAAATTTCATTACATTTTGTGGAATTCTTATGGTACAATATGAAGATGTTGTAGTGCGGCTATTTTTGGAAACATTACAAGATACCATTCTGGAATGGTTTTACTATTTTCCATCATACTCAATTTTTGATTTGAATAGTATAAAAACAAGTTTTCAGCAACATTCAAGACTGCAGAAGATGTGCATGCCCTCTTTTCTCAATTAAGTCAAATGAAGAAATAATTTTCAGAGTACATGAGAGACTTCATGGAAATATTCAATAATTTCATCAACAATATTCTAACCATTTCCCATCCTACTATATATAATCTAAAAAGGTTATTTGTGAATGCCTAGATGCCTGAAATTAGTTTCATTATAGAAAGAGTTCAACCAAGATATTTAGACAACGATGAATAAATTTCCATTGAAGTGGAAGATGACCTTGTATTTTCATGAAAGATCAAGAATCATTAAATGAACAATAAGGCCCAACTTTCTAAAGATGAGAGATCTGATCCATTGTTGCATAAGTTAGCCAATGACTTTACAATGTTGAATAATAAAGTTTCCCAATGAGTATCCCACCTAAAATGGAATAGGAATCTGATTGCAGGAGCACCCTAGAGGCTTTCTTTAAAAGGTGTACCATTTAATGAAATATTTATAACTAAAGAATATGAAGGAGAATAAAATATTGAATTGTAAATTAAAGAAGAAGAAGATGAATGTGTCAGGATTGGATATTTTGAATCCACAACATATGAAGACTTTGAAGAAAATATAGATAGCTACTCCTATGCAGTGTTCACTTGATCACAAAAGGAGAAAATATGTTTTAATTTTTCTTCCCAATCTAAGAAATTGATTCCTAAAAAGGAGACTCTACAAAAAATCACAACGAAAGTAGGATCATTGAATTCCACTTCCATAGGGTCGGCTAGGACGAAGCATGAGACTACCTCAACCACAAATCCTTCTACCTCTTTGGGTAAGTCTCATTTAACTTCCCTTGAAAAAACAAGTTCTTTTATCTTAATAATATCCATGTCAAGGATTCTATAATACCTGAAGTTCCTACCGCTTTCCCATCCTTTGATATCATTGACCATTGAAAAAATCCAAATTCTAAATTTCTAAGTATGAGTAGTTAAAAACCCAACAAAGCACTTTGATACAGTTTTTAAGTTTATCAAAGGAAGTATTTCAAGCTCATGTTCCAAAAATGCCAACACCAAAGAACTAGCTCATGCCTCTCATTCCAATCATTCTCATAATTTTATTGCTTCCAAACCCTCCACCTCTCAGAAGGTATAACATTTATATGTATACTTGTTGGCTAATGGGTTTAAACTGAATAATTTCATCATTAACTTTGGTCTTTCGAGAACATTATTCCTGCAAAATTTAATAAATATCTCGATATATCTCTATCCTACATCCTTCCATTGCTATTCCATGGAAATGAAATAAATTCCTCTCATTTGATAGATCAAGGATGCTTAGGAGACATTACTAGTTTTTCCTGACAAGAAGATCATAATGAGAATACTTGTAGCAGACATTTCTGCCTCATATGGTATGTTATTCTATCGATGATTATGTTGATAATTTTGTTGAGATATACAACTAGACTGGTCAAATGCCACCATTTTTGTCAATTTTAAAGTGAAGAAACTTGTTCCCATCAAGAAAATTAAATACACTTTTCAAAGACTAGACGACCCGAAGGTGGATATCCTGTGTCAATATTCAAAGTCTTACAACTTTTTCATGAATTTTGAGGAATATGTTATGCATCCCATATTTTTGGAAGTGTTGAAACCAATTTTTTTTCACTTTCCCCCATCCCATGTTTTCTCACCCTTTCATCATCATCATGCATGCTCACACTCATATCCTATTCAAAATTCCTTTTCCCTCTAATTTCCTATTTTCTTATCTTAAATCTATCTCGTCCCATCACTATTTCATATCTTTTTTTCACCCCTAATCACATTTAATCATCCCTAAATAAATATATTATCTTAATCACATCCCTAAACATCTTTTTTATCCTTTCTATATCCATCATCTACCCTCTTTTACTTTTCTCAACCCTCCAATGACCATTTATCATCCCTATGTAACCTTAATCCACCAAATCAACTTATAACCCTAATCCAACCCTAATAGGGCCTCTTGTCTTGAGTTGTACACCATTTCCGTCTGAGAAATCAATGGTTCAATATATTCAAGGATGACTTTTGTGAATCATCGTCTACCCTATAAATATATAACTACCCCCCTCCTCAAGGAGGATGAAATTTTGGAGATTTTAACTTCTTGTGAGTTTTTTTCTATTTTATTCTCTTATTGAGATCTTCCATCAACATCTATAAGAAATATTAGAGCCCTTATCATTTTTTGAGATCTGAATTTCAAAAAAAAATTTGGAAACCCTATATGTTTTCATCATATTTTCAGACCCGTTTGTTTCCTTAGAGATCTGTAATCCTGTCAACCATCATGGTTTTCTTCTCATAGTATTTTTTCCATCTATAAAGATTAATCAAACACTAATTCAACCTCAATCACCATTTTTCCTTCCCTGGTTGTTGTCAACCTCATTTGCATCATTTATTTTTCATGTATTATGTCACTCCTGCCACCTATTTCTCAGTATCTGCAATATCTTGATCCATATATGTTTCTATTTTCCCTATCTTATATCCCATGATCCCCATATTTATACAACATTTTATATAAAATTATTATTTTTACCTCCATTCCCTATTAACTTGGTCTGCATCAACCAAATTTTCATCTTTTTGTCTCTAATTTGTTTCCTTTTTGTTTCTTGTGTTTATATACCAGATCTAGGACATCTTTAGCATCCAAGGCTCATATCCAAATTTTATTTTTTCACATATTTTGACATTCTCTATTACATTCACTATCAAATGTATTGGTTCATCGTTGATCATGTCTGGTTTGCATCCTTTTATCTCAATCTGCATTATCTAATATTTTCTTCTCCATTTCTAAGCATATCTCTGACTCTATTTATATTTTGTATTTTATCTATCTTTCATTTTCAATAAATCTTGTAAAAATGTGGGATGAAATCCTCCCTAGGAAGTTTATCACTTCTCAAGATTGACTGTGGCAAGAATCCCACCATATAATCTACTAATATTTTTCTTTTTCTAGTTGTCCCTGGTGTTGTCCAAGTTATCGTTGTCATTACAGAAAGAATCTTTATGCCCATATCCCATATTCATCATTATCACACATTAGAGCTAGCCTTAAACCCTCACACATTTTGGAGTTTCTTGTTTTGTTGCATACCACTTCATTAACTTAGACAAGAGTGGAAAACTTGTCAAGTATTCTTGCACACCCAGTGGGACCTACCTACATCCTTTGGTAAGTTCCTTGTATATTTTCAATTTCAATTTCATATTATATTTTCCTCTTTCTAGTAACTCTACATGTTGGATTTATTCTCTTACACACTTGGGAATTTGATTTCTTTCTCAACCACATGTGCATAATTTGGAAAAAAAGGAAAAAAACATTATCCAGGTATTCTTGTTATTGTCCTTATTTTCTCCTTTTTGCATAAATCTTCCCTCTCTTTGTTTGCTTGTCCTCATCGAACATCACATTTGGACTTTGGATATAAAATGAACATATTTTCATGCTTTCTTGATCATATAGCTTAAGTAGGAGGATAATATATTACATTCACATTATTTCGTATTCATCTATCGTTATAATCAATTATCCCACCCAAACTCTTTAAGAATCTAATATACCTCTTCCACCACCTGAGCAACATGTTCAAAAATCGCTCCCTCTCTTCACATCTCAATTCCATACCAAGGTTGTTACCTCACAACCCCACCCTTAAAATTTGACTCAAACTAATCAAGCCTCACTCTGAAGCATATTTTGACATATTTTTCTTAATCAACCCATCCAAACATCCCAACCACCTCATGCGTATGTACCAACTCATTCAACCCAAACCCAATCCAATTCTCATATCACTCAATAATAACCTTCTGAATATTACCCATTCAATTACATCCCTTCGTAACACCCTATTTCGTAACCTATCTAATAAAAAACTTTCAATTATGTTCCTCCTTATCAACTAGGTCCTCAAAATCCTAATTATCCTCAACATTATCAATCTCACCCATAACCCAATCCATATACCTCTTACAATACCCAACCACATCAATCATCTCCTCATCCTTGCACATTAAATGACCCCATTCAAACCTTATTGAGTAAGATGGAAAAATTAGAGGCTGATGAGTCATTTTATTTCCTTTTTAAAACACCTCATCTATTGTATTCTGTTCATCCATTTGAACCCATGAACTCGTATTTCCTAATGATACTGCTAAACATTTAAATTATAACTTAAACTCATGGCATAGATATTAGTTAATATAATTATTACTAAGGTTTACTTTATTTTGTGGATTATGGGTATGTATTTATTATTTTTGTTGCAATATAATGTCAAATGATGCTTTCCATAAATACCAGCCTTGTTTGCAAAGAAGTTATTAAATGCAGAAATTAACATGCACAAAAGGATCCATACATAACAAATGACATGTAGCCAAAGGAAATCATTCACAATGAAGAGGTATTCTAAATCAATTGACATTTAGCTAAATGAATACATCTATAGAAAAACATTTATAAACAAATGATTTCACACATATATAAATCCTTGATTATGAGGATCTTGCACAACGTGGAAACTACACCTAAGCTTGCACATGTTGATAGAAGAAGAATTTATGTGAACAAGAAGAAGACTCAACGTCATCACCTGATTATGTGTTGCAACTCAAACAAAGAGCTAAATGATTTAATTTATAACTTAATAACTGGTTGATTGACTGATTGGTTAGTTGAGTTATGTGATTGTATGAGAACATATATTGAATAGTTATGTTACATGCATGCAATTTTTTAGGTTGTTTGGTTAAGATCTTTAAATTAATCCAATTTTAACTACTAGTATGACTTTATCTCTTAACGCCTCCAACGTAATCAAAGATATAAAAAGGAAAGACAAATGTTATAGAAACAAAGATAGGAAGACAAAGCTAGATCCATAGATAGGGATTTTGTTGTATGTTCCACTTGTAATCTTTATGTTGATGAAATAACAATCTGAGTTATGTTAAATTGTTGTAGACATAATCCTTAGGAGGTATTAGAACCCAAAGACGGACCCACTTTTGGTTTGATAATCCTCCCCTTTTTTGTTGTTTTAATTCATTGCATGATTAGAATTGAAAAAATTATTCCTTTATCTATATTGTGTTTTTTACATGCTTTTCCATAGCCAAAGTATTTACTTTCAGTCATAATCTAGTTCATTTCAAGTATTGTTATTTCCTAATTTTAGTGACAATAATTTTCCTTAATACTCCTCAAATTTTTGTAATTGTTAATACAACACTGATAATATTGAAAGTTTACGTCTCTAGGTCTAATAACTAAATGACTGTAGATTAATGAATAACATATTAATTACTACAAGTTAATTTACACCACCATTTTTGGTGTCATTTTCAGGGATACTTCCAAGTTATAATGTTTTTAAAGAAGTTTTTATTTCTTAGAGCATATTAGGTTTTAGGAAATTCACTTCCGACCAACCCCTCAACTAATTTTCCATTGATAGAGTTGAGTAGTTGATGTATGCACCAGCCAAGGGATGCCCATGGTATAATTTTTCCTAATCCACAAGTAATACAAATCTCTTCATATACCTTTGAGGATTTTGAAGAAGAAACCTATGTACTAGGTTTCTTGTTTCAAGAAAATCCTCCAAGTGAAATCTTTGAAGTTTCTCCTTAGTAGTCAGAGATGGAAGAAAATGTAACTAATAATATTATTCAAAATGTTTGAAATGGGGAAACCACCTTTAAGTTTCCCTTCATTGAAAAAAATTTAGTTGTTAGTATGAAGAATATCTTTTCCTCAACCTTCCCGTACTTTCATGGATCCATGTAAGAAGACCCAGACACCTTTCTATCTGAGTTTGATGTTTTGTGCAATAATTACGATTATAATACTGATGCACATAAATTAAAGATGTTTCATGGGATTGGGAAGAAATGATGTAACCATGTGGGTAAAAGTGAGGGATAAATTCCTTGATAAGTATGAAGATTATTGTAGACCAAGTAGAAGAGGGAGTGATGAAATCTACATAATGGCACAAAAAGAGGATGACCCATTGGAAGACTATTTGGAAAGGTTCATGTTCTAAGTTCAGAAGTCAAGGCACACCGAAATACCATCTGAATCTCTCAAATTAATATTTTTTAAGGGACTCAGTGAGGATGACATGGATTCTTTGGATATGATAGGATCAAAAGAAATTTCAAAAGATTATTTTGTAGACATTTGTGAAGCTTGTAAAAATTACTCAAGAGCTACTACGAAGAGGGTAAGAAGTGTAAGATCAACAGGTGGATCAACTACCAAAATGATTGGGGACATATCCAAGTTAGAGATTTTCAACATGTTTAAAACTATGAAGCATGATATTATCAATGACATGACCATTCAATTAGATGCTCTACATGCCAAAAATAAAAAGGAAGATACACAAGTAGAACTCACAAAGTACTGTCATGCATGTATAAGGAAGAATTATGACTATAGATGCAGAGAATTGGCTAACATTTCTCAAGAGAGGGAGGCTTCACCCGAGTTCAAGATGTAGGAGATAGAGGATGGGAAAGTTTTCTATGTTTCTCAAATTAAACCATGGCCATCAAGGTAAGGAGATCTGACACAAGACCCTATGCATTCATTTCAAAATTGGTCTAATAACTCATATATGTAGACCCAACCTTGGGCCAACCCTGAACATTATGCCCCATATCCTAACTAATATTATTAATAGTGGAAACCTCAATTCCAAGGTCAACCACAAAAAAAATTGAAAAAACCTCCTTAATCATGGTAACAACCTTGGATAGGAGGAAAATAGTGGACTATCCCACCTATAAATTACCAACAATCTTATCGGTAAACCCCTTATCCGTAGTAACAAGCTTTAATGTCAAACCCCCAAATAGGATCTCAACCAAAAGTGACCCAACTACCAGCATAGCCAATGCCTAACCCAAACAATAAAGCTGCTTAGCCAGTCTATTCGACTGAACCAGATAAATACCCTACCAATTATTTTGATATCAACAATATCTATCTTTGGTTAGGAAGAAAACTTCCTCCACTAGTTGGACCCACCATTACTGATATTAATGAGGAACTAGGATGATCCACAACAAAGAAATAAAACATTGTAGACATATCTAAAACAACAACAGAAGATGATGCATGCTAACCCAAAAAAGCCTGAGAAAAATTACAAGGGTAAAACACAAGGTAATGAGTGACCATTTCTTAAAAGGTTACAAGAAAAGAAGACTGACCTCAAATCATAATATGATTCTAATTTTTTCAACCAGCTAAAATACATTTGTGTTAATATTCCATTGATTCAAGATATGAAGGATGTACCCATCTATAAAAAATTGGTTAAAGATCTATGCATAAAGAAATCAAGCAAAAAGGAAAGATCCAACTAATGTGCAAGTCATTAGAAACTAGCTGATGTTATTCTTGCGAACTCAATTCTACCCAAATACATAAATCCAGGAAGTCCTTTGGTAAATATCACAATCAATGGCACAATGATCAAGAACACGCTGATTGACTTGGGGGTAGCATTTAATGTAATGCAAAAATAGATCATGGATGATTTTAAGTTAGAGGGACTAAGACCAAAAAACACTGTCTTGCATCTTACAAACCCTTGAAAACATTATGTTTTGCCATCTTAGATGGAATTCCAAATGTCTTCCTTTGGAATAATTTCAGATCCAAATCACGAGAATGTGTATAATTCCTTTCCTGAACCATTATATTCATAGGAAAATAGGAAAGGTTTTTTACTTATATAGAAATACAGTTTCTAATAAAACAGGTGAGAATTGAAAGATCCTTCAACTTTGCGATTTTATGCCAAAATGAATCACACTTTTACCACTAAACTATACCTACAAAAAATTAATTATATAATACAATTATATATTTTTTCCAACAGGAATTATTAGTTTTTAGTGAAATTTGAATGCAAGTTCCTATCATTACATATCTTTTTATTCCCAAATAATAAATCGGAGATTTCTCATTTTTATTTTTATTTATGGTTTTTACTTTTATAATGACAACACTTAGTCAATGTTATGAAAAATATCCTTCAATAGTTAGGTCTTAAGGATTCATGGAAGACATTATAGTAGTGATATACTCCTGGGAGTACCCTATTGATTTTATTGTTTTTTAGCCAAAAGCAATCTTGGGAGGATATACTATCATCTTGGGAAGACCATGGTTAGAAACTGTTAACACATTCATAGGATGCAAATCTGGTAATATGATTATCTTTATTAAATTGGTACCAAGAATCTCATGATTTACCCCCTGCACAACCATTTAATGAAGAAGACCAACCTGCTTAGGTTGAAGAGCCAGAAGAAGACCAAATCTTAGTTCAGCAGCTTGTGATGTTGGAGAAGTCATGTATAATTAAAGGGTAAGAAGAAGATGTTGTTATTTCTAACGTCTTAGAAAATAATTATGGGAAGAATGAAGAAGTATATGGTAAGTTGGAGTGTATAAGTTGTCTTGAGAATCAAATCCTATCGCAACAAAGCACTATGAACATTTCAAGTAAGAATTGCATCCTCCACCAACTTCTTCCACATGATTGTACATTGAATTCTATAAGTAACAATATATGCTCCATGACTGATCTCTCTAAGCAAGTGGAAATTACTCCGGGCAAGCCACTTAATGTAAACAAAACACTGAGCATGAAACCATAGAAACTGTTAATTACTCTTCTATAGAAATAGAAGACAACATTTGCATGGGACTATATATACATGGATGGGATACACCCTAAGCTCTATATACATAATATATGCATCAAAGATAGATGAAAACTAATAAGGCAACCATAAAGAAGAATGAATCCATTAGTGAGGGATATAGTGAAAGAGTAATTTAAAAAATTATTGCATGTTGGATTCATATATCCAATTTCAGATAGTCAATGGGTGTCACCCCTTGTCATTATACCTAAGAAGAATGGAAAACAAAGGATTTGCATGGACTATAGAGAGTTGAATGTAGAAAAAAAATGATAATTTTACTCTTCCTTTCATTGATCAGGTACTTGATACTCTTTCTAGCAAGAAATATTTTTATTTTCTGAATGTCTATAATGGCTACAACCAAATTTAGATTGCACTGGAAGACCAAGAAAACACCACATTCACATTCGCATGGGGAATTTTATCATATTTTTCTCTTCCTATTGGTTTTTGAAATGCACCTGCTATATTTTAGCGAGTAGTTTTGAGCATTTTTTCAGATCTAACTATTAACTGAGTGAAGGTATATATGGATGATTTTAAAGTATATGGTAGTACTTTTGATGAAGCAATGAAGAATATTGACAAAGGTCTCAAGAGGTACAAGGAGCATAATATGTCTTAAAGAAATAAAAAATACTATATGATGATGTCTGAAGGAATAATGTTGGGGAATTATCTATTAACTATTGGAATTCAGGTAGATCTAGAAAAAATATCTTTGATTATAAATCTTCCAACACAAAGGAAGAAAAAAAATGTGAGGAGATTCCTGGGACATGTTGGGTATTATAGAAGATTTATACATGATTTCAGTAAGACTGTGGCACCATTATTTTTCCTACTGGGAAAAGATGTTGCCTTTGAGTGGACTGAGAAATGTGATATTGTATTCCAAAATTTGAATCAAATATTGACTTTTGAACCTCCATTGAGAGGACCAAATTGGATTTTTCCATTTGAAATTCATACTGATGCATTAGATCATGCCATTGGAGTTGTTATAGCATAGAAATATGGAATTCTAAACTACGCAATCTAGTATGTAAGTAAGAATCTGCAACACACTGAACTCAACTATACAGTCAAAGAGAAAGAATTATTAGTAGTGTTTCATGCTATCAATAAGTTCATAAACTACATCACAAGTTATCCAATATCCATTCATACTAATCATGTAGCAATTAAATATTTGATCAAAAAATAAGTTATAATAATAAGAATAATCAGATGGTTTCTACTCTTGCAAGATTTTGATTTCACCATTGTGAATAATCCTAGTAAGGAAAATATTGTAGCTAACTTTCTTTGAATAATGGAGAATAATAATGAAGAAAAAGTAGTGGATGAATATTTTCCAGATCAAAACCTATTTTCCATTTCAACTAAAACACCCTAATATGTTGATATAGCTTATTATTTAGTCTAAGGTAAGACACCTCCACACTATTTATATTGTAAAAAGAAATACATAGTTGAGAAAAGTGTGAATTTTTCTAGGATATTTTTTTTTCTATTTCACACATGGAATTTTAATGTTAGGAGAATATGCATAGATCATGAGTAAATATATTATTTCCTCAAATATTACCACAGTGAACCATGTGGAGAACATTTTGTTGCAAAAATAATAACACAAAAAGTGTTAACAACAAGGTATTAATGGCCTACACTACATAAGGATGTAACATTGTGTACAAGAAGGTGTGATAAATGCTAAATAATGGGTAAGCCTACCAAGTAAGATGAAATGACATTACAGCCTCAGTTAGTATCGCGACCATTTGACAAATGGGGTTTGGAATTCATTGGTTCAATAGATCCTAAATCTTAGCAGAATGACTACATTTTGGTGTGTACAAATTACCTCACTAAATAGATAGAAGTGAAAGCATTACCAAATTGGAAGAGTAAGAAAGTTTCTAAATTCCTTTTATAACCACATCTTCACAAGGTATGGAGTACCAAGAGAAATTGTTACAGATCAAGGTATATAGTTCACTGCTAAATTTATTTATGATCTAGCTAAGGAATATGAAATTAGACATATGTAATATGAAATTAGACACAAGAATTCTATACCTTATCATCCCCAATATAATGTTCAAGTTGAGGTAACAAACAGGGAAATAAAAGCCATCTTGAAAAAAATGATTGCACTCCATAGGAGAGATTTGGTAGATAGACTTCCAGAGGAATTTTGGGTGTTCAAAACAGCTTGGAAGCCAAAAAAAGGCTTCACACCATTTGATATTTTTTTTTGGTAATAATTTTGTTCTCCTTATTAAATTTGAGCATAAGAAATTAAGAACTACACTTGAATTAGGAATATATTTTTCTGAAGCCCAAAGGCAAAGGATTATCCAATCCAACAAGTTGGATGAAATGAGGAGACAAGTTGTGCATAATATAGAAGTGGTAGAAAATCAAATGATCAAATGGCATTACAGTTTCATCAACACAAGACCATTCCAAGAAGGTTATTGGGATCTCTTATTTGACTCCAAGTATAAGGACTACTTGGGAAAACTCAAAAGAAGGGGACTAGGCCCACATGAGATTGAGAAAATATTTCCCAATGGAGCTATGAAACTCATTACCATAGACATTGTGAGATTAAAAATACTGGTGAATGACCATAGTTGTTAGAGATCACAAAGAATTAGATCGGGGTGTATAAGTGTGGATTAGAATAAATTTATAGAAATATTATTTTCCATAATTTCTGTAATTTGAGATGTACTATATTATGTGCATTTCATCAAACATATAACATAAAGTAAAACACCGAACACAAAATTTATAGTGGGCAACCCTTTTGGGAGAAAAATCCACTTGAAATCAAGGCTTTATTAGGAACACCAATTTTAAATCTTACAATGGTTTCAGTTGAGCACCCACTTCACAACTTCAAGCACCCACACAAAGATTTACTGAGCACCCACCTAGTGAATTTTAGCAAGAACCAATTACAAGGAGCACCAACCTCTAATTCAATCAACTACAACTGATATTTTTGTAGGAACCCACCCATAAGGAGGCTAAAACCCCCTAAAAAGGCTAAGATATAACTTAGACTTAGTTTACATGTAAATTTTGATCATCTGGTTACATAAATTGCTTAGACAATAGATTATAATCACTTTTATATATATATGTCTATGTTCTTTCTCTCACTCTCTTTTTCTCATTTGAATCGACCCCTTTTGTTCAATCAATCTATCACATTGATTCTTTTCTCATTTGATATATCTTCACCAGTTTATATGTCTGCTCTACTCCTTCCTCTCTCTTTTCTTTCTATAGCTCCTTTAGATTCAATGTAGTGCATTCTCAATTGATAAACACACTTATTAGTATCGAATTTATTCTATATATTTTATCAACCCATTCCAATGCTTCATTTGACATGTTGTATAGTCTTTCTACTCTATCACCTAAAAATTTGTTCATTAAATGAATACAGCTAACTCCAGATTTTTCTTTTCTATATTAAGCTTGATTTCACCTTTTTCTATGTATTTACCATAAATTGTTTATTAGACGATACCTAAAAATATATTTCTCATCTTTATATGATTCCTAATGTGATCAAGATGAGCGAGCCATTTTCTTCCTTGATATTTAATTTTTCCTTGAAATCAGGAATCATATAGAGAACTGTAACTGTATTTCCATAGAGTCAATGAGCATTAAATGTTGACAACTAGAACTATAGATTTCAAATCATATGCTCAACCAAAATCACCAGAAAATTGAATCACCATCGATTTTGGAGAACAAAATATCACTTGTCTATGTTTAACTCAATTTGATTATCCTCGAGCCATTTTTAGTTCATACTTGTTTAATATGTGACTTTCCTTAGCTTCGCTGACTTTCTCCTTTGAATTGTGGAAGTTTTGTTTGATCTGTGGTTTTTCTCCTTTCATGGTAGATTTTTAGTCATATGCATATTTTATTTACTTTTCACAGCTTTCCTTCTTGTCCGCTACCTTCCTGCAACTTATTTCTATGTCCGCAACTTTATCCATTTACCTATGGATTTTATGTTTCTCAGCTTTACTCCTTAATTTGAACTCTATTGACCACTGGCCATGTGTAGGGCTGACAAAAGTTTGAGTCTCCCCCTTGGGCTCCCATCTTGAAATTGCACCTAGCTGACATGTGTTTCCTTCTGCTTGTTTAGACTTTTCAACAGCTAGCTCTATCCCTTTTCGGGCCTGAGACACGTGGAAGCTTCATGCTCATTTGAGTCTGCATTTTTGAGCTTAATCTTTGGAGATGAACCAATGAAGCACATGGAGGATTCCGCTGATTCTTCCATACTTAGCCAATTTTAGGGCTCATTTTTAATCATTTCTAGAGCCCGAAGACTTCGAGTCTTCTCTATTTCTCTTCCTTTGAGCCTCTGGTTATCTTTAACATTGTTTGCTTCTTCCCCAACCTTGCTACTCCATTATAGAGCCCACCTACAACCTAACTGTTTGATTTTAATGTGAGCTCATAGGATAGAGCTGAACCTTGGGTTTTCTTCTTTGTGGGGTCATGTTTGATCAATTTTTCTGAGGGGTAAAATTGGGATAACGGATCTTTTTTTAGAATATCACAATATCCTTATCAAAAAAGAAATATTTTGGAAATAGAAATCTTAGATCTCTTGGTTAAATAAAGGGGATAAGAATAGAGTATTATTCCACATTGATGTATTGAAACGAAGATTATCTAATAGGATAGGTAACAAAAAAATGGAAGGGAACTCAACTATGATTGATTCTAAAGATATACAAACAGTTGTCTCCTTCTTCAATTCTCTTATATCTTATTAGCCTTGTTCTAAAGTGGGTAAGGAAAATATTTTCTTGGATTGCATTCCTAATTTGGTGAATCAAGAGGACATCCAAAATCTAGTTAATATTACTTCCCTTGAAGATATTGAATTTGTGGTGAAATCAATGAGCCCGGACAAAACACCTAGCCTAGATGGTTTCCCCTATTTTTTCTTCCAATTCTTTTGGGATACTGTCAAAAGGAATGTCTTCCTAACCATTCAATAATTTTCTTAAAAAAATATATATGTTGAAGAACCTTAACTAAACCTTCTTGGCATTAATTCCTAATAACCACAATGTTGATGAGTCTAGAAACTTTAGAACTATAAGCTTGTGTAACTATACCTATAAGATGTGCTCCAAGATTTTTTCCCTTTGGATTAACCTTCTTCTACCTTTATTTATCTCTGAACAAAAAGGTGGGTTTGTTATAGGAAGGATAATTTAGGATATAATTGTGACTATTCAAGAGACTCTCCATTCTGTCAAGTAGAACAAGAAAGAAACCATCGTGATAAAGCTAGATATGGAGAAGGCCTATGACAATGTCTCTTGGGAATTCATATTCAAAGTGTTGGAGAGGTTTGGTTTTGAATTTAATTTTTGAAGTTTAATTCAAACTTGCATATCTACTGTTAGATTATTGGTTTTATTTAATGGCACCACTTGTGGCTTATTTAGTAGCTCTAAGGGTTGAGGCAAGGGGATCCAATCTCTCCCTTTATTTTCATACTCATTGCATAATATCTCAGTAGGGCTTTGAATCAAGCGATGATGGAAGGTAAAATTATGGGTATATCTCGTACTATATTGTGCTAAATTGGTCCATTAACATTTTGTCAATTATACAATTATGGTTGGAGAAGCCAAAATCCCCTAGGTTATAGAGTTTAAAAACATCCTTCAAGATTATGAAGAGGTCTCTGATAAGAAAAAACTAACTTTTGAAAGATTTAAGTTTTTTTGTCAATACTCATGAGAGAAGGTTCAAAAATATCTCTCAGATTTTGGGGTGCAAGATAAAAAATTTCCCCACAAGATACTAAGGCACGTTGATTGGGACTGAGAAGCTCCAGAATTGAGATTGAAATTTTTTGATAGATTGATTTATAAGGAAGTTGGAAGGGTGGAAAGGATCTATCCTTTCACAGGAAGGTAAGGTTACTTGATTGGAATTATCCCTTTAAAATCTTTATGTCTATATCATGTCTATTTTTATACTTCCAATTATGGTGGATTTCTAAATTGGAAAGTATTCAAAAAAGGTTTTTGTGGCATGGGGTGGAGAGAAAGTATAGACTACCTCTCATGGCATGGGAGCCTAGTAATTTTTGTGGTATTTGGATGATAGATTGGGTGAAAATGAATAAGGCTCTCCTATCTAAAATGGGTTGGAGGATGACCAAAGAGGAAAGTGTTTGGTATACCATCATTAGGAATAAGTGTTGACTTGATTCTTTAGTTACTAAGTGGTGCTTCAACACTCCTTCCTTTGAGGGTTCCCTTTCTTGGAAAGCCATTAATTGAGCTAAAGCCATATTCTAATGTGGATGCAAATGGAAATGAAATAAGAGTTAAGTTTTTAGAAGATAAATGGATGGTTGATACTCCTCTAGAGGAGCATTTTCACAACTTACAGTAGGATGTTGTTATTAAGTTTGGCTCTCTTGTTGAGGATTACTTTAATATCGAGGACCCTTTCAAAATATGGAAATTTATTTTTAGGAAGGACATAATGAAGATGATTTTTCCACCCTTAATAATTTTTTGTGTTGCATGATGGTGATTAGAAATGAGGAACATGATAGCATCCATTGTTCTAAAAAAGAGAGTGGTATATTTTCTGTTAAGATTGATTACAACATTTTTTTGATGAGGTGAAAAATGATGAGAGATTCAATTGGGATATAATTTAGATAAAGGAGGTTACACCTAAATTCAATGTCTTCTAGTGGTTGGTACATCATGATAAAATATTAACAATGGGTAATCTCACCGAAAGGGGTTTCCATATGGTCAAAAGATGTTTCTTTTGTGAAAAGGAAGATGGAAATACCTCTCACCTCTTTCTTGAATTCCCTTTCCCTGTGGAAGTTAGAAACTCCCTTTAATCACTTTTTGATATAAAATGGGTCTTCCCCTTCCTTAAATATGGTGTGGAATAAGTGGATCTATCACTTTAAAAGTGAAGGGTTGAAGTATTTTTGGACTTTCACCTTATTGTACCTATGCAGAGAGATATAGAAGGAAAGAAACAAAAGGATTTTCAAAGGGAAGAAGGAACAAGAGAAAAGAGTTGTTGCTATATGTAATAATTCCATGGTTGTTAATTTTTCCATTCTTCAAAATAATAAAAAGATATTTATTGAGGATGAAACAAAAGTTTCAAGAAATTGGGGTATGGCCGATGGTCTCAAATTGCCACCTATTCCTAATGGATGGTTGGATGGGAGAAACCTAGGACTGGTTGGATTAAGTTAATTTTTATGGGGCATCCAAAGGGGATCCAAGTAAATCAAGAATAGGAGGAGTCTTCAGAGATCAAAATGGGTTATTCATCTTTGGATTCTCCTGTAATCTTGGTACTCAAACTAACCATGTGGAAAAGTTGTTACTGCATTATGAGGGATCTGAATCGTTGTGGAAAGAAATTTCAAGAACATGGAAGTGAAAGGTGACTCATTAAACATAATTAATAACATCCTTAATCTTAGTGCCACTTCCTTGTCTATAAATAATTCCATTGAAGGTATTACAAGGTTAGTTATGGGTTTTGAGAACATCACCTTTAAACACATATATCAAAAGGAAATGGGATGGCATACCTTTTTTCCAACAAAGGGGTTCATGAGGATGGATTTAAACTCATGACGAACTATACTGAATTGGAACCCCCCTTTAAATATTTAAGAACTAAGGAAATCAATGAGTCAAAAACTGGTAATAAAGGGTTCCTTGTCAAGTATTAGGATCAAGGGGTTCCCCTTTTGGAATGGATTTATGAAAAGGTGTGTAGCCTTGTGAAAATAACCATAAGTATTTAATTGTTATTATTTGGAATAATGATATGATGAGGGATGATCTCTTTAATGTGTCTGATTATGATGTGGAAAATGAACCTTCTCGTAAGGGAAATAATTTGGTTAATGAGGGATTTTGAAGTCAGGATTTAATTCTACATTCTTCAAGTAAAACTTATTGTGTGCATAGGAGGGAAAGGATCTCTATGGAAATACCGTTGGTTTTGTCTCCTAGCCTACTTGGATTCGAGAATGCAGGGAGATTTGGTTCACACTAAACCAAGTGATGTTAAGAACATTAAGCCCCAAGTGTGGGTTGTCTTCAAAAAGGCAGTTATAACCCCCTTTTTAAAGATTTTCGAAGGATTTAATGACTTTAGCAAAGTGTGGAAGAATTATAAAATATGGACTAGAGGCTCTATTGCCATCAGAGGGATCAAGATTTAGATAAAAATTGACACCATTGTTTCTATAAAAAATCTGAAAAAGGACGGGAAATTTTCAAGCATAAAAAAATATTGTGCTGGAGAATTGAAGGCCTTCTTAAAAGGTAAATAAATATTTACCAATAATTTTGCTAGTTATTTACGGGACTCTATTCCTGAACCCTTTAATGAGGTAGTTATGAATCTCATTCAGTTTATTACACTCGAAGGAAGGCACGAAATAATATTTTCTTATCACCTTCCAATGCTAAATTAATTTTTCCATGGTCAAAGTTATAGTTTCCCTTACTTCATCCTTCGGTCGCTGTGTGCTACCACGGATAAATTCCAAAAAGGTGAGATAATGGTACCCCTCCACCAGGATATGATATTATCCATAGTGAAGAGAGGTTCATCTGATGTTACTAAATCATTCAAGTATCTTGGTCCACTAGTGGAGGCTCTTTGTGTGTCTGAGGATGAGTAGGAGGTCGAATCCCAAGATGAGGAGGAGGTGAGTGAGGGTCCTTCTTTGATGAATCAGGGATCTAATCCTAACAAATATGATGAGGCAGTGCTTGGCCTTCACAAGTCGAAAGAGCAAAATGGGGTCGATAACCCTGTCATGGTTGATAGGGGGATGGAGGTGGTTAAGGATATGGTTAATTTAGAGCTTCTCAGGATGGATACTACTCTCAATAAGAGTATGTTATAGTTCATTCTTGAATATTGACATAATATGAGGGACAAGGTTGATAACATGGCTTTAATTATGAACAATTGTAGTATGTAAGTGCTCCAGGATAGGTGTAACTTCTTAGAAAAAGAAGTTGACCAATTGAAAGACTTACTTAACTAGGTGAGTAATTGGAGCATGCTCCATATTAAATTTTCCATTCAGCACCTTCACCTAATGGTCCAATTTATTAACGCACAAAAATAACTCAAGAATGAGGAGTCTTCTAAGAAAAGGAAATGAGGCTTGTCTGAGTCTAATCTTGATAACTTGGGTGCCTCCACTAACACCCTGGCCATACAGTGGATAGTCCTCCTAAAATATACTAAGAAGAATGATTATCCAAAGTGATGGTTTGTTCCTTGATTGATAGATCTTGTTTATGTGTTGTTGGTTTGTCTTGTATCTATTTGATGTTTGTTTGTTGTTATATTGTTGTTAGTATGAACTATGTTTTTTTTGTTACTTATCGATCTTATATATATTTCTCTATGGGCTATGGTTTGTAATGATGCTTTTCCATTAAGTGGACCTTGGCAATGTATGGGGAAGGCACCCCTTTACCATCTTTTAACTATAATAAAAAAAGATGATATTTCCAATATTATACATGTGTATTAAACTATTCCACTAGATAAAAAGATTAAACTCTGAATTCAAGATGGCCACTAAAGCATGAGATTGGGCATGTGTCTCCTAGTTATGTGTTGACACAAGAAATATCTATAATATTGATTAGTTTGAAAGAACTAAAAAGAAAACATAACTGAAAATTTGGTCTGACAAGAATAATTATTATATTATATTCACACCAAATACAAAGGCTATTATACAGCCATAGGAATAGAAAAACAACTTCCCACAAACTCACAAGTCATACAACCAAATAACCCATTAATAGTTTTACGAGCAAAACCAAACACTATGAATATATTGTTGTTGAAACAATATATTATATAAAACAACAATATAATCGTATAATCGTACTAACCATACAGTAAGCACACCACACCGTAATTAAGATTTACCCTACAATAAATATGTGGTAACAATAGTAATACATATACTTATTGAATGGAGAACTATGAATTCCTAACATTCCTCCCTTAGTGTGAACATGGGAGAAAAATAATTTCACTTCTTTTGCAGCTTGCCGCCCCTGCGTGCTCATGATCTTGGCTCGCTCATGCTTTTGAAAAGGCTAACCAATAACCTCAGTATGAGTCCCTTCTCATCCGGTATAAACCCTTATTCATCAAGTATGGACCCCTGCTCAAGGTATGAATCCCTGTTCATCCTCTTCAAGTATCATGATGCTACTTTTTCCTTTTGTTTTCATCTTTCGACTATATTTTCACGTCAAGAAAGTACATAAGAATCTGCTCACTTTATTACAACAGGTTCATACTAAATACAAAAGATAATTGGTACATTGCAATTGAAAGAAAGCACACTAAAACAAAATTCCACAACCTCGTTTTACGGACCCATCGCTTGTGGATGACGAGTAGACGTTGCTTTTCCTCTATCCTCCTATGGCTCATGCCTCTAGTTTCATACTGCTAGCTCAACTTGATTTAGATATCTCAAGGATTCCCGCATTGTTTATTATTCATCCTCACAATGTGCAATCATTTATTTTCTAGATGGCGAGTAACATCAAAATTGCATTCATAAGATAAATTATTTTATTTTTGAAACTTTTGAGTCCGACTCACAATGAAATTTTGACGACTAAACAAAATTGACAAAGACACTTTTAATTACACTTAGATACAATGATATTGACGATAATAACATCAATATTACAATAACGATACAATACTTTAATATGTGACCAACTAACCAAAAAAATTATATTAATAACACTAAAGTTATAAATATTACAATAAAACTATACCTCAATAAATAAAAGACCCATACAAACATTAACCATTCGACTTATAAACAACATGGGCTCTTTTTTTTTAGAGAGGTTCTAAAATTCAACATTTAAAAACATAATTTTTAACCGGCCACAACTTACTCTTAGTTTTTGACGTGCGCATCTGGCATGCATGAGTATGGAATAAATGATTCCAAATGAACTTGGTAACTTCCAAGCCTCCTTTAGTAATTCGAAGGGAATTCAAACAACTCAAAATCTTTTGACAGTACAATAACGCCTTGTGGGTCGATCTGGTAGAGACGTGAGGAGATCATTCTACAGCTATAGTCTAGCGCTCTATACACAAACATGGAGCAGGTTATTTGTTTTGCATCCACGTCCACAGAAACTGAGTATGGACTCAATATGTAGGAATACATATAGACAACAAATTATCAGATTTCATATATAATTCACTTTAAACTCTGTTACCTTATTCAATCAACTCTTAACACGGTTCTATAAATGGTGCACCCCTGTGATTTCTACTTGTTTCTTAGTATTTGATTTCACCTCCACGTGGATCGCGTTGATGGAAACGAGCTCACCAAAATTCTTGCAATAACTATTTTTTCCATTCCAAAGAGGTTGCTTGAATACATTAAACACCTGAGAAACACTCATTGAATTAAATCTGTGAATCAAAAGAATTGAAATGAAGAATATCTCAATTGCCAATGTTAGAAGGTAGCAGTTTCATATATGAGCGAGTCAAGAGGCTTTTGTAGATGAAGTCAAACAGGTCGGATCTATATATACGTGTAGAAAATAGATTTGAATGGTGAACATAATGCTATCTATCCCTTATGAATGCAAATATCTGCAACCACCAATATGTCGAAGCTAATGCGAAATGAATTTGAGTTCTAAGATAGTTCGATGCAAACCAATGAAAATCTAAACTTTACATGTACGGAATGAGTGGGAACTACTAATTGCATGGAGGACACTTAGAACCTAATCATAAGTTTGATAGCATAAGCATAGATATCAAAACTACATTACAATTCATTTTATTGGCCAAAACATCTCTACATAAAAGTTTTCTATTCTAAAACTAATGGCTCACAAAAAAAATCACGTTTCTCATTCACAGGGACAAAAGAACACAGTTTTTCCCCTTCATTGATATCAAAACTACATTACATAAATGATCATGAGCTTTCTGTGGTATCAAATGAAAATTTGGTCTGAAAAGAATAATTATTATACTATATTCACACCAAATACAAAGGCTATTATATAGCCATAAGAATAGAAAACCAACTTCTACAAACTCGGAAGACATGCAACCAAATAACCTATTAATAGGTTTATGGGTACAACCAAATATTATGAATATATTTTTGTTGAAACAATATATTATACAAAACAACAATATAACTGTATAATCATATTAACCTTACGGTAAGCTCACCACAATGTAATTAAAACTTACTCTACGATAAATATGTGGTAATAAAAGTAATACATATACTTATTGAGTGGAAAACCATGACTTCCTAACATTTAAGTAACCATCAAATTATGTATTCAAAATTAACCTTCCATTGATTATTTGTTTTATTTAAAGGTTAGATGATAATATTACTCATTTCATAATTAAACTATAGCAATTTATTAAAAAACTATTACACAATTTTTGAGGTTTTAACTAGTTAAATCTAGGTGATTTTTTTGGGAATTTCATGAAGTGTGATATGATTGTGCTACTCATGAAGGTTATTGTATGATAGAAAATCAACATGTGACCTTCTTCACATCTGACCTGTCGAGGTCATTCCAAGACAACCGGTGTAGAATGGGAGTGAATGTGAGTGTGGTAATGGCGATCAAGGTAATTGGACAATCTTATGTCTTCAACACGTAATATTAGGATCTGTGAGTCTAAGGTGAAGAATTCTCTCCTAGCCTGAATCAGTGTGATGGCTCGGTCTGATATAATAGCTGCTCGGAGACTCCAATTGATATCGAGCTCTGCCAAGATTCTATTTATAGGTTGCTGAACACACGGAAAGTGACCTGTGAGTGCCTCATATGGATTTCTAGAGAAGGTTATGGAAGTGAGAATGAGAGATGTAGTGGAGCCACAGGGACGCTGGGCAATTTTCTGGTATAGTCCACAAAGTCTTAGCCTAATCGACTAGTGTGTTCAATAAGGAAAGTTGTGCAATAATGTCAGGTGGGAGTGGTGAAGATCCGAATACTAATGTACACAACCTAGTGTCAATGTTTAATTGTTCAATAGGCCCATTGGGTTGTAGAACCTGAGGATCACAGCCAAATACTTGTGGAGTTTGTTTCCCATGTATGGTCATACGCGTAATCAAACCCTATTGCTAGGAGAAGTCAAATAATCATAGGCTTGATTAACAACGATGTTTATTGTGTTTAGTTGTTCTATTTTTTCAGTGAATGTAGTAGGTGTGTGTAAGACTGTCAAATGTAAACTTTTATCAATGTCAGTTATCAATTCCAGCCCTTTGGGTTGTGGGACCAAAGGATCACAACCATACGTCTTTTCTTCTTATGGACCATTGATGGTCATGCGGAATGAATTGAGATGATTTCACTAAGAAAAATAACTATCAAAGGAAATCTAATATATGTTTTTGTTATTTTCACGATATACTAAAGAAAAATAATAAAAGAAAACTAATCTAATAAAATTAAATGTTTTTGATCTTTTCTAATTTTTAATCAATGTGTTATAATCTAATAAATAAATTAAAGACAAGTAATTAGTCGGATATAGCTGGTTACTTGTGCGAATATGTGAATCTAATCTAATCAAAATCCTTCAAACCCTACCTCAGAGGTGAAGAACAAATCATGACTCTGAATGAGCTATTTTCCCCCAAAACTTCCTCGGTAATGTCAGAGAGTAAAATTTCTAATGATTTGATCTATTTGTAATTGCCTAATCAATTGAAATGAACAATTTTGTTCTCTATTTGATATGCGATTGAAAATAGTGATTTGAAATTGACATTTTTACAAATAAAGAAAACAAACACACAATTCCAATCTGGATAAGCAAGATCTTTGGAAAATCTAGTTGTATCTGTATTTGTCCCCTTGGTTTATTTCTTTCTTTCTCTGAGTGTTCATATGAGTCTATGGGATTGGGACTGCAAGAATAATGGGAGGATGGTGCTTGAGCAATGACATCTCGAAGGCATTCTGGATGTAATGAAAGTAGAAGAGAGATAAAACAAGAGATCTGATCTTGGCTATGTAACTACTAGCAAGATTATGGCAGTAATACAATGCAAGATACACAAAAATTCTCAGGCCTTTTTCTTGAACACAAGCATGGAATATATAAGAATTGGGGCTAGGATGTGCCTCCATGCACAAGGCAAGAAGAGGAAGTTCCAACTAACTAAATCACATGTAAAAATAGAAGAGGGAAGGCGAACCAAGAAATCAAAACTATTTTTAGACAATTTGGCTCATGGATGCTTCCTAAAAGTGAAGTTAAGTGAATCCTCACATGTTAAAAACACACATGATAGAATCTGGAAAAATCGGCCAGGACCACCACCGTACCTAGGTGATGGTTTCAAAATTGCCACCCAGGAAAGGTGGTGGTCTTGGCACTAAAGGCCAAAACATGCACAGAAAGAAGCAGGAAGCTGGGAAAAAGTATAGGAAGGCTAAGTAAGGATGTCTAGGCTAAAAATATACACTACGAATGGGTTTTGGAGCTCGAACACCTTATTGAAAGGAATTGAATCATCATTTGGGAATTTTGTAACCATTTTCTGACAATATAGCACATGCAATTTTGGATGCGTACATATTACCCCCTTGGAGAAACGTCTTAGCCATGAAGAGGTGTAAAATGTAGAGTCTGATTATGGCATTCTTGAAACAGGGAGTTAGAAGTAGAAGCTATACCTGACATGCCTGTGTGTCGAAAAGTTGTCATCCAAACTCCTGCTACCTACAAGACAAAATAAGACTCAAGCACAAATAGATAAAATATCGAAAAAATTAACACTAAACAAAAATGACAATAGGACTTACCATTCGTGCGCAAATATAGAGATATATCTGTGCCAATGTTATAGCCCTATAAACACATACACTCAAAACAAGGTCAAAACATCATATATATATTATATATATATATATATATATATATATATATATATATATATATCAAAACAACTCATTTTTCAATTCATTTACGCATATTGGATTTGGTGAATTTGGAGCTTTGCACCCATGATGACCATTTTTGATGACAGTACAACCAAAATGACCATTACGAGATCGTGATTATGCCTCCATGAGTGGGAGATTGACCATCACGATCTAAGGTTGGTTTTTTTAACTTTTAGCTTTTCATACCTAAAATGTCAAATGTTTGAAAAGCTTACCTAGGGGGGACTATTTTCAAACAAATTGATCCTGAATGAGTCTTTAGAGGTGCCACCCATAGGGGAGTCTTTGTTTTGTCCCAAATGGTTATTTTTCACATTTTTTATCATTTTTTAGGGTTAAGGGTGTATTTTGAAAATTGACTCAGGACCATCACCCAAAGTAGGGTGGTGGTCATGGGACCACCATTCTACCAAGGTAGCACTAGGTGGCGGTTCTGAACAAAATGACCAAAATGTGCATTAACTTGAATTTTTTTGGATTTTTGATGTTTTGCCATGTTTTTAGTGAGCTTATCTTTTGGTATATGTTACTAACTTTATCTTTTTCCATGTTTTGGTGAATGCAAAATAAGGCTAAGTACATTCATTGCAGCCATGAGCAGGTTTGTGATTGGATGCTTGGGGTTTTAGATCAGTTGACTCAGGATTAGAGGGACACTCTCCAGAGGGCAGGCATCTGGAGGATTACACATGTGCCCCATGTTTCCCCTTCCATTCACATATTTTGTGACTTGTCTTCTTATTGGGATGCAAACTAAAATAATTTCCAGTTTTGAGGTGCCAGAGGTGAGTGGACTATCACCCTGGAGCACGCATACTGCATTCTTCTAATACTTGGGAGGAGAATGACTCTGGAGACAGCAAGATCCAGGGCTGAGATGACTCAGTGGGCCACCTATATGGGAGATACCACTATTTCATTTTTGTTTCAAGAAGGGAATTAGGGTCCGGTTCATTGGCACTGCTCTTATCCATATCATCCAAAGAGCCATCATGGGCATCTTTTCCTCACGATTGATTGGGGACAATGGAGGTGAAACAGTACTCTACTGTTGGGATCCCATTATTACTCTTATTGAGGCATATGGCCACACATACACCTGGGGATTAGACATCTTGGGTAATACTTATCATGATTTGTACATGGTAGTCAGATTGTAGGGGCAGTCACTGAGCCATCCCACTCTTGTTATGAGCTGGGTCTATGAGCACATCATCCCCTATGAAAGAGGAGTGTCGGTATTGGATCCAGGGGTTTTCCTTGTAGTGAGGTGGACAGCTATGTCCACTATTAAGATGTCACATCATTCAGTGGCTTCCTTGACCATGACATACATGGTTTCCATGCCCTACCAAGACATGGTAGGGTTATGAGGACAAGAGGTGACCATGGTGGTAGCTTTCTCCACCACAGGTCAATTAGTTGATATAACAGGGAGAGTTGAGACTCATCCATTTGATCAGGTTCCTCAGCAGTTTGGACTCCCATATGTTGACATGCTTCCTCCAGTGGCACTAGTCTATAAAACCATTCAAGAGGACCAGAAGGGCCTTACAGGAGATCCCAACTAGACAGTGGATACCCTAGGAGTGCCTAATGTAGTTAAGCATGTGGTCCATACACGGTGGGTAGCTAGTGTCCCTCAAGCACATTTACTTCAGATTGTGGCTACTCCTGCTTACAGTGGAGAGGAGGATGATCCCATTGACGTAGAATCTGATTCTGAGAAGCATACATGAGACGAGACTGAGGAGAAGTTGGTTGGGGAGGAGACAAAGGATAAGGGGGTTGGTGTTGAGGTTGGTGGGGAAGCCCATATGGAGGAGGGGGAGAGCACCTTGAGTGGCATGATACTCAGGATATGCTGAGAGGAGCACATAAGGAGGTGAGTACAAAGAGAGAGACATTAGTCTCAGAGGAGACACTTCCTCGAGGTGGGGAAGGGGATGATGAGTCCGTGATGGGACAACATTTTTCATGTGGCTTTGGGGAGGACCCACAGCCACCAGTAGCATCAACAGTAAAAACCAGTGACCCTACCTAGATGCCCAAAGATCCAAGTATGTTTAATACTCTTCTCTCAACTTTGTTAGTTGGAAACATTAGTTTTGTGCTTTCTTCTTATTTGCATTTTGCAGTTTTCTAACTCATTGTTTCTTCCTCTCTTATTACTTGTAGCAACTTCACAAGAGTGGTGAGAGCTCATTTGACAGGATTGTGTGGATGCCATGCTGATCCCCTAGGGGAAGACCCAAGCTGAGTTGACAACTAACTCGGGATAGTAATTAGAAGCCGATAGACACACTGACATGTTTGCTCCAGTTTTGAGGATAGTAGAGGTGGCGACCTCCCTTTATACCTAGGTGTCCATATATGAAATTGTTGAGTGTTTGATGAGGCGGAGCCATTCCCGCAATGAGGCCAAAGCCAACAGCCACAACCACAAGCATTCACACCATTTGGTTCATTCCTAGTGTCGTCGCAGCCATAGTAGGAGTCCTAGATGTGGTTGTGCGTTTGAGGGATCCCATGGGGAGTGACATGCCATTGGTCCATTTATTGCTTTGTTTCCATTTTTTCGGGAACCATATGATTTTTTTTTTATATATCTCAAGCTCATTGTGAGCATTTTTACCATGCCTTAGTGCATGATGGCATTGTATACAAACTTGACTCACCCTAATATATATAGACTTTTATTTTTGGTTTGGTAATCCATTGTATCTGAGTTGAATTTCTTTTGGATTATCTCTCATGTGCACTCTAGATGTTTAGAAGTTCCATTTTTCTATGCTTTCAAAATGCATGCAATGGGTGTTAAATGATAACATAATGATTTCTTTTGTATTTTATAATGTTGATATATGATAATGCAAACACAATGCGATGTTTAAACTTTAGTTTCTTTACGTAATATTTGATACTTTATGTTGTCTTCACAAAACGTGGTGATACAATTATATGATAAGTAAATGTACTTGCCCCACTCCTGACTCCATGCAACCAATAGGGTGTGAGGGCTCAACACCAAGAACCAGAAAGGGCACAAGATATGGAAATTTGTTAAATGATAATGATGAGGGAAAGACAATGGTTTGACATAGCCAAATTTAGACACTATAGCCTCACCCTACTCAAGTTACTTCATAGTTTAGAATGTGATTTTCTTTCCAGTTTATCTAGAATTAGGTCCGTAGATGGCCATTTGGTTGACAAAATATGGTTTTGAGGTTTTAAACTCTTTTGGAATTTTGGACATCTAACTCACTTTGTTTTTGACTTATGATTTCACAATATTTGAATGGATTGTTTCTATTTTTCAAGTTTATCAAAGAGACCCCCTACAGCTTGCCCTATGCTACAAGTAGGAAGCATGGGCTCATCACCGTGGACAAGGCATAGGTGAGTAAGGGAATTTATCTCCTTTCTAAACCATATATCACGAATAAGAGATGCAGGCTAAACACTGAAGGTTGGTAGGGAAAATAATTGTGTAAAATATTATTTTTTTATGGATTTGCATTTGACTTACTTATTTAGGGAAAATGTTTAGAATGTTCTTATTTCCAAAGAGATATTTATTGGATAGATGTGACACCATTAAACTTATAGAATAGACTATAGGAAAATACACCTAATCTAGAAAGAGACTATAAGAAGAACCAAGTATGTAGGCCTTGGTATGGTTACGATAAAAAATTGTCTTATCCTATTTAAATTGATGAAATGATTCGGAAATAATTGATGATACCATGAAAATTTGAAGATATGTGATTTAAATGTTTTTCCATTGTTTTTAAAAGTTTTTAGGAGTTGCTATAAGAATAGTTCCCTTGATCAAAAATTTTACAGAATGAATTGGTACATGAAAATGTGATGTAGATGTAATAATGTACATATGAAAATGTTGATGAATCATGTGTAATACCTCTTTAGGTGAAGAGAGTTTACAGATTTACTAAACTCCTCATCCTCTAGTTTACATAGGTGAAATGCCCCATTTTTTCAGTCTTCTATTACTCGATATGGACCCAACGACCTGGGTTTGAATTTTATTCCTTTGCCAGTATTTTTTTCTATCCGGATGTCAAGTCTTAAGACCAAATATCCTTCATATATTTCACACTTGTAGACCTTCTTGTTATATTTCTAAGCCATCCGGTCAACGTAAACATTGTGCCATTTTTCAGCATTGAGTCTAGCCTCATCAAGACTTTCTAAATGAAAGATTCATGCTTCTTAATGGCCTTCTTCCCCCAGGATTCCTTGCAATGAAATACAAACACTAGGTATTTTTACTTTGAGCTGTAAAACTGCTTCCACGCCAAATACAAAAGAAAAGGGGGTTTCCCCAATTGGTTTTCTAACTGATGTCCGATAGGCCCACAAGGCTGGAAAAAGCTTTAAATGCCAATCTCGTTTATTATCCTTAATGTTCTTAAGGAGGATGGAATTTAATGTCTTATCCGTATCCCCAACCTATCCATTAGCCTAAGGATAATAAAGAGAATCCATGTGATGAATTATCTTGAACTTTGCACATAATTCATGTACTTCATCATTTTTGAAAGACGTGCCATTATCCGAGATAATGACCTGTGGGACCCCATACCTATAAATGATCTGGTTCAAGATGAACTTAAAAATTACACACCGAGGTACAATGTTAAGAGGCATAGCTTCTACCCACTTAGTAAAGTACTCCATGGCTGTGATTATAAAGTTATGGCCATATGTCTATGAGGGAGAGAATTTCCCTATCAAATCTAGGCATCGCATGGAAAAGGGCCATGGAGTTGTAATTAGTTATAGAGCTTGTGCCCGTATGTGGATCTTGTGAGAGAACTCTTAACATTTATGACATTTATGCACAAAATCTATTATGTCATGCTCTAGAGTAGGCCATAAATATCCCATCCAATGTATATTTTGAGCAATGGCGTGGCCGTTGAAGTGGCCTCCACATACTCTGCTATGTGATTAATAAAGAATCTTTTCAGATTCTTCTGCATCAACACATCTTAACAAAATTTTGTCGAAAGATATATGATAGAGAATTTGTTCCAAAATAACATACTTAGTGGAAATGACATGTAACCACCTTCTTTTTTGTGATGTCACCCCTCCTGGGTATGTATGGTCCACTATAAAATTAATGATTTTAGTATACCATGGACACCCAGAAATGGAGGGCCTAGTTTCGACAAAGTATACACACTCATCAACGAAGTCTAAATTTACTAGATCACCTCCATCAAATGGGTAATTGGCCAAAAATTCTACAATGATTTTTCCTTTGATGGATTTATAATTAACAAATGTTAACTCAAATTTTCCCATCAGAGTTATGAAGCACCCAAATTTCTTAGATAAGGATCCTTGTGTGAGGGATGTCTGTAAATTATTTGACTTAACAATAACCCTCATTTTTTGATTCAACATATAATGTCTCAAATGCTTCATCACAAAGACTATAGAAAGGCATTATTTTTCTACCTGTGTGTAACGTGTCTCATAAAAAAGTAATGTTCGACTAATAAAATAGATTGTACATTCTCATTTATCATCATCTTCTTGAGCCAACATAAAAGCTAGCGAAACATCTGTAGCTCGTGAATATAGGATCAATGGGAAATTTGACCTAGGTGGCATGAGCATGGGAGGGGATAATAATAATTGTTTAAGTGACTTGAATGTCTCATTGCATTCTTTTGTCCAATCAATGCAGCAATTATTTTTCAACAAATTTTTGATTGGGTGAATAACAAAAGTTAAATCAAGGACAAACCTTAGGATTGCACTGAGTTTCCTAAGGAAATATCTAATTCAAAACTTGTTCAACGGTGGAGACATTTCCAGTATAGCTTAGATTTTGGCTGGGTCAACATCAATCCCTCGTGAAGATATGATGTATCCCAAAATCTTACATCTTGTTACACCGAACACACATTTTTCTGGATTCAATGTGACACCGTATTCGATAAAATGAGAAAGAATGATACAAATCACCTCTGGTTGATCACAACATTTTCTATCCTTAGCCAGAAGGTTATCCACATAATATTCCATAATATTATGTATAAGATCATGGAATATATAAGTCATCTCTAGTTGGTATGTGACACTAGCGTTCTTAAGTCCAAATGGTATGACAACATAACAATAGGTTTCCCAAGGAGTTATGAATGTATTCTTGGCCTAATCCTCCTCAGAGATTCTAATTTTATTGTACCTAGAAAACCCATCCTTAAGAGAAAAAAATTCAAACTTAGTTGTTACGTTAAAAATAACATTGATGGATAGTAATGGGAAATCATCTTTGGGACAAGCCTTATTTATATCTTGAAAGTATATGCAAATACATATCTTTCCATTTTTATTGAGAACGGGGACTATGTTAGACACCCATTATGAGTAGTTGAATCGCTTAATGAATCCTACATGCAAGAGTTTCATCACTTCTTCCTTCACCATGAGGGACACCTTTGGCTTCATGGGCCTGAAATTTTCCTTAATTGACTTAGCATCTAGCTTGGTGATAAGATTTTGCACTACAATGTGTAATGTAATTCTTGGCATTTATTTGTAGCTAAATGTGAATGATCTTTGATTCTCCTTGAGGATACATGTATGCATTTTAAACTCCTCAGAAGTTATAGAGGATCCTAGTTTTAAGACTTTTGGTTCTTCCTTGGTCCTAGTATTTATATCAATTATTCCCTTAATTAAGGAGGCATTTCCTTTCTCAAACTCAAATGGGGCCGGAGGAAATTCTAAATCCCCCTCTTCTCCTACCTCAGAAATTTTGAGTTCCTTCCTAGGGAAATATTCTATCATGGGATTTAAAAAATAAGAAGAAGAGTGTGGAATTACGGAATGATCAACCTTATGATGAGTAAGATACAATTCTACAAGAGCGTTTAGATTTCATAGAGTTTCTTTGTCAATGTCAACATGATATACAATGATATAATCACTCTCAGTCTCTATGCATGTCAACATTAGAGTTACTAGTGTCTTACGAACCAAAGGTTCTACATGAACTGAGACCATGAAGTTTTTATCTTCCAACTCACTGCTTGGAGTAAAGTGTGAAGTAGAAGTTGCTATCAAGTATGCAAGGAGGTTCTTCTCTCATGGAATTTCTTCAATTGATATGAAATCAAACCTCTTTGTTATATTCAACACTGTTGTTTTCTAGAGTTGTAAATGCTCAGCTCTAGTCCCATACACCTCAGATATCTAATTTACAACAAGTTGTGAATCACCCAAAACCATAATGTTAAGAGCACCCATTCTCTTGGCTAAAATGAGACTAAGTATAAGGTATTCATATGCAAACCCATTATTTGTGCATTCGAAGTTTAATCTGAAGGTAAAAGGTAGGATCCTTCCCTTGGGAGAGGTAAGAATCACACCTACTCTGGTGCCAAAATGACACTTGGCTCCATCAAAATGGAGAGTCCAATAATTTCCTGGAAAAATGGATGTTGGATCATCCTTTGAATCTTCCTCCTTTACCTTAGTTACTTCAACCATACAAACCTCATGTGCTGGAAGAGAATTGATTCCTAGGGTATGTCCCATACCCATAGAATCAAAGGAAAGAAGGATAGGTAAATCCTTCTCCAATAGCTCAACAATATTTTTCGTGGTTCCTAATGATACTGTCTCTATGATGAAAGTTTCATCTTTGACTATCAGAATGCCTTCAATCAGTCCGGTGAATTCTAACTTTGTTGTAGGAACCAACTTTTCTTCTGGTGCTGAACTTGTAGGTTTGTTTAACTGATCCGTAGGAAGCTCAAATTTAGATTGGACCTTTGGCTTCTTCTTTTAGTTAGCTAGATGTATGTCAAAGGGTTTTAGATCACCTTGCACCATGAAGACCTTCCTTAAATGCAAGAATCATATTTCCTGAAATAACGTGGAGGGAATCTCCTTCATGTGATGAATCTAAGGACGACCTAGGATCATATTATTGTTGGTTTTCTAGTCTATAATGTAAAAATACATTAGTACTATCTTAGGCCCAAAGATGACTACCAACACTATAGTTCTGATCAACATTTCCTTAAGGTTTTCATAGCCTCTTAATGTGTTTCATGTTGAAGAGCAATTGGTATCTCTGTAACCTAGCTTTTGAAGGAAAGATAGGGGAACTATTTTAACTGCTTCCCCGTCATCAATCATCACACGCTTTACATAGTTGTTGTAAATACAAAATTTTAAAAATAGAGTCGGATCACCTCTACAAGATATTTCAACATCTGTGGGCATCTTACTGATGTCAAATATGAATCCAACATCTCTTTCAGTATTCCCTAGTAGAAAGAAATCAAAGTCCATGTGGTTTATTTGTGCTTCTGGAGGAGGGGTGAAGTTAATAAAATGACCAAGACCTAATGCTTATAGTAGGGTGGCTCTGTGAGCATGGAATTTCTTTAACAGATCCAAGAAGGAAATTTGAGAGAAATTCTTGGTTAAGTCACTAATCAAGTCATAAGCCCCTACTTGATTGCCTAGCGTATCACGATCGGTATAGTTGGGTAGATCAGGATTGGTTGTGAAATATAATCCTTGGTTCTTGTGGCAATGTTAATCTAAGGTTCACTATCCAACTCCACCAAACCTAATTTTTTTTTTGCTAACTACCATCAAAAGGAGGTGCCACTTGTGGGTTTGATGAAGTTGAGGCTTCACGATCATCAATCCCTATTACAATAAATTTATTCAAACCATTGAGATCTATTCTACTATCTTTTGGATGCATGGGGAGAGGATTGTTAAAGATTATGAGTGGTGTGTTATGTGGGGATACCGGTCCAATATAGGTTTTTTAAGTTTGCATTGTTGGGTTTGCGAAAAAAATGTCAACAAATAACTATCTTTGATCCTTTGGAAAACATTGTAAAAACTTGTTACAATCATGACATGTTCTTGCATCATACCCGTGAACCTTATGGAAACCACAATATAAATTAGGATCATAATCTCGAGGCCTGTGGTTTGTGCCTTGTTGTGGTTCGAAATTATGGTTATTTTTCATCTGTTGATTGTTATAGTTAAAATTTGGGAACCCTTGCCCTTCATTTTTAAATTGGTTTGGATATGTGCCTAGGTATTGGTTAGAGCCTTGGGTCTACGTTTGTCTTGATTGGTGATGTTTTTGTTATTTTTATCATTGTTGATGGTTTAAATATACAACATTGATTGAGGGTTAGAAGTTATTGTATATCTGATTATTTATATTATTATTGTTGTTGTTTAAAGTGCTTGTATTGGGAGCATTAACAATGTTAGGTTTCTTAGGTTGGTCCGTCACACCGTCAGTCGTAACTCCACGATTATTATTAAGGATTTTTTTCCTTGATTGTTGTTTGTGTTGTTGGAGTAACTGGGGTTATTTTGATTAGGGGTGACTAACTTTCTATTTGCTTCATAAGTCTTACGACCACTATTAATGGTTGTTTGGTCAATTTGGAGAGCACCCTCTAACACTTCTTCGTATCTCCTTAATGAGAAGTTTTGAACCTCTTCCTTTGTTTCCCTATTGTGGGAGTGGAGGAAAAAATTGTAAAGTTTTGTTTGATCCATATTTGGAGTGCTTGTAGAGGAGTAGAGAATCTATCGCCACTTTTGAATGAAGTGGGTTGTGGACTCGTTGTGCTCTTGTTTGATATGAATGAATTATCTTATTCATGTCCTTAAAATCTTGTTCACATCAAAATCATTAATAAATTCTGATGTGAGTTTCTTAAAGGGGTGTATTGAGGCCTTTGGTATCCTATAGTACCAGTTGAGAGCAATACCTTCTTGCATCTTAGGGAAAATATTCATAATAACTGCATCCCATGGGATAAACTCTCAAATGAATGTTACGTAAGCTTAGATGTGGGCATAAGGATCACCCTCCCCTTTCAATTTCAAAAGATCAGGAAAGGGTCTTGGGAGCATGACTGTCTAGATGGAAAAGTCTAGAGGCTCCTTTAGATATTCAGAATAGGTCCCCATTGAGTACGTTTCCACCATTGAAGATCCTTGTTGGGGAGGTAGAGGTTGCATCAATTTTTAAAATGGGACATCGTAAATTTTTTTGGGGCATATAACATCCCTTGTAGCTATCCATATGGACCTAAGTAAGTGTACATATAGCCTTGTGAAGATTTAGAATACATGTGTATGTAGGGGGTTGATTACTTTGATATGGAATCAAAGGCATGTATTCAGGGAACATTACATTTCTAGATGGTATGGTATTTGAGAACACATTTCCAGCTGGTTCCTGTTGTAGGTATCCATATGTGGTGTGAGGGGGCATACCCAAGGTGCTCATCCTAGTCAGCAAATATCTAGGGTTTGGAGTACCCATATAAACTAGAGGATTCTATGTAGTAGGTATTTGTTCATAATTATGCAGATAGGGAGAAGTTATTGCTTTCCCCGTGTATGAACTTTGACCATTTTGGGATAGCTCTAGCTCCTTGAATTTGTCTACCAATGCTGAGATGACATCCCCTATTGATGGGGTGGTGCTTTGCTTAGGTGATTTTTGTTCAACTCTTGGAGGTTGTTGAGGAGTGTGGTATCCTGCTATGAATTGTTCACTAAGATGCCACCCCTCATTAGCAATATTTTCAGTTGGTGGAGGGGTAATGTTATTATTTTGGAGCATAACATCACCTTTTCCTTATAACCTATCAAAATATTGGTTCATATTATGGAACTGTTGTTCACTCCAAGCATATCATGGTAATTATTCCTCATCTAGATGTAGGAGTTGGTCCGATTCCATCCTAATGGGTTGTCGAAACAATATTCAAGGAGATGAACTTATTTCCCCAATGAAATTCATGTTGTTTGAAATTGATTGTTCGTGAGGATAAGTCAGCTTGATTTTCTTAAGTTCCTCAATACATACAGAGGAACCAACATTGGTTCCCTAAAGAAGAGGATTTTGAGTAGTTGAACGGTTGTCTGCCCATGTTGAGAGTGAAAGTGATTCTTGTGGTATACCTGTTTGGTAGTTATACATGTCAAAACCCAGGATGGGTTGACCATACTCATCATATCCCAACATATTCAGGGGTATAAGAATAGCCTCATAATAAAGGATGGATGAAGAAAGTGGAAATGTTTAGAGAATATATATTCATGTTGGGTTCACCAATTTGTACAATAGAAAATCAACATGTGACCTTATTCACACCCAACCTCTCGAGGTCATGCCTAGACAGATGATGTAGAAAGGGAGTGAATGTGAGTGTGGTGATGGTGATCAAGCTAATTGGGAAATATTATGTCTTCAGCACGTAATACCGGGATCTGTGAGTCTAAGACAAAGGAATTCTCTCCTAACTTGAAGCAATGTGATGGCTTGGTCTGATATAATAGCTTCTCGGAGACTCTAATCGATATCAAGATCTGTCAATATTCTATTTATTGGTTTTTTAATACCTAGAAAGTGACCTATGGGCACCTCGTATGGATTTCCAGACAAGGACATGGAATTGAGAATGAGAGACGTAGTGGAGCCATAGGGAATATGGGTTATTTTTCAGTCTAGTCCAGAATGTATTACCCTAATTAGCCACTATGTTCAATAAGGAAAGTTGTGCAATAATGTCAGGGGTGAGTGGAAAAGATCTGAATACCAATGTATGAAAAATAGTGTCAATGTCTAATTGGTCACCAGACCTGTTGGGTTGTGGGACTTGAGGATCACAACCAAATACTCGTGGAGGGTGTGGCCCTTGTATGGTCATATGCGTAATCATACCCTATTTCCAGTAGTATAATAATCATAGAATTGATTAGTAGTGATTTTTATCTTGTTTAGTTGTTCTATTTTCCTAGTGAATGTAGCAGGTGTGCATAAGATTGTCAAATGTAAACTTGTATCAATGTCAATTATAAATTTTGGCTCGTTGGGTTGTGGGACCAAGGGATCACAACTGTAAGTATTTTCTTGTTATGGACCATTGATGGTCATGCAGAATGAATTGAGATGATTTCAATAAGTGAAATAACTATCAAAGGAAATATAATCTATGTTTTTGTTATTTTCATGATATATCAGAGCAAAAAAATGAAAGCAAACTAATCTAATAAAAGTAAATGTTTTTAGTATTTTCTAATTTTTAAGAAATGTGTTCTAATCTAATAAATAAATTAAATATAATTAATCAATAGGATAAAGGTGGTTACTTGTGAGAATATGTGAATCTAATCTAAAACAAATAACCTAATCTAATTAAAACCCTTCAAACCCTACCTCAGAGGTGAAGAATAAATCATGACCCTTAAAGAGCTATTATTCCCCACAGATTCCCCAGTAATGTCAGAGAGAAAACTTTATAATGATTTGATCTTCTTGTAATTTCCTAATCAATTGAAACGAATGATTTTTCTACTCTATTTGATATGTAATTAAAACTAGTGATTTAAAATTGACAATTTAACAAATAAAGCAAACAAACACACAATTCCAACCTGGATAAGAAAGAGCATTGGTAAATATGGTTGTCACTGTATCTGTCCCATCAGTTTGTTCATTTATTTCTCTAAGTTTTCATATGATTCTAAGGGATTGAGAATGTAAGAATAGCGGCAAGAGGATGGTGCTTAAGTAATGACAGCTTAAAGGCAGTCTAGATGTAATGCAAGTAGAAGAGAGCTAGAACAATAGATCTAAGCTTGGCTATGCAATTCCTAGCAAGATTGTGGTAGAAATACAATTAAATATACACAAAATTTCTTAGGCCTTTTTCTTCAACACAAGCATGGAATATATCATAATTGGGGTTGGGATGTGCCTTCATGTACAAGGAAAGAAGAGGTAGGTCCAACTATCTAAAGCACATGCAAAAATAGAAGAGGGAAAGAGAAGTAAGTAATCAAAACTATTTTTAGACAATTTGGCTCACGGATGCATCTTAAAAGTGAAGTTAAGTGAATCATCACATGTTAAAAACATGCATGATGCAATTTGGAAAAATCGGCCAGGACCGCTGCCTTGCGTACGACGGCGGTTGCAGGACTGCCACCCTACCTGGGTGGTGGTTTTAGAACCACCACCCAAAAAGGGTAGTGGTCGTAACACTTAAGGCCATAACATGTAGAGAAAGAAGCAGGAAGCCAGAAAAAAGCGCGGGAAGGCTAATTAAGGATGTCTAGGTTATAAATATACACTGTGAATGGGTTTTGGAGCTCAAACACCTTCTTGAAAAGACTTGAATCATCATTGGGGACTTTTGTAACTATTTTCCAATAGTGTAGCATATGTAATTTGTGGTGCGTATAATTATCCCATAAGTAATATGATTAATTAACCTAATGAAACTAGTGAAGGGCGCACATTAATATTTCTAGTAACTCGTTTCTTTGAAAATTATTGATAAACATACGTCTTTAGGGAAGCCCATGTGATAAATATGCCAATGAAGAGAATTTTTTTATTAAAGTGAAACATTAGATGTATACATATGATCCAATCAAATGTCATCATGTGTCATAAGGAGCTTATCTTATATTTTCTTTGCAAAAAGAAATTGTGTAGAATAGAAAGTAATTAAAACATTACAAAAATAAAAATGAATACTTGTATAATTACCTTCCCAAGAGTGTGTTTTCATATTCAAATTATAGAGTGTAGAAATATATGTTAAGTGAACCCAAGTAAAACAAGACTAAAACTAAAAAAATTGAAAGAAAATTTAGATGAATATGCAATAAACCCTAAGCTAAGGAGATCTCATAGAAGTATGATAGGATAACAAATAGGATGAAAGAATTCATAATCCAAAATAAAATGAGAAAATATTACTAGAAAAAAGGTGATTTTATAACATTTTTAAAAAATATGTATTATATATCATTTGATTCATTTCTAAGAACATGTTTATTATACTTGTTTTGGAATTATAATTGGAGGGACAATAAGAAAGATATCATAATTTGAGGAAATTGAGATATGATGAGAAGATGGTTTTAATTTTTCAATTGAAATATATAAATAGAAATTAAATATACTCCTTTGGAATTTCATGCAGGGTTTATTTTAAGAGACCTCTTAGAAATCAGAGGTGGAAAATACATAGCGAATATCCTCGGAACTGGTTTCGAGGGAAGGTAAATTTTTTGGGGGTCTGACAGCAAAATTTTCACCTAATTTTTAAGTGGTGTGATAGAAGGCTATAGACACACGACAGGGGATTTATTATCATGCGTAAATAAGGTGATTGACGCATGTCAACAAGGTTGTTGATGCACGTTAGCGAGGTTCATTGATGTGCATCAGCAAGGTTCATTTACGCGTGTCAACCACCTTGTTGACATGCAACAAAAAATATCATGTCGTGTGTCTGTAGCCTCCACCCTCTCTGGTCACGCGACAAAAAAAACTTTGTGTTGCATGTCAACAAACTCTCTATCACGCATCTACTTCCTCCACACTCCTCTCACGCATCAACAAACTCTCCATATTGTGCATCAACAAAATCTCCCTATCACACGTCAGAAAACTCTCTATCATGCATCTGCAGCCTCTTCCCTCCCGTCATGCATCTATAGCCTCTTCCCTCCTATCGCACATTTACTATACTTGATAATACATATGCCCCTAGGTGGTATGAGTGATCTAGTAGTGTTCTACTTGGAGAATAATCTAGGATTATATAGGGGATAATTTCAAGGGTGGGCGAAGCCAAGCCCTACAAAAAATTAAACTATAATTTTCAGGTAAACAAGTCACTGACCTGTGCCAAAACATTCACCTTTTAAAAATTTTCAAAAATGGAATATTCACCACTAAAATAATCCCTGATTTCATGTTTTCTATTTTTATAAATCTAGATATTTGATTTATATTATTTTAATGAAACATGGATGATGAATAAAATGAGAAGTGGTGGTGTTAGGGGATGAGGTGATAAATGAATAGGGTGAGATATAGAGAATCCTGATATTTTTTTTTCATCTAAAATGGGATATGGTCGCTATTAGATTGTTAAAATATGTCCCATGGTAAATTTAGCTAGTCAATAGTTTCCCACAAGGTAAATTAAATTAAATCATGTAAAAATACAGGTGGGTTTGGGTGAATTTTGATTTTCAACATCATTAGGGTAGATTTTTTAGTAAAGGTGGAAAAAGGAACCCAGATTTTATATAGAAGACATCAAACATGGTTGGAGAATGACTTCATAGTGTGGCTAATGACATATTATGAATAATAACATAGGTGATACCATCCTTCTAGATGGACACCACCATAGAGGAACCCGAACATGGTTGATGGAATCTAGCAAGATGGTCAATGTTTTAGAGATCTAATGGCATGGATGGTGTAGTATATTTAGTTATTGATTTATTCTGGTGTTATTGTTTATGATTTTTTATATTTTTTATATAAATGAGATAAATGTGTGATTTATTTTAAGTAGTGCACATACAATAAAGGTATATCTTTAGATATTGGTTGATCATCATTGTTATAATGATTTTTGGAGATATTGCCTACTATAGATAGGGATTGATTGTAGGTATTAGGATTTTGAGGGATTATGCATATGTATGGAACCCCCTAGATCCAAATTTACTTCATATGTTTACTAGTACACATATGTATCATTCCAATAAATTTAAATGGTGTTTTGGTGAGGACATTGTTGAGATCACTTTTACACTGGAGTATGCCCATGCTATTATAGAAAAAAATATCCAATGGGCACACATATTGTATGATGTTCCCAAGAGTGAAAATGAGAGGAGAGAGATATCATAGTTGGTGATAGGGTTATATTAGTATCAATATAGATAATTATTTATCCACCTTTAAAATTTATGCTTCATGTTGTCATGCGTTATTTCTAGCCCAAAAATTCAAACTTTGAAGCACGAAAACTAAGCCAAACGTGAAATATTTCCTCAAATTCTTCCTTAATCCCTCTCCCAGTCAATTTTTATTATATTTAATGATCATTTTTACCTTCCAATTACTTACAATATGATGAAAAATCATGTGCACATGTTTGAAATTTTGTGACAAGATCAACTATTCCTTTTAGTAAAATCCTTCTGAAGACTAGTCCTCCCACGGGCTTAAAAAGGTCAATTTTGGCCATTTCAAGGAAAGTGTGCATCCTCTGGGAAGGATATGAAATCTCATAATAATTTAAAGATCGTATTGGAGAGATAAGAAGGTATTGGAAGGGATTTATGAAGATATAGGAAACATTTTATGGTTTAGGAACAGACTGTGCTAGAGTAGGGTTCTCAGATGTAAGGAGTGATTGGTCAATTTTTATTATTTTTAGATAGGTAATAATATTTAGTTTTGAAAGGAATAAAAAAAAAATTACACAAAAATATTCTAAGGCCCTTAGGCCAACAATAGGATCCAACAACACCCAATCAAACAGGCATGACAGGAAGTGAAAACAAAATAACGTGGACCAAAAAACATCTAAGTATTAACATTCATAGAGGTATTTTAAAAAAAATATATTACAAAAATAAAATATATAGAACAACTAGAAGTAAAAAACCCAAGAAAATAGAGAAAATATCAACCAAAGGAATGCCACCAGTCCACCTTTCTTTGCACATATTTTCTTCTAGTTCTAGTGCTCGAGCCCGCCTCCTTATTTCCTTTGGACTTGATGATGAATCTAGAAGGGATTTTACCCTTTTTATTCTCCTTAATATCCCCAATGTATTCCTCATCAGTACTCCTCATTTCCCAATTCATATTAACCTCATCCTTTTCCACTTGTATTTGGTAATCTGATCTTGGGATCAAGATCCTCTTCTCTTACATGATGAAATCAACATTCAAACCACTAATATGCTTGTTTTGGATATCAATTTGTCTCTGCAAATATTTTTCTTTTTGAACCAAAGTTTTATTGACCACCAAAATAGCATCAGCACCCACCTCCACTCTAAGAATGTGAGCTTCCCAATCAATAGTTTCTCTAGCTCTTTCCCTACTCCCTACACTTTCCTCCTTGGGAAAACCCCCCTTTTTCATATCATAGAGGATGTTAGTAATAATAGAAGGGCCCTCTTACTGACACCCATTTTTCCTTTTTTTCATATGAGATGCCAAGGTATCATTTCTGAATCATCACTTTTACCCTAATTTCTAGGAGGGATCAGAATTCTTACTTTCTTGAACAACAAAAGAATAAGGCCATGATGGAAAGGAGTTTCCAACTTCTTCTTCTGGTAGTCAGAGATGGAATTGGTCAAATACTAGAGAAGGAAAAAAGGAAATATCATCTCCTATTTTCTACAAAGATAATTGAAAATGGACAGGTGGTAAGAAAAATTATTCATAAATTTCCCTCAAGAGTAAGATATTTCATCACCATGAGAAAAACATCCACCCATCTACCCGAAAAGATAGTTATGGCTATACCATCATCATACTGAACAATATTTTCCACAAGATCGAAGAAGGTAGAAATCTCATGTTTTTTCCTAGTCTTATCCTTAAAAATTTTAAGACCATCAATTGACATACCAGTGACTTCGGTGATGGAGTTTTCATTGACCTCAATTTTATTGCCCCTCATCTTAACTCTACCATCCTCCCACACTATCTTGAATTCATTGGAAAGTTTTGGATCATGGACCTATAGATTCTCAATATAGATAGACAACCCACACCTATAAAGAAGTCACCACAATGTACCATCCCCTTTAAGATGCATATATGCAGTAGGTTCAGTTCTCATGCAATCCACATGCATGGTAATACCTCCACAAAAAATAGTCACAATAGTGAAACCAAGGAATAAAAAGGAGAAGTGGTAGAGTTTTAGCACAATTTTGGTGTTAAAAACCCTATCAATATTGTTATTTTCATCAACACAAGTTTCTTCCCACATATAACCGTAATTCTGAAGATTTATCTTAGCAAATCTAGTCTTCATTAATCAAAATTTTGATATGATTTGAAGGTAACTCCTCCTACTACTAACTCATTTGTTCTTGAAGGTAATTTCCATGATTTTCCAAACCATCTAAAGTCTTGTTGCCACTCCTATACACATGTTATATCTCAAATCTTCCAAACTACCCCATCAACTGTTTGGCCTCCTTAATTATGTTTTTAATCTTCCATCTAACGTTATCATTGTCCTTAAGGGTGTTAATAACACACTTGGAATATCCTTTGATTATAAGTTTTTGAATATTCATGGAATCACTAATATTTAATCCCCATGGCATATTTATGGCTTCGACGTGATTATTTTAATGAATCCCAACTGGACCGGCATACGCCCTTAGAATAGTGGTAAAATTTTAAACTTGAACTTCACCAAATGACTATGGGAGATCTATAAGAATTTATGAGGGAATAAAATAGGCATTGGTACTCTGAAATAATTATCTACATGGTGGAATCATGACATTTTTTCCAAGACCTTAGTACTTTTTGAGGCATCTCAATCATTGCAGGAACACCCTGATGTCCTAATGAAAAATGAGACATTTTTGGAGATAACAGAAGAATAAGGTTCTTAAACCTGTGTCATTTATGTTATAATGTTCGTTGTAGTCATAATATTATAAGAGGTTCTTAAACCTATTCCATTTATGTTATAATGTTCCTTTTATTCATAATATTATAACATTTCATGTCAATAGATCTCTCTAAGATCCGAAAAATCATCTCTCCATTATCTCTTATGAAAGGTGTGTTTTCCATACTTAGCCGTATATTAAAGTGCCACATATCAGATTCTTTATCCATGGCACACTTTTTTTTCCCTCTTATCCCTATTCTAAGGGGATATATGGGACACAAAAATGTTCCCAAGAGTATCCCCCCTCGTTGGTCCCTCATGAGACCCTCCTCATCCTATAAGAGTACTGAACTAGCTAATCTAATTAGCCCAAACCTACACCTTATTATTCCAAGTGTCACAATATTTCTCAAAGTGCATTTTCATGTCCATATTGTCCCTTTTTTCAAGGATATAGAGGGGAAAAAACAATCACCCATGTTCAGTCTCTTGTGAGGTTGTTCATACGACCAAGTTTTAGCCCCCAAGGTGCTCAAGTAGTTCTCCCCTCCTTCCTCACATTGCACCTCAGGATGAAAAGTTTGAACATATTCCTCAAAGAGAATTTTTATGTTGTTCTTTTCCATTTTTTAAAGGGGATAAAGGGGAAAAATAAATTATCCCATGAGTAAGCCATCAAACCCTAGTTTCAACCGCAATCATCTTTCACTTACCCATGATCAAACTAAAGTTGGTTGGTCAGGCAAGAAAACAAAGTAGACTCATTTTTTATTTTATCTCCTCTTCATTTTTCATCCATCCTTCATTTTTTCACTTTTAAAACCTTCAAATAAAATCATTAAACAACATCCATGGTTCCCAATACATTGCATACTAGCCATGATTGCAAAAATGAAACTTTTCTCATAACTTTCTAACCAGAACACTAATTACACCAAGATTTTGACTACAAATTCTAGTCTTAGGGGCCTTCATGCTCACTAAATATTCAATCCTCCATTTATGTCTTCCATTATATAGTAGAAAACTAGAAACCTTTTAACCTCAAAATTCTCCTTTTTGATTTGTAATATTTTTAATGGAAGTATCACACCAAAAAAGGAAGATGTAATATCAGTGCAGAGATGAATCCAAAAATGGTATTTTTATTAAAAAAGTGTCACCAATTTGACCAGTTACAAAAAATAGAATATTATTTTTACACTTACATGCTGAAAATAGTAAACCTATCAAAATTTCAAGCTCTGATCACTCAAAACATTCTAAAATATTGAGGAACAATAAGGAAAAACATGTAATTTTCCCAAAATTACAAGTTCATAAAAAACAACCTGTTATAAATAGAAACTTCTTGAAAATGGTAAAGCATTTTCAATGGAGTTAATATAAGTGTGATAGGATTTTCATAGGACATAATTCTAGTAAAAAGGAAAAATTTACCAAAATAGTTGCTCATAGTCCTACCTGCCAAAAATAGAAAGTTTATGTTTTCAATGCAGGAAGTTGTTAGCTCTATTTTCACTCATCTCTCTAATTTTTTCAATCCCCAACTATATGAAAAGTTTTATCACATATAAAACAATATATTATACCATCTACAAGGATCTTGAAGCATCATTCTGATCACTATTGTGTCAAGGAGCAAGTCAGAGCATACAAAGGAACATCAGATGAAAGCCATGAACATTGGGTAGTTGGAAAGAGGTTGAAGAGGATCAAAAGCCTCATTAAAATTAAATTCATTGAGAGTATGGTTATCATAGGCATGATGAGAAGGAATATTTTTGAGTAAGGAAATATATCATCTCAATAAATGTATACATTATGAAGTGCTTCTATACACTTTATCCATAAACGATAATGATATCCCATATTGCAATTTGGTAGAGGTTGAGTTTTCAATGTGCATGATAAGAACATGGAAATCATTCTCATTCATTCCTTCAAGTTCAATCTAGGATCGGTCTTTATTTCAGGAAAATTTCACCCACTTCCATGAGAAACATGTGCATAGGATGTGTATGAGTTTATCTCATTCAAGGATTTATAGAGAAACAAGAAAGGAAATAAGATATGATCTTCATTCAAATCATCATTAGTAATGAGAAATCATGTCTATTCCATTAGCTTCCATCCACTTGGTAGTGTTCCTAGACACTCACCTAAAACCTTATGGTGGGGTCATTTCCATATCCTCATATCATTCCAAGTAGTGGCCACTTATCAAGAATTTCATCTAGGGGCCATCCCTTTCACCCACATAATGAGGGCCTATTTTAGTAAGTTAAGGAAAAACATCAAAGGTTTGAGCACCATGGAGTGTTCTATCATAATTATTGGAGTCATTTATGAAATCCTATGGAGAAAGATAGTGATCCTCACTCAAACTGTGAGATCAAGAAGGAACCGTCATGAGTGATGCCCATAGTAATCTCAAGCTCACATTGGAAGGTCTCACAACAGTGTTCCTAAAAACTCATTTAGAAGTCTGAAATATTTGTGCATATTACAGGAGGATATTGTGATCATCATATTTCAGATTGAAAAGTTCCTCATCAACAATAGATCAATCAACCCCTTATCTTTCTCTCTTCTCTCTCTCCATTTTATAATTTTCAATTGAGAATGTACTTTTTGTTATTTTATCCTAAAAACTTAAGTGACCCTTAGGTAAACATTGTAAGAGTTATTTTTCAAATAATAAGAAAAATACTCACTTCCTAAGAATATGAAAGATCACAAGTGATGAGAACAAGTGAAAGATCTTGTATGGGGTAGATGAAAGGATGTATTTTTATTATATAAAGTCAAATGGATTCCCCATTCCAAAAGGTTGGAAATTATTTATTGAATTTATTTTATTGAGATTACCACTTCTATATCAAGCAATAGAGATGCAATTCTTCTATTTCTTTGTCAATATAACTCTACTCTCTATTTCCAAATTTTCATATATGATAGTCTTGTAAAAACAAGAAAGGTGTTTGCACCTTTGATAAATGAATCAATAGAATTTTTTGTCTACGATTTGTTATTCCTTATCATGGTTTTCATTGTTGTGTTCTTCCACTTAAATGTGGATTTACTCTAATTATTGTATGTGAAAGTTTCTAGTGCCTACTCACAAAAATAACCCCCTCTCTCTCTCTCCTAATTTCCCCAACTCCCTTTTACCTTTATTTATTACAACTTCCTCCCTTTTACTATGTACAATAACTTTTCCATAGGTCGATTGAAGTGTTCATGTGTGATCCCCATCCTATTTTCCACCTCATAACATTTAGATAGTTTAGGTATTTTACATTTAATAATGTAAGCCTTGCCATACACAAGAAGGAGGGGCTTAGCCCCATACTAATGGTGAAGAATCAATAATTCACGACATAAAAAAATATTTTTCCAAAAATTCATGAAAATTAGATATTTGGAAGGAAATTATTAGTATGGTTGTGACAAGTATTATGTGTTATAATTATTATAATGGATTTCCATTTTTTATCTTAGTTTATTGTAAATGGTATTTTGATGAGAGTGTTTAGTTTGTCTAGGGAACAAATAGTTGGGTACAATTAGACCATAATTTATATAGGTTACAAATGAGATAACATTACAAGATTAATACCATTATTCTAATATGATATTGATTTATGGATTTATGTGTTTGTTAACCCTATCAAATAAAAAATATAATTATTTGTAGTTTTTGATGTAAATTTCTATCAAGATGTCACTAAAAATAGTATTTACTATCCCTAATAATCAGTAGTAGGATATAGGAGATGTGGTGAGGGCTAGAGTTGCGTTACCATCCCTACACATAGTGTTATGATATCTGGTTATAAGGACCCCATATATGGGATTAATTGATAGATGGCCTTTATAACCCATACTATACGAAACAGATGATATAATAGAGATCATAGGTCATTACAAATATTGGGTAGAGACACATAAATTATAGATAAAGTCTTAGGTTTTTTTTATCGAGATACATGTAGTGATCAATTGATAGGTGAACAAGAAACATGAAAAAAAATTGTAACCATAATTTATAATCAACCTTACACAAATAGGAATGAAAATCAATGTATCTTGATTTCCTTTTCCTACACATATAATCAAGGATGCTTCCTATATATAGTCTTTTCCCATCAGAAAATTAGCCTCCAATTTAAAGAAAGTGTTGAATGAATATGAGATTGTTTTAGGACAGTTCATCAATTTCCACAAAAGTGTAGTATTTTTCATCAATGTGGAGGATCAGTTTCATGTCAGACTTACTTGCATCCTTGGGTGTAGGATTAAGAATTTTTCTAACATCTATCTGGGTATGCCTCTTGTTCATAAGAGACTAGATCCTTCTATATGGAACAATTTGTTGGAGAGAGTCAATAGAAAAATTTCCACGTGGAAGGGAACCCTCTTCACCCAGGATGGAAAAATTCAGCTTCTTCAAAGTTCACTTCAAGTAACTTCCATCTATGTTATGTCCCTTTTCAAATTTCCAGCTAAGATCTTAGATTCACTTGAAAGGATTCAGAAAATGTTCCTTTGGGTAGGGGTGGAGGAGAAGTTCAAATTCTGTATTGTGGCCTGGGATAAAGTTACTAAACCCAATTAATGTGGAGGCCTTGGTCTGAAGAATATAAAATATATGAATGAAGCCTTGGTTCCCAAAGTTGATTGGAGAGTTATAAAAGAGGAAGGTCTATAGATGGATATCATCAAGAGGAAATACTTAAGGAATGTTTTTTTTAATACTTAAGGAATGTTGGCATAATAGAGACTTTTTTATTTTAAGACAATATCCCATTTTGATCCATCTTCTGGAGATATTTTCTTGTTTCCAAGGAGATATTGAGTAGAGGTATAAAGTGGAATATTGGAAAGGAAAAAAAAAATCACTTATGACAGGATTATTGGCTGTAAGAGAAACCGATGGTTGAGGAGGAGCCTTGGAGAGTTGTGTTGCAGTTTTATGAAGATAGGGGTAAAGTGTGGTTCAAGTAATATTGGGACTTTTCCAACAAGAGACCCAACTGGGTTGAGCTGACACCCTCGTAATTTCAATGGGGATAGGTATCCTTTCAATGATATTAATATTAAATTAATAAACTTCTAAATTCCCATATTTCAGTGTCAAGAAGACACAATCCTTTGGAAAGAATAGGATTCAAGAGAATATACAGTAAAATATTCATATCTTCTTAACTTTAAAAATTCCTTCTATAAGGATTATTGGGATAGAATTTGGGTGAAATATATTTTTCCCAAGGTGAATATTTTCTATTAGCTAGATGATAAAAATAAAATCCTCACTATGGATAACCTTTGAGAAATTGGCATGGTTATTCCCAATAGGTGTGTTTTATGTAACAAAGAGGAGAAAAGTGGCAACCGCATTTTTATCTCATGTCCTTTCTCACAGGTTTTTTTCACCAAGGTTATGGATTTGTTTAAAGTGCAATGGTTTCAACCTAACACCATTTAGGATTTTTGTTTGTAATGGGAGTGTCCCCTCAGATTTTCTATCTTGATGGCTGCCTGGAAGATGTCCCTCCCTCAATTTTTAATGCCTATGGAAGGAAAGGAATGCCCTCATCTTCAAAAACCATAAACAAACATAAAAAAGGTCACTGCTAGATTGAACTCCTCTATCAAAGAAAATACTAAAAAATTTAAAGGGTAGATAAAAAATGCCTATCCCAGGAAGGAAGAGGAAGTTTTCAAACAATTTTCCTATAGTCCTCCCCCGATAACATTACCTTGTTCAACCATAAAATGGTCTAAACTAGATGCGAATAGTTTCAAACTAAATTTTTATGGTGCGTTGAAAGGTAACCCTGGTCTGGTTGGGGGAGGTGGTATCATTAGAGATCATGAAGATGATTGGATTATTTCTTATGCTAGCACTCTTGATGTTCAAAGTAATAATATGGCTGAGGCTAGAGCTCTGTTATGGGTGGTCAGTTTGGCTAAGGAAATGGGAATTAAACACATTCTTATTGAGGGTGACTCTTTTCTCATTGTTATTGCTATCAATAAGAATCACTCTCATAATTGGGCCTTAGGAAATATTATCTTTGATGTTAGTGAATGTCTTAAAGGTTTTGATTCATTTTCTATCAACCATACCCCCACCTAGGGAATAAATGCGTGGACATATTTGCTAATGTGGGGGTGCATTATCATAATTTAAAGGTATGGCTTAAAGGTGATGACATCCCCACATCAATTAATGGTATTATTCAATATGAAAGATCACAATAATTCCCCTATCTCTCACACGAGTGATATTAGTTGGCATGGCTATCAAGGTAGTAAGCTTGAGTGTGGGCATTTAATCTCTAAGAAAGGTCATTTTGGTATTATCATTTGTAGGGTGAATTTGGTTTTTCTTCAAGAGAACAACATTGAAACCATGGGAGGTGAAAAAGTCAAGGTAGAACCTTTGATCCATGACAACATTGTCGATAATCCTTCTATGTGGCATATGCTCAGAATTAGGGGAGTTAGAAAATATATTACCAAGTTGCATGGGAACGATCCCTCACTTACCAAGAATTTTTGTATGGTGTTAAATGATGTCAAGGTGGTTGTTCAGGTTATGGAGATTGAGGTTTCTGAGCAGGCCATAGCCCAGGTCACTGAGATGGAGATGGAAGGAATCAAAAATTTCAAGGATAGGAACAAGCGTGAGCATGAAATTAACACTTTCTTTGTCAGAAAGGAAAAAGTAAAATTTTTCACTAATGGAATAACTTAGCCGTGCATACCATGAGTTTTTAAAGAGGTCTTCCTTCACATTATGAAGTATTTAACCTTGGAAGGAAAGTATCATAAGATTTATACCCATCACCTATCTTTGTTGAACATGTTTGGACACAAAATCATGATGAGTGTTCCTTTCTTTCTCTATATTTATTTTTCAACCTCTATGAGATATTTTTTAGGGGGAAGGTGGATACCCCCATTCACAAAGACCTCATCCTCCACCTATTTCAAAATTGAAAAACTATTCTGATTAAACGTATGGACCCTATTAAGGAGGACGACGATATCACCCTAGTCGAATGTCTCAAAAAGATGCACAAGGGAAAGAATGCCCACAATAGAGCCAAAGAGGGGGATAATGTGGGAATTAGTGAAAATCGAGATGAAGGGCCCTCAAAGGCAAAAGGAAAAATGATTGTCGCTGAGGACTCGAGCTATGAGGACCTAAAGAAAAGGGTGCAACATTTAGAGATTGTTGTTCATATCATGGAGGAAAAATATGATATCAGGGAAGGTGTGCTGGACAACATTGAGGATACTAAGCAAGTTTTCATTTCCTAGAAGAACATCAAGGGAGAATTTACTGAGCTGGAAAAAAGAATTTAGTGACATGAGAGCTATACTAGAAGCAATGGAAGAGGGGATGAGAAAAATAAAATACCATTCCAGTTTTAGAAGCTCCGAGGACAAGGATGAGGACGAGACTGAGACAAATTCCTAGGATAAGGAAAGGGAGGAGTTGTTCTAAAAGGAGTTGGTGCATGAGTAGAAAAAGGTGGAGTATGCTACCATGTTGGGCAGACCTCCCAAAATCCAAAAGAAAAATTAATGCTTTTGTATCTGTTCTAGAACTTTAGGCAGACTTTTTTCAAACTATCTTTGTTTCTTGTGGTTGGTTATTTTGTTTTCTCTTGTGATGGTTTTTTAGACCTTCTGTCTTTGGAGTTAATCATGTTTAACTACATTTTATCCTATTTCTCCTTCTTCATTTTTTTTTGAGCTCACACGATGTAATATTTCTTGTATGGCCTTTAGAAGCTGATCCCTATTTTTACCTAATCAAATAAAAAATTATAATCAACCATGCAATGAGCATAATAAGATAATATAAATAACAAAGAGTTATATATAAAAATAGATTTAATTGTGTCACTCAATATTAAATTGTATAGTTTTCTTCCATTTCAATATAAGTGAATTAACTATGTATAAAACATTAAGTACATGTACCTATGTGGTTTTGCATAAAATAGTTAATTTCATTAAACTAAGTAATTATAGTAAATTCCATTAACATGTGCAAACACTCTATCTATAGCAATCCATTCCATTTCATAATTACAAACAAGAACAATATAAGTTATAATTTCATTTAGTCATGTTGATTTCATTACCTAAACATAAACATCCATCAAGTTTATTTTACCAATTACATCATACTTACAAATCTATGCTAAATATATGAAAGTGTATAATTTTAATTCACTCATAAGTGTAACACTATTATATAACTTTACATATCAAGTATAAAATCACCACATACCTCTCACAAATGACAATTTCCTTTCTCTTCACGAGAGGGGAGATATGAGAAATTAATAAGGTAAGAGAGAATACCATGTGTAGTAAATTTACCCAAAATGTGTTAGACCTATGAAAAAGGTATAAATATAATTTCCTAAACATAATAGAATTACTGAATAGGATTTTCACAAAAATACTTAGGATAAAATAAGTGACACATTCCTAATGAAATAAGAAAACGTACCATAACATGAAATAATAATAACTGACTAAACACGAGGGAAGACCTTGTGTCTATATATAGTCCACTCATAATCCCTAGCACTTTTCACGTGTGAAATACTACACTAGGTTATCTAACCCATCCATAAATATTGTTACTTAGTCTAATAACACATATCTCAAACATTTTATTTTCCAAAAATAGAAATTCAAAACAAGACAATGATATCCATACTAAAAACTTCCAAAAACTTAAGCTAGAACACAAAATACATTAACCTTACTAATGGTACCATACCACCCATTCACATTAATGTAATAATGATCATAATTACAATTTGTAATCATCAAAATAATAGATAACATACCAAGAATAGGACATATGCAATCGCATACATCTTATATGTCCCATACCACCGAAGAGAGTTGTTATTGTAAGAATCCAAATCTTGGATTGCCATCACATGCAAAGGACTATAATTGTACATAATAGTTTTCATGAATGATTCTAATTGATATGTATTTTAAGGGTTAATAATACTTCATACAATTCTTATAAAATTTTCAAGTAATATATAATTATTATCTTTTTTATTTCTTTCTAGCCTCCTTATCTTACATTCATAATATATCCATTTTTCATTTTTCATTATCTTGGTTTCATATACAATGATATAAGTTCCAATTTTTTACAATTTCAGTGTTTAACTTTACTTGGTTTTGATTTCAAAATTATTCCCATAAGATATGATAACATTCATATTTTGAATAATTTTACATCTTCATGTAATCCATCATGTATCTCTTTTGGTTATCTAATCCCACTTCATATTTAGACAAGGTTCATTTGACCTCTTACTATTCAATATGTAACTTCATTAAATAAGATCTTTATAACTATTACTAATAAGGGTGGTCCTACTCTGAACCTAAATAGGGTTTTTCTTTACTTCTCAAAATAATACCAAAACCCCTATATTTATTTATAATTATTTCTATCTCTTATTAAATTTAATAAGATTCAAAATATTGGGAAGGGGTCAAACTCAAGACCCATCCCTTTCTATCTCAATACCTTGGTCATTGAGCCACATTTTTTATCTCTACTTAACATTGTTCATTATCTAATTAAATAGGTTGTAAAGTTTCTAGACTTAGTTAAGTTATTAATAATATATTGGGGGAGGGGAGGGATTTGAACCTATGAACCCTCACTTACAATACCTTTCTCATGACCATGGTGCCATGGTTCACAGTTTTGTTGAGTTGTAGGTTGGATTCTATATGAATAAGTATTATTTTTATATGTTTTATAACTAAAACCTTCTATGTGAATATAATAAATGGGGTTCGTGGATTTAAATATTTTTTATATTTATTTTATGATCCTATTTCTTTTACCATCATTCTACCTACTTACCCAATATGAGACATAGAAATACATGTATATAAAGGGTAAATAATAACACCTGGAAGTGATCCTAATTTTCATATTACTCGTCTATTATCTCTTTATTTATTGTGATAGAATTCTTGGTGGCTAACTATTATCTCATCAGTTTGTTTCTCTCTAATTCCTATTCTCAGTCTTAGTTTCCCTTCAAAATATTTTTATCCATCTACCTTATATAATTTTTGCATGTCAAATCTAAATTTCCTTCTTATGTTCCTTACCTCCTTTATTTTATAAACATCAGTGATCTATTTCTAGTTTTTCTAATTTTTCTATTTCCTCTCCATGCATTAATACTTTTATTATTTTAGGAGTTAAACTCTTAGTCCTTATTTTACGCTTATTACTTTTAATCCTTGGATTCTTTACTATTTCTAACAACTAGAGTTTTCCAATTCATATAAATCTCCACATGATATGCATTTCTAGATACAAATTCAGATTCACCTTTTCCCAATATAGATAATGATAGCATGTAGTATATAATGGATAAATTTATCCTATTTAACTCCTAAAACTATCATGCATAATTAAAAGATTCATTGTGGTGATTGTTGGTACATGGTTCACATAGTTGGCAGGTCTATGTAGAGGTGGTTAAACTCATAGGAGTCATGAGTTGAGGCTCTTGACATCTATGAGCACAACAAGATTGTCTTTCCTTCCTATCCTATGTTTTCCCACATGTAATAAAATGGATTTTGTTTAGGAATTTATACACTCTTGAATTATATTATCTACTTTGGACAGAGGTGGAACAATGTGTTTGGTCTCCTTAAAGAACGTAGCCTTATATGATGGGTTTGACTATTTATACATAAGGAATCCAATATGTTGCATAGAAATATAATAAGACACTTAGTAATGAGGGGGGTGAATCGGTATGATACAAAATTCTACTTATGGGGCAACTTTAAAGATTAAGAATCAGACAATTATAATAAAACATTCTAGTTATGGGGCGCCAACAGATAGAATGGGCTGCCTGAGCATCAAGATCCTATTTCTAGGATGAGAGAGAGGATTAAGAAAAGACTTCTTGAATCTATTGTCCAAATCTATCCCTATTTTTTAGGAGGGGGCGTGAAAATGTTTGGAGAAGGCACTTGGAAGTTACTAGAGACAGCAGATCCCTAAATAAGGGTTTATTATTACATCATCTTAGAAATTTGAGCCCCAACTCACTAGAGACACCAATTTGCAAGTAGCTTTTGCTTCTATATCAAACAGATTCAGGGGACGATCAACCCTCATTTGCATATAAATCTGAGGACGAATGTTACCCTCATATCTAAGCTTAGAAAACAAAATATCTACCCACTATCAGGGATTGCAATGGTCGTTCAGGTTACATGATTTTGTATAAATCCATATTCAGCTAGGGCATCATATTCATGGCTGTACTTACCATTTAGAACAAGTACAACTATGGACATCTCCCTCTGGGAACAATATTCTTCAACAACTGGCGCCACATCTGGAAGCAATTTTCAGTCAAAATGAGTTTTGCATGTCATCTTATCTTTTGTAAGAAAAATTGTATTAAGACTTCATTAATTGTTTCTCTCTTTTCACTCACTTCCTATTATTTTCAAAATAGCATCATAATATTGTCAGTGTGTACATGAATTTCTAATTGAATTTGCTTATATACCATGTATATTTCACGAAAAAACATATGATTATTGCATGCTGTCATAGAAGTCCTATTAGAATATTCATCATTGAGTGTCGCCTAGGGTTCTGGTCAAATATATAGCATTTATCTAAAGTTATTTGACACGGATATTACAATGGTATCCCATAGAGCGATCCCTTATTTCCTCCTCGTTCTTGTGGAAGGGACATGAAAATTGCAGAAAAATATTTGAACTTCTATGCAAGGTAGTGACAGATAAGTTAGTTTGACTATCCAAAGGGTGATCATATCTCATAAGGTACAAAATATGGTAGATTTTCATGGGTATACAAGGATTATTTCAAATGAGAGACTAAAACTATTGATAGGCTAGACCTTGCGGGGACATCGACAAGTTAGCTGACTATGACTTGTGAAGTCAGTTACATCCAAGTTATGCAGAGCACTATACACACTCGCGCAACATGGCTCTAAATGGTGAGGGAAGCTCTTCAGGAGTGAACTATAACCAACCGTACCAAAGGACATTTACTCATTGGTTCTATGTGTTATGAAAAATTCAAATCAACCTATACTTCTTACATAGAGAAGAAGCATATCTTGAGAGCATCAATGATAATATTTCTAACATGATGTTTGTGGTTAAGTCAATTTTTATTATGTGTTGGCTGACTATAATTGATTTTGGAGTATGAATGTAATGATCCCCTTTTCCAATCGAATACCTTTGATCATCTCATTTTGTCAACCCGATGACCAACAGGAAAAATCATAAGGGTGATCTCAATGAAGTCAACCAAATAAACTATGCATTTCAGTGCTAAAAAATAAAATATCTGTTATGTATAATGCACTTATATATAATTTATTTGGCTTAATTACAATTCCATAGAGATAGATTCGTGACTACAACCATGTCCACCTAAGGATGTCTTGATCCATGATGTGGTAAGATTATAGGACATCTTAATGACCTTCAATCGAGTTAGATAGATAAATGAGAACATAGGGCTTGAAGGAGAATATAAAATTAGATGAATAAGGCCAATTAAATACCCATTATCCAGTTATGTGATTTCACTCCCAATTGAAATACAACTAGCTCTAGGGGCAGGAAATAAAATAGATATGTGTGACCAATATTCCTAGGACAAGTCACACCATATGGTCTAGGAATGAGCATGTAATTCATCATGTGGCTAAGCTTGGAGGTTGGTTTTTGTGCCATTTTCACTTTACTAAGAGGACAGTTGACTTGCATCTTCCATCATCTAGAAATATTTTATGTCATATTAAAGCCTTTGCATCGAGCTGGCAACTTTTGAAAAAATTAATTATAAAGGGAATTTATGACCATAACTTATGGTATTGACGAAATTTTCTTGTAGACTGAAATCACCCAAGAGTTGATGAGAGTCTTTTCACTCAGAAATTCCCATTGATTGTAATCAAAATTTCCACCTGTTATTGATGACAGTCATTATCAAAGCTAGTGTATTTGAAGTACATATGAGGAATACAATTATTCCTGACAGCAGTTCATCCACTCAAATAATTTGATCGACCTAAGTTGGGGCAAATTTGGCTTTGTAATTTGGAGGTAATTTAGATATGATTTTAATTGCTAATCATCAATGATAATAACTATTTTACTGGGAAATACATGCCAATTAGTTTCATAAGGAAAATTCAAAGGGTATCATTTAGAGGTTTTTTTTACCAGTGTTTATAATAACCAGATATTCCAGAGTGATTTGGCATCCAAAAATTATAGATTCATTATATGACATGAGTTCCTAAAAATCATAGGCAAGCATTTGGGATAGAGAAAATACATCATTCGGAAGTTCATTAGTGATAGCCCTAAACTGTGAGCTAACCCGAAATAGTAGGAGGGTCATATATCTGCATAGTAATAAGGTAGTTATCAATTTGGTTTACATCCTAAAGCATTGTGTAAGGTTGTATTTTTCCAAGTTTAGACAGTATGTCATTTATCTCTAGATCAGAGTTGTGTAAAGAAAGTCTATGCTACTCTATTGAAGATTGCAACAGTTAGGGTTTCAGATTTAGAATTATTTTCCAGCGATTGCCAAAATCTGTAATTTTTGCCATAAATTCTCCCAAGATTTTTCAAGTGGGATACCTTAATGATTTTATCCAAAACTACCATTATTGTATGCTGATTTTGGGTGTGTTTGCATATAAAACCCTAGTCGAATTTGGCTTGAAATCAATCCTATTTGCCCTAGCTTTCGAAGTTTATACTTTTGCCATTAGTATTTTGCTATTGTGTTGTAGTGGGAAAACCATAATATATTTACATCCAAGGATCTTTAATTTGGGGATCTTTCATATAACTGTACTTCCCAGTGAGACTTTCAGAGATGCCTTTTTTATCCCTTAGCCTAACTTTATTACTATTTGAAGGAAAGCAGGGATGGCCCAAGATCTTTGTAACACTTAGGCGACAAACTTAATCAAAGACCATTGTATGCATCCAACAAGACTTTAGAGAAGTCTGTCACTCCATCTACTTTTGATAGATCTAATCTAGAGTGGAATCCCTTAGAGATGAGGATCTCTAAGAAATTATGGGGCATGAACCTTCAGAAAGAAAAATCTTGGCTATCTAGTCAAGAATGCATTTTGGGGTGGAGTTCACATAAAAGACCATGTTGAGATAGCTTACTCAAAAATTATTGAAAAAAGTGGTCTTTACCGGTTGTTAACATTGATTTTTAGTTTGTTTGAAATTTTAGATATGGGAATCCACAACTATGGGAAGCAAATCGATTCCGTTGTTCATGACTTCAGCCAAGAATTCCATGCCAACACAATGTGTTATGTGACTTCTAATGTTTGCATGTGTCAAGTGAAGATATCACTTGTTGAATTGTGAAGAGTTCTAAGGTGAAGACAGAATGTTGATCTTAACTCAATAAGAATTTGAGTCACAAGTTTGATCTTAACTCATACACTAGATTTGTAGTCACAATGTCATGGGGATGCCGAAGATAGTCTCAACCAAACTTCTATTGGCTAATAGGAAGGTGAACAAGTTGAGGACAACCAAAGGTATGAAAGTGTTGTGGATTTGTTGCAAATTCCTCCACTAACCTTCATTTCAGATGAATTTGGTCATCATGAAACAACATTTCGATAGAAATGGTGATAAGGTGAAAGAACACTTTGAGTGTGCAGATGTCAACACATAGATCCATTCTTTAGGAAATTCCAAATTGTTTGATGATTTGAGAGTCCATGGGGACTTCTTCCCTTTTTGTAGAAGGGACTTAGGCAATTGCTTGAAGAAAAGCAATATCTAGGAAGGGCAAACTATAAATGGCCCTTGTTGTTGTAATAATAACTCTGATCTAATATATAGAATACATGAAATAGCTACACAGACAATAATTAAAATCAGCAACACTATATTATTCTCACACTTTTTTTTTTTATTGATTCACTATTTCATTACACTCTATTATATAGGAGATGTATAATAACAATCCTCACAACAAACTTTAGTCTGCATAGGTACAACCATACATCCTCTATGGCTTCATACCTCTTACCAATACTAATAATAAAACAATACTAATTGTTTTATTATTCTAACTTACTAACTTACCACATACTAACCACATTGTTACATTTACTATTTACATGTAACAACTAGTAACATGTACTTTCACTAATTTACCATTTATATAATAATTACACAATGTAATTATTATTCACTCATACATACAAACGGAGAGCACTAAGATATATTTCCTAACATGGATCCCCCCCCTTAGTGCGAACATGGGGAAAACTTGTCTTTGTACTTGCACTTACTTTCATGATTTGATGATTTTATAGGATGATCATAAACCTAATAGATGGTTTTTCATAGGGTTGACCATAAACCGAAAATGATGGTTTTGCAACTAGCTTTACTATAAACCAAAATGAGTGATGGTTTTGCAAAAGGTTTACCAACAACCGAAAATGGTGGTTTTACAAGTGGTGTACCACAAACCAAAAATGAAGGTTTTTAAGTGGTTTACCTACAACCACATCACGATGTGTCAAATACAATTATTAGCTCTCATCACATTTCACTGCATGGAAAAACATATGGAAATATAGCTGCTTACATATAAAAAAATACCAGAAATGTAGGAAAACTAGAAATGGAACATTGAGATCATGTTCCCCTCTCAACGTGAAATTTCCTTTATTCCTGCAAACCACAATAGGAACACTGCAACCAAACACTCTTCTAGAGACACACAGAAACATAGGAACACAAAGAAACAACAGGAACACACTGTATAAAAAAATAATCACCATACCTGATATGGCCCTGTCGTTGGTGACTGACGAGAGGTCGATGAATAACCTCCAACCTCCTGTGCCTCCTTCCTCCAAGAACTTCACTTAGTATAGAAAGTCTTCAGAATTATAGTCAATTTCATCTATTATTTGTTCATCTTCATTGTCTGAGCCTTCTTCAGTGACTATATTTGCTTCATTTTTAAGATTTCCATTGAGCAAGTCTTTAGCTCAATCTATAAAAAAAGACTTAGTATGACCCTTTTTCTTGCAATAGAAAGATTCAATTTCATCCCTTTTTTTGAGAAATTTTTTAATTTCTTTTTAACATACAAAGCAGTTTCCTCTTCTATATATTCTTTAGTTCTTTTCTCTTCAGCTAGGAGATCTCAAATCATGCCCTCTAATGACTGAGAAGACATTTGACATCGAGTAAAGACAACATTATCGTAATTCGGTGGAAAACTTTTAATAATATGGCTTTCGCATCTTCATCATCAACAGGAGATTTAAATTCTGCTAGTTGTCTAAGAAGAGATCTCAATTCATTTATATGACTTGACATTGTGACTTTTTCATTCATTTTCAATTTGAATAATTACAACTTTAAAGAGAATTTTACATTATTTGCTTTAGCCCCAAAAGTTTTGTTTAGTAAATCTCATATTTATGTAGAACATTTTTATAAATCTACATGATGTAATTCAGAATCTGAAAGACCATGTCCAATTAAACTTTGGATTTGTCATCTCTAGTTTCCCATTCTACAATTTTGCTTACATATGTAGGTGGCTTTTTCTTTTCCATCTACTATCCTCCATAGGTTTTTATTCATTAACTACATTCTGTAAACCATAATATGGAACACAGCAACCAAACACTCTTCTAGAGACACACAGAAACAATAGGAACACACTATATAAAAAAATAATCACCATTATCTGATATGGCCCCCGGCATTGGTGACTGATCGAGAGGTCGTTGAATTACCTCCAACCTCCTGTGCCTACTTCCTCCAAGAACTTCAACATAGTATAAAAAGTCTTCAGAATTATAGTCGATTTCATCTATTATTTGTTCCATCTTCATTGTCTGAGCCTTCTTCAGTGACTATATTTGCTTCATTTTTAAGATTTCCATTGAGCAAGTCTTTAGCTCAATCTATAAAAAAAGACTTAGTATGACCCTTTTTCTTGCAATAGAAAGATTCAATTTCATCCCTTTTTTTGAGAAATTTTTTAATTTCTTTTTAACATACAAAGTAGTTTCCTCTTTTATATCTTCTTTAGTTATTTTCTCTTCAGCTAGGAGATCTCAAATCATGCCCTCTAATGACTAAGAAGACATTTGACCTGGAGTAAAGACAACATTATTGTAATTGGATGGAAAACTGTTTATTAATATGGATTTCGCATATTCATCATTAACAGGAGATTTAAATTCTGCTAGTTGTCTAAGAATAAGAGATATCAATTCATTTATATGACATGAAATTGTGACTTCTTCATTCATTTTCAATTTGAATAATTACAACTTTAAAGAGATTTTTAAATTATTTGCTTTAGCCACAAAACTTTTGTTTAGTAAATCTCATATTTATGTAGAACATTTTTATAAATATACATGATGTAATTCAGAATCTGAAAGACCATGTCTAATTAAACTTTAGATTTGTCATCTCTAGTTTCCCATTCTACAATTTTGCTTACATATGTAGGTGATTTTTCTTTTCCATCTACTATCTCCATAGGTTTTTATTCATTAAGTACATCTATGTAAACCACAATATGACACATAGTAACCAAACACTCTTCTAGAGACACAAAGAAACAATAGGAACACACTATATAAAAAAATAATCACCATATATGATATGGCCCCGGCGTTGGTGACTGACGAGAGGTCATGAATTACCTCCAAGAAGGCACATATCCTTCCTCAAATCACTTAGTATAAAAAGTCTTCAGAATTATAGTCAATTTCATCTATTATTTGTTCATCTTTAACCATTGTCTAACCCTTCTTCAGTGACTATATTTTCTTCATTTTTAAGATTTCCATTGAGCAAGTCTTTAGCTCAATCTATAAAAAAAGACTTAGTATGACCACTTTTTCTTGCAATAGAAACTATTCAATTTCATCCCTTTTTTTTCAGAAATTTTTTAATTTCTTTTTTAATATACAAAGTAGTTTCCTCTTCACTATATATCTTCTTTAGTTCTTTTCTCTTCAGCTAGGAGATCTCAAATCATTCCCTCTAATGACTGAGAAGACATTTGACCTGGAGTAAAGACAACATTATTGTAATTGGATGGAAAAATGTTTAATAATATGGATTTCCCATCTTCATCATCAACAGGAGATTTAAATTATGCTAGTTGTCTAAGAAGAGATCTTAATTCATTTATATGACATCTGACATTGTGGACTTCTTCATTCATTTTCAAGTGGAAGGATTCCAACTTTACCAGAGAATTTTGCATTATTTGCTTTAGCCCCAAAACTTTAGAAGACTGCTCAAAACTTCTCCAAACACTACCTTATAGACTAATCTACCATACAAAAGGCACACTTTTCCCTCTAGTAAATCTCATACATTATGTAGAACATTTTAATAAATATACATGATGTAATTAAGAATCTGAATGACCATGTCTAATTAAACTTTGGATTTTGGTCATCTCTAGTTTCCCATTCTACAATTTTGCTTACATACGTAGGTACATTTTTATTTTCCATCTACTATCACTCCATAGGTTTTTATTCATTAACTACATTCTGTAAACCACAATAGGAACACTGTAAACCAAACACTCTTCTAGAGACACACAAGAAACAATAGGAACACAATATATAAAATCAATAATCACCATATCTGATATGGCCCTAGGGCATTGGTGACTGATGAGAGGTCGATTGCATTACCTCCAACCTCCTGTGCCTCCTTCCTCCAAGAACTTCACTTAGTATAAAAAATCTTCAGAATTATATTGAATTTCATCTATTATTTATTCATTTTCCTTGTCTGAGCCTTCTTCAAGTGACTATATATGCTTCATTTTGAGATTTCCATATACCAAGTGTTTAGGTGCAATTCAACTTAGAAATCCCTTTTTCTTGACCATGTTAGAAAGATTCAATTTCTTTCAACTTTTTTTGTAGAAATTTCTTTTTAACATACAAAGCAATTTCCTCTTCTATATATTCTTTAGTTCTTTTCTATTCAGCTAGGAGATCTCAAATCATGCCCTCTATATGACTGAGAAGACATTTGACCTGGAGTAAAGACAACATTATTGTGGTATTAGGCTATGGAAAACATTTTAATAATATGGGAAACCTTTCACATATTCATCATAAACAGGAGATTTAAATTCTGCTAGTTGTCTAAGAAGAGATCTCACTTCATTTATCTGACTTGACATTGTGACTTCTTTAATTCATTTTCAATTTGAATAGGTTACAACTTTAAATAGAATTTCTACATTATTTACTTTAGCCCCAAAAGTTTTTTTTAGTAAATCTCTCCCAACAACATATCTACATGATGTAGATTCAGAATCTGAAAGATTATGCTCCAATTAAATCCTGGAGATGATGTAATTCAGAATTCATCAATCTAAACTTTTTCATCTCATTCTACAATTTAGGCTTACATATGTAGGTGCTTTTTCTTTTCCATCTACTATCCACTCCATAGGATTTTATTCATTAACTACATTCTGTAAACCACAATAGGAACACTATAACCAAACCACTCTTCTAGAGGCACACAGAAATAATAGGAACACACTATATAAAAAAATAATCACCATATCTAATATGGCCCCGGCATTGGTGACTGATGGAGAAGATCGTTGAATACCTCCACCTCTTGTGCCTCCTTCCTCCAAGAACTTCAATTAGTACAAAAAGTCTTTAGAATTATAGTCGATTTCATCTATTATTTGTTCATCTTCATTGTCTGAACCTTCTTCAGTGACTATATTTGCTTCATTTTTAACATTTGCATTGAGCAAGTCTTTAGCTCAATCTGATAAAAAAAGACTTAGTACTGTACCCTTTTCCTTGGAATAGAAAGATTCAATTTCAACAACTTTTCAATGAGAACAGATTTTAATTTCATCCCTTTTTTTTAGAAAAAAAATATAATTTTTACCTTCTTTATTGAATAAACATACAAAGTAGTTTCCTCTTTTATATCTTCTTTAGTTCTTTTCTCTTCAGCTAGGAGATCTCAAATCATGCCCTCTAATGACTGAGAAGACATTTGACAATGGTGTAAAGAAACAACATTATTGTAATTGAATTGAAAACTATTTATTAATATGGCTTTCGCATCTTCATCATAACAGGAGATTTAAATTCTTCTAGTTGTCTAAGAAGAGATCTCATGTTCATTTATATGACCTGACATTTTGACTTCTTCATTTCATTTTCAATTTGAATTAATTACAACTTTAAAGAGAATTTTACATTATTTGCTTTAGCCCCAAAGTTTTGCTTTTTAGTAAATCTCATATTTATGTAGAACATTTTTATAAATCTACATGATGTAATTCAGAATCTGAAAGACCATATCCAATTAAACTTTGGATTTGTCATCTATAGTTTCCGAGGATGACTACAATTTTACTTACACCATGTAGGTGCTTTTTCTTTTCCATCTACTATCCTCCATAGGTTTTTATTCATTAACTACATTCTGTAAACCATAATAGGAACACTGCCACTAAAACACTCTTCTAGAGACACACAGAAACAATAGGAACACACTATATAAAAAATAATCACCATATCTGCTATGGCCCCCGGAATGTTGGTGACTCAGAGCGAGAGGTCGTTGAATTACCTCCAAAAGTAACTTCACTTAGTATAAAAAGTGATTCAGAATTATAGTTGATTTCATCTATTATTTGTTCATCTTCATTGTCTGAGCCTTCTTCAGGGACTATATTTTCTTAGCATTTTTAAGATTTCCATTGAGCAAGTCTTTAGCTCAATCTATAAAAAAAGACTTAGTATGACCCTATACTTTCTTGCAATAGAAAGATTCAATTTCATCCCTTTTTTTTAGAAATTTTTTAATTTCTTTTTAACATATCAAAGGTAGTTTCCTCTTTTATATCTTCTTTAGTTATTTTCTCTTCAGCTAGGAGATCTCAAATCATGCCCTCTAATGACTTAGAAGACATTTGACCTGGAGTAAAGACAACATTATTGTAATTGGATAGAAAAACTTCTTTAATAATATGGACATTCGCATCTTCATCATCAACAGGAGATTTAAATTCTGCTAGTTGTCTAAGAAGAGATTTCAATTCATTTATATGACTTGACATTGTGACTTCTTCATTCATTTTCAATTTGAATAATTACAAGCTTTAAAGAGAATTTTACATTATTTGATTTAGCCCCAAAATTTTTGTTTAGGTAAATCTCATATTTATGTAGAACAATTTTTATAAATCTATACATGATGTAAATTCAGAATCTGAAAGACCATATCCAATTAAAATTTATATTTGTCATCTCTAGTTTCCCATTCTACAATTTTGCTTAATATTTATGGTGACTAGCATAAACTACTCCTCCTTAGGTTTTTACTTCATTAAATACATTCTGTACAACCACTTGATGAATATGTAACAGAAATAAAATTTCCATTGAGATATGTAATTTTTAAAATTGGTGTAGATGTCAACTTTTCTTTAGGAACTTATATTTTTTCATGATTTCATGTCCATAAAAACTTCTTCCCTTTTTTAGCAATTAGGTAATATGAATATGAATATTTGAAAATCCTTATATAAATTTCTTGTAGTTGTAATAATTACTCTGATCTAATACATAGAATACATGAAATAGCTACACAGACAATAAATAAAATCAATAACACTATATTATTCTCACACTGATTTTTCTATTGCAATACTTACATATATAGGAATATAATTCCTATATTTTAGGATGTAGGTATAACTACACCTCTATGAATATATCTCCCAAACTCTATACAGGTGAGTGGTTAAACTCATACAACAATACTTGTTATAGTTGTTTAATATAACAACTAATAACAAATATTCACTAAGTTACCATTTATATAATAATTACCAATGTAATTATTATTCACCCATACATACAAATGGAGCACTAAGATATATTTCCTAACATGGATTCCCCCTTAGTGCGAACATGGGGAAAAATTGCCTTTGTACTTGCACTTACTTTCATGATCTGATGATTTTACATGATGATCATAAACCTAATAGATGGTTTTTCATAGGGTTGACCATAAACCGAAAATGATGGTTTTGCAACTAGTTTACCACAAACCAAAATGGTGAAGGTTTTGTATAGGGTTTACCAACAACCTAAAATGGTGGTTTTACAAGTGGTGTACCACAAAACAAAAATGAAGGTTTTCAAGTGGTTTACCTACAACCACATCATGATGTGTCAAATACAATTATCAGATCTCATCACATTTCACTGCATGGAAAAACATATGAAATATAGCAACTCACATATAGAAAATACTAGAAATGTAGGAAAATAGAAATGGAACATTGAGATCATGTTCCCCCCTCAATGTGAAATTTCCTTTAATCTGCAAACCACAATAGGAACACTGCAACCAAGAAATTTTCCAAACACATAAAATAATCACCATAACTGATATGGCCCCGTCGTTGGTGACTGACGATAGGTCGATGAATGACCTCCAACCTCTGATGCATCCTTCCTCTAAGAACTTCACCTAGTATATAGAAAGTCTTTAGAATTATAGTCAATTTCATCTGTTATTTTTTCATCTTAATTGTCTGAGTCTTCTTCAGTGACTATATTTGCTTCATTTTTAAGATTTCCATTGAGCAAGTCTTTAGCTCGATCTCTACAAAAAGACTTAGTATGACCCTTTTTCTTGCAATAGAAACATTCAATTTCATCCTTTTTTTTAGAGAAATTTTTGAATTTCTTTTTAACATACAAAGCAGTTTCCTCTTCTATATCTTCTTTAGTTCTTTTCTCTTCAGCTATGAAAGATGAAATCATGCCCTCTAATGGTTGAGAAGACATTTTCCCTAGAGTAAAGACAACATTATTGTACTTGGATGGAAAACTGTTTAATAATATGGCTTTTGCATCTTCATCAACAACAAGAGCTTTAACTTCTGCTAGTTGTCTAAGAAGAGATCTCAATTCATTTATATGACTTGACATTGTGACTTCTTCATTCATTTTCAATTTGATTAATTACAACTTTAAAGAGAATTTTCCATTATTGGCTTTAGCCCCAAAAGTATTGTTTAGTAAATCCCATATTTCTATAAAATATTTTTCTAAATCTACATGATGTAATTCAGAATCTGAAAGACCAAGTCCAATTATTGCTTTGGCTTTGTCATCTCTAGTTTCCCATTCTACAATTTTGCTTACATCTGTAGGTACTTTTTCTTTTCCATCTACTATCCTCCATAGGTTTTTATTCATTAACTGCATCTGAATTTGTAGTCTCCATGTATGGAAGTTTAGCCCATTAAATTTATCTAATGGTGTATCTATTTTACTGAATTTAAATATCCAAAAAAAATTGAATGTAGATTTGAATTACCTTTGATTCTCTGATTTCTTCAAAAAGCAACATTGATCAATGTGTTGTATATTAAATTACATTTTTCTCTCAAATGACAAACTGGATTTGGCTGAAATTTCTTCTTTAGCATTCTGTATAGCATACCGTTTCACGTACAAACTTTTGGAGAAACCCAGATCATGAAACAAAAGTTACAAGATATTCTTCGAGACAGATGTAACTAATTACTCTGATCTAATACACAAAATACATGAAATAGCTACAAAGACAATAAATAAAATCAGCAACACTATATTATTCTCACACTTATTTTTCTATTTCAATACTTACATATATATAGGAATATAATTCCTATATTTTAGGATGTAGGTATAACTACACCTCCATGAATATCTATCCCAAACTCTATACACATGAGTGGTTAAACTCATACAACAATATTTGTTATAGTTATTTAATATAACAACTAATAACAAATATTCACTAACTTACCATTTATATAATAATTACCAATGTAATTATTATTCACCCATGCATACAAATGGAGCACTAAGATATCTTTCCTAACAGTAGTAATCTACAAATCCTATAAAAATGTGAACTTTTTTCATGTTCCTAGGTGTATGAAACCCCATGATAGCATGTATATTTTCCAATTCAACAAAAAATCCATATATTTGAATGATATGGCCTAAAAAGTGCACCCTTCTCTACAAGAAGGAACATTTTTTAAAAAAATTAAAAAATCATGTGTTGTCTAAATATTTGTAATAAGTTAGATGTAAGTGATGAATGTTATCTTATTCACTCAATACATAAATCAATATATCATCTAATAATATCAATAAAATTCCATCCAAATAGATTTTGAACACATCATTCATCAATTCATTAAAGGTGATGGCACGTTTGTGAGTTCTGAAGGAAGTACTATGAACATATAGTGACTTTACCTTATGCAAAATGTTATCTTAGGTATGTTATTTTTGTTGACTCTTAATTGGTAGTACCTTTAATCAAATAAAGTTTCAAATAAGTATTACTCCTTGAATTTTATCGTATTGATAATTAATATGTGGTATTGGGTACCTATTCTTAACTATTGCATTTTTCAACATCCAGTAGTCTATGTAGAGTCTGATTACTTCATCCTTATTTATAATTAAAATAAACGGTTATATTAAAGGTGAAACACTTGGATGATTCAATATTAGAGATTAAAACTCTTACAATTTCACTTTAAAGTTAAACAACTTGGTGATAGGCATTCGATATGATGCTTTAGACATAGTTTTAGAACCTAGAATGATATCTAAAGAGAAATAAAATTCTCTATGTGGTATAATTCCTAGTAATTCCTCACGAAATATGTCACTAAAATATCAAAGAAAAGGGTAATCCTCTAGTGTAGGTTCTTTCTCTTCACCTACATCATCAATGTCTACCACAAACATTATAAATCCATTTTTAATGATTTTTTCAATTGCATAGCTGAAATCAACATCATCTTAGAGGGTTTATTTATTACTTGGAAACTCAATTACTTCCCACTATCATCTTCACATGTCACTATTTTAGAAAAAAAAATTTAATTTAGTATGATGTTTCCATATCAAATTAACTCCTACAATAATGTTTTACGATACTAAGGGTGTAGCATAAAGGTTAAAAATCATGGTAAAACCATGTAACTCAAGATTAACTACAAAAATACATTTCTCCACCTTATTTTCCATGTAATTTCCATACTATATTTCCCATGTTTTATTCATATGACTAGATTGTCTAGAAATTTCACTCAACATATATGGTGCAGCAAAGCATTTTATGACTCTTATGTTAATCATAATAGAAACACAAATACAAAGAAGTCTACTTGCCACCTCTACTAGAACAAATTATAAACCTTCCTAATGGTTGTATATTGTTGTGTGAATGCATTGCTAAAATTCCTAATTCTAATTCTATAAAGGAGGTCCTCTAACATTTTTACTAGTGATATATTTCAGATAATTTCTAGCATAAGAATAACCTCAATGTCTAAAGAATAAAACTACTAGTCATAGGCTCCTAGATTTCATGGAAATTTCCCAAATTTAACTCTTATTATTTTTATTTCCACCTTTCCATTTGGATAGTTTCTTTGATTATTTTTCACCTTGGAGTGTTTTCCATTTTTTTTTGGAGTTTGAGTAACCCCCTCTTAATTTCAACCAATATTTATGAATGTATTCAAGTTATTCTTAAATGACGTAGATGAATTTTGATTCAATTGACTTCCTTGTCCGTTGAAATAATTCATAGATGAAAAGAGTACCTATGCCTTTTTCTATTTCTTCATAGAAGGTTCCATTTAAAATGTGCACCCATGAGATACCCATAAATTTGGAATAATTTATGCTCTCAACAAAATAATGTGATTATCTATCAAGTGTGGGATTTGAATATATGAGACAACCTCCAACAAAACGTTTTCTCCTACACTAAATACTATAATTCCAACAACCAAGCTACTCTAATTGATGACTAAACTAGGCATGAAAAGGGAAAGGGCCAGTGGAAATTTGAAAGTACTGTGGTGATACACCAAATTAGAAGGAACCTATCTAGTTGAGATGAGAAATTGAAGAACATTTTAAATGTCATAGTGTTGAAAAAATTCACACTCAACTCTTCACTTCATCAAACTCTAATTCCCTACATGTTTGACACAATCATCTAAGACTGTGAAAATACAATCAATACACGTCATGATATGAAATAACAAAAAGGTAAGGAGATAATAACATAAGACACATTGAAGATGTAAGGAAAAATAATTAATATATCATTTTTTAGGAGCATAAAAAATATCTAAAATTCATTTAGAAGGCATTCGATACATTACACAAGCCCAAATGACATGTTTATAACTCAAAAATTTAAACACCATTTGGTCATGGTAAATTTTAATTCAAGAAGAGGATGTGTTACTATAAGAATTGAGTTAAATTTTATATAAGAAATAGAAGATATAGGAGAAGTAAAGGATGAATAATATCCCATTCTTCATCCTTAACTTCTATCAAAATATTGTGAAGCTTAAAAATATGGCAAGTTTTAATAATCACCAAAAAATCTCTTATATCATATTTCAAATCATGATGACAACATATTTCAAATCACGATGATCTTTAGCTTTGAAGGTGTCTTGATCCATAAGAAAGCATATATGTTTTCTTATAGGTAATATCTATCCTTAGTTGATGGATTCTCATGACATTAAAGGGATAACAATGAATTCAAGATTCCATTTGTCTAAAACCACCATAATTTCATCATGGACCATTGTTAATATCTCATATTCATGTATACAACCATTTTAAATATTTCCCTTAATTTTTGGTAGGAATTAAAGGCCATAAAAATATAAAGGAATCTTATAGGCGTGAAATTTTCCCTCTAAAGGAATTTATAGCTTATTTTGACACAACTGAGAAAAAGATTTGAAAATATCCCAAAAATATTTCACAATGATCTCCTAAGTCTTTCTATCATTCTCTTTGAAATAAGTCTCAAAGTGTAGCTCTCTTCTATATAATTTAAATGAGACCAATACGATGTCAAAAGGAGATTCTAAATGAAGCATATAGCTAAAAATCTAGTCATGTGGACATTTTGTATTCACCCAAGATGTGACATCCCCAATTTCAAAAATGCACTAAGAGAGGTCATAAAATTAAAGCCAATTAGAATCTATTCCTCAGTTACATAGATCTTCACCACATACCCTCAATTTATTCACCCACTATATGCACAATTATAAGGTTTTTTTCCTGTAATTTATGTATGTGGTAGGCTTCGATGTGAGACATATTTCTTACATTGGAATTTTTTAATATCATAGCCCAAGAAAAAGATGAATAACTTATTATCACCAGTTATCCACTTATGTGTTGCATGTCAAACATTGATCCCATATAATAATGAAAAGATACTATTGAATATCTACATTAAATCAAAATCTCAAGGTAGATAAAATTTTACACTCATCCATCATTTCATGCATCAGTCATTAGAACATGAAAAAGCTACAATGTTAAATAAGGATTGGGATAATATATGCAAGTGTCAATCATAAACACATGGGTGGTATTAAAATCACATAATTCCTCAGTGTGATTCAAATTTTTTGAGGGATGTGGTACATGCGGACATTAATAGGAGATGCATGTCACTTATCAGTATATTCATAGAGAATGATAAGCAACTAAGGCCAAACTGTGTAGATGTGTCATTATTATAGTGTAGAATCTATTCACATTGACGATGTCATTCCTTAAGGAAAATTAGAAAATGAACGCCACTATCTCATTTCAAAGGTAAAATAATCACAAAATGGATAAGTATTTTAAGCTCTAGTACATCCAATCTTAGAGGTATCATGTGTAATAAACTTTGGCAGGTTTAAAAATGTAAAGGTGTCAAAAATACATATAAAACCATGATCAAAGCCTCTACTTGTCATAGCTTTTGTATCCAACATAAAAAAAAGTGTGAGATTATTTTTGGAACCTTATAGGTATCATATACTCACTAGATGACTAATAAGTGGACTTATTATTTCCATTTAGGATGGAGTTGATTATATAACTTGAAAACTTACTTTGAAAACATTGAAAATTCACCCTGAATCTTTAAAAAAACATTTCTCTTGTATTGTCTAAAATTGTTGAGATTGAATATCTAACTCTAAATCTCATCATAAACAAATTAAATTTATGCCCAAAACCTCTGAGTTATAATCTTGAAGTTCTAAAATTCGATGAAAATATTGAAACTGGATCTCTAATTTAACTCAAACTAGTTTATCTCAAACTTTCATGAAAGATGAAGTTGGTTGACTAATGTTGATTATGCATAACCACAAGATAAGGCCAAAATTTTTATGCAAAATAGAAAAATTCATACATTCCTAAAATGAAAACATATGTAGTGTGATCAACATTGATTATACCAAAATAAAATTGCCTACTCCTACACTAACCATGTAAAAAACCAACTAGACAAAGCCACATATTAGTTAAGAGAAATAATTTCCATTTATGATGAAGTATGGACATGAAATCAGATTTGAAACAAGGATGGATAATAATAATAGAGTGAAATAGATCTTAAACTTATCATCCAAAAATTTAGTCTCAAAGAAAATATATTTCTTCTCTTGCTACATGTTTTCTTGGCTAGTGTTCCAATTGAATCTTTGTATTTTGAAGGTCTTCTTCATGCCCAAAAATGAACACAATAAGTTACAACTTAAACCTAGGTTTGTATATGAATAGATGCCTAATAAGACACCTAACTTTAAAACATCCTAGGGAACCTATATTCTCATACGATTATTGTCTCTAATTCCAGCTCCATTAACATATCTTACAAATACCTCATCTTTACTGCCTCTAAATCTTTTTTAAAAATGGTCTCTAAAGAAAAAAATTTAGTTACCTCTTTGCATTTGACCTTGAATACTTTTAAGACAATAATATTCTCTATAACCTCTTTACATAAATGTTTTCCCATTAGGGATAGAGTTTTATAATCACACTCATGCTAAATGGATTCCATCAAAGCTTTAAAATCCTCAAGTAGAGACGAGGTTTATGTTGGAAGAAAAAATCAATGAGAGGGGGGTGAATCAGTGAGCAATAAAAAATTTCATTCACTTAACATACAAATCAATCAACCATTCAATTAAACTTAACTATTCAACATGTATTATTAATAAGGATAACCATTATATGTGAAAATGAGAACACAAGAAAACACAAACACCAGATATAAGTGATAAAACATCGTGGGGAAGAAAACCCAAAGAATACAAATTTTATTACAGAAATGATTCAAATTTAGTTGAGCACCAACCCCTAGGTTTAGTGAGACACTAACCCCACACCAAAAACCAAACCGTAGATTACCTAGAGCACCAACCCTACAAGGATCACCAACCCCTATATGACTCAACACAAAATAAAACCATCTGATTTTTTTTCACCTGTAAAATGTTATACCAACTAATTATGACACATATGAATATCTATTTCCTTGCATCTTCTCCAAATCTACCCTTCATTCTTAACTTTCTCAAGCACTTATCCTGATAAATCCTAATGAAATATCTCTCCAACAGTTACACATCCTCTAAAACATCACTGAACACTCTCTTTCCTCTCTTGATGGTCACAAATACCCTTTTCACCTCTTCAATTATCCCTCTATCTTGCACTTTCTGATTCTCACACAACTACAAAATAAGCCTCTAAAACATACTTATATAAATGAGTCTTGATCATATCAAACCTAGGTAAGCCATCATAGGTAAAATAGAAAAACCTAAAATGAAAACATAATAATAATACCATACATAGGACCATATAGGTTGGTAATAACTTCTTCACACTCAAATCCTTCATTAGAACACAAGAATCCCTAAAGCCCTCAAACCACCCTCTCACTAAAACCAAGACCATTGGGGCCTAAATGGCCATAAAAAAACCTCAACTACTAATTAATTTGTTTTCTAAGCCCATTCCATTTCTCCTACAACATTTATCATCTTTGCACCACAGTCTCTCATCATGAAGCCCTTTTGAGAATAAGGATAACCAAGATGCCTCAAAACTAGTATTCAAAAATGAAACTAAAACAAAGATAAAATAAACTCAACCATGCAAGTGTCATATATCATTGGAAATATCATGACCTCATAGTCATCACCAAATTCTCAAAACACCATCATTTGGACTGTAGAAGCCCAAAAACACCTCTATAACTACGTCACCAGAAATTGCATAAAATTGTCCTTGAACTATTCTTGTAAGATAGGAATCCACAAACCTCCAAAGGGATCAATAATGATCTAAAACCACCATTTACATGTATAATAGTTTACCAAATTCCTTAAAAGTCAATTTAGTCAACAAATCTAGTGCGTAACATAAGAGAAAACAAAACTTCTTTAAAAAATTACATATTTCAGTAGGGTCCACATAGAATCAAGACACCCAAATACCATTTGGATAAATATGTAGGAGTAATCGTAAATATCCAATCATCACACTTGATCAAAAAATCCATTTTGGGCTACTATGAATAAGATCTTCTCCATTACTTCACAACAAGGCTTTAAGGAGGGTTTAGAGGTTGTTTACCTTATTAACTATTGTTCATAAATATATTCCCCTTAAACCAAAATACAATTCTTGGAATTATAGCTCAGGACCCTTCCCCAACTACCATGAAGAGATTGAACCAATAAATTTACATTTTCCAATGATCATCAAACATTTCATATCAAGCTTGGTTTCTCAATTTTGACAACTCGGTAGACGTAACAACGTAATGTTTTTCTCATAATTGCAAAAAAACCTCTAAATTTGACCATAAATCTATGAAAAATTGTTTCACCTTCTCCAATTCTCACATTTTCATCAACATGCTAAAAAAAATCCAACCAATCTCATTTAGACAACTAGATCTTAGGATTAGATCTAGCGTAGACTTACAAATTGTGTCCAAAACCTAAACCAACACTCTAATATACTTGTGAGTGTCCTAACACTTCATCATCATGATCCTCATGGTTATCCAAATGTTACCTACCATTAACCATCATGCCATACCATCATCCAACTAACTAGGCCTAAAAAAAAGGCACCTTCAACATGCTTACACCAAACAAACTAATTCTCTCATGACTTTTCTGATCGTTCTAACATCAAAGAACTTTCAAAAATATTCATGACACCTAAGAAACATCACCACAACCATACAACACCTCTTTAGGGCACTACAAACCATCTTACCTACTCAAGACATCTTAATACATCACGACATCTTAACATGGCATGTCAACAATGAATGACACTAGAAATCAACGGTCATATCCCTTACCTAGTTTTACATCAATGAAACTTTAGAAATCAATAAAATTATTGCACTTTGAAATCAATGAAAATAAAATGTTAAAAATATCCCCATTTTTCATTGATGTAAAACATAAATAGATCATTCTTCCCCTAAGGCACTAAAATGTGTCATCAACTCATTCTCCACCTTTTGGCATTAATGAAAAAGAAATATACATGTAATTTCTTCTTTTGGCATCACATTAGGATCACCACTTGGTTGGAAACATTAACCAAATCAAACAAGGTACATTTAACCTTCTTCTTCTATGATTTGACAACTTAACTCCCCCTTAGCAAATGTATGACTTAAAATATATCCCAAAAACTTGATCAAACACCTCTCAACATAAGCCTAATGAAAAACTACCAACTATTAGAAAGAATGAACTAATTTTTCTTTACCTTTCAAATAATGTGTTCAACCAACAATGATGCTACAAACCTACTAGGATCAACACTTCTGGACAACATTTTCACCACATACCACATGTCATCTTTGAATCTATGTGCCATCTTAGCATTACAACATACTCATAAATCACAAAACACAATTGTACATCTCCCCCAACTTATAGGAATCTCAATGATTGTTTCCAAATGTGATATTATGTAAAACCATGCTTACATACTCATGACATGGTATAACCTGAATACAAACTTAGTTATCTACCTAGACACTTTGACATCTCTAACATCACTTGAACCACCTTATAGATTCAAAAATCTCCCCCTCACAAGAAAACGTAGCTCTTACTTCAACATGTCTTGACACTTTTCATATCATATCCTTTAACTTTGTTAAACTATCTTATTTTATGATCTTCAAACTAAGAGAACATTATTACCCAACCTTATAATAATTTCAAGCTTCTGATCATACATTCAAGAAACAATTATAGATATATTTATGTCTTCTTAACACTCGAAATGTTACAGGATTCTAATAATTCAAATCATACTAGTCTTAAGAGACCAATCCATTACTCACAAGATTAAAGACACAGTCATAAGTAAAAATATCATATACCCATATTTCTTTGTACTCATATTTTATAATTCATACCTAGATGAAATTCAATCTCCTTATCATGACCTTTAAGAGCATACTCCATGATTTCATCATGATACACAAGCAAATAATTACTCAACCAACACTAGGAGACACTTTTTTCTTGACAGTGCACAACAAACTTAGACCATAAACTCATGGAAATGGTTACTAAAACAAACATTAACATACCTTTATTAGGACTATAAAACTTACCCTACCAACAAGAACATTTCACTCTTTACCATGATTCAATACTCAGCTAGGATATTCTTTCTTCTTGCAAAGCCTACGAAAAGCACTTTTGGTACTGATTTAATAAATATGAAATATTTCATTAAAATATGAAAGCAACAATTACTAAAATGAAATACATATGCTCGAAAATTTATTTGATCAAATTATGAAATCAAATGAGAGATATAGGGAACTGACCTTAGTTTCACTTATCTGAAAGTGTGTCTGAATTGGACAAACTAATTGAACAATAAATCAAAATGTCCCAATCATGCTCAAAAAAATATATAGATATCAGAAATCCTTGGACTGTTGAGTAGTGGAGCGGAATTACTCCATATTAGCATGTTATATTAAACTTGCAGGAAAGCACAGTAACCAACATCAGTTATGAAGGGACCAACATCGGTCAGGAAAGTACAAATAGAAATAATTTATGGCTAACCAATAGTGGTTACCTATGCATGGGTGTTTTATTTAACTCACAGGAATTAGATCTAAATTTAGTATTGAAATAGATCTATTGATTGTAATTACATGGCTAAGTACCCTAAGTTTCTTTATGTCTATATAAACATAAAATCTAGGGTTTAGAAGTAAGTGGAGTGTGTGTTAATGATTATTGTGAGAGACAATTCTTGAAGAAGAAGGAGAATCTTGAGAGAAAGAAAGTATTATGCATCTGAGAGGTGTGGAAGATTATAAATCTTCTAAAAACTTGGATAATAAATTGGCTTGTTTCTTGGTGGATGTATTCCACATTGGGTGAACCACATAAAATATGGTATTGATTTATATCTTTTGTTTTGTATATTTCTTCTGGTAGAATATCCATTTTTATTTCATGTATGCTTAGATATGATATATTATCTATACAACCTTGTGCTAACCCCAACAACTAGTATCAGATATTTGTTTGAGGGTTTTATGTGTTGAAAAATTTACTCATAGAGGGTCTTCTGATTAAGTGGGAGCTACAATAATGGTAGAAGAAAAAATATAAGGTAGAGAATTTTGACGGCCAAAATTATCAATTATGGAAGATGCAGATTGAGGATTATCTGTACTAAAGAGATTTTTACTTACCGTTGGATGAAAATTCTAGACCTAAGAAGATGATTGATGAAGAATGGAAGATACTTGACAGAAAGGATTTGGGATCTATAAGATTGAGCCTGTCAGCATGCGTGGCTTCCAATATTACAAAAACAACTTCTACGTTAGAGTTAATGAAATATCTTGCTAATTTATATGAAAAACCTAGTGATTCAAATGAAGTTTATTTGATGAAGAAACTATTTAGCTCTAAGATGCATGAAGGTGGATCTGCATCTAGTCATTTAAATGATTTCTGATCTATTGTAAATCAATTAAAATCAATTGATATTCTATTTGATGATGAAGTGAAAGAACTTTTATTCTTATGTTATTTTCCTGATAGTTGGGATAACTTGGTAATGGTTGTTAATAATACAACATATGTTAATAATATTTTGATTTTTGATGATGTGGTTAGTATAATATTGAATGAATAAATTCATAGGAAAAGTACAGAGGAATGATCATATGGGAATGATTTGAAAGTAGAAATCATAGGCAGGTAGAAGGAGAGATCCAAGAGTAAAAATAATCAGAAATCAAAGTTAAAGGATGGTAGATCTAAATGCAGAGGTAAGGTAGTTACTTGTTGGAAATGTGGAAAGAAAGGACATGCAACAAAATATTGTTGGTCAAAGGATAAAGAGAACCAACACCCAGACAAAGGTAAAGAGTCAAATAAAGAGGAAAATATTACAATAGAGGTAATGCAATATGCTCTTATTCTTTCTTTGGATAATAGAATAGAATCACGGGATTTAGATTCAAGAGTTTCTTTCCATGCAACCCCTAATAAGGGTTATTTTAGAAATTATATCCAAGGAAATTCTGGGAATGTTTATTTAGGTGATGATGAACCTTGCAGTATCAATGGTAAAGGGAAAATTCATCTAAAATTGCATAATGGATATACATGGGTATTGAAAGATGTGAGGAATGTGCCAAGTCACAAGATGAATCTTATTTTTGTAGGGTAACTAGATGAAGCTAGTTACATGGTTACATTCACAACAGACTCCTAGAAAGTCACCAAGGGTGCTTTTACTATGGAAAGAGGTAAGAAGGTAGGAACAATATATTTATCCATGTGTGTTATTAATTCCTTTTATGTGTTATATACTTTAGATTCAGATACATGCATGTGACATAATCGGTTAGGCCATATAAGTCAAAAATGACTGCAGATTTTAAAAATTTAGATCTTGATTTATGTGAGTATTGTACCTTTGGAAAGTAAAAGAGAGTGAGATTTCTCAAAGTTGGGGAAACTAAGAAGGAGAAGAAATTAGAGCTTTTACACTTAAATGTGTGGGGACTAACTCATGTAGCTTCTCATGGAGGATCCTAGTATTATGTTACTTTCATTAATGGTGCTACAAGAAAGGTATGAGTTTATTATATTAAACATAAATTTGATGTTTTTTAGACTTTTAAAATATGGAAATCCTTTGTTGAAAATGAATCAAATTCAAAGTTAAAGTGCCTTAGATCTGAAAATGGAGGTGAATACTGTAGTAAGGATTTCAATGATTATTGTTCAATGAATGGAATTCATAAAGAAAGGATGGTTCCAAGAACACCAAAAGAGAATGGTGTTATAGAAATAATGAATAGGAAAATCATGGAACATGCTAGAATTATGAGGATACATGTTGGATTTCCCTTATTTTTGGGCAGAAGCTTTTGATACATCCATTTATTTTATTAACAATAGGCTTTTAAGTTCACGAGATGGAGGAATACTAGAGGAAGCTTGGAATGGAAAAGAGGTAGATCTTTATTTTCTTAAAGTTTTTAGTTTAGAAGATTTTGTGCATATTGATAAGGAAAATAGGAAAAGGTTGGATGTAAAATCTAAGAGATGCACATTCATTGGTTATGGATTTGGTGAGTTCGGATTCAATTTTTAGGATTTAGAGAATTCTAAAATTATTAAGAGTCATGAAATTAAATGGAATGAATAAATAATATACAAGGATCAAATTTTGGTACCCAAGGATGAACTGGTTGAGAATTTTGTGAATGAAAATGAACTCTTAGATTCAAAATTCATACCTATAGGGTTACACAGTAACCGGTGTTGGTTAACCCTTGACTAGAATTGGTCAGTTGAACTGGTATCGGTTATAGAAGAGCCAAATTGACACCGGTTAGCAGAACTGACGTCATTTACAGGTGACCAACATCGGTCACTATCAGAATTGGAAACAAATGTCCAGGAGGTCTAGAATGAGCCTCTGGTACCCAAAACTTCTGCGACAAGGTCACAAAGGGTAAGTAAACCTCTAAAAATATTTACACCTTCTCTATCTTATTTATTATTGACTGATAATGGTGAACCAAATTTTTTTGAAGAAGCAATGCAGGATAAGACCCACGTGTAGTGGGACCATGGCATGGATGAGAATATGGAATCCTTGGAACAAAACTAAACTTGGGATTTAGTTAAGTTTCCAACAAGTAAGAGGATATTATAGGAAAATTGGGTTTACATGATCAAGGAAGAAGAGGGTGGAAAAAAATGATACAATGAAAGACTTGTAATAAAGGGATTTTCATAGAAAGTAGGTATTGACTTTGGTGAAAGATTTTTTCTTGTTGTTAAAATGAATTCCATATGTACTATATTAAGTTTAGTTGTAATACATAATTTGCATTTAGAGAAACTAGATGTGAATACAACTTTCCTTCATGGTGATTTGGATGAAGAGGTTTATATGTAGCAACCACCTGGGTATGAGGTCAAGGGTAAGGAGAAATTAGTGTGAAGGTTGAAAAATAGTCTATATGGGCTCAAATAAGCTCCAAGGAAATGGTAGATGAGGTTTGATAATTTCATGCACGAGCATGGTTATTTGAGATGTGAATCTGACCATTGTGTTTATTTCAGGAAGCTTGAAAATGGGAGCTATATTATTTTATTACTATATGTGGATGATATGCTTATTGCAATATCTAATATATAGGACATTGGTGAGATTAAGGGAAATATAGCTCACACATTTTCTATGAATAAATTAGGAGCTACAAAAATAATCCTTGGCATGCAAATACACAGAGATAGGAAGAATAAGAAGTTTTATTTGTCTCAAGAGACTTATATCAATAAGGTGTTGGAAAGGTTTAACATGCAAGATTCAAAACGGGTGATTACACCTATGGTTGGACACTTCAAAATGAGTAAAGATCAGTGTCATTTATCACATGATGAGGTCAAATACATGACATGAGCTCTATATGCTTTAACAATTGGGAGTCTCATGTATGCTATGGTTTATACTAGACCAGAAATTACACTAGTAGTGAGAGTTGTGAGCAGATTTATGGCCAATCTAGGTAAAGAGCATTAGAAAGTAGTATAATGGATACTCATGTATTTGAGAGGGACATCTAGAATGTAGTTATGCTATGGAGGTTAAGATATTTCTATATGTGGCTATGTTGATTTAGATATGGTTGGAGATCTGCATAGTAGAAAGAACACTACTGGATATATTTTCATAGTAGGTGGGATGGAAGTTAGCCATATTTTGAGATTGTAGAAGGTTGTGGATTTGTCTACTATAGAGGTAGAGTATGTTGTAGCTACAGAGGATAACAAAGAGATGATATGGATGAACAGGTTCATCAAAGAGTTAGGAAAGGAGCAAGATGATTACAAATTGTTCACTGATAGTCAGAGTGCTATTCATTTGGAAAATACATCGGTTTTTCGTTCTAGAACAAAACACATTTAGTTGAGTTATCACTTCATACGATAGGTATTGGAGGGTGGGAAAATTAAATTGGAGAATATTCATATGAGTAAAAACTCTTTCGATATGCTAACTAATCCATTAGAAAAAGAGAAGTTGGAGCTACACTCCACTTCTATTGGTCTTCAAGTTTGAGACTTGAAGAGGAAGAAACAAAGCTAAGGAAAGGATCCAAGAATGATGTTATATAGGTATAGCACAAAAATTTATTTCCAAGTGGGAGATTATTGAGTTTGTGGAGCTCAATTACTTCAGATTAGCATGTTATAATAAACTTGCAGAAAAACATAGTAACCGTCATCAGTTATGAAGGGACTAGCATTAATCACCTATGATAGAAATCAGTCAGGAAAGTAAAAACTGACATCGGTTAGGGCTGATAGGTGTCAGTTGCCTATGCGTGGGTGTTTTTTATTTAACTCATGGGAATTAGATCTAAATTTATTATTAAAGTAGATCTATTGATTTTAATTGCATGACTAAGTGTTGTAAGTTTGTATATGTCTATATAAGCATAAAAGTGAGGATTTAGAAGTAATTCGAGTGTGTGTTAATGATTATTGTGAGAATAATTGTATGAGAGAGAATTATTGGAGAAGAAGGAGAACCTTAAGAGAAAGAAAGTATTGTACATGTGAGAGGTGTGGAAGATTGTAGATATTCATTGTATATCTTTTGAAAGTTTTGGATAATAGATTGGCTTGTTTCTTGGTGGATGTATCCCACATTGGGTGAACCATATTAAATCTAGTGTTGATTTATATCTCTTATTTTGTATATTTCTTCTTGTAGAATATCCTATTTTATTACTTGTATGCCTAGATCTGATATATTATCTGTACAACCTTGTGCTAACCCCAACATGGACATGGGCACTTGGGAAAGGGTGATGGTGCTTGTGGGTGTCATAGAAATCTGTGGGGTGCTGGAGTATTCAAAAAAGGTTAGTATATGGTTTTAGCACTTTCATTAGGGTTTCAAACTAGTTTTCCTGTGATCACTAGTGTGTCACACTTTGACTACTAGAGTAACAGGTAATATATAATATAAAAACCTCCTGCAAAGCCCTAAAAAAGACATCATATCTTGAAAAATAAAGATGCAAAATGAGGGGTCAGATTATCCTCAGCTGTTAAACTAGTGAAATTATGAATGAGCACTACAACACATCTCATACCTAGTGTAGTTCTATGTGATTATGTGTGCAATAATGCTCCTAGGTTTCCCTCATGCCGATGACACCAAGATAGTGAGTGGTAGCTATATCGAATGCAAATGTGTGGATGGAAAAATTAAATTCCTCTTCTTATGTAATGTGTATACAAAATAATAAGCCCAAAATTCAATCCCTTTGATATGGAGATAGATAGCCCTTGATAGAAGATTTATGTCATTATAATGGTATTTATATTTTGTTTATATAGGGATATCTTGCTTGAGTTTTGACAATAATGACCCAACATGCCGACTAGTTCTTCAGAATATGAGTGGGAAACCCCAAAATACTGATCTCAAATGTAGAAAATAAGAAAAAATAAATAAAGAGGATATTGACGCCCAGGATGGACAGGACCGTCTAGATGCAAGTGTCAAATCCTAGGCACTAGTGTCAAGAGACAACTGACAAAACTATGAGAATAATCATAGATGGGGATCCATGTGACCTAGCTAGAATTGGGTGTATGAGTGAGAAATGTGCAAGATAAAAACACTAGAAACAAAAGAAACAAGCGGATGGACTAGGAAGTGTTTCACTAGTGAATAAGTTTCTTACTGAAGATCCATATATAAAACAACATACTTGGTGGTATAATAAATAGTAGTAAGTGCATGATTTTTTGTCTACATTTTCCCCCCTTTATGCCATTTGAATGAAATTCAAGTAGTGTAAAGGAATTAAAGAACATACATGAAAAATATCTAGAGAAGCTCTGTTGCATAAGTACATATAGAACAAGAACATATAGTGTGGATAACTATAGATTAACACATCGATCCATGTAACGTAAATAGATACGATGAACCTTTATGAAGAACACTAAGCAAGATTGATGATTCGCTGGGGTAGGAAGTGATCAGTTCCCAACCCAATTTTTTATGTGCAAAAAACTGAGGATTTTGGCATCCTGACGCTAGAGGAAGAGAGGTATCTTTTTACCCTAGACAAATTTAACTACATCCTTAAAAGTTTTATCCGCTACAGATGGAAAAAGACCAAAATTTGTTCATTTTGATACATTTAGATTCATTTTGATCAAGTGAGAACAACCAATATAGGAGTAGTATAGGAAAGGAAATGACGTCTCATTTCCCCCAATCCAAGGGTGTTGTGGTATATATGATATATCTTCCATGTTAGGTCATCTGGAATCGGTAGAAAATATAGAGATAACTTCTCATGTTAGTTAATAAGGGAAAGTGGTGATATAACTCCCAAATTAGGTCATCTGGGAGGAAAATTAAACTTTGTTTATATGAATTGATTGATGTGATTCGAATAATATAATATTTTTGTTTGAGATTTCAATGAGTTTGGTTGATTACTCATGGAGAGATTTTACACTTTTCTCCCCTAGATTAGGTCATTAGAGGGATTTTGTAGAAAATGGTGTGAAATGCCGCATTATGTAAGGGAAATTTTTGTATAAAAACGAATTACAAATGTATAACGATCATGTAACAAAGTGAGGGGAATTATATGATGACCCCAATTGTGTGCCCCCCTTTTGGTGAAAGGGAGACTGATGATGGGAATGAAAATTGAGCTATAATTAAATGTGTGATGATGTACTTATGATTGAAGGATCATATAGTAGATTTCGTAAAATTATGTGTATATTGAGTTAGAATTGTTTCAAGTTTAAGGAATGTTTACAATATGATAGTGAGAAGAATTCTAAATAGAATGACGTAAATGAGACAAGAAATAGAGTAGTGATGCTCAAGATATGATTGAAATTGTGTGATGTGTATTAGTTAGGAGAACGAGTGTAAATAGTGATGCTGAAGAGGTAGGGAATTGAAAGTTACTATAAATAGTAATTATTGGAAGCGATAAAGACTAAGGAGGTGAATCAGTCCCCAATGAAACCTTTTACTCTATACATCAAAACAACAGACAAACATATTCATTAAACACAACTATCAATGTATAATCACAAGAAAATAAACTTCACCATGAAACATACTCAAAGAAAGGATTATAAGATATACACAAAACCACTTCTCATTGATATAAAAATCAGATAATTGTAGACACCAAAATTGGGTCACACTCCCCTTAGTACCTTGTCAAATAACCAGCTCAAGCATACTCATCTAATCATGGAACCTTCCATCTCACATCACCATCAATTTAGTTTATTTAATTAAATTAATATATATCCTCACAATATTTAATATCTAATTACATTAATTTCTACCCCACCACCTCACCCAGATACCTCATCTAACCACCTCACTCTATACCTATTCTTGGCATGTTTCCATAACCAACAATAACTAAGTCTTACTTGCATTAATGAGCTAATATTTGGTCTAACCCCTAAAATCAATCCCTAAAATCTCTCTAACCACATTCCCACTCATTAGAAGGTAAGTTTCTGTTCTAATCCATGAAAATAAATGAACTGGGCCAAAAGCAATAAGAAAGATCTACCCATTTTAGTAAACCTAGTGAATCCCACCTTAACTAATGCCGGTCACCCCTAAATCGATGCCGGTCAACCTGGAACCATTTTCGGTTACCATTTATTCACCTAAACAACCCTATTTTTGGGTTGGTACCTGTAGAGAACAAGGAAACAAGATCAGAGCTACATGTAAATGAAACCAACATCCTTTCACATATGTAGACATCCAAAGCCATCACCAGGACAGATATTGAAGCATTGCACTCACAGAATAATTTTGGGAACCACTACCATGATATCCAACACTATTCTTCTGATCAACAACCAGCTCCATTTAGCCATCAAAATCTACATCACAGTAAGTACATCTCTACCAACATTGTCTATTTCAGCATAGCTAAGTTTTGTCATTCCTTTCATTAGTTTATACTTTGCATGTTCATTCCACCATTGCTTATTAGCTTGTAATCCTAGCATTTCTCTTACCCACACCACCAAATCACCATCTAACCTAATATCCATTTCTGAGTAAACCTAAGAGCTCTACAAACCTTCTCATCCACTCTTCTAACCTCAATTGACCTCAGATCAACCCCTACCATTCGATCTATTTGAGTTTCTTTTACATCGACCATACCGACGCTGGCTACCCACAACCATCATCAGTCATACCTGACCGGTGTCAGTCTTTGTGTTTTATGCCTTGAACAAGAACACACACAACAATAATCTCACTAGTTGACCTAACAACCTAGAATCTGATCCTGACTAGTTTCAATAACATGACACCTACTTATTATTTAGATTTAACTATAACCTAGCCTGTTATATTAGATTTTCTTATTTTACTTGAATGATATACCTAAATCATATCAACTACAATAGGACTTTGTTTATTTCTCGCATTAATTTGTTTTAAACAGTGGATCGATAACCATCTAGGGAGTATCACACTTCCCGGATCTAGCACATGCTAGGAAGTCCACTATCATATATCAGTTAACTATTCTTTTGTGGTCTTGTTTTCTATTACAGGTAGTTCTTCCTAGCCAAAAGGAATCTCTCACATTCAGCTGTGGATCAAGAAGTCAGAATACGTGCAACAACCATCAATCGACCATCATTTAAAAGGTATTCCTCCTTGGCCCTTACCCTTATCTGTTTCATCATTAAAAAAGGTAAAGAAAATGGTGAAACATTTTGGCATGCTTGGTGGGACCCATCAGGGGTTCTTATTGCATTTTCTTCATTCCTAGGAAAACATTGTGTGTTTGTTTCCCTTCAAAAATCTTACACATTAGTCTTCTTCCTTGGTAATATTATCTTCTTTCTAATTGCTCTAAAAGATACACTTTCTTTTGGTGCATTTAAAAAGAACCATTCTTCTTGATTTTTTACATTTAGTGAAAGAGCATACCCTTTCCTATTCACCATTTATGTCATCAAACATAATCTTTCGATTTGGGTTTAAAATTTATTGCATTACATTCTGATTTGTTACATTTAGATCACATTAAAATGAGGGAAACCTATATGTTGGAAGTCATGCCCAGCTGATGGTTGACACAAAGAATCATATAAAGCACATTTTCTCTCTCTGTGTCTTACCAAACTTGTACAAAATCAAAATATACACATATTTCTTAAACAACATCTTACTCAGGAACATTTGTTAGTGATCACATGATCCGATTGGCAAGTACTCCCTAGCCCATTGCCTCTGTCAAGTCATCATCACAGAGGACGGCCCGACCACGCCATAACATACCCAAAACCTCTCCTTTTAGATATCCTTCTTCATAGGATGCCTTCCTAACCAAAAATACTATTCTAAATACACACAGTCAGTCCTAAATATCATAACCTAAACAAACATAAGAAAATCATTGTTGGGATCATGCTTTTTCTTAGCGTTCTTCTTGACTTGTTTTTTGAGGTGTGAGACTACGACTCTCCATTTTTCTTCTTCCTTGCACACTCCACCATCGTAGTTAGAGTATTCTAAATTTTTGTGTGTCCCAAGGCCCCATCTCCTCATTCTCAGGTTTCTGAGTTTTATTCTTCACTTAATTTAATTCACAAAACCCAATTTATTCATTTATTTCTAATTTCATAGTCACTGACATCAGTCCAGCGACTATCATCGGTTAAACCCTAACTAGTGTCAGCTTCTGGCTCTCTATTTATTTTACCTAGAATTACCTTCATCACTCTTTCTATTCTATTTTAGGCCCTCAGGGCATCATCATATTTCTCCCCTGTTGATACCTACTGTCATACACAGTTTTCTCAGTACACATCCAACATTCCTGTTTCATTCTTTGAGACTGGTTTTCTTCCACAGTGATTGGTATCGGTTTCAGCAACTGTCATCAATTTTCCCTCAACTAGCACCAGTCAAGCTGACCGTCATTAGTTTTCCCTCAATTATCACTGATAAACCTAACTGTCGTCGGTTTCCTATGTTTGATTTTCAAAATATAGACATTGACCAGATTCACCCACTAGATCCCATTATTCTCTGTTTCTACTTTTTTTTTTGTCATCTACAAAATAAAGTCTTACCAGGTCAGCACTTGTTCACATGGTATTGACTTGCAGCTAGAATAACACCCTCATATTCCATGTTATTTGTTAACCACTCCCACCTAGTCACTCACTACCTTCTGTCATGTCACACATGAATCCAACCCTACCTATAGCCATTGCTGCAAGCGACAAAGAGTTTGCACAACATCTTGATCAGAACCCCTCGGCCTTACAATTCTACCTTTCTAACTCTTCCTCCTGAGACTTCTTAGGTCAGTTGATATAATACATTCTTGTATCTGTCTGTCCTTCCCTTATTCCTACTTTTGCATCATCCCCTACTAATATGACGTTACCCTCACCTGCTTCACCCCAGTAGTTTTGAAGCTAGGACCCATACCCTCCATGACTATTGCATATGCAGTATCACTCACACCTATTGTATCTATTGTCCCCACATTGAACAACCAGGCCATATCCCAGTCCACACCCATTATCTCAGACATACCCATTACAACACAACCGCCCATGGTGTTGGTGACCCCTACTCCATTCCATAATCTCATCCTCTCCATCCAAAAAATACTTCCCCCAATCACTACGAGATTCACAATGACCATCCCACCTACATACACATACTATCAACAACCCCTATCTCGTCTATCACCCATTTTGGATATGTGCCTTCTATGTTGCTTCTCTATTCTCAACCTCCTTATCAAGTTCAATATTCACCCCCTTGTGCCATGGGAGGTGTCCCTCCATCACAACCTACCAATGACCTCATCAAGTCGATGATGGAAAAGATGCAAACATTAGAAGCATTGGTTTATGGCTCACGTAATTCTCTCACCTATGATGAAATTTGTAATGAGCCTATTCACCCATCCATTCCTATTTTACCATACCCCATACATTGAGAAATGCCAAAATTCAACTGATTCAATAACAAAGAAAACCCATAGCAATATTTTTGGTCCTTTAAACATGGGTGTTACCTGATTTCCCACGATGAAACTTTACTTTTGAGGACTTTCCCAATGTACGTGATAGGACCTACATTAGATTGGTACAATGATCTACCAAGACACTCCATCTACTTGTTTAATAAAGTATACCAAGCCTTCCTAGATCACTTCTCCATCAACATTGTTAAGAAGGTCACCATGATTGATCTTTATTCCACATGAAAATATGACGATGAGTTTGTCACTGACTTCATTGGTCATTAGCGCAGCCTTATTAACCAGATCACATTTCAATTACCTTAGACTAAGCTTATAGAACTATTTACTCAGGATTGTGCTAGACACATATCACCAACCCTGCATGTGTAAATCTTTCACACTTTTGACGAGGCATTCACTATGGCACGGAAATTTGAAATTTGTGCTATCAAAGAAAATAAGATTCAACTTTGTAACAAGAACATCACGTTCAAATCAAATGATGCTTCTTCGTCTTCGAAACCCCAAAACAACTATTCAAAACCCAAAGGGTCTGATAATGCCATATCTCTCAAAGTTGGTCCCCCTCATCAATCAAACCAAACCAAACCTCCTTCTAATCTCTCCCCCATCTAAGCCTTCCACTTCAGATGAGAAAAATGAAAGTAAAATTCCATAGGAGAATCTTATTCTTCTATTTTGGAAAATCTTGTTAAGGTTGGTGACATTACCCTTCTACCTCTAAAACCACATATTGGTTTTGACCTTGAGCGACTCATGCCCGCATGGTATAAGAAACATGAATTTTTCAACTATCATCATGTCAAATGTCACAACGACAATAACTGCTTCACCTTCAAGAATATTGTCCAAGAAATGTTAGACAGTGGAGATCTAGTCTTAGATATCCCGAATGCACCCGCTAACCAAAACCTACATATCTTCAAGAAGTCATTCCCTAATCATACCCCATCTTCTAACCAAGTTGGTGATACCTCAAACAATGATAGCAATGTCTGCAAGGTCCACGCTATTTTTGATGATATATGAGTTGCTTCCCAATTGCCTCATGTTCCTTCCATAGATGAAATCTTAGCCTACGCTCCCTTACCTACACCATAATCTATTTCATCTACTCCTCTACCCACAGAGGAACCCATTTCATTTTACCCTTCACCAATGAAAGAGCCTATAATCAGCATGTTGCCTTTGACCCCTCAAAATTATAAGTAGTTTTTAGTGGCACCTCTCCTATTCATAGAAGATGCACGTTCACGGCCTACACCAACACAAGGAGATTCCAATTCGTCTGGCCCATCCTCCCCTCTACCCATGGAGGATACTATAGAAGTACCACTACCTATAGATGACCATTCTCCATTAGACCTTCAAGATCCTGGTGATCTACTTTCAGATCTCTTACCTACAGAGTCCGAGGGTATCCATTTCCATGTATATCAAACACATTTTATGGGGATTTCCACTCGTTCCACGTTAGCCCTACTTACAAAAACACCATTTTCAAACTTGGATGATTGCTAGGACTATGTCGATAGAGCCTTACTTTGGGGATGCCTTCTACTTCGTATTTTAACAAAAATATAGTTGTCACTTGTTGACACCTCCACTATCTATCCAAAAGTGTTTCGAGAAACAAAACCAAACACAATCACAACTATTACAACACCTTCCACAACACCACTCATGTCCCTAATCACACCTTTTCCCATAGGCCAACATACATCTACACCAAAACCCATTCCTATATCATCTCCCTTACCTAAACCTATCACTACCTTAGGGGTCATACCAACAGCTATCCTTATTCACTCACCCATCAAATTAGATTTAGCTACATCTTCCAAAACTAACACCAAACTTAACCCAACCCCTAAACAGAAGATCCAGTCTCCTAGATCTCATACCCAACCTCACCTACCACACCCTTATCATCTTCACCCATTCCATCCATCCTAGGACCTCACCCCTCGACCCTGGCCAAGAAACCCCCATCCACCGGCAAACCAAGAATGCAGTAACCCATTTCCCCATCACAGGCCTCTAATATACCCAAGTGACCCACATAAAATCTACCCTCACCCATAACATTCTCACCACCCATACCTCGAATACCATCAATAACTTCTTCACTACCCACGACACTTCCTTCTCTTTCGCTCATTCCTTCTACCCAACCCGCACTACCTACCTCCACTGCACCTCAGTTACCCCCATGGGTAACGTACCCTCTTTCACCATTAGATTTTCCCTCCACACCTCATACACCCGTATCACCTTTACCCAAAAAGATGTAACCTAAAGCTAAATATATGCTACCCTCCCATAAGATAGTTAAACCAACCAAATCTTCCATCGCCATTTCTTCTACCTCATCCCTACCCAAACAGATACAACCAACACCTATGACCACACCACACACCAAAATAGTAACCTAACCTACTCCCCCTCTTGAAAAGACTCTTCCTCCATAGTCTTTACCCAAACCCACATTTACCTCCCATTGTGATCCATTAACAGGGTCCTACGCCAAAATCCTATCCAATCTCCTTGAAAATTCTCTCATCACATTACCCCCTCTTCGACCTTACGACCCACTCAAACCCAAACCAAAAGGGTTTGACGAAACCAAAATTTGTGCCTACCATCGTGTTCCAGGACATGACGTAGAGAACTATAAGGCCTTAAAAACTACTCTAATCCAATTATGTCCTCCCGAAGAAAATTTTGATGCCGATGATCTTCTTTATGAGGACCCCATTTCAACTTCACCAATTTCCACAGATCTTCTCCCGTTACCTACTCAAATACCAGGATTTCCACCCCCACAACTCTTTGATCCATCCCCGAGATTAGAGATTAACATGGTTCATATAAGAGAGTTGGCCAAACCACCACCAAAATTCTAATGCGCCCTACTCATTTCCCAAGGATCATATCCAATGCTAGGGTTTTGTCCCTCATGCCGCTATACCTTCCAAGACACACCCTCTTCATCGACCTCCCCTTAGATTAATATGATCAACATTGCCACCCATGCTCAGAAAGACAAGGGTAAGGAGAAAGCAACTGGCCCATCAACCAATCTTGTACGCAACATATCACCCACACCCATACCCAAAGTTATCATTTGTGGTCCTACATATCGTATTTCTGATGGGGTCACACATCACACAATGCTAAAGCAACTACACCAATCCCCCCTCAAAATGTCTTTATATGACCTCATCCAAACCTTAGATTCACATCGTCAAGCCTCATGGAGGTCCTTCAATCTATCGAAGTATTACCAAATGACCCCACACCTATATCCTCCATCATTACCCCTCACCACGTAGAATCTCTTACTAATTCTTTTCCTTCCTCTACACCTCCATCCACTCACCAAGTGGCCGCCCTCAGCTTTTCAGATGAAGATATCGCTCCCTTCCAATCTGATGATCTTGACCTGGCTCTTTTCATCTTCGTATTTATCAATAATATACGCATATGACACGTTATGATCGATGGTGGTGCTAGTATTAACATCATCTCCTCCCATACATACGACCAAATGAAAATACCTACCAATTACATGCATGGTAACCCTGTTATGTCGTGTTCCTTCAATGATGCCATGACCTCTACCCTAGGTACTATTGTTTTCCATTTCCGCGTAGGTCCCCACATTGTCTCAAAAAAAATTTATGTCCTCGAAGGGGAATTCCAGTATATCTTGCTACTTGGCCGACCTTGGATCTGTGCTATGGGTTTTTCCCCTTCAACTTAACATCAATGCCTCAAATTTGGACACGAGGGACATAATTACACCATCCCCACTAACCTCTCATCTTTTAAGATATGGAACATGCTATATTGACCCAATGATGTGCTTGTACCGGTCAAGGCATACACCACCGTCACCACTTCACCTTCACCCACAAGCCCATCAACCAGAATTTCCACTACTTCTGTTGTGTCTAACCTTGCTATCCCCAATGTAGTTGTAGCTAGTGCCACTATTTCCCATTCATCTAGCAAGCCATCCATACCCACTACCCACATACCAACTATTGATCCCTTAGAGGGTGTTTTTCAAAGCCTCACTCTTGGGGAATACCACCTATACAATATTGATACCTTCCTCACCCCACAAGAGTATGGTAATTTGCATCAACACCCCAGTTATGACATCCACATTGGTGACATTTTCCCTTATGGCCCTCCCCACCTTTACACCAACCTAACGTATGGGGTGCTTGATATAACCACCTATTAACTCGAACCTCCATCCCAAACCCAAAAAATTTCATCTGAACTACACTCCCTCACTAACTACCGCTTCGTTGACACTTTCCTCCACTGGTGCACGTGGAAAGGATTTGGCTTCAGTTTTTATGAACAAGGCCGCCACACTGTCATTTCCTGTACCTCTTGTAAACACAATGACCGTAGTGGAATTGGTTTTGATGCTTCATCCTCAAATAAGGTTCACATCAACCTTATCTAGGATGAGAAATCTTCCCCCTCTCATTCACCCACATTACCATCTTCACCCACGGATTCCATAGATTTTGAATATATTCCTCCTAACTTTTTTTTTTCCATAAATACAATTTCCCTGGGACCACTAACCTATCAATGCGATGGCGAGGCTCCCTCTTCTCTCACATTCATGTATCCTGACATGATCCATGATGATGTGCCTTCAATTAATGCCATTCACTATTAGGACGATGAGTCCATCCTCACCTACCTTGGTGCAGAAGACTCTTATATTCACTGATCATTACCCTTTGAGATGTAAACCATGTTGAATGAATCGACCATCAAAATCATCATTAATACTCAGGACAACCCGCACATTCTAAAGATCATCCAATCTTTAGATATTACTGAATAAGAAGCCTTCAACTCTTTCCTTCAGGACCATAGCAACACATTTGCCTAGTCCTATGCTGATTTGCATGGTATTGACCCAAAAATTGTAGTTCACAATATCGTAACCATTCCTGGTGCCAAACCCATCAAACAAAAGATACGGAAAATGCATCCTTGCATTTCTCCTTTTGTCAAAGAAGAGCTTCAACACCTTCTCTCGATTTCCTTCATTCTACCCATTGATTATCCCCAATAGATTTGTAACATTGTTCCTTTCATGAAAGTGACAGGGGGACTCTACATTTGCATAGATTTCCATGACCTCAACCTCACCTGTCCCAAAGACGATTTCCTACTACCAGGAATTGACCAACTAGTTGATCTCACCACTGGCCATGAAATATTATTGCTCATGGATGGTTTCTCGAACTACAATAAAATATTACTAGCTCCCAAGGATCAACACAAAACTACCTTCATCACCCCTTGGGGGAATTTCTACTATCGAGTCACGGTTTCAACCTCAAAACCGTTGGTGCTACATATCAGCAAGCCATGACTTACATCTTCCATGACATCATGCATTGCATATTGGAGGATTACGTAGATTATTTTCTTGCCAAATCCAAGAATCAAACCGAACACTTGCATGTTCTTAAAGTCATCTTTGACCACCTTATCATGTATTGTGTTCATCTTCAACCAAAAAAGTGCATCTTTGAAGTACTTTCCGGGAAACTCCTAAGTTTCATCGTTTCTTTGCATGGCATAGAAATCAATCCTACTAAATTCAAGGCTATCCTTGAAATACCACCATCCACTAATCTCTATCAACTTTGTATCCTAAAGGGAAAGTTGTAATTAATTTTTCATTTTATCACCTAGCTTTCCAACTATTGTCAACCATTCCATCATCTTCTCAAGAAAGATATTTCATTCAAATGGGATGATGAATACCATAAATCCTTTGAAGCCTTGAAACAATACGTCCTTTAACCATCAGTGCTTGTTCCTTGATCAGGGGATCAATTTCAGTGTCAAATGTTCCCTAAGCTTCCCTAAACCATGTCAGTATAGTAGATCCTTTAGAGAGGTTTCCAACAACTATAAGAACGTAAAAAATAGACACTATGAGCTCAAGATATATCCAATCAAAGTTTGGTCAATAGAACCATGGTGATGTGGACACATGCACAATTGGCTAAGTGGCTTAGTCAGCATCAGGCAAGTGGAAAAAGGATAAAAAATTCTAGCGTCAAATTTCATATTACTTTGTAATTATTTGTCACACATTATTTCCAAATGTCACACATTATGCCACAAATCACATATATTAATGTTCAAACATTAGTATTAAATCCACTATAATTCTCCTAACCACTTACCCACATAGCCACCAACCATATGCTAAGTCCACATGGAAGGGAGGAGGAGAAGCGGTTGTAGTGGAAGCTTCCACATGAGGAGAAAGAGGTGGGGGCGGTTATGCTCCAAGTGGTCCTTAGACCACTTGTAAACCTACATGGTAAAAGGATTTAAAGCCTAAACACTATCTCCTCCACAAAATGTTGGATATACCACTTAACCATATGCATCCACCATGGGATTTATCCCATTTAAAATACGTGCTAATCTTTTAAAAATGCATTTAAACATAGGATTAAAACGAAAGAGGCGGCATAGGAGAAGGAGGGGGGATTTGAACCCCTAACCTCATCAAAAAGAGGTAGGCAACCTTACCAACCCACTACCCTCATGGAATTGATATATATTAAGCTTACTTGTATTTGTAGAGAACAAGTGCTAGGTCTGTGTAAAAGCCATAAGGAGGCAATTCTTAGAAAATTCCATTTTTGAAGGCCTTGCACTCAAAATGGGAACTCGGAGTAAAAATGTGAAATGTAGGGAATTCTGAGACGATTCGAAAAATGTAAGATTTGATATATTTTTTTAGTTTTATCCTATTTTTGGAATATTTGAATACATTTTTTAATAGGGATCTACAAGACAGCTAGTTGGAAAACATGAATTTCAATGCACTTCTGGTCCGAAAAGTGACTTGGTGTAAACATGAAAAATGTTAAGAATTCAGAGATGATCTCAGATATATGATTTTTTTTCATATAATTTTTTTAAATAGCCATTTTTATGTGTTTTTATAACTTAGTTGTAAGGAGATCACATTGTGAAAACACTGTAGGAGCCACGGATTGTTCTTGGGACAGGTTTATGCTATTTTTCAGAGTTCTTGGGACATTGATCATCTCATTTGCAGGTTGTGATTCATTATTGGTTGTTTTTAAGAGTTATTATACTTACATTTCAATATTATTAGTGGATCGGTTCAATTCGAACACGGGGACATAGGAATTTCTGAACCCTGTAAACAATCTTGTTTGTTATCTGAGTGTTTTCAGTTTTCTAATTATTTATTTGTTACCCAAGTTTTATACACTTCTATGGAAGAATAATAATCATAATTTAATCAATTTTTTAATTTTAGAATACTTAAAATTGGTTAAGAAAATCACGATCTTTGGAAACTTTTAAAAGTGAAAAAAAATACAACACACGTTTTCAGATCATTCCTCCTAAGGATGACCAACACTTCTACCTATATATTTCTTTCACTGACCATTCTCTAGGTGCAATGCTTGCTCATCAAGATAACCAACACTGAGAGAAAGTGGTTTATTACATAAGTTGTACCCTTCTTGAATACTAATCTAGATATACCCATGCCAAAAAACATTTCCTAGCCTTAGTTTTCATCACCACCAAACTCCTCCATTACTTACTCAACCACAAAACCTTCATCATTACTAATACTAACCCATGACACTACATGTATGCCAAAACTTATCAAAATCAATGTGTCACATGTTGGCTTATGCTTCTAGCTGACCTCAATCTATAATTCATCCATCAAAATTCCATCAAGGGTCAGACTATCACCGACCAATTGGATGAGGCACCTATTTCCAGGAATCAACCCTCTAACTTTGACTTTCCAGATGAGTCTATAGCTACCCTTTCCCTGGATGAACCCACTTACCAAATGAAATTCTTCTTCGATGGCTCCAAGTGTTAACGTGGGCGTGAGGATGGTGTTATCATCATTTTTCTTAATAGTGAACCTATGCCTTTGTCTTTTAAACTCGATTTTGATTATACAAACAATATTGCTGAATATGAAGCACTCATATTGGGTTTCCAGGATGCTTATGCCTTAGATTTTAAGTCAATCAACATCTTTGGTGATTCTCAGTTGGTCATAAACCAAGTCAACAATATATACCAGTATCGTAAAGAGATACTTCAAACGTATAAGCATCACATGGACATACTTTTTACCACCTTTGACTGCTACACACTTCAAACCACCCCACGTTATACTAATAAATTTGTAGATACCATTTCCTGCTTGGCTTCTTAGATACCTGCTTCACCCACTGACTCTAAAATCTTTGTCACCATACAAGGACTACAATCACCCTTTTATTTACCTCATGAAGTTTACTCTATCAGAACTACTTCCCCTGACCCACGTGACCTTTGGTATAAGAAATATGTAGATTATCTTTCCCTTTCCATTTTTCCTACTGATCTCACTCGTAATAGACAACATGCCTTTCTTAAAAGTGTCTCCCATTATGTCATCATGGGTGGACTTCTTTACAAACATGGTTTCGACAACATTCTCTTGTGATGCCTTACAATTTCTGAAATTCCCTACACCATTAAGGAAGTCCATGATGGAATTTGTGGAAGTCACTTTAGTAGTCTTGTTGTCGCAAAACACATTCTTTTCCTAGGCTATTATTGGCCAAACCTAAATCGTGACTGTTGTGATTATGTCAAACACTGTGTGAAATACCAGCAACATGCTAATCTCCATCACACCCCTAGTCATGCCTTACAGGTCATGTGAGACCTTTGGCCTTTTTCTCAATGGGGTTTGGATCTTGTCAGTGAGATCAATCCCCATTCTTCACAATGCCACAAATGGATCATAATGGCTATTGTATAGTACACTAAATGGGTAGAAGCCATTCCCCTCATTTCCACCAAAGCCGAGAAAATATGTGAATTCATCAACCATCACATCATTTTTCATTTTGGTTTCCCTCACCACATTATCATTGATAACGAAAAATAATTCAAAAAAAAAACCCTACGTAAACTATGTGATGATTTTGGCATCCAAATTAGTTTCTCATCACCTTATTACCCGTAAACCAATGGTTAAGCTGAATCAACCATTAAAACCTTAAAAAAATTCTTATGAAGGTAGTCAAAATTATTGGGAAATATTGGCATACGCACATTCCTTTCGCCTTGTGGGCTTATCACACAAGTATTCGCACTTCGACTGTTACCACCCCTTTTTCTCTAGTCTACTATACTAAGGCTATCTTACCTCTTGAAGTTTAAATTCCATCCCTCGACATCTTACTACAAGACATGCTCAACGATGATGAATTTCGCCAGGATCATTTGACACAACTTGAATTTTTAGATGAGCATTGTCTCAATGCTCTTGAACATCTCCAAATCTACTAAGAATGTATCAAACGTGCCTATGAAAAACATGTTCACGAATGAACCTTTTAGGTTGGTGACCTCATCGTGAAGGAAAATCAACATGTAACCAAAGAGGAGAAAAGTAAATGGGGAAAATTTTCTCCTAATTGGTTTGGACCCTATATCGTCACCCATGCCTATGGATTAGGTGCTTATCATTTGTCTTCACTCAAAGGTAAACCCAAACCTGAGCCCCTTAATGCCTTACATCTTCGACCATTCTATTGTTGGTATCAAGTCCTATATCACTTTCTCTCAATTGATCACTCGTCCCTTGAGCATTATTCACTTTCCATATTACCTACTGAGAGGATCCATGACTAAACAAGAATCATGTGATTACCCGTCACCTTTTAGCCTTGTCTTCAATATGAGTACCATGATAGTTAATCTTTATGTGCTACGGTCTTGTCTTTTAAAAAATAATCTAATAATCCTCTATATTCTTGTCCATGACTTAAATGTCTAAATACAAAAAGGGATACCAATTCTTGAGTCAAACTTCCAGAAAAAGATGACTCCCTCAAAAGGGAAATCTCTTCTTCATATGTCACTGCTATAAAATAGACCACTCCCTTAAAGGACATCTATATCAAGTTATTTCACAAATTCAATATAAATATTATGAAGCTTCTCGTATCAATTAGCTTCACGAAGACCTAAAGGAGATAATATACCCATCCCTTATATACTTCCTACATCGATCATTCTATTAAAAAAACACGTTGTCATACACTAAGTTAAAATAAACCTCCTATTCTCACCTCATTTACCTTCTTATCCTAATTCCCTCTCTAATCAAGGGACTCGCCACAACCACGGAATTTCATTATCATGTGACTTTTCTTCACCCTTAAAAAATTCCATTATGCAAGGCCTGTAGGGTCTTATGTTCATAAGCCCATCTGGGGTATGGTAGACTTAGTAGGGTTATTATCAATTAAGAAACTCTTTTACCACCTCTTACCATTCACCTTCCTAATTACTTATTGATTATCCTATAAAGGACCATATCCTTGACACCTGTATTTTAAAATCACTCAACCATGCCTACCACCTAAACTCAATCATGCATATGACCTACATCACCCATGCCTAGCACCTATCAACCTATTATGCTATTTTACCCTAATCTTCCCTAGCTTATGGCAGAACTACATCGGCCTGAGGTCCCTTTTCACTAGGACTATGTAGGCAGAACTTCGAGGGCATGGGGTTCTTTGAGGTTTATTTGGCCACTCTCTACCCTAACCAATTCCCTCTTTCCCTTTTCTATTCACATTCTACCATAGTTAGTTTCCTTTTATATCAATAATTAGAAATTAAATAACACAAACAACAATTTCTTAAACTCTTTACCATCATAACTTACACATTAATTTCATCTTTTCTACCATTTCTTTACCATTATCATACACTTTCCTACAAAACATCTTAACACGATTCACATTATCATTAATTACACAAATTAATGAATTAGAAACTCAACCATACCTAACCAACTTGAATCAACCATGCCTAAACCAAACCTAACTCAACAATTCCTACAACCTAAACTCAATCATGCCTAAGTCAACCTGACTCCATCCATGCCTAAACAAGACTTGACTCAATCCATGCCTATGACTTGACTCAATCTATGCCTATGACCTGACTCCATCATGCTTGAACTGACCTGAATTCACCATGCCTATATGAACTTGACTATATCATGCCTAATCCACTTGATTTCTACCTATATATATATATATATATATATATATATAACAATGAAAATTAAAACATGTACACCATCCATACTATAAAACACCATCATCTATAAATCAGATAGTCTGTGTAAAAATACATGTGCACATAGATACAAATAATAATCACAATCCCTCAAAATATCTCATATACAGCCTCGCCATCTTCATCACATAGGCCGGTATATGATCAATAAAAAAAACTCTCATCTACATCCTCACATCTTCAGCATGCAGGTCGGTATACATATCAAAAATATGTCAAAACAATGAATACACTGATAATAAATGATGATTAATCATCACCCCACCTAATATCCATCCTTGTCTCATCATTCTCCTCCATCTCCCCTCCAGTGGGATGCCCTACCAATGTCTCTCCACCTCACCCTGATCCGTCCTCTGATGGTCCCTTGCCTAGAACTAGCCTCTGTGAACTGGTGGCCTCACCATGACCCTGTCTCAGGGCTCGATGGCTCCCTGTTCTCTCTACACTATGGGTACGTGATCTGGTCCTCTCACTCGAGGCCTATTGTGCTCTATACTCCCCATAGGATAGAAAATCTATCCATGTGGCCATCAAAAAGTCCTAATAATAATAATCCTCTCTTAAGGCATCTCTCAACTAGCCTATCAGTACTATCTGTGGTGGTGCCATTGGCCTCAACCCCTGTACTTGTCTCTCGAGACCCTGTCCCACTAGTACCGGTAAAGAGGGACCATATCCCTGTGCCTGTGCCTGTCCTGAGGGACCATGTCTCACTCCTTCCTGTATCTGGGCTTGAAGATTCGTAACCTATGCCTGTGTAGTGGCCAAGTGGCCCTATCCCTAAAACCTATGATATACACCTATAGGGCGGCCACCAGTACCCCATCTCCATCTCCATCTCCACCCTGTGCGGGTACCTGTCCCTATACTACTGGGCCTGTAGAGTGGCCACATGTTCCTAAAAAATAGTAACGTATGTGCCTCTGACCCTGTCAACTTCCCCTGCACTATACCCAACTGTGTAATCAGGGTCACCACCTACCCCTCCAGGGCATCCCTCTGTACTGTGATGGTGGCTAAATTTGGCTGCCCTGATCTTGGTGGTACTGCTTGTAAGTGTGTAGCCTACCACTGTCTGTATCTATCTATAAACCCGACATCATCAATCCACTGGTCTCTCACCTGCTTCTCTTACCCTGTCAGCACTATCAGTTATGGTAGAGGCAGAGGCCTCTCCATGTCATCCCTCCTGTACTGTGGGAAAGGTGGTAGTATATCCTGAAGCATCCTGAACTTACCTCTAACCCTGTCCACAGGTATCATCTTGTGCTCTCCTGCACATCACCCCTCTATCCACCAGAGAATCTATAGCTCATGTATCTCCTCTACCATCCTCTCATATGATGGAAAACCCACATAGGGCCTCCCAATGATGTCCATGCTAGACAACCCCTCTAGAAATCACCTATAATAGGCTACATCATGTGTAGCTCTAGTTGCTTGGTGCTCCCCAATTGTACAGGCACCCATCACCTATAACCCTCCTGAAAAAAACCTAGCTCAAATGCATCATCCCGGAGCATACCTACTGGATGCACACAGCATACAATGTGCTCATACTCCCAACAATGAAGTAGGAAAGTGCAACACAGGCTAAACCTCCGTAGCCGCCCATAAGCCCATAGCTCTCTGTATAACTATACTAGGAATGCTGGCCACCCATGTAAAATGGGTCCTGTCCTCCACCATGTCATGCAGAACCCCCATCAATGATCATGGGAATCTCCCACCCTCTACATCCAGTAGTGCAAAGTCTAACAAACTACCTCCATCAGCAAAACAATCAGGCCTCATGTCCTCTGGATGGGCCTGATAAGTATCTCCATAGCTCATACTAGTGCTATGGAACCTCATCTCCACCAGCCCCTCACAAAACACGATCAACATCAACTCCACAGAGGCCTCTAAGGAGATAGAATACACATGTGTCCCCACTATCAGTAGGTGTAAGATCTTGTACACATCCTCCAGGGTGACTGTGATCTCACCCGTCAGCAAATGGAAGGTATTAGTCATTGAGTGCCATCTGTCGATGAGAGTGACCATCAAACTCATCTACCTTACTACGTGCTGGTAGCGTCTGACCCTAATCAAGCCAACCTCTGCTACATGGTTCCAGTCATCTTCTGTCACACTAGCTTGTACCTCCATGAGCAAGGGAGGTACCCTATCTCTCATCTGTAGCTAGTCCTTGGCCTAAATTCAACCAATCACACAAATTATTAAACACTTGACTTTACCCAACATTGACCTTCAATCCTTTTCCCACCCGCTATCTATTTTACCCACTTTTCCTAACCTTTCCCTCTTACCCCTCCTAGACCTCTTATCCATGCTTTCTCCCATCAACAACATCTTCGGTTACTCCTAACTATCTACCTGTACCCCATACCCTAGGAATCTTTTGGGACCCTCTCATCTCTGAATAGTATGGTTACCCCTGAGTGACCAAAGTTTCTCTTAAACGGCATTGGTCGACCATACCTTGACCAATACTCGGTCACTATTCCAACGTCGGCCCCCAAGCCCGAAAGTCAGTGTCCCATTTTATCCCCCCATTTATTTCCTAAAAATTTCCCCTACACACCTACCCGATTCCTACCTTAAATTACTCCCCATCCCCATTTTTCCTCTACCTATGACCTTTCCACCCCTATTCGTCCCTCAAATAATTCAACCACACATTTCAAATTCTCTTCCCTACCCAAAATCTGACCTACCCATTCCCCTCTTCTTATATCAAATAAAAATGAATGGATTAGATCTTATCTCATCTCAATGCCATTAGAGAGGTGGCACATCTAGCCATTATGTCGGTGGTCCACCTGAACCTTCTCCCACCTCTACCATGTCTAATCACCAAATCCAATCCTCCTAACCTCCACCCAATCACAATCGATCCCCCTGTGCTCATGGACCCGTCTACCTGGCTCCTCTAACCAACCAGATCTCTCCACCTCAGTAGGATATTGCCTCTCATCCTTTCCTCCTGACAAAGCACAACTCGTTCAGAACTCTGTCATTTTCACAAAAGCCAAAACATACAAATGAATCCATATTATATGGATTTTTTATTTTTATATACCCACTTCGACCTGACCGACATCAGTGGTTATAACCTAAACCAACATTGGTCATATGCCCTAGAGCACCGTGGTTGGTTATACCCAAACCGACATTTGTCCTATCTGCCCTAATAACTCGTGATCAGCTTACCTAGACCATCACCGGTTAAGTATGACTAACATCGATTACCTGTCATACTCTTTCCCATACCCTTTCCCCATTTCTAACCAACACTTAACTAAACCAGCCACCGTTTGATGCCTTACCCACCCTTATTATAACTAACCTCCATGCCTACCTTCCCTATACCTATCCTTAATTGCATTTTGGGACTTGTTATTTTACCCATACCTCGGTCCTACCCATGTCGTGACCTAGCTACTTGGACCTGGAACATTGTTAGTGACCTATGAACTCATGTGCTCGCTATACCTTGCGACACTATTACCCATGTTGTTTGACCTAATGACCTTATTTTGCCTATTTTCTATGTCATTTATCCTGACCTTACCTTTGGTGTACCAGAAACATACCTAAACATTCATGCACCTGATCTTGCAAAGTTATTCCACACCATATCTTATACCTTGGATACCAAAATCACCTCAACCTTGTTTAGATAAACCTATCGACCTTGGACGATGTAGAGTTTGCATGCTCTTCAACCTGGTACCATGCCACAGTTTATACAGTGTGCATGCATTTTACTGTTGCTACCTTTGACTTTAGCCCATTACCTAGTATTACCTAGATTGGACCTCTACCCAATTACCCCCATTTTCCACCTTCCTCTTCATCACATCCACCTTTTATCAAACCACTCACTGATTCTATCTTCTACCTCATCAGTTCCTAGTTTGAGGGGGATCACCTTCACCCACACATGGGGCAACCACATCTTATTTTTGTTCAGCGTCACTTACCAATACAAGCTACGCAACAAAAAGGGGCAAAATGTAGACACAAAAATTGGGTCACACTCCCCTTGGTCCCTTATCAAATAACCAGCTCAAGCATACTCATCTAACCATGGCCCCTTCCACCCCACATCACCTTTAATTTAATTTAATTAATATATATCCTCACAATATTTAATATCTAATTACCTTAATTTCTACCCCACCACCTCACCTAGACACCTCATCCAACCACCTCACCCTAGACCTATTCTTGGCATGTTTCCATAACCAACAATAACTAAGTCTTACTTGCCTTAATGAGCTAAGATTTGGTCTAACCCTAAAATCAATCCCTAAAATCTCTCTAACCACATTCCCTCTCATTAGAAGGGAATTTTCTATTCTAATCCGCGAGAATAAATGAACTGGGCCAAAAGAAATAAGAAAGATCTACCCATTTTAGTAAACCTAGGGAATCCTACCTTAACCAATGCCGGTCACCCTTAAATCGATTTTGGTCAACCTGGAACCAGTGTCGATTACCATTTATTCACCTAAACAACCTTGTTTTTGGGTTGACACATTTTAAGAGAAAGGAAATGAGATTAGAGCTACATGCAAGTGAAACCAACATCCTTTCATGAATCCAAACATCTAGAGCCATCACCAGGAAATATATTGAAGCATTTCACTCACAAAATCATTCTAGGAACCACATCTATGACATCAAACACTATTCTTCTGATCAACAACAACCTCCATTCATCCATCAAAATCTACATCACAGTAAGTACATCTCTACCAGCATTGTCTATTTTAGCATAGTTAACTTTTGTCATTCCTATCATTAGTTTATACTTTGCATGTTCATTCCTCCATTTCTTATTAGCTTGTAATCCTACCATTTCCCTTACCCACAACACCAAATTTCCATTCTGACCTAATATCCATTTCTTAGTATACCTGAGATCTCCACATACCTTCTCATCCACTCTCCCAGCCTCATTTGACCTCATATCAGCCCCTACCATTTGATCTATTCAAGTTTATTTTACATAGACCATACCAACCCTAGTTACCCACAATTGTCGTCGATTATACCTAAACTGGCATTGGTCATACCTGACTGACATCGGTCTCTGTGTTTTATACCTTGACCAAGAACAGACGTAACAATCATCTCACCAGTTGACCTAACAACCTAGAATCTGATCCTGACCAGTTTCAGTAACCTAACAACTACTTATTATTTATATTTGACTATAACCTAGCCTATTATATTAGATTTTCTTATTGTATTTGAATGAGATACCTAAATCATATTAACTACAGTATGACTTTGTTTATTTCTCACATTAATTTTTTTTAAATAGTGGATTGGCAACCATCTAGGGGGTATCACACTTCCCAGATCTAGCACATGCTAGGTAGTTCATTATCATATATCAGTTAACTATCTTTTTTTGGTCTTGTTTTCTATTCTAGGTAGTTCCTCCTAGCCAAAAGGAAGCTCTCACATTCAGCTGTGGATCAAGAAGTCAGAATGTGCACAAAAACCATCAACCGACCAACATTTAATTACCCTTGTCTGTTTCGTCATTCAAAAAGGTAAAGAAAATGGTGAAACAATCACGAATTATTATTTATATTAAAATAAAATCATAATGAATTAATGTCTTCAAAAATGGTCAACAAGATACAATCAAGAGCTACAAATAAAATCAACCTTGTCTCATGAATATATATGAAGATATACTTCTTTTAAAATGCATTCAACTCAATATTAGACATGAAAATACTTTAGAAACCTACAATCACATCAATCATGCTATGAAACTAGCATTCAAACACAATAATTCAAATTTTCCTTCCTTCAACTCGCCATCAAAGAAACATCACCATATTTTCTTTGCTCAAATCCTCCTCATGAAAAAAACCCATATACTAACCTAAAACTAAATTCCATGGGTTTTGGAATAAGCCCAAGGGGATATTATTTACAGAAAAGGTTTCTTCGAAATAAGATAAAAGGGGTTCCAAAATATTAGCAACAATATGCCCATAAAAACACTTTTATAGCCTCTCTATGATTTAAAATAAAATTCAAACATTTTCCATCCTTATGCAATACCAATACATCTAAAAAAAATCCCATATACTTTTTTATAACAGATAAAAGTTACCTATATGGGATAGCCTAGATAAAACCCTTCTTTCATGCATGATACATGGTCGAAATTATAAAGAACCAATCATATTATTTTGTTTAATGTTCCTAATGGCTCATTGCCTTCACAATAACACTAGTTTCTAGCTCCATGTCTTCACCTTTTGGCTTCAAGGTCACCCAAAAAAACCTCAAATATGGCATGTGACTAGTATAAGGAAATGGAAGGACCTATAAAACACCCCTAAATAAGTTATATATCATGAAACATCCATTGGTTCAAACCACAACAACATTCTCCTTCACCAAATAAAACTTCCCAAATATGCATTTTCAAAATCCATTTGGTTTACAACATTCCTGACACATTAAAGACATAAAAATGGATTCATTGGATAAAAATGTCATACTTATTCACATTTTAGGTGATAGCAAGAATCACCCAATCCATTGCATGCACTAATGAACTCAATCTTTCAGAAAAAATAGTTGTCCTAAAAATCTAAAAATCTTCTTGTCCACAGATTGACCTTGAAACCATATCAAAAATTCATTGTCAAGAATAAATCCTTATGACAGGGGAATTTTTTTTTAATTCACTTTACAAAAAAACTTGAATCACCTCCTAACTCCTATTGTAGTTCCGACAATGTCCATTTTATTGAGGAGAACTTCTAACTACACAAAAAATGCCATTTAACCAATTAACCAAAGTGAAACATACTTGACCATTTATCATCATGAACATGACTTGTAACCTCTTTTAACATCAATAAAAACACACATAAATCACACAATGGTAATTTATTTTACATCTCCTTTGGATAACCTTGTCTCAAACTAAATTTCTTCAGAAACCAACATATTTGAGTGGGGTGCACTCATCATCACAACCTCTACTATACCTTTCTGAAAATATAGAGGAGTCCTCTACATTTTCCAATCATCATCCAGGAACTAGCAATAAAAATTATTCACTTAGGAAGAAAATCTCACAAAATTCTTTCAAGTTAGGGTTTCAAACTCATAACAAGTCGTTTACGTTATTAAAATTCGTTCATAAAAATGTGACAATGAAATGACCTCATTATTTTTTTAAAACCTTAAAAACTCAATGTATAAACATCCTTGAAATCCAAATTTTCCTATCCAAATCACAAAATTTAGGGTGAGCATCAGAAGAACCAATTCGAGCTTGAATTAACATTGTTCTTGACCATGTTTCACAAAAATTGACATATCTTACAAAATTTCAATCATGGAAACTTGAAATGTTTCCCAAAGCACAGGGACAAACCATAATAATATCCTCAATAATCATAATTACATAAGCACCTCTCAATATTTCTATCCATTGAGACTTACATAGCTATCCCTTAAGGTTTTACACTATTAAGGCTAGGGTCAACTGAAAGAACACTATAACTTGTCCACTCTGAATGGTCCTAACATTCCTAATACATCATGATAAAAATAAATACATGCATCAATGATCTCATACAACTCTACATCTTAATCGCATACCTCCTAACATCCATACCTACTCTAAATGAGCACGTGAAACATAGTCACTAACCTATATATACATATTGAAGCTCATATGAGTGCCCAAGCACTATAAAAACATGCTCTCCATCATTCCAACATGCTTCTAAAACAACCAAGAATCTCCAACCTTCATGCACCATCACCTAGGCTAGTTAGGTTACCTAAATAGACTTGTAAGAGCGAGTAATCCTCACCAAAATAATGGATATCATCATAACCACATATAAACCATCATGTTATCATAATCCTCGGCATGTCCTAACCCTACTCCATCATCTATTTTTTCATTAAGATGTTTTGCATCAATGAAAGCACTTATGTAGTAGCATGCCAACAATATCCCCCTTGGTCATTGATTAAAAACCACCTGAACTTCTCCCTCTTTTTAAATTAATGGAAAAGGATACTTGTACCTACATATTCTTCATCTTCCTTAGCTTAATAGGATCATCTTTTGGTTGGAAACATCAACAAAATATCTCTTTCAAGCTTAATAACTTGAAATATCTATTAAAAAAATAAGTTTTAACAACTTCCAAGCATATAAACACCAAGCTCCCCCTTGGAATAGAATGTATACCATCTAATATTTCCAATATATCATATTACCTCTGATTTGGGCTAAAACAATATCATCCATAATATAAACATGTAAAACCTAGTCATTTCTCACCATAACTGTCGGTGTGTGTATTTTCCACATCATTAGGTGAGTCATCTCACTTAGGTGAGATCGTAGGTCCACGTGTCATTTAGGGGTTATTATGAGATTCCCTTACGCATTAGTGTGTCAACGCGTTAGTGCGTCATATGTGTCACTGGGAGTTACACTTCTATTCTAGGAATGTAACTCCCTCGCTCTACTCGAGTTGTCATGATTGCAGCACTGGGGGTTACTCAGCACCTCCTATATGTACACATCTTTTGATCTATGAGATAGAGGAGAGTTTTATGGCTTAACCAGGTTTTGTCCATTTTTTGAATCTTTGCATGCACATTCGGTTGATGCTCGCTCCTCCCAAGATCTCTTCACATTGTTGTTCGCACGTCCATTGATGTGCATGTCATTCCTCGTGATCCTCTCTTGCGGGTTTTTAAACCCTCTTTCATGGTATCAGAGCAAATCTTGTGGATATTTGCACTCGGCATTTCTGTGCATGTTTTCTAGCTTTTGGTGTGATATTTAGATCTCTTTCAGCATGTGTCGTAATGGATATTCCATTGTGTTCTTCAGTGCATTGATTCAGACATTTTTACCTCTGTTCGGTTCTTGAGTGTTCATGTTGGCTTGTTCATGGTTTCGAGTTTAGTGGTTATTGGTCTTCGACCATTCACTACAGCTCTTCATGTCCGTGCATCGGCTTCTTGCTCATGTTGCATTTGTTGGTGTTTGGTTTTCATGGTTTTGGCTTTACAAAGGTTGTTATTCTAGGCTTCTCTGTATTTCTCAAGCCTGAAACCTTACTGAATCTGTTGGCCGACTTCCCTAGCTCTTATTTTGTGCTATACTTGCCTTTGTTTAAGGGACTTGTGCATGGTTTGTGGTTTGATCATCAGTGCATTGGAAAGCAGATTGAATCATGTGGGCATGGACTAGTTTGGTAGCTGCTAAGGCTCTATTGGTGAGGCATGACTGTAAGAGGGAGTGATAAGCTGAGGAGCCTATATGCCCTTCCATGGCCTGAAAAATGTCTACACTTTATTTCAAAAGACTTTACTGACATGTCATAGTCACGCACATCATTATTTTTCTGGTTCCATGCACTCAAAGTCATGCCCTCAAACATCATGCATTTCAAACCAGTGTAATAGAAGTGAAAACGTATCATATATAGACTATGCATTGTTCTACCACTTCCATTCTCCTGTTTGTGAGCACTACTCCATGCAGAACACGTGGCCCTTCTTTGCAACCATAATATAACCTTGTCAGACATTTTTTTTGGAGATCTTAAGCTGCTACCAAATCTGCACAGCCATCATCTCCAGTTCAACTCATTTTTTTTGGCTTGGTTATTCATGGTTGAAAAGAAAAGGGCATAGTGTTAAATTTGTGTTGTTCTTGGTTCACGAGGATTCATTTTAAGATCCTTGTGTTCGGTGTTATTTGCACATAGAATTTGGTTCAGACTCTTGCTTAGACGCAACCAACAACTCCAACGGCTCCATTCCCAACATCTCAGCCGTTTTGGTGTTTTTAGCGGTTTTGGTGTTTTTTGGGGTCTTCAATATGATTTTCCAGCTCTCCAGCACATGGATAATGGCCACTCCAGTGACCACGAACTCCAGGCAGTTTCCTTGCACCACGTGGACACCACAACCAGACTTACAGACTGTTGCCCTTCTCTACAAAAAAACTATATATTTTTTGTTTTGCTACAAGTTGGAAAACATTTTGACTCCTCATTTAGTATTCCAACATGGGACCCTCCTCTCCATCAGCCCTTTTTTTTAATTTTTTATGGGTTAAAACAAAACATTCATTCATTCATGGCATGTAATTGAGTTTTAGGTTATTTTTGGCTTGTAATTGAATCCCCTCATACGAGTGTCGAAGACGGAGGGTGAGGTCTGGGGTTGGCAAGTGGCTAACCCCCCCTCATAGTCAAAATAAACCCCTGCTAAAATTTGATGCCATTTCTAAATAGTACTCACACGACAACATTTACACCCATTTAGTGCACTTTTTTAATGTGTTTGCAGTATCTAGTGTATTTTTCCATTAGTTGCGGGAATCATTTTAACGTGATAACTTTTGACTCGCTGCTTATTTCTAAGCGCTTATTTGGTCAAAGTTGCATGATTTTTCACACATTACGTGATGGGATTATTAGTTTTGTAAACTCACTACTTTTATAAAGAGCCACATTCTGGGGGGGTTGCTTGTACTCTTGGGCCTACACACACAGACGCATTATCGATCGAGTCCGACATCTTGCTTTTATGCATCTTACATTTTTTCATCATGGAGAGTGCTATTTCCAGATGTGAGCATCGTAGGATCACCTTATAGCCTCCTCCACTTCTCACCAGGAGAGAGACCTATTCAGTGTGGCATACTTCCACGAAATGTTACTTCACCCACGAGGGTCTTTTACCCTTCTTGCTTGGGCCAGTTCCTGCACCCACTGATCATCGTCATCTAGAGGACTTCCTCGACACTTGTGACCATGTATTTGGTCACATGATGATGCATGTCTCTCGTTCTCTCTTGTTTCACGTGGAAGACTCAAATCCACCTCACCATGTCTAGAACATTCTTCAGTCCTTCTATAGAGACCCTTCACATACTGCTGCCATTGTTGCTACTGCTGATTCAGTTGTCTCCTCCATTTCTTCGTGTGATGATAGTTCCACTGACATAGGCTCACTTGGTTCTACTTCTAATGATGATAATTCTACATCTAGTTCTGATGTTGAGAGTACTATAGAGGACTCTTCTCCTCTTTCTCTCACTATTCCAAAGAGTGTTGACACTTCCCACATCTCATCAGATATTGAGCAGTTCCCTTCTCATTCTCATATAGTCATCACACCTGGCTCCTTTACACTTCCAGTGTGTGAGGCCCTTTTCACTCCTCTACCTTCATTGGATGACTCATACCTATCTGGCATCGCTCTTTTGTTTGTTGAGCCCCCTCATTGGGACGAGTATCTTCCTGACCTTAGTTATCTTTTCACAGAGTCTACTTGTGATGCTCTACAGGTCCGTCATCCATCTACAGGTGTTTCAGAGGAGTTCATCATCTCTATTGTTGGGAGTGCCCCTTCCAGGAATCATGTCACTTCCACATTTCTAGAGACCTTCATTGATCCACCCTTACCTGTGGATCCCTTTTCTATTTTGGAGGATGTTTTGTTCCCTTCACATCACTTGGACATCCTTTCTACGGGTGTTCCTCTTTTTTACTCTGACAGTTCTACGCACATGGCATTACCTTCGGTTCCTTGGCACTAACTCGCTAGACCTATGTCACACTTTCGTGCACCAGACTCAGAGTTCTTTGTGTTGCTTCCTTCAGTTTCCTTTGTGGAGTGGGTAGACTTCCAGCACGTCATTTCTATCCTTCCTAAGGGCAAGCACATATTTCATTGTGGGTTGTTCTTCTTCAGTCTAGAGGCAGAGGACCTTGTCATTGACATTCTTCTGGGAGACTTCCTACAGTTACAGAGTTCAAATCCGTCCATGGCATCTTTTGCATTCCTCTTGTCTCCCTCTTCTTCTCTCTTCTTCTTCTTTATGAGAGATTGCCTCTTTTTACATGGGTACCTTTTCAGGGTCGTCTATGTCTGGGATCCATATTTGGCATCTTTCTTAGATTAGAGAGTGTTTTGTTCTCTTGTGGTGGATGTTTTTCCCACTGGCTTTTCCTTCACTGTTTGGGACCTCTTTCTTATGCATGGGTACCTCATCAAGCTTTGTGCTGGGACCCATTTCTCATTTCTAATCTGCCACCTCATCCTAAGTTACGATGAAGGGGGGTGTTAGTGTGTGTATTTTCCACATCATTAGCTGAGTCATCTCACTTAGGTGAGATCATAGGTCCACGTGTCATTTAGGGGTCATTATGAGATTCCCTTATGCGTCAGTGCATCATCACGTCAGTGCGTCAGCACGTCAGTGCGTCATTGGGAGTTACACTTATATTCTAGGAATGTAACTCCCCCTCTCTACTTGAGTTGTCATGATTGCAGCACTGGGGGTTACTTAACACCTCCTATATGTACACGTCTTTTGATCTATGAGATAGAGGAGATTTTTATGGCTTAACTAGATTTTTCCTGTTTATCAAATCTTTGCATGCACATTCGGTTGATGCTCGCTCCTCCCGAGATCTCTTCACACTGCCATTCACACGTCCATTGATATGCACATCATCCCTCATGATCCTCACTTGCAGGTTTTCAAACCCTCTTTCAATAACTACGTTTTGAATTTCAAAATACCATTGTAGCAGAACTCTACTTAAAGCATACCACAAGTGAATCATACCAACAATGATGTACATGAGTTAAAACATAATAATTTCCTTCATTTTAGGATTACTCTTCTTTTCAAGTCATAATATTGTTTTAAAATTCTCATCTCTCAGTCTACTTATCACATAAGGATTGAGATCCCTAATATGGGCCTTCAATGCATTTAGAACCACTTTCACACATCCCTATAAGTAAAATCATCCTATGACCCAACTTTCCATCACTCCCCCTAAGATAGAACCATATCATACTAGTGGAAGACACATAAATTTGAATCTTATCCTTTCTTAGAGCCCTTAAGGATAACTCAAATAGTTAGGCACTTCCCTAAAACAACTTTTTAGTTTCTCTAGCCATATTTTGATGGGATAATGTAATAGTTGATCCTAACTAGTTTGATTTTGGAGAAAACAACCACATCTTACCTTGCATATATTTATCCCATATAGAACATCCTCTAGAGGTGAAACCACATATTCCCACTAACTAATTTGAACCATACACATTACTTATAGCTGTAACATTATCTCTATTATATTATAGAATCTTTTCAAATTGAATGAGGGGAGTGAATCATCTTCTTGACACAATCATAATTAGTACACCAATTCATTAGCATTTTATACTATCTCATAATCTTTCACATCCATATAATAAAACCAAGACATCATACACCCTTCAAAAGATACAACCACCATACCTAAGGAAACTTTATACTATGCCTCTTGAACAATGACCATACTTGTATCATGTCATTAGCCCCATTAAGAAAAATATAAGACAAACTAATCTTATCCACACTTGAGATCACCCACCTTGCATTTTTAAGACCTCTAGACATTTTTACTAGTGTATAATCATCCTCTCTAATATTTAGATCCATAAAGAAAATAATATAAACAAATGTTTCATACCTCAGTCACCTATAGTTACTCAATTTTAACAGTGACTTTAGTCACCAATAAAACTTGTCAAAATTGTGATAATATCCATTAAAATCCTTCTAGAACAACTAGATAAGCACAAGAACATTTCCATATACCTTATACTTGTAGACATTTACTTGTTCTTTCCCCCATGACATGCAATTTTGGGGCTAAATTGATGATTTATAGTCATATCATAGTCTACAAGGTTACATATTTTCCTCTTTTGAGATGATATTTATTCATAGACCCTATAGATTAGTAGAGAAAATCAATCACACCATGGGTGGAATCACTAAACCTTATTTTCTTGTAGAAGCATAAAATCTACCACACACATATTCTACACATGTAGCTTGCAAAATTTCTCTATAGATGATACAATAACAACTCATGAAGTGTTAAACATGCATTTCTCAATTTGAGGAGTTTTTTTCAATTTCCATATTTTCACTCGTAGACCTATCATAGAATGAGATATTTGTATTTAGACCCATAACAATACATAATACCCAAAAAATAGTCTGTTTAAGACATTCAATATTATCTAATAATGTTGAAGGGCCCTTCTATATGTTACACATATTATCCTTCTACAAATTTCAATCAAAATCTCTTCCCATACACTTCTTATGCTTCTTGTCATGGATAACTTCAACTTGTGAACAATTATCATCCATAGAGGGATGCATTTTGATCTTGATCTCTACCATTTAACTCCCTTTGAATTTGATTATCGATTGTGTTATCTCATTTTAGTGATTCTAGCTAAAATTAAGATAACCATAGATTTTTTTTGGAAAAATCTCCTAAAATGCCCTTTTGAGGAGATTTTCAGGTTTTTGGGTTTCAACAACACAAAAACATGTTTTTTACATGCTATACGCAAATTGTTTCTTGAAACCTGAAACATGAAATAAGTTAGTATTTTAGGTTTTCAGAACTCATGAACATCAGAACATGACTTGCAAAAAGCATGCTACATGTCACTTGACTTCCGAAACCTGAAACCCGATATGTTCCTTTGTGTCAAGTTTTCGGAACCTTGGAACATCCAAACATCTCATGTTTCATGTCATCTGTTTCCTGAAACCTGAAACCTGAATTGATAGCTAATCCTTTGTATCAGGTTTTCGGGCACTCCAAGCATGATGACATGGCATTAAATCTGAGTTGTCAGGTAGTTGGCACATGTGTCAGGTGAAGTGTCATAAATGCTAGGGTTTTATAAATAGCCCAATTTCACATGTAATTTTTACCAGTTGTAATTTTGTTGTGTGGATTTTTCACTCTTGTGCCTGTAACCTCCCAACCTGATCGATCTTCTTGATCAATTGTATGCTCCGTTTTCGATTATTTTTCAAGATTACTAAAGGTATTTTACTTTTCTTACCGATTTGAGGTCTTTTGGATTCGTATTTGAAATATTCTTTTGATTTTTTCCATTCTTTCCTATTTTTCCTCTAGGTTTAGGGTTTTAGGTTGTTTTCTTCATTTTGTGTTGAATTCCATTGAAATTTATTGTTTGGAATTTACCCCTAGGGATTTTTCTTTATTTTATCCCATGGAGTATACCCTATTGATTATTGAAAAAATATAAAAAATCATAACTAGTGAAATGACGGGAATTTTGCATGTCATGAAACCGTAAAAACATGATTCCTTTATTTTCAGGTTTTACAGGGTGTTCAGTGTCTCCTTGTTTCTGCCATTTGTCGAGCTTCATCAAGTGCTCAATAATCTCCAAGTTCCACTTGTGTATCAGGTTTTATCAAGTGTCAGACATCTATCAATCTCTGACATACACTTTGCATTGTATTAGGTTTTATCAAGTGTTCAACATGTCCTTGTTTCCACCAGTCCATCAGGTTTTATCATGTGTCTGACACCTACCAAGTTCCAACACTCTCTGTAGTCTATCAAATTTTTTGAAGTTTCCAACAAGACTTTATTTTTGACATACATTCTAGTGTTTCAGGTTTCATTAGGTGCTTTGCAAGTCCTAAAATCTAGATAATGTGGCGGGTATGTGGGGTTGCTCAGCAAGCTTCCAAGTTTGATTGTCCAGATAGGAGTTGTATAGGCATTATTTCTTCAGGATTTCTCATGTCAGATCTTGGATCATATAAAGATAAGTCATACAGGTCAGGGAAGATGAAATACAAGTACCAGAAAATGGAATCCCCCTCCTACATAGATTGCAATTACGACTTCCGGGATACGGAGCTTGGTAACATTGACATGGATGATTTTTAGAGCAGAACCAAGTATTCTTCTTAGATTCCCTAGATGAAGTCAATAACCAATAGTGGCCTCCCTCTTGCAGTAGGATTCTGAATGTCTACTCAATACCCTGAGTTCATTTTGGCCTGTGCTTCCCGTTATGACTCAAACTCTCACTCAGTGAAAAATCAAGTATGAGAAGTCATAATGAAGTTAGACGAGGGTTACTTTTATGACCTCTAAAGATTACCTAAATTTCAGGAATATGTTGATGTAGATCTTAAGATAGTAAAGAAACACTGGGACAAAGATCAAGAAGATTACATTAGGCATGTGAATAAAAATTTCTTGATCAAGGCTAAGGGAGTTGTCTCAAGGTTTCCCAAGTTTGTCCCCAGGAGTGATTTCATCCTTGAAATCAGTAACATCATCACCTTACTAAGTTGAGTATTTTGACTTCCTAAGTCAAGGGACTTCCAAGGATGGATGTATTAATTCATGGTTATTATGAAGAAGAAAAAATAGGGGATCGATTGGAGCAGTCTCATAAGTGATGAGATTGATTCCTAGATGAAGACAGTCTTGACTACGGGAAAATTCTATATGTCGTCGTATGTCACCTATGCAGTAGCTGGCATGAGAAATTATCTAGGTTTGGATGCAAAAGGATATAGGGTAAAAGAACAAATATATCGCTGTTTCCCTCAGACAATAATGAAAGATTCTGAAGATCAGTTCAGAAGAGTGAATGATGCTTTTTTTAATGAAAATATCTACAGGATGAAGCCTCATATAAGGAAAAGAAGGGTCTCTGACGAAGCATGGGCCAAAGTATCAAAATGGGGTTGTATCTTCTTGAAGTTCACGAATTTCACATATCTTTGGGTGGTCAAGTATCATGGTGATCCTTTCCAATGGCCCATATTCCCAAGTGATAAGCTGATCCTAATGGAGTTGGTAAGACAATTGTTGGATTTCCAAAAATTCAAACAAAGCAAACACAAGGCTATTGTATCCTTCCCTATTTCCATCAAAAGGTACCTATGCTCGATGGTGGTCAAAGCTAAGAATGTGGTGCATGAGCTTCAAGACAAGTTGAAGAAGCACATAAAGCACAGAGATGGATTTGATTTCTAAGGATTCCTTAAATCATACGGGACTTTATATCTACATGTTCCCAACATAGAAGATATTTGGGTTAATCTTCGAGATGAGGTCGCTATCTAAAGAAAGCATAATAACAGGTTGACAATTGAAGAAATCCAGATGCTGGATTTATCTGACAACCCAAGAGGCACTAAGGACAACGAGATTGTCCTTGATGCCTTGTATGATTGGTTGAACAAAGATCAATATGTATTCTCGTCCATTGATTGGTCCATTATTGAGAAAGCTTCTATCATGGGAATAGCCACTCAAATTGTTTCCCGTACTAAGACGTGGCTCATTTCTTGGGGAATGAGTTATAAAGAAGGGAGTTTTGCAAAGCTAGATGCTTTAGAAGTATGACCCTACAAGGAAAAAAGGAAAAGGATAAGAACCCTTCCAAAAGGCCAATGAAGGTTAAGTTTGTAAGAAAGGGAGAAGATAAAGTAACTACACTAGTGGCCACTCTCCCAAAAACAGTTGAGGTTATTGATTCACCTCCATAAACAGAATAAGGGAATATTCCTTCAAGAGAAGAGATTGTTCAACCTTCCATTCCTCCCTTGGTAAATAGTTCATCAGAGGTAAGTCTTCCTCCCACCTCTCAAGGTCTAATTTTATAATCCTTTCCTCCTCCCATTCAACCTTCCTTGCCTAAGATTTCTTCACCAAGTTCCTCAGCTATTGCTAGTATCTTCTTTGGCCTCTCACCTCTCCCCACTGGACCCTAGTTAACCATGGATATGCCTCCTCTTATTTCACCTTCATTCCCTACCACGTATGCTACACTTACAGTGGTTACCACTCCACAAGCTAACCTTCCTCCATCTGAAGATGTGACCATAGCACTTGTAATGGAATAAACTTCTTCCAATACGCCTCAATCGTTAGTAGATTAGACTTTGTGGAAGAGGAAGGTGGTTGTTCCATTACCAGCCTTTAATTTCAGTTCCCTCAAGGTCACTCCTACCAAGTCAGCCAACAAACCCAAAATAGTCTCGAGGATTTCAGTGGATGTCTTAGGGCATAAATTTGTAGAGATTTCTACTCCCACAACTGATAAAACTAAGGATGATATAATGGTCATAGATTATCAAATCACAAGGGTGGATCTAAGGAAAGTAACAATAGAGGGAGCATAGTAGGATGCAAAAGATGCCATAAATGTGTTGTACCAAAAGCTGAGGGAAACTAAGGAAAAAAGAGATGAGTTAAAAGAAAAAGTAGAGTAGCTAACAGAAGTGTTAATCAAGCTCTGAAAGCCTCCTAAGTCAACACCATCATCCTTTACTCCTATTGGGTTTGATTTCTCATCAGTACCCATAATCAAGAAGATTAATGAGAAGGGGAGAATGGTAGATGAATGGATCTAAAGGATGCTCCTATAAGGAAAAGAATTCATCAAGGACATCATGGAATTTTAAAAATCCTTATAGGATATAAAGAAGGATGGAGAGAAAATGTATGATTAATTTTTAGCAAAGATCGGGAACCTAGAGTTAACTTTTGAAGCTCTCCAAATGCCGAAACAGGTTCCATCTCGTATCTTGGTCAAAGAGGGCATCGTTCCACATGGGGATAAACATTTTCAGCTAACCAAAGCCATTAGATTTAGAATAAAGATTATTAATGAAGCTTGCAGAAAATTGAGGGAATCAAGAGATCAGTTGGTTGATGGCAAGAATGACTTAGAAGAAGAGCTGTTCAAGATCTATGCTAAGGTGTTGAGTGAAAGCTCAGCTATCCTGCCTATTGATGATCTTTACAAATAGATCCAAGAATCAATTCAGCATGAACCGACTTATGGATTTGGCATGGAAATCATTGATAGGTTTGTTAAAATTGAACATTATTTGGAGACCCTAAGGAAACACAACAAGAGACTAAAAAAGCTTCCTGGAAATGCTAGTGATACTCAGGAAACATGTGAAGCTCCTAGTGACCATTCCACCGCGCTTGATTAAAATGAGATGTAGGGTATAATCTAAAAATTCCAAGAATTTTAGAACAATCAAGCTTTATTAGAGGAAGACAAATATGATGATACAGAATAACCACAATGTGGCATGTCATTTCAATCCTGAAATTCACATGTCTTTTTCATCTTTGTTTCGTAACATAGCAAGTAAATTTTGACTTGGGTCTCCTGCGTGAGAGTCAAGTAAAATAGGAATCTCATTAAGAAGACTATTTTCTAGGATTTATCCTATTTTCTTTCAACTCCTTTTATTATAAATAAGGGATGCTTATGCATTCCAAAGTGTTGAGATTTTTGGAATATTGAGAACTATTGTGAAGAAGAAAAACTTTTTGTTTTCTTTTAATCATTTGAGGAATAGAAATCGATGATATTTTTGAAAAATATGTGTTGTGAGATTCATCTCTCTTAAGATATTGTTCTTAGTTTCAGGATCTTAAGCTATTCTTTGTTTAGTATTCTCAATCATTTTAATTGTTTTAAACATTACATTACATTTTTTATCTAGAACTCATATGATTATTTAATGATCTTTGTTTTCTTGAAAGAAAATACGTTCCCATTATTTCCTTTCCATTGTGTTTTCCTTTCTGGTCCATTCCATTTAAGAAAAAAACATCTGTACTTAGTGTGGATATGGATTTTGGGATTCTATCCCAACCCCAATGGTTAGATTAGTGTAAATACTATACATATTATTTCTGATTTGTTTTAGATTAGTAATAAATAGGCAACCTCACCTATCTTTGAGGAGGGATTTAATCCCATGCACTATGGTTGAACCTCATATTTTGGCGAGAAAAAATATCCAACCGATAGTTTTTTGCAACTCCACTGGGGAAATATGGATTGATAAGAATAAGCTTATCCTTTTGGTGTCTTGCAACTTTTTATTTGCGTTATTTTGAAGAAGATCCATTTTCTACTTCAAGCTGGCTAGGAATATTTTCACTCGGTTAAGATGAGCCAAGGGTGAAACTGATCCATTCTTTGATCTGCTTCAACAACATAATTTTAGGCTTTCACCCAACAGTGTTGCATCTAGTTGGGAAAGAAGTTCTTCTCCCATCCAAAGGACTCAAATTCCTCAAGAACAAGGATTTTCTGCAACTTGTGCATTGTTCTTGTCATATATTCATATTCTTAATCATACTTCATTTAGAAGAATGGTAGCACAACCTATACCTTGAGGCACAACTATTGGTCCTCTTTCCCTTACTCCACCATTACATGACCTACCTCATGGATCATTGAAGAATATTCCTAAGTTCAACGACAATGGAAAAAATCCTCCTAATGAACACATTGTCTCATTCTTTGTTGCATGTGGTGTTCTTTGGGTTGCTCACGAAGATTTCTCTATTTGACTCTTCATCAAAACATTGCATGGCGTGGTAGCGGAATGGTTTTACCATCTCCTGAATGCATGTATTACCAACTGGGCTACCATGAGATCTATATTTGAAGCAAGGTTCAAACCACCTGAATATTTTCACACCCTATTAGCACAGCTTACACACATGAAGAAGGAGCCTTACGAACCCATGTGAGACTTCATAGCCAAATTTAGCAAGCTGATCTATAAGATTCTAGACCTCGTTGTTCCTACTCTTGAAAATTAGAAGTGTTTCTTCATCAACGCTCAACCTCCAGATGTGAGTTTCTTGTTGAGAACATCTGTTATCCCTGATTTGGCTACTACTCAAGATACAACCACTAAAATAGAAGATGATCTTATTCTAGCCAGAAAGATCAGAAAAGAATCATCCAAGCCTAAAAATCATAGTTCTTCTCAGAGTACTACTAATCCAATAATTCAGAAGATGGCTAATGACTTGATGAATTTGGAAAATCAAATGTCCCAACATGTGAGCAACGTTCCGTATCGAGATATTCCTAGAAAAAATTTCAATAATACTAATGGTGTACCCATAAGAGATAGACCAAGGTTGACTTCTGCTTAACTAAGATTCGCTATTGAAGCTCCTCCTATTAATGCTACAATAGAAATAGTCCAAGAAGAGGAAGAACCAGAAGAACAAGATTCTCATGAAGCTTTTGAAGCTTCAGGATATGCTGATGAGTCCTATGACGATTCAACTGGTGACTCCAACATTGGGTATTTGGAATACGAGGAAGACAGATGCAAACATGATGGTCAATCATTTTCTATCTGTACTCAATCCCAATCTCAGAATCCTAGAAATTTGGTTGAAGGCTCTAGGGAGAAGAATAAAGAAGCTCCCGTGATCATGGCCAAGAGAGGCTCTCCCATCTCAGCACAAACTGAAAAGGAGACACCTAAAAATTTAATAACTTCTTATTCTCCTTCTCCTACTCCCAAGACTAGTACCTTAGTTCAAACCAATATAACCAAAACTGAGCCTACCATCATTCATTCATATACTGCTTTTGACATTATTGACCATGTAAAAATAACTAAGATCCATATGTCAGAAGTAGAATATCTTCAGTCAAATCCTAAGCAATTTGAAAACCTTTCCAAATTCATTAGAAGCAAGGCTACTGTCCCTTCATCTTCAAAAGGAATTTTGTCAATTCCTACTCAACCTTCACCTCAGACCAATATGACCTTTATTTCTTATTCAGGAAAGATAAAACCATTTTATTTGTCTTTACTCATAAATGGGTTCAAACTTAGCAATTGCATAATTGACTGAGGAGCTTCCGATAACGTAATGCCCACAAAAGTAGCTCATGCCCTTTCACTTACTTTAACTAAATCATATGGACGGTGTTATTCCATGGAAACCAAGCAAGTTCCTTTGATTGATCAAATCAAGGATGCACAATTTGCATTTCTCGCATTCCTGGAGAAGAGACTAAAAATGACCATTCTGGTTGCTAATATCCTAGCTACTTACGATATTATTTTAGGAAGAGGTTTTTGTAAATATTTCGAAGGGGAGATCAATATGGAATGGACCAAGGCTAAAATTCCAATTAATCGAGTTCCTCGTATTCTCCACCCTAAGCCTCAAGTGAAGTATTTAGTCACTAAGTCTGATGACCCCAAGGCTCAAATTCTTTTCGAAGATGGCTTAGGGAATTATTTCATGACATCAGAGGTACTAGCTGTAAATGTTAAGGAAGAGGATCCTAATGGTATTTAGACCATTGAGTTCGATGGGAGCTTTTCAACTACTTGATCAGGTGGCATCGTAGTTCTTATATCTCTAGATTTCGAGATCTTTCCCTTTGCTTTCAAGTTACAATTTTATAATACTAATAACATAGCTAAATATGAAGCTTTGCTATTAGGATTAGAAATGGCAAGAAAAAAAGGAATCTAAAACCTCAAAGTGTAGGGAGATGCGGAGATCATTGTAAATCAAGTGAAAGGGGTTTATCAATTAAAAAATGATCACCTAAAGCACTACAGGAACAAGGTATGGGACAGTGTAGAATGCTTCGATGCTTTTTCTATCAAGGTAGTTTTGAGGGATTATAATGACAAATCTGATTCATTGGCCGTGTCTACATCTCTTCTCCTTCCTCATCCACAATTCAAACAAGACATGTACACCATCAAGATTTTGTACCATCTTAGTGTTTTAGATAGTTTAGCACATTGGAAAGTATTCAATGATGATCAATGGGTACCATCTTTCCTTGAAAAATCTAATAATTTTAGTAAACTAAAGTTTGAAGGATCAGAATCAACTTTCCACGAATCTGCTTCAAGTACATATCAAGAGATTTATGGTGAGTTCATTCACCTAAAAGGAAACAAGATTCCCAAGCGATTGGTTTCTCTAGAAGGTTTGTTTGACAAACATGACCGATTTATTTAGGGTAAAATGCAAACTAAAGGTGATTCCTCGTTAGAGGTAGATCGAGTTAACCTAGGTTTTGCTGATCAACCACGGATGGTAAACATTAGTAAATGTTGTTCACCGGAGGAAAAAGAAAGATTCTCTTCACTCTCGAAGATATATATGGACGTATTAATGTGGTCATACATGGATATAAAGTCTTTCAAGACCAAGGAGGTGTAAGATAACATTCCTTTGAAGCTCGAAGTTAAACCCTAGAGGAAGAAGTAGAGACAGTATAACCCCAAGATCTCAGGGACTATTCTTGCATAAATTTAGAAAATGTTAGATGCAAGGATTATATTTCTAATCCATCATTCCACCTGGGTTGCAAACATTGTTCCTGTGAGAAAGAAGAATGGTGAAATCTGGATTTTTATTGACTTCCAAAATCTCAACCAATCTTCATTAAAGGATAATTATCTATTTCCCATCATGGACCAGGTGTTACAGACTGTCATTGGATCAAAAATTTTATCCATGCTTGATGGATTTTTGGGGTATAATCAGGTTGAGGTAGCTACGTAAGATCAACATAAAATAGCATTCACCACTCCATGAGGAACCTTTGCTTACAGGAGAATTCCTTTTGGTTTGATTAACATTGGAGCCATGTTTCAAAGGGAAATGGACTTATCTTTCAGATATTTAATGGGAAAGGTCATAGTTGTGTATTTTGATGACTTGACGGTCTTCTCTAAAAAATGAAGTGATTATTATGATCATCTGGAACAGGTACTCTTAAGGTGCAGGCATCATGGGATTTAATTAAATCCTAAAAAGTCCATGTTTGGAGTGACAGAAGGAAATTTACTGGGTCATATTGTGACTAGAGAAGGAACCAAGATCGACCCAAAGAGGGTGAAGGCAATTCAAAGCGTTACCCTACCCACAAGGAAAACTGGGGTACACTCCTTTTTTAGGAAGGTTAATTTCTTACGAAGATTTGTACCTAATTTTACTGATAAAACCAAGGATATCCTTAGGATGATGAAAGGGAAAAATCTATTTCGATGGAGCACTGAAGGGAAGCTTGATTTCAAAGAATTCAAAATGGAAATTGCACATGCCCCTATTCTAGTATGTCTAGACTTCAAGAAAGATTTCATCATGTATAGTTGTGCTTTCACTCATATAGTATTAGCCATCTTGATTCAGGAAAATGAAGAAGGAATTGAAGCTCCCATCGCTTTCATGAGCTTCCCATTGAAAGAACACGAATTGAAAATGTCACAAATTGAAAAGCATGCTTATGCGGTGGTAAGAGTAGTGAAACATTTTAGGTATTATGTGCTGAGTTATCATACCCTCGTTCTCATCCATGATACTAGAGTTAAATCCATCTTGACTGAACAAGAGTTGGGTAGTCAATGGGGTAATTGGACAACTAAAGTCCAAGAGTATGACTTGGACATAAGACCTACCAAGTTGGTACGAGGAAGGGGCTTGTGCCAATTGATTGCAGAAAATGATGCTGAGATAGAATGTAAAAAAAATGAGGATACCTCTTTGGAATTGCCCATGCTACTTTTTGTGAGCACAACCAATGAATGGTACAAAGATATTTCTTTCTTTCTAAATTATGGTGAATGCCCCCCACAATTAAGCCAAAAGGAGAAGAGGAAAGTTAAGTTAAGATCTACAAGATACATTCTACGGGATAATGGAATATATAAAAAAGGTATTGATGGTGTATTCCTACGCTGTGTTGATAAGTCTTAGCAGGTGAGGTTGCTAGAGTCCTTTCACAATCTAGCATGCAGAGGAAATTTATCCTCCTCCATGACAGCTTATAAGATCCTACATGTCAGGTACTATTAGGATACTCTCTTTCGAGACTCAGCAGAATGGGTGTATAAATGTGAAGCTTGTCAACATTTTGTTGGTCGCCCTAAGTTAGCAGCTATTCGCCTGAATCCTATGGTGATTGAAGAACCTTTTCTACAGTGGGGAATTGATTTCATTGGAGTATTAAAACCTTCCTCTAGTGCAGGACAATACTACATGCTCACTACCACAAACTATTTCACCAAGTGGGTGGAATCTACACCCATCAAGTAGGAAACCTCTGAAGTTGTCTGCAACTTCCTCAAAGAAAATATAATTGTCAGATTTTGCATGCCTCACAATATCGTGGCTGAAAATGCTTCAAATTTCTCATCACATGAGTTGAAATAATTTTGTTATGGATTTGGGATTGCGTTGGCTCATTCATCTAACTATTACCCTCAAGGAAATGGTCAGGTTGAATCAAGCAACAAGAACTTGGTCACTATAATTAGAAAGTTAGTGGATGAGAACCAGAGGACATAACACAAAGCATTATATGATGTATTATGGGAAAATTAGATAACTCTGAAACCAGTTATTTGGATGTCTCCCTTCCAAGTGTTGTATGGAATTGATGTTGAGATCCCTATCTCCATAGAGTTTCCCACCTTACGGTTGGCCAAAACAAATAAAGATGAAACTTTTAAAAATTCTATCCAGAAGAGGATTATGTACTTAGATAGGCTAGAAGAGGAATGAAGCAAGGTGGTTGATCGCATTACAGATCATCAAAGCAAAGTAAAGAAGATATTTTATAAGAAATCAAATCTACGTGACTTCTAAATTAGAGATCTAGTACTTCTCTAGGATAAGAGAAGGGAGCATAAATGGATGCATGGAAAGTTCGATTCTTTATGCAAAGGACATTTCAAAATACATTAGTTGAATGGTGAAAATATATTTTTTCTGTCATACGTTGATGGAAAGTTTCTCCCTCTACCTTTCAGTGGTTAACATCTGAATTTGTTCCATCAGTAATGCAAGATGCTCTCTTGCATTGTACATAATGTATTTTCTGTCATGTGTTTGCTTTTCGTTTTCTTTCTTTGTTTGTTTGTTTTTGGTTTTCTTCTTTCTTCAAACTCTATAGTCCAATGGATAAAACAAGAGATTCAGAGTTCTCTTCCTTTGATGTCACCAAGAAATTCCCCAAGTGGAGCTAGCTGTTATCTCATTTTAGTGATTCCAGCTAAAATTAAGATAACCATAGAATTGTTTTGAAAAAATATCCTAAAATGCCCTTTTGAGTAGATTTGTGGGTTTTTAGGTTTCAACAACATGAAAACATGTTTTTTTACATGTTATATGCAAATTGTTTCCCGAAACCTAAAACCTGAAACAAGTCAGTATTTCAAGTTTTTGGAACTCATGAACATCAGAACATGGCTTGCAAAAAGCATGCTACATGTCGCTTGACTTCCAAAACCTAAAACCCAATATGTTTCTTTGTGTCGGGTTTTTAGAACCTTGGAACATCCAAACATCTCGTGTTTCATGTCATTTGTTTCTCGAAACCTGAAACCTGAAACCTGAATTGATAGCTAATCCTTTTTATCAGGTTTTTGGGCACTCCAAGCATGATTACATGGCATTAACTCTGAGTTGTCGAGTAGTTGGCACACATGTCAGGTCAAGTGTCATAAATGCTAGGGTTTTATAAATAGCCCAATTTTACATGTCATTTTGATCAGTTGTAAATTTGTTACCTGGATTTTTTCACTCTTGTGCCTACAACCTCCAAACTCGATCGAGCTTCTTGATCGATTGCGTGCTCTGTTTTTCGATTATTTTTTGATATTACTGAAGGTATTTTAATTATCTTACCAATTTGAGGTCTTCTGGATTTGTATTTGAAATATTATTTTGATGTTCTCCATCCTTTCCTATTTTTCCTCTAGGTTTAGGGTTTTAGGTTGTTTTCTTCATTTTCTGTTGAATTCCATTAAAATTTCTTGTTTGGAATTCACCCCTAGGGAGTTTATTTATTTTATCACATGGAATATACCCTGTTGATTATTGAAAAATTCTAAAAAAATATAACTACTGAAATGGCATGAATTTTGCATGTCTTGACACCTCAAAAACCTGATTCCTTTATTTTCAGGTTTTACAGGGTGTTCAACATCTCCTTGTTTCCACCATTTTTTGGGCTTCATCAAGTGCTCAAAAATATCCAAGTTCCACCAGTGTATCAGGTTTTATCAATTGTTGGACATCGATAAATCTTTGACATACACTTTACAGTGTATCAGGGTTCTTTGAGTGTTCAACATCTCCTTGTTTCTGTCTAAGTGACCTAACAGTTGCATCATCGGGTTTTACCAAGTGTATGACACCTACCAAGTTCCGACACTCTCTATAGTCTGTCGGGTTTTGTGAAGTGTTTAACAAGATTTTATTTCTGACATACATTCCAGTGTGTTGGGTTTCATCAGGTGCTTTGTAAGTCCTAAAATCTAGATAGTGTGGCGGGTCTGTGGGGTTGCTCAGCAAGCTTCAAAGTTTGATTGTTCAGATAGGATTTGTCTAGGAATTATTTCTTCATGATTTCACATGTTAGATACTTGATCATCTAAAGATAAGTTAGACAGGTCAGGGAAGATGAAATACAAGTACCGAAAAATGGAACCTCCCTCCTTCATAGATTACAATTATGACATTCGAGATACAGATCTTGGTAACATTGACATGGAGGATTATTGAAAAAAAACAAAGGATTCTTCTTAGAGTCCCTTTATGAATTAAATAACCAACAATGTCCTCCCTCTTGCAGTAGGATTCCCAATGTCTACTCAATGCCCTAAGTTCATTTTGGCCTGTGCTTCCCATTATGACTCAAACTCTCGCTCGGTGAAAAATCAAGCAGGAGATGTCATAGTGAAGTTGGACGGGGGTTACTTTGATGACTTCTTAAGATTACCCACCTTTTAGGAATATGTCAACATAGATTTTAAGTCAACATAGAAAACCTAGGACAAAGATCAATAATACTATATCAGGCATGTGAATAAAAAGTTCTTGATCAAGGCCATGCCAGCCATCTCAAGGTTTCCCAATTTTGTCCCCAGGAGTGATTTCATTGTTGAAATCGGTGACATCATCACCTTGCTAAGTTGAGTATTTGGACTCCCTGAGTCAAGAGACTTCCAATGATGGATTTATCAATTCTTTTTTATTATGAAGAAGAACGAAAAAGGGATCGATTGGATAAGTCTCATAAGTGATGAGATTGATTCCAGATGAAGACAATCTTGACTATGGGAAAATTCTATATGTCATATGTCACCTATGCAGCAGCTGGCATGAGAAATTATCCAGGGTTGGATGCAAAAGGAGATAGGGTAACAGTACATATATATTGGTATTTCCCTTAGCTGACAATGAAGGGTTCCAAGGATCAATTCAAAAGAGTGAATGATGCTTTCTTTTATGAGATAATCTATAGGATGAACCCTGATCTAAGGAAAAGAAGAGTCTCTGATAAAGCATGGTAAAAGCATCAAAATGGGGTTGTATCTTCTTACTATTTAAGAAGTTCACATATCTTCGGGTGGTCATGTATCTGGGTGATCATTTTTGATTTCCTAGATTCCTAGGTGATAAATTGATCCTAATGGAGTTGGTAAGACAATTGTTGGATTTCCACAAATTCCAACAAAGAAAACATAAGGCCGCCATATCCTTCCTTATTTCCATTAGAAGGTACACGTGCTGAACGATGGTCAAAGCTAAGAACGTGGTGCATGAGCTTCAAGACAAGTTGAAGAAGCACATGAAGCATAGAGATGGATTTTATTTCCAAGGAGTCGTAAAATCATATGGGACTTTATATCTACATTTTCCCAACATAGAAGGTATTTGGGTTGATCTTTAGGATGAGGTTGTTATCCTAAGAAAGGAAAATAGAAGGTTGGTAATTGAAGAAATCCAGATGTTGGATTTATCTGACATCCCAAAAGGCACTAAGGACAACAAGAGTGTCCTTGATGCCTCGTATGATAGGTTGAACTAAGATCAATATGTATTCACAGCCATTGATTACTCCATTGTTGAGAAAGCTTCTATCACGGGAAGAGCCACTCAAATTCTTGCCTGTACTAAGGCGTGGCTCATTTCTTGGGGAATCAGTTATAAAGAAGGGATTTTTGCAAAGCTAGATGCTCTAGAAGTGGTACGCTCATAAGGAAGAAAGGAAAAGGATAAAAACGCTTCCAAAAGGGTGATGAAGGTTAAGTTTGTAAGAAAGGGAGAATACCAAGTACCTACACTAGTGGCCACTCTCTCACAAATATTTGAGGTTCCTGATTCACCTCCACAACCAGAGAAAGGGAATATTCCTTCAAGAGAAAAGATTATTCAACCTTCCATTCCTCCTTTGGTAGACATCTCATTAGAGGTAAGTCTTCCTCCCACCTCTCAAGCTCTAATTTCTGAATCCTTGCCTCCTCCCATTCAACCTTCCTTACCTCAGATTTCTTCACCAATTTCCTCAACTATTGCTATTATCTTCTCTGGCCTCTCACCTCTCCCCACTAGACCCCAATTAACTGTGGACATGCCTCCTCTTCATGTACCTTCATTCCTTACCGCATATGCTTAACTTACAATGGTTACCACTCCACAATCTAACCTTCCTCCATCTGAATATGTGACCACAACACCTGTGATGGGAGTGACTTATTCCAATACACCTCAATGGTTAGTAGATCATACTGTGAGGAAGACGAAGGTGGATGCTCCATTACCAGCCTTTGTTTTCATTTCCCTCAAGGTTACTCCTACCAAGTCGTCTAAGAAACCCAAAACAATTTCAAGGATTTTAGTGGATGCCTCTGGGCATAAATTTGTAGAGATTGCTACTCCCGCCGCTGATAAAACTAAGGATGATATAATGGTCACAGATTATCAAATCACAAGGGTGGATCTAGGTAAAGTAACAAAAGAGGGAGCACAACAGGATGCACAAGATGCCATGAATGTGTTGTGCCAGAAGCTTAGGGAAACTAAGCCAAACAGAGATGAGTTAAAAGAGAAAGTACAATAGCTAATAGAAGTGATACTCAAGATCTCTAAGCCTCTTGAGTCAATACCATCATCCTCTACTCCTATCGGGTTTGATTTCTCATCAGTACCCATGATCGAGAAGATTAATGAGAAGGGGAGAACGGTAGATGAATATATCCAAAGGTTTCTCCTATAAGGAAAATAAGTCATCGAGGACACCATGGAAGTTTACAAATCCCTAGAGGATATAAAGAAGGATGGAGAGAAAATGGATGATGAATTTTAAGAAAAGATGGGGAACCTAGAGATAAATTTTGAAGCTCTCCAAATGCTGAAATAGGTTCCATCCCGCATCTTGGTCGAAGAAGGCATCGTTCCACTTGGGGATAAATAGTTTCAGCTAACAGACTCCATCAGATTCAAAATAAATATTCTCAATGAAGCTTGCAGAAAATTGAGGGAATCAAGAGATCAATTGGTTAATGGAAAGAACAACTTAGAAGAAGAGCTAGTCAAGATCCGTAATAAGGTGCTGAGTGAAAGTTTGGGTATCCTTCCTATTGATGATCTTTACAAACAAATCCAAGAATAAATTCAGCATGAACCAACTTATGGATTCAGCATGGAAATCATTAACAGGTTTGTGAAAATTGAACACTCTTTGGAGACCCTGAGGAAACTCAATAAGAGATTGAAAAAGCTTCCTGGAAATGCTAGTGATACTCAGGAAACATATGAAGGTCTGAGTGATCATTCCACTGTGCCTGATGAAAATGAGATACAAGGTATAATCTAAAAATTTTCAAGAATTTCGGCACAAGCAGGCTTTGTTAGAGGAAGACAAAGATGAAGATACAGAATAAGCACAATTTTACATGTCATTTCAATCTTGAAATTGACATGTCTTTTTCATTTTTGTTTCATCACATAGGAAGCAAATTTTGACTTGGTCTTGTACGTGAGAGTCAAGCAAAATAGGACTCTCATTAAAAAGAATATTTTCTAGGATTTACCCTATTTTCTCTCAACTCCTTTTATTATAAATAAGGGACACTCATGCATTCTAAAGGGTTGAGATTTTGGAATATTGAGAACTATTGTCAAGAAGAAAAACTTTATGTTTTCTTTTAATCATTTGAGGAATAGAAATCGATGCTATTTTTGCAAACTGTGTTGTGAGATTCATCTCTCTTAAGATATTGTTCTTGTGTTTGTGATCTTAAGATATTCTCTGTTTAGCATTCTCAATCATTTTAAATGTTTCAAGCATTACATTACATTTGTTATCTAGAACTCGTATGATTATTTCGTGATCTGTGTTTTCTCAAAAGAAAATATGTTCTTGTCATCTCATTTCCATTGTGTTTTCCTTTCTTATCCATTCCATTTCAGAAAATAGCAAAACCTTCACTTAGTGTGGATATGGATTTTGGGATTCTATCCCAACCCCAATGGTTAGACTAGTGTGAATATTGTACATATTATTTCTTTTGTGTTTTAGATTAGTAATAAATAGGTAGCCTCACCTATCTTTGAGGAGGGATTTAATCCCGTGCACTGTGGTTGAACCTCAAATTTTGGCATGACAAAATATCCAACCAAGAATTTTTGGCAACTCCGCTGGGGAAATACGGATTGATAAGACTAAGCTTATCCTTCTAGTGTCTGGTGACTTCGTATTTTCCTTATTATCCATTTTCCAGTTCAAGCTAGCTAGGAAGCTTTTTACTCGGTTAAGCTGAACCAAGGGTGAAACTGATCCATTATTTGATCTGCTTTAACAACATAGTTTCAATATTTCACCCAACAGTGTTGCATCTAGCTGGTCAAGAAGTTCTTCACCCATCCAAAGGACTCAAATTCCTCAAGAACAAGGAATTTATGCAACTTGTCGTGCATTGTTCTTGTTGGATATTCATATTCCCGTTCAAACTTCATTTAGAAGAATGGCAACACAACTTGTGCCTTGGGGCACAGCTATTAGTCCTCTTTCCCTTACTCCACCATTGCATGACCTACCTCATGGATCACAGAACAATATTCCTAAGTTTAATGGCGATGGAAAATAACATCCTGATGAACACATTGCCTCATTATTTGTTGCATGCGGTGTTCTTGGGGTTGCTCACGAAGATGTCTCTGTTTGACTCTTCATCGAAACACTACATGGCATGGTAGTGGAATGGTTTTTACCATCTCCCGAATGCATGTATTATCAACTAGGCTACCATGAGATATATATATGAAGAAAGGTTCAAACTAGCTTAAGATTCTCATGCCTTGTTAGCACAACATACACACATGAAGAAGGAGCCTTGGAAACCCGTGCGGGACTTCATAGCAAAATTCAACAAGCTGATCCACAAGATTCTAGACCTCGCTGTTCCTACTCTTGAAAATCAGAAGTGTTTCTTCGTCAATGCTCAACCTCCATATGTGAGCTTCTTGTTGAGAAGATCTGTTATTCCTGATTTGGCCACCACTCAAACTACAACCACTGAAATAGAAGACGATCTTATTCTGGCTGGAAAGATCAGAAAAGAATCGTCCAAGCCTAAAAATTAGAGTTCTTCTCAGAGTACTACTAATCCAATGATTCAGAAGATGGCTAATGACTTGATTGCTTTGAAAAATCAATTGTCTCAACAGGTGAGCAACATTCCGTATCAAGCTATTCCTAGATGAAATTTCAATAATACTAATGGTGCTCCCAAAAGAGATAGACTACAGTTGACTACTACTCAACCAAGGCTAGCTATTGAAGCTCCTCCTGTTAATGCTATAGTGGAGATAGTTAAAGAAAAGGAAGACCTAGAAGAACAAGATTCTCATGAAGCTTTTGAAGCGTCGGGATGCTGATGAGTCCTATGATGATTCAGCAAGTGACTCCATCATTGGGTATTTTGAATACGAGGAAGACGGATGTGAACATGATGGTCAGTCATTTACGGTATTCACTCGATCCCAATTGCAAAATACTAGAAAACTGGTTAAAGGCTCTAGGGAGAACAATAAAGAAGCTCCCGTGATCATGGCCAAGAAAATCTCTCCTATCTTAGCACAAACTGAAAAGGAGACAACTAAAAAGGTAACAACTTCTTATTCTCCTTCTCCTACTCCCAAGACCAGTACCTCAACTCAAACTGATATAACTGGAACTGAACCTACGATCATTCCTTCATATACTACTTTTGACATTATTAACCATGCAAAAACAACTAAGATCCAAACGTCAGAAGTAGAATATCTTTAGTCAAATCCTGAGTAATTTGAAAATCTTGCAAAATTCATTAGAAGTAAGGATGTTGTCCCTTCATCTTCAAAAGGAATTTTTTCGAGTCCTACTCAACCTTCACCTTAGACCAATATGACCTTTGTTTCTTCTTTAAGAAAGATCGAACCATTTTATTTGTCTTTCCTCATAAACAGGTTCAAACTCAGCAATTACATAATTGACTCAGGAGCTTCCAATAACGTGATGCCCGTAAAATTAGCTCATGCCCTTGGACTTACTTTAACTAAATCATACAAACAGTGTTATTCCATGGAAACCAAGCAAGTTCCTTTGATTTTTCAAATCAAGGATGCACAATTTGCATTTGTCGCATTCCCAGAGAAGAGAGTAAAAATCACCATTCTGGTTGTTGATATCCCAGCTACTTACGGTATTATTTTGGGAAGAGGTTTTTGTAAAGATTTTGGAGGGGAGATCAATATGGACTGGACCAAGGATAAAGTTCCAATTAATGGATTTCCTCGTATTCTCCACCCTAAGCCTCAAGCAAAGTATTTAACCACTAAGTCTGATGACCCCAAGGCTTAAATTCTTTTTGAAGATGCTGGCTTAGGGAATTATTTCATGACATCAGTGGTACCAGTTGTAAATGTTAAGGAGGAGGATCCTAATTGTATTTGTACCCTTGAGTTCGACAGGAGCTATTCAACTACTTGATTAGGTGCTGGTGTAGTTCTTATATCTCTAGATTTCGAGATCTTTCCCTTTGCTTTCAAGTTGCAATTTGATAATACTAATAACACAACTGAATATGAAGCTTTTCTATTATGATTAGAAATGGCAAGACAAAAAAGAATCTAAAACCTCAAAGTGCAGGGAGATGTGGAGATCATTGTAAATCAAGTGAAATGGGTTTATCAATTAAAAAATGATCACCTAAAGCATTACAGGGACAAGCTATGAAACAATGTAGAATGCTTCGATGATTTTTCTATCAAGGTAGTTTTGAGGGTTTGTAATGACAAAGCTGATTCGTTGGCGGTGTCTACATCTCTTCTCCTTCCTCATCCATAGTTCAAACAAGACACATACACCATTGAGATTGTGTACCATCCCAGTGTTCCAGATAATTCAACACATTGGCAAGTATTCAATGATGATCAACAAGTATTGTGTTTCCTTGAAAAAGTTGATAATTTTAGTGAACTATATTTTGAAGGATCAGAGTCAAATTTCCATGAATTTGTTTCAAGTTCATATCAAGAGATTGATGGTGAGTTCATTCAGCTAAAAGGAAAAAATATTCCCAAGTGATTGGTTTCTCTAGAAGGTTTGTTTGACAAACATGACTAATTTATTTAGGGTAAAAGGAAAACTAAAGGTGCTTCCTCGTCAGAGGTAGATCAAGTTAACCTGGGTTCTGCTAATCAACCACAGATGGTAAACATGGGTAAATGTTGTTCACCAGAGGAAAAAGAAATATTCTTTTCACTCTTGAAGAGATATATGGACGTCCTAGCGTAGTCATATGTGGATGTAAAGTCTTTCAAGCCCAAGGAGGTGTAACATAGCATTCCTTTGAATCCCGAAGTTAAACCCCATAGGAAGAAGCATAGACATTATAACCCCAAGATATTAGGGACTATTCTTGTAGAAATTTAGAAAATGTTAGACGCAAGAATTATCTTTCCAATCCATCATTCCACCTGGGTTGCAAACATTTTTCTTGTGAGAAAGAAGAACAGTGAAATTCAGATTTGTGTTGACTTCCAGAATCTCAACCAGTCTTCATTAAAGGATAATTATACGTTGCCCATCATGGACCAGGTATTACAAACTATCACTGGAGCAGAAATATTATCCATGCTTGACAGACTTTTGGGGTATAATCAGGTTGAGGTAGCTGCTGAAGATCAACATAAAACAACATTCACCACTCCATGGGGAACCATTGCTTACAGGAGAATTCCTTTTGGTTTGATTAACGTTGGAGCCATGTTTCAAAGGGAAATGGATTTATCTTTCAGAGATTTAATGGGAAAGGTCATAGTTGTGTATTTGGATGACTTGACAGTCTTCTCAAAAAAATGAAGTGATCATTATGATTACTTGGAATAGGTACTCTTAAGGTGCAGGTGTCATGGGATTTCATTAAATCCTAAAAATTCCATGTTTAGAGTGACATAAGGAAATTTTCTGGGTCATATTGTGACTAGAGAAGGAACCAAGATCAACCCAAAGAGGGTGAAGGCCATTCAAAGCCTTATCCTACCCACAAGCAAAACTGGGGTGCATTCCTTTTTCAGGAAGGTTAATTTCCTACGAATATTTGTACCTGATTTTTTTGATAAAACCAAGGATATCCTTGGGATGATGAAAGGGAAAAATCCATTTCGATGGAGCACTGAAGGGAAGATTTCTTTTGAAGAAGTAAAAAAGGTAATTACACATGCCCTTGTTCTAGTATGTCCAAACTTCAAGAAATATTTCATCATGTACAGCTATGCTTCCACTCATACGGTATCAGCCATCTTGATGCAGGAAAATGAAGAAGGAATTGAAGCTCCCATCACTTCATGAGCTTCCCATTGAAAGAAAACAAATTAAAATGTCACAAATTGAAAATCATGCTTATGCGGTGGTAAGAGCAGTTAAACATTTTAGGTATTACGTGTTGAGTTCTCATACCCTTGTTCTCATCCCTGATACTGCAGTTAAATCCATCTTAACTCAACAAGAGTTGGGTAGTCAACAGGGTAACTGCATAGATAAAGTACAAGAGTATGACTTGGACATAAGACCTACCAAGTTGGTATGAGGAAGGGGCCTGTGCCAAGTGATTGGAGAAAATGATGCTGAGACAGAATGCTAAAAAATCGAGGATACCTCTTCGGAATTTCCCATGGTGCTTTTTGTGAGCACAACCGATGAATGGTACACAAATATTGCTTTCTTTCTGACTTATGGAAAATGCCCCCCCAAATTTAAGCCAAAAGGAGAAGAGGACAGTTAAGTTAAGATCTGCAAGATACATTCTATGGGATAATGGAATATACAAGAAAGGTATTGATGATGTATTCCTGCGCTGTGTTAATAAGTCTCAGCAGGTGAGGTTGATAGAGTCATTTCAAAATATAGCATGTGGAGGAAATTTCTCCTCCTCTATAATATCTTATAAGATCCTACGGGCCATGTAATATTGGCCTACTCTCTTTCGAGACTCAGCAGAATGGGTGTCAAAATGCGAAGCTTGTCAACATTTTGTTGGTCACCCTATGTTAGAAGCTCTTCCCCTGAAGCCTGTAGTGATTGAAGAACCTTTTCATTAGTGGGGAATTTACTTCATTGGAGTATTAAATCCTACCTCCAGTGTGGGACACAACTACGTGCTCACTGCCATAGACTATTTCATCAAGTGGGTGGAAGCTTCACCCATCAAGCAACCTCTGAAGCTGTCTGCAACTTCCTCAAAGAAAATATAATTGTCAGATTTGGCATGCCTCACAAGATCATGGCTGACAACACTTCCAATTTCTCATCACATGAGTTGATAGAAATTTTTAATGGATTTGGGATCACGCTGGCTCATTCATCTAACTATTACCCTCAAGGTGAAAGTCAAGATGAATCAAGAAACAAAAACCTGGTGACCATAATTAGAAAGTTGGTTGATGAGAATCAGAGGACATGGCACAAAGCATTGTATGATGCATTGTGGGCTGATCAGATTACTCATAAATGAGCTATTAGAATGTCTCCATTCTAGGTGCTTAGGGGATTAACGCTGAGATACCTATCTCTGTAGAACTACTAGCCTTACAGTTGGCTAAAGCAATTGAGGATGAAACTTTTCAAAATTTTATCCAGAAGAGGGTTATGTACCTAGCTAGGCTAGAAGAGGAACAAAGCAAGGTGGTCGATTGCATTACAGATCATCAAACTAAAGTAAAAAATATATTTGATAAGAAATCAAAGCAACGTGACTTATAAATTTGAGATCTAGTACTTCTCTGGGATAAGAGAAGGGAGCAGAAAGGGATGCATGGAAAGTTTGATTCTTTATGGAAAGGACCTTTCAAAATACATCAGCTGAATGGTGAAAATAGTTTCTGTCTATCATACCTTCATGGAGATTTGCTTCATCTACCTTTCAGTGGTTAACACCTGAAGCTTTTCCATCAGTAATGCAAGATGCTTTCTTGCATCATACATAATTTATTTTTTGTCGTGTGTTCACTTTTCGTTTTCTTTCTTTCTTTGTTTGTTTTTAGTTTTCTTCTTTCTTTAGACTTCGTAGCCCAATGGATAAAACTAGAGATTATGAGTTCTCTTCCTTTGATGTCACCAAGAAAGTCTCCAACTTGAGCCAATTGTTATCTCCTTGATCCAATAAAAATCACAATAATTCTACAATTGGAGACCCAAAAAACACAAAGGGACATGCACATGTTCCGTGGACACTATGTATTTTACTAAAAAATTATATGAAGGTATGCCAAAATAGTGACACCTTTATAAAATATATTAAAGAAACAAAGACCATTTGAGTGGGGCATAAAACAACAAAAGATGTTTGACTATTTAAAGGAGTATCTATTTAGAGCATTGTTATCTCATTTTAGTGATTCCAGCTAAAATTAAGATAACCATAGAATTTTTTTGGAAAAATATCCTAAAATTCCATTTTGAGGAGATTTTCGGGTTTTCGGGTTTCAACAACATGAAAACATGTTTTTTACATGCTATATGCAAATTGTTTCCCGAAACCCAAAACCTGAAACAAGTCAGTATTTTGGGTTTTCAGAACTCATGAACATTGGAATATGACTTGCAAAAAACATGCTACATGTCGCTTGAATTTTGAAACTTGAAACCCAATATGTTCCTTTGTGTCATGTTTTTGGAACCTTGGAACATCCAAACATCTCATGTTTCATGTCATTTGTTTCCTGAAACTTGAAACCCAAATTGATAGCTAATCCTTTGTATTAGGTTTTTAGGCACTACAAGCATGATGACATGTCATTAAATCTGAGTTTTCAGGTAGTTGGCACATGTGTCAGGTGAAGTGTCATAAATTCTAGGGTTTTATAAATAGCCCAATTTTACACGTCATTTTTACCGGTTGTAATTTTGCTGCGTGGATTTTTCACTCTTGTGCCTGTAACCTCCAAACCTGATCGAGCTTCTTGATTGATTGCGTGCACCATTTTTGATTATTTTTCAAGATTACTGGAGGTATTTTAATTTTATTTTTGATTTGAGGTCTTTTGGATTTGTATTTGAAATATTCTTTTGATGTTCTCCATCCTTTCTTATTTTTCCTCTAGGTTTAGGGTTTTAGGTTGTTTTCTTCATTTTGTGTTGAATTCCATTGAAATTTCTTGTTTGGGATTCACCCCTAAGGAGTTTTCTTTATTTTATCCCATGGAATATACCCTGTTGATTATTAAAAAAATATAAAAAATCCTAACTGGTGAAATGGTGGGAATTTTGCATGTCCTCACACCTCAAAAACATGATTCCTTTATTTTCATGTTTTACAGGGTGTTCAACATCTCCTTGTTTCCGTCATTTGTTGGGATTCATCAAGTGCTCAATAATCTCCAAGTTCTACCCGTGTATCAAGTTTTATCAAGTGTCAAACATCTATCAATCTCTGACATACACTTTGCAGTGTATCAGGTTTTATCAACTATTCAACATCTCCTTGTTTCCACAAGTGCATTAGGTTTTATGAATTGTCTAACACCTACCAAGTTCTGACACTCTCTGTAGTCTGTCAATTTTTGTGGAGTGTCCAACAAGACTTTATTTATAACATACATTCCATTGTGTCAGGTTTCATTAGGTGCTTTGGAAGTCCTAAAATCCGGATAGTGTGGCGGGTCTGTGGGGTTGCTTAGCAAGCTTCCAAGTCCGATTATTCAGATAGGAGTTGTCTAGGCATTCTTTCTTTAGGATTTATCATGTCGGATCTTGGATCATCTAAAGATAAGTCAGAAAGGTCAGGGAAGATGAAATACAAGTACCAGAAAATGGAATCCCCCTCCTACATAGATTGCAATTACAAAATCTAAGATACGGAGCTTAGTAACATTGACATGGATGATTTTTAGAACAGAACCAAGGATTCTTCTTAGATTCCTTGGATGAAGTCAATAACCAATAGTGGCTTCCATCTTGGAGTAGGATTCCCAATGTCTTCTCAATGCCCTAAGTTCATTTTTGCATGTGCTTCCCATTATGACTCAGACTCTCGCTCAATGAAAAATCAAGCAGGAGAAGTCATAGTGAAGTTGGATGGGGGTTACTTTGATGACCTCTTAAGATTACCCAAATTTTAGGAATATTTCGACGTAGATCTTAAGTTAGCACATAAATCCTTGGACAAAGATCAAGAATATTGCATCAGGCATGTGAATAGAAAGTTCTCGATCAAGGCCAAGCCAGCCCTCTCAAGGTTTCCCAAGTTTGTCCCCAGGAGTTATTTCATCCTTGAAATTTGTGACATCATCACCTTGCTAAGCTAAGTATTTGGACTCCCTGAGTCAAGGGACTTCCAAGGATGGATGTATCAATTCATGGTTACTATGAAAAATAACAGACACGGGATCGATTAGAGCAGTCTCATAAGTGATGAAATTGATTCCCATATGAAGACAATCTTGACTACGAGAAAATTCTATATATCATCGTATATCACCTATGTAACAGCTGGCATGAGAAATTATCCAAGGTTGGATGCAAAAGGAGATAGGGTAACAGAACATGTATATCGGTATTTCTCTTAGTTGACAATGAAAGGTTTCAAAGATCAGTTTAGAAGAGTGAATGTTGCTTTCTTTTATGAAAATATCTATAGGATGAACCATGATCTAAGGAAAAGAAGGGTCTCTAATGAAGCATGGTCCGAAGTATCAAAATGGGGTTGTATCTTCTTGTAGTTCAATAAGTTCACATATATTTGGGTGGTCATGTATCCAGGTGATCCTTTCCGATTTCCCATATTCCTAGGTGATAAGCTGATCCTAATGGAGTTGGTAAGACAATTATTGGATTTCCACAAATTCCAACAAAGCAAACACAAGGCTATTGTATCCTTTCCTATTTCCATCAGAAGGCACACATCCTCGACGGTGGTCAAAGCTAAGAACATGGTGCATGCGCTTCAGGACAAGTTTAAGAAGCTCATGAAGAATAGAGATGGATTTGATTTTTGAGGAGTCCTTAAATCATATGGGAATTTATATCTACATGTTCCCAACATAGAAGATATTTGGGTTGATCTTCAGGATGAGGATGCTATCTGAAGAAAGGATAATTGTAGGTTTACAATTAAAGAAATATAGATACTAGATTTATCTTAAATCCCAAAAGGCACTAAGGACAACGAGAGTGTCCTGACGACTCGTATAATGGGTTGAATGAAGATCAATATGTATTTCCGTCCATTGATTGGTCGATTGCTGAGAAATCTTCTATCACGGGAAGAGCCACTCATATTTTTTCCTATACTAGAGCATGGCTCATTTCTTGGGGAATGAGTTATAAATAAGGGAGTTTTGCAAAGTTAGATGCTTTGGAAGTGGGACCCTCAAAAGGAAAAAAGGAAAAGGATAAAAACCCTTCCAAAAGGCCAATGAAGGTTAAGTTTGTAAGAAAGGGAGAAGATCAAGTAACTACAGCAGTGGCCACTCTCCCATAAATAGTTAAGATTCCTAATTCACCTCCACAACTAGAACAAGGGCATCTTCCTTTAAGAGAAGATATTATTCAACCTTCCATTCCTCCCTTGGTAGACAGTTCATCAGAGGTAATTCTTCCTCCCACCTCTTAAGCTGTAATTTCAGAATACTTTTCTCCTCCAATTCAACCTTCCTTGCCTCAGATTTCTTCACCAAGTTCCTCAACTATGGCTAGTATCTTCTCTGGCCTCTCACCTCTCCCCACTAGACCCCACTTAACCATGGACATGCCTCCTCCTACTGCACCTTCATTCCCTACCATGGATGCTACACTTACAGTGGTTACCACTCCACAAGTTAACCTTCCTCCATCTAAAGATGTGACCATAACACTTGTAATGGAAGAAAATTCTTCCAATATGCCTCAATGGTTAGTAGATCAGACTCTGAGGAAGAGGAAGGTGGTTGTTCCATTACCAACCTTTGATTTCAGTTCCCTCAAGGTCACTCCTATCAAGTCAGCCAAGAAACCCAAAACAGTCTCAAGGATTTCAGTGGATGCCTTAGGGCATAAATTTTTAGAGATTGCTACTCCCACGGCTGATAAAACTAAGGATGATATAATAGTCACAGATTATCAAATCACAAGGGTGGCTCTAGGGAAAGTAACAACAGAGGGAGCATAACAAGACACAAAAGATGCCATGAATGTGTTGTGCTAGAAGCTGAGTTAAACTAAGGCAAATAGAAATGAGTTAAAAGAGAAAGTACAACATCTAACATAAGTACTACTCAAGCTCTCAAAGTCTTCTAAGTCAACACCATCATCCTCTACTCCTATTGGGTTCGATTTCTCATCATTACCCGTGATTGAGAAGATTAATGAGAAGGGGACAATGGTAGATGAATGGATCCAAAGGCTGATCCTACAAGGAAAAGAAGTCATCAAGGACACCATGGAAGTTTACAAATCCTTAGAGGATATAAAGAAGGATGGAGAGAAAATGTATGATGAATTTTTAGCAGAGATCCGGAACCTAGAGTTAACTTTTGAAGCTCTCCAAATTCTGAAACAGGTTCCTTCCTGCATCTTGGTTGAAGAAGGCATCATTCCACATGGGGATAAATGTTTTTAGCTAACCAAAGACATTAGATTCATAATAAATATTCTCAATGAAGCTTGCAAAAAATTGAGGGAATCAAGAGGTCAATTGGTCGATGGCAAGAATGACTTAGAAGAAGAGCTAGTCAAGATCTATGCTAAGGAGTTGAGTGAAAGCTCAGGTATCCTTCCTGTTGATGATCTTTAGAAGCAGATCTAAGAATCAATTCAACATGAACCAACTTATGGATTCGGCATGGAAATCATTGACAGGTTTGTGAAAATTGAACATTCTTTGGAGACCCTAAGGAAACTCAACAAGAGATTGAAAAATCTTCTTGACAACGCTAGCAATACTCAGGAAACATGTGAAGTTCTGAGTGATCATTCCACCGTGCCTGATGAAAATGAGATGTAGGGTATAATTTGAAAAATTACAAGAATTTCGGTACAAGTAGGCTTTGTTGGAGGAAGAAAAAGATGATGATACAAAATAAGTGCAATGTGACATGTCATTTCAATCTTGAAATTGACATGTCTTTTTCATTTTTGTTTCGTCACATAGGAAGCAAATTATGACTTGTTCTCCTGCATGACAGTCAAGAAAAATAGGACTCTCATTAAGAAGACTATTTTCTAGGATTTATCCTATTTTCTCTCAACTCCTTTTATTATAAATAAGGGATGCTTATGCATTCCAAAGGGTTGAGATTTTTGGAATATTTAGAACTATTGTGAAGAAGAAAAACTTTATGTATTCTTTTAATCATTTGAGGAATAGAAATCGATGCTATTTTTGCAAACTTTGTGTTGTGAGATTCATCTCTCTTAAGATATTGTTCTTATGTTAAGGATATTAAGCTATTATTTGTTTAACATTATCAATCATTTTAATTGTTTTAAACATTACATTACATTTTTTTTAATCTATAACTCATATGATTATTTTGTGATTTGTGTTTGCTCGAAAGAAAATACGTCCCTGTTATTTCCTTTCCATTCTGTTTTCCTTTATGATCCATTCCATTTCAGAAAACAACAACATCTTTACCTAGTGTGGATATGGATTTTGGGATTCTATCCCAACCCCAATGGTTAGATTAGTGTAAATACTATACATATTATTTCTGTTGTGTTTTATATTATTAATAAACAGGAAGCATGACATGTCTTTGAGGAGGGATTTAATCCCATGCACTGTGGTTGAACCTCATATTTTGGCGTGACAAAATATCCAACCAATAGTTTGTAACAATTTATTTCACACTACTAGATATAGAAATACTCCTCCTGGTTCACATGAATTTTAGGCTACTAATGATGACTAATTACACACCCCAACAAGCATTTGTATAGATTTACAAAACTTCGAACCATTCTTAGATCTATAACTCTTCATGAAGAAATAATTTTGGCACTTAATTGGATCATCATACACTTTTATACTTTTTTTTTCTATCATTTGGATCTAGAAGATCTCAAGATAAGACTCACATTCAGCTTGATACCTAAGAATAAATCTCTACACCTATAAAAACACCATACCTTGCTTCTAGCACAATATCTAATCTTATAGCTAGTAATTTTCACATGGAACCACAAATGAATAAACCAAACTTGAGATAAAAAACTTTGCACAGATTTAGATATCATTAAACCTTCATACACATGCAAGTTCTACTTCATGAAACTCAACCACATAAAAGATGATGCATATTAACTCCCAAACCTAAGAAGACCACCACTAATCTCAGATCACAAAAACATATATCTGATCCCATATTTAGATGAAATGATACATAAAACCAGACCATCCTAACTCAGGGCACATGTACAACTCCAATGAGCTCATACACCATCATAGAGTACATCAAGCTAGTGAATCATAGACCTGTGACCATTTATTCAATTATAAGCATTTTATATGATGCCCTAGAATGTAAATACCAAATACACTTGACCATATATAGCTTCAAGGATTCATGCAAAGATAAAAAATCCTTACTTCATGCATTATAAGTTCTGAAAGTCATTAAAGCTCACTGCATCATCTTTTCACCACTAATTTACACTCACACAATCTTTTATCCCTTCACTAATGAATAATATAACATAAATTTATATGCACAACCATTCATGATGAATTATAACCTATTGCAAATACTCATTTGGTCATTTAAACTCCTCCAATATCCTTAAAGACACATTTCATGGAAAACATGCTCAGTTTGCAAGATACATATCTAAAATTGTGTTTGATCCTTTACCACTGAAAATTCACTGTACTATCATGAATTTAACACTTATTTCACTAAATATGGACTTATTCTAGTCCAAGAAGCTAAAAAATATTGGAAATATTGGAATCCAATATTACTAGTTTTAGATTCCAAAATGTTAAATATTAGAATTATCTGGATTCCAAAATCACACATACTAGAATCCAAAATCACATATATTGGAATCTAGAATCACATATATTGGAATTTAAAATCACATATATTGGAATTCAAAATCACATATATTGGAATCCAAAATCACATATATTGAAATTTTCTGCACTCCAAAGTACCATATATTGCAAGCTAAAAATCAAAATATTGGAATCCAAAAATTGAAATATTGGAATCTGTTATATGGGCTAGCAATCACTAGGCATTATCTATACTTTGGAATAAATATAACATGTATATGTTTTATATGGGCTAGCGAATGATAGGCATTATTTATTCTTTGTTATAAACAAAACGTGTTTCTATTTTATATGGGCTAGAGACCACTAGGCATTATTTATGCTTTGTTATAAAAATAACATGTTTATGTTTTATATAGGATAGCGGGAAGTAGGTATTTTGTATGATTTGGATTAAACAAAACATATATCTATTTTATATGGGCTAGCGGACACTAGGCATTATTTATGCTTTGTTATAAGTATAATGTGTTTCTATTTTATACATGATAGCAACCGCTAGGCATTATTTATGTTTGGTACTAAGGTTCTTATCATTTTTAAATGTCTTTAAGATTAAAATATGAATATTTGAATAATTAAAACACCTTATGTCCTAGTGGACGCTAGGCTAATGAAATTCAAGAGATGTGAGACACTTCCAGGTTCATTCAATATGATGTGATTGAACCTCAATGTAACCAAGAAGGTAATAAAGATATTCTGAAGAAACTAGAAGAGGGAGAATATTTATAGTAGGAGAATGTAATTAACAATAAAATCATTCCATATATATTTTCATATTTAAATATGGAATGAAACTAATTAAAATTAATTGTAAAACCAACCCAGATATATTTGCGTTATAGATAGGAAATAGATTTAAATTACTTTTTTAAATATATAATTTTAGTAAAACATTTTAATAATTGTTTGAATTTTAGTGTAACACTATTCTCAAATATTTGGGATCTAATATTAACAATATAAATCATAATAAATCATTAAAAAATAAGCTCCCTCTAATTTATTTTTTATCAAATAACATCACAAACATCTTCAATATCCTTCAATGGTTGCAGAAAAGGCCACAACCTGGTGTTAAATTTGACACATGTTTAGACATTTTAAAATGATTTTAGCTGTAAAATAATTACGAATATTTGAAATAACTATCACATATGACTTAGATATTATAGTTATGATAGTCATTTTTTTCTAGACACACACATATAAATTGTATTAAAAAATATTAAAAATAATTAGATATATACAATATTATATTATATTTATTTTATGAACAATGTAAAAATGATACTATTTTACAAATTTTGAAGGGTAAGTTTCTATGATAATTCATGAACACAAGTTATTCAATCATAATAGCAACTTATAATCAATGAAAACATAAATACTCCCAACTTATATTTATACAATCTCAACATATAACAAAGTTATTCAGTACCTTCATAATAACATATGAATTTATATATTATTTACAATGTTTATAAGTACCATCATAAAAACATTTTGAAATGAAAAATAGTTATTTAGAATTTTTTCTCCAAATATTTGATGCCCTCCACCACATTCAATCCCTGAGACACTTTGTGATTTTTTTGAACAAATCCGCCACCAACCATTTATCTTTTGTAAAATATTTGCGTCTGCTTTTAATCCCAACTATTAAATTTTTAGGAGGGTTTTCCTTTGCACATAATGTAATACACAGTTATTTAGAATTGTAGGAAAAATTGTTTCTACTCCAAACCTTTTCTAGATCTCTTATTATAATTTCATCAACTATATTGCAGTGTTCCTTTCCCCAAGTGAGTATTGGATTCAATACAATCGATATTTTTTATTGAATTCCATTGATATCTTTTTAACATCAAAATAAATGAGATTGGTAGCCCATAATTCCATTTCATAGTAAGGTGATAATAATTTTATAAATTCTAATAGGTCATCTTGCAGGTTGAAATTTTTATGCCGAACCTAAATGACAGCTTCCTATTATATGATTTTTAATCCCATATAACAAGTCCTCCATATCTAAAATAATTAAATAACTCTTTTCATTACATATAGGGAAGTAAACAAATTTTATTTTCATCAGTCACAAATCAATTTTAACAAATTGAAATAAAAAACATTTTAGCTTACACTTACCAGTTATCAATTGAGATTGCGTCTTAGATTACACCTCCTTTACATGTTACTGTATCCATCAATGCACGATTTATTTCAAATAAAAATTCATCAATTATTGATATATTTATTTCTATTGAAAATGTGAGCATAATGTATTTGAAATAAATATTAATTGAAATAAACATTAATCAATTCATAATCGATTTCATGATGTGGAAAATTAAATCTTAATTAGAATAACATAGTGGTTTCTATGGTAATATGGTGGGTAAAATATCAATTGTTCTCTAGCTTATGATTGAAGTTTAACATCCACTAGGCTACGCTTATATTTGCCAAACCACCCTTTGGTGGAAAATAGTCCTCAACTATTGATGAGGATTTTCGACCACTAGGTTATGCAATAATTAGACGAATGAAAATTTATTGGAAAACCTTTAATGAGGTTAGCCAAGTGTTATTTTACATATCTACAATTGGGATCAAGTCATATGTATTTTTTCTTATGATGAGTTTGAAGGGAGAACAATGCTAATTCAATGTAAGTAGTCAATATGTAGTAGTGAATTATTGAAACCTTATATGTAGTAAATCAGCGAGACATCGATGAAAGTAAGGTTTTTTAGTTTAACCATTAATGTATCGAATGTGGATGCATGGAGTCCACTAAGCTCTATAATTTTTTTTAAATTTTTAGCTTAGCTTATAAATGGATTTCTTTAAAAAAATTCTTCTACCATATGCCAAGCATATAAACTAATGCTTATTAGTTATCATTTCCTATAAATTTGTGGGACTTATAAATGGTTTTGTTTTAAATCACACATGGCTAACATACCAAGTTCGGAGAGTTTATTCATGTTGGATACCTCCACGCCCTCAACTATTACATTCTTTGGTTGTTGGTGTTATGGATAATAATTTATTGTCTTATAAAATTTTTAGGCTTATTAGTAATCTTGTTTATAAATTCACACGACTAACATACCAGGATTTGATTACATATTTGTGGCCGATGTTCCCACATCCTCCACTTATGTCATCATAAATTTAAAAAACATAATTTTGTTAAATAAATAAAACTAATGACGATTGAAAATAGAGATCATTAAACATATTTATAAAAATGATTAAAGGTCAATCACCATGTTGAACTACTTGTGTAGCGTCAATTAGAAAGGGTTGTACATCATATTCTTTACTTTTATGGTTGTTTGCATAAACTAAAAAATTTATAAGTAGCATACATCAGTTCAAAGCCATTAAACAGAATCACTATTTGATTTTTTCTTTGACAGAAAACCTTTTCTTCTTCATATGATAATATTAATTTTTATAAAACATTTTAAATAATTGTTTGAATTTTAGTGTAACACTATTCTCAAATATTTGGGATCTAATATTAACAATATAAATCATAATAAATCATTAAAAAATAAGCTCCCTCTAATTTATTTTTTATCAAATAACATCACAAACATCTTCAATATCCTTCAATGGTTGCAGAAAAGGCCACAACCTGGTGTTAAATTTGACACATGTTTAGACATTTTAAAATGATTTTAGCTGTAAAATAATTACGAATATTTGAAATAACTATCACATATGACTTAGATATTATAGTTATGATAGTCATTTTTTTCTAGACACACACATATAAATTGTATTAAAAAATATTAAAAATAATTAGATATATACAATATTATATTATATTTATTTTATGAACAATGTAAAAATGATACTATTTTACAAATTTGAAGGGTAAGTTTCTATGATAATTCATGAACACAAGTTATTCAATCATAATAGCAACTTATAATCAATGAAAACATAAATACTCCCAACTTATATTTATACAATCTCAACATATAACAAAGTTATTCAGTACCTTCATAATAACATATGAATTTATATATTATTTACAATGTTTATAAGTACCATCATAAAAACATTTTGAAATGAAAAATAGTTATTTAGAATTTTTTCTCCAAATATTTGATGCCCTCCACCACATTCAATCCCTGAGACACTTTGTGATTTTTTTGAACAAATCCGCCACCAACCATTTATCTTTTGTAAAATATTTGCGTCTGCTTTTAATCCCAACTATTAAATTTTTAGGAGGGTTTTCCTTTGCACATAATGTAATACACAGTTATTTAGAATTGTAGGAAAAATTGTTTCTACTCCAAACCTTTTCTAGATCTCTTATTATAATTTCATCAACTATATTGCAGTGTTCCTTTCCCCAAGTGAGTATTGGATTCAATACAATCGATATTTTTTATTGAATTCCATTGATATCTTTTTAACATCAAAATAAATGAGATTGGTAGCCCATAATTCCATTTCATAGTAAGGTGATAATAATTTTATAAATTCTAATAGGTCATCTTGCAGGTTGAAATTTTTTATGCCGAACCTAAATGACAGCTTCCTATTATATGATTTTTAATCCCATATAACAAGTCCTCCATATCTAAAATAATTAAATAACTCTTTTCATTACATATAGGGAAGTAAACAAATTTTATTTTCATCAGTCACAAATCAATTTTAACAAATTGAAATAAAAAACATTTTAGCTTACACTTACCAGTTATCAATTGAGATTGCATCTTAGATTACACCTCCTTTACATGTTACTGTATCCATCAATGCACGATTTATTTCAAATAAAAATTCATCAATTATTGATATATTTATTTCTATTGAAAATGTGAGCATAATGTATTTGAAATAAATATTAATTGAAATAAACATTAATCAATTCATAATCGATTTCATGACGTGGAAAATTAAATCTTAATTAGAATAACATAGTGGTTTCTATGGTAATATGGTGGGTAAAATATCAATTGTTCTCTAGCTTATGATTGAAGTTTAACATCCACTAGGCTACGCTTATATTTGCCAAACCACCCTTTGGTGGAAAATAGTCCTCAACTATTGATGAGGATTTTCGACCACTAGGTTATGCAATAATTAGACGAATGAAAATTTATTGGAAAACCTTTAATGAGGTTAGCCAAGTGTTATTTTACATATCTACAATTGGGATCAAGTCATATGTATTTTTTCTTATGATGAGTTTGAAGGGAGAACAATGCTAATTCAATGTAAGTAGTCAATATGTAGTAGTGAATTATTGAAACCTTATATGTAGTAAATCAGCGAGACATCGATGAAAGTAAGGTTTTTTAGTTTAACCATTAATGTATCGAATGTGGATGCATGGAGTCCACTAAGCTCTATAATTTTTTTTAAATTTTTAGCTTAGCTTATAAATGGATTTCTTTAAAAAAATTCTTCTACCATATGCCAAGCATATAAACTAATGCTTATTAGTTATCATTTCCTATAAATTTGTGGGACTTATAAATGGTTTTGTTTTAAATCACACATGGCTAACATACCAAGTTCGGAGAGTTTATTCATGTTGGATACCTCCACGCCCTCAACTATTACATTCTTTGGTTGTTGGTGTTATGGATAATAATTTATTGTCTTATAAAATTTTTAGGCTTATTAGTAATCTTGTTTATAAATTCACACGACTAACATACCAGGATTTGATTACATATTTGTGGCCGATGTTCCCACATCCTCCACTTATGTCATCATAAATTTAAAAAACATAATTTTGTTAAATAAATAAAACCAATGACGATTGAAAATAGAGATCATTAAACATATTTATAAAAATGATTAAAGGTCAATCACCATGTTGAACTACTTGTGTAGCGTCAATTAGAAAGGGTTGTACATCATATTCTTTACTTTTATGGTTGTTTGCATAAACTAAAAAATTTATAAGTAGCATACATCAGTTCAAAGCCATTAAACATAATCACTATTTGATTTTTTCTTTGACAGAAAACCTTTCTTCATATGATAATAGTAATGTTTTAGAAACCTTTCTTAACTATGTGTCTCAACAATAAAAATAATAGATAGATTGGAATCTACTAATGCACACAGTGCGACACTCATACCATAAATCACTATTATTATATAATTTATGGAACATCATCGAGTGAACATCTCATCCCAAAAATCATAATATTGTTCACAAAGAAAAGGATGGATGTTTCCTTGTAGAAAAAATTTTACTTGCAGTTACCAATTTTCATGGCAGTTTATCCATCCAATTAATAGTGACGTCTTCTCTATAATCATCCTTATTGTTGCAATTGTGCACACCATTTATTATGTACATAAGACACAAACTTTTAAATATCTCGTTGTTGGTGTAGAGTCTATAACATCCTGAAAAAATTGATTTTCCATTGTATTTAACCTTTTCCATGTATATTTTTATTGTGTCTCTTAAAATTTTTGAATAATCAATTGGTATTAGAACATTAATAATACAATCTAGAAAACTAGTTCTGATAACTATTAGAAGCTCCATTATTACATCAAAAGAAATATCGTTAGAAAAATCGTTAAAATAAGCGATAACACATTTATCTTTGAAAGGATTAGTTACATGAATAGTTGATAAATTTGACAGAAGCTTGAATGGATATGCATATTTACAAGAAAAATATTTGTCTTTTATCCTTTTTGTTATATTTCCTTCCATTGACATCACATAGTTTTCTAATATTATCTCATCCTCGATGGGAAGAGCTTCTTCCACCTCAGGGTATTTTTCATGTTTTACCATTTTCTCCCCTATATGGGAATCATATTTTCTTTTTCCCTTTCTGTCTTTACCCAACAATGCAAACAACTGATGGTAGTGTTATTCATGTAATTTAAATTTTTCGTTTACATTGGATTCATTTTAGGCCATCAATATTATATTATTTGGATGCTTATTTTTTAAATAATGTACAAATTTTGCTCTTATTTTTTTTGTCTCCTTTTATTCTCTAGAAGTAAGAATCAAATGTCTCTGCTATTACACTAGCCTCAATAGACCCAGTTAGCTAGACATCCCATGATTGCACTTTATCAGCTATTACTGATAGTTATTTTTTGTTCATTCATCTAATAGCCCTGAATGAATTGGCTGTGAATCTTGCATGTGAATTTGGCTGAAATTTAACATGATTATCCTTAATAGGTGAAAAAACAAGGCCATTTGATATAAACAAATTAAATTTTCTATCCGTTTAGTCCATGTGTTATCAGGAAAAAGTAGAAAATTCCATTATCAAACAAATTATTTGGTTTTTTCACTCAGAAAATTGAGAGGCATTGCTTGTCAAAGCTCTGCATTCAAAAGACAAATATATTTTTTATATTTTTACATGACAAAAGTAAATGTTAATATCCAATGCAATACAATTAAAATAAATTACCTCCCACTCTTATATATTTTTCTTTGTCAATTTGGGTTGTTGAGGACATCCTAGCGATTTCCAAACTAATCTCACTTTATACAAAAAATAAATACACTTGGTTTTTATCCAAGTTCTGCTTCCTTCATTCTGTTGTCTGCAAATATTAGTAATATCCAAAAAAATTTCCAAGTAATTCGGATCCTAAAGTTCTACAATGTTATTCGTAGAGTGTAAGATAACAGAGAAATTATCAGGATTTTAATATGCAGGAAACCGGTTAAGTTTTTAAGCCTTCAATCTATCTAAAGCAATTATATTTGTGCAATACACAAATTTATTTCTGCACCACCTGAATTAATTATTCATTCCAAAATTACCTATTAAATAGGATTTTACAAACCATGTTCAAAAAAATTCTTTTTGAATGAATATTTCACGAGAGACCAAATTTAAAATTTGGTTTTAATAATAAACCAAATAAACAACAAATTCAGTTTATAAAAATAATTCCATAAAACAACTCCATAACTCCCTAAAATGAGATTACAAATTTATTATTTACTAACGTAAATAATAATTACACTAACACCCTCCCTTAAACGAATATTAGGGAGAAAGAAAGGAAGGAACAAAGGAAGGGTCTTGACTACTGGGCCTAATAAGGTACCTGATATAAACATAGAAGAAAAGAAAGAAGGAAGGAAGGAATTCACACAGAATCCCCCCAAGTAAAAATTCCTTCACCCCAAGAAACTCTCGCAATTGAAGATAACGAGGAGAAGCCAAGGGCTTAGTGAAGATGTCAAAAACTTTCTTAGTTGTAGGTATAAAATCCAAGCGTACAACTCCATCCTTAAACAACTATTGAATGAAGTTCAAGTGTATTTCTATGTTCTTGGTTAGATTATTCTCTATAGGATTGCAGGTTATCTCAATGGCACTCCTATTATCACACCTAATCAAAGTGGATTTTTTTTGAGGAAATACAAACACCAAGTAACTGTTGTAACCAGAGAGCCTCCTATCCAACCTTAAAAACACCTTTGTATTCTACCTTGGTAGATGAAAATGTAATAGCTATCTACTTTTTGCATCCCCATACAATAGGACCTGAGCCAAGGTAAAACAAAAAACTAGAGGTAGACCAACAAGTATCTTTGCATTTTCCCCAATATTAGTTTTTGAATCCCTCAATATCTATGGAACCCTATGATGTTTATTGAATGAAAAAGTTCAATGTTCCCCAAATATAACATAGAATACGTTTAGCTAGTTTCCAATGAATCTTATGTGGCTCATGTGAAAAGTGAGTGACAAGGCTTACAACAAACTTATTGTCAGGACAAGTATGTGTAATATAAAGGAGACCTCTTACCATATGTCTATAAAAAGTGGAATCAACTATTGGAGATTTAAAATAAGTAGTCAACTCAATACCTAATTGATATGGAGTGGGAGAAGGCTTGAAATAAGCCATGGAGAATCTATGAAGAATATTTTCAGCATACTTTTGTTGTCCAAGAGAAATCCCTTTAGTATTCTAGTGAGCTTGGAGGCCTAGAAAGTAATGCAATTGTCTCAGATTTGTCATCTCAAATTTTTCTTTCAACTTGTGTTTGATATTATGAATCATAGAATCTTATCTTAATCTGAGGATTAGATCATCAACATAGAGAACCAAGATCAAAATTTCCTCACCTTATTTTAGAATGTAGACATTATGATCAGGCTCACATTGAGGAAAATCAGAACTCAGCAAAAAAATATCCATCTTCTCATACCAAGATCAAGGAGCTTGTTTTAGACCATCTAGAGAATGATGAAGTTTACATACTAGTGAAGAGTTCTGCATGAATCCATATGGTCGCTCCATATAAATATCATGCTAGATATCACCATGCATAAATTCACTCTTCACATCCATCTTGTAGATGGGCCATCGATGTGCTACAGCAAGGGAGAGAACACAGTGTAATGAATCCATCTTTGTAATAGGAGAAAAATTCTCAGAGTAATCCACCCCTTCGACTTGTGATAACCCCTTAGCTACAAGACGATACTTGTACTTATCTATCGATCCATCTTCTCCATATTTGGTTTTATAGACCCATTTACACCACACTATTTTTCTTCCCATGGGAAGAGATACTAACTCCCATGTATTACTCTTCATCAATGAAGAATATTCCTCTTGCATTGTAGTATCCCATTCTAGTTTCCTTCAAGCTTCTGAAAAAGTCATAGGGTCAAAAGTAATATCTTGACTTATAAGATCCATACTAGAATAAGGATGATGATTAGCCACACCAAAAGTCATTGCTCTAGTTCTTCAAAGGTCACTTGGATCTCTAACATGATCACCAACTTCTTGCAAGGTAGTTTTGACCCATTTAGGTATGGGTCGAGGAGAACTAGGAGGAGTAGGATCTACTGTAGCTTCATCATCAACATAAATAGTCATATCATCCTCTATAGGTATAAAAGGAGGTGGAGAAGATGTAATAATATGATCCAGAGGTTCTTCGGTCTCTTCAACTTGAACATCTCTTTGAAACACAACATCATTTTTAGAAGGATCAAGAAGATGATATGCCTTCACATGCTCACAATATCCAACAAATATGAGTTGTTTCTTTTATTCTCCATGGATTTCCTTATGTCATCAGGAAAAAATTCCCATGCCCTACCTCTGAACACTCAAAAATATGAAAAATCAATTTTTTTACTAAACATTCTTCTTTAGGATTGACCCCATGAACTGCTTTGTGTGGAATCATGTTCTTAATATAATTTTCATAGTTTACTGCTTTAGCTTAGAAATCAAGTGCTAAGTTTTTGAACTGTACCATGTAATTTTCCATCTCCTTCAATGGTCTATTATTTCACTCATCAACATCATTTTTTTGAGGGGTGTAAGGAACTGTGTAGTGGTGTAAAATACCATGATTAGTAAAAAAATCACAAAATTCGTTACTTATATATTCCCCCCCATTTTCTATGAGAATACCTTTTATGGGATGTCATAATTTCTTTTTTAAAAAATAATTAAAAAAACTTGAATTTATCTAGGACATCATTTTTGTACTGTAAGAAATATACCCATGTTTTTCAAGAAAATCCATCACTAAACATTAGTACATATTTAGCACCTGAAAAATTACCTAGTTGGAAAAGTCCTAATATCACTGTGTACTAACTCTCGTGGAGCCTTAGCTTTCTTTTCCTTTCCTTTTGGAAAGGTATCTTGATGTTTTTTTCCAAGTATTTAAACTAGACAAACACCATCATTGCTGGATACTCTGGGAAACCTTATCACCATTTTCTGAGAATGCAACTACTGCAAATACCTATAATTTATATGACCAAAACACTTTTGCCAAAACTTTCTCAAAGTATTAGCATGAAGAATAAAAGATGCACCTGTATTAGATTCAAATTTATCATATACATATAAGCTTGAACTATGGTTTACCACCCCTGTATTTATAACATCTTGTGGATCACGTAATTATCTTATTACAACATTACTTGTAGTAAACTCCATTGTTTTCCCATTACTAGAATTAAAAATTATATAAATTGATAATAAATTTTATGAAATCCCAGGAACAAAAAGAACATCATTAATTCAACCATTTTCCATCTCAACTATACCAAATACTAAGACTTCAATTTTAGAAGAGTTACCCATCACAATATAGGAATTTCTGTAATCAGAAAGTGATCTTAATAGTCCATGAGAATGAGTGAGATTGTGAGAAGCACCTGAATAAAAAATCCAACTATCAGATGTAGAAAAAAATGCTCTGGTAGAAAGTGCTTTCCCATTTCCTATATTGGAAGAAGAAGGAGATGGTACAGAAATATTATGTTATTTCAAGGAATTTTCCAAAGCTTTAATTCTTGAAAAAAATCTTGATTCAAGATGATTTGTCTTGTTGCAGTATGGACAAGGATTATACACTCACTTTTTCTAAAAAAACTTTTTCTGTTTTCCAAAATTGTTGGACTCAATAGTGGTAGGAGGTTTATTATGATGCCTAGAATTTCACTTTGATTTCCACTTAACCTTAGAGTTATTTTCCACCAATGAATGACTTGAGCATGATAAGGCATCAAGTTTTTGCAATTTTGTTTTCTTACAAGATAACCTTTCACAGAAAATTGCAAATGATGGCATTTTAAACTCATATTCTAGGGCATCCATTGTAGAATACAAATTTGAAGTAAAAACATTATAAGGACCTTTCAATTTTTATAGAATCAAGAAAATGCATTCATTATCTTTTTTTTTCTTTCCCAACTTTTTTTAACTAAACTTTAATCAACTTAAATTTTGCCAAAAATTCTTCAATTAACAGAAAGTATGATGGAGAGCATGAAGTTAACTCAGCATATAACTGTAGTAATATAAATTCATTAATTTTACCCAAAATTATATCAAATTTATCACATACCTCTTTTGGAGCCCTGGCATCAATAATGTGGAATTGTAGGTTGTCGGATACATTCAAAAAAATATACTAGGAGCTTCATCTCGCTTGCATCCTGCTGGTCGTTAATAAGGATTTTTTTGAGAGCAACAGCCAAGGGACAAGAAGTCCCTCCTCTTTAATGGGAGAGTTTCCCTTTTTTAAATACCAATCTTATTTACATATGTACACCACATATTTTTAATGAGGAACTTGGATATCATGAAAGTGTTTTAAAAATAGAATGGATCATCAATACAAAAGTACAGAGGAATGAAGTAGTGGAAAGGAGAAAAAAGGCATTCTCCAGAACTATAGATAACAAAATAATTCCTTATGTATGCTAGAATAGAATTATTTGGAATAAACCATTTGTATTTGAATCAATAAGATGTTATTGCAAAGACACAAAATTCTATAAATAACACCCACAAGTATACAAATCTTCTTGACATAACACAGACAAATGATTCAAAAGTATTCAACAAATAATGATAAAAGAAAAAGACCAGATAGACATAGGAGGGAAAAAATCTTGTATTGATTGGTTTTTTGCTCTTTACACTTTTAAAAATAAACAAGTTCTAGCCCTGAAAATGGTAGAGGGAGATCATTATATAATTTTACAAGTCAATTACACTTGGTAACTACTTCTTTTTAACTAAAATTCTTAGCTAAAGAGATGCTTAACGCAAAACCCCAACTAATTATAATAAGGAAAAATTTAGATAAAGAACTAAGAGAGAAGCTAGGATGAGAAAACAAGTGCTCATGATTGGGAAGGGCCCATTGACTTGAGGATCCATTGTCAAAACCTTTTTAGAGCCTCTACTATGTCTCTGCCACGTGGAATAGATGTGTTGGCAGTAGCCTGGGTTCAAGATCCTAGAAATTTATCCATCTCCTTGTCAAACTCATTGTGCATATGATATTCCTTATTCACTTCCTCAATGGTAGATTGGAGAGATCATATTTCCTTTATCTTATGCTTGTTCATGGAGTCCTCTTTAAAAAAGTTTCCTTTGACAAAAGCTTTGAATTGAGCTTTAATATCTTGCAGGGAGAAAGGAACACCTGAAGTCTCATCGTAGAGGTGGCAGTGAATATCCTTGAAAGTAGATACAACCAAAATCTTGAAACCCTCTCCTTTCTGCCAGTTATTCCTTAATTCTCCCAAATCCTCCTCCAACACTTTGATTTTCCACTCCACACTGAATACCAATGATTTTGATAAATTATCTTTCACATCATAAAAGACCTTACTCACCATCAAAATATTTTCATCAGTCTACCCCATCAGGTGAAGGTCTACTATGCATCTGCTCCAAATTTTGAGTTCTTTATCCATATTTCCGATTGTGGAGGAGAGCTTCTATTGCAGATTATTTACCTTCTCATTGAGCTTGAAGGCTTCACCAATGATATTCAACCCTATAAAAAGCATTTCATCCACCATGGCCTCCATAGCCCTCCCATAGATGGAGTACATGTGTATGTCCTTGATGCTCTGGACTTTATCTTGACTAAGGATTATAGGTGGTGGAAGAGCAGTCAGTCGGGTAGGGTCTAAAACTTTGTCTTTAGATAGCAGTGACTTGATAAAACTAGAAAGCACTTGAGCCTGCTCCTCCAGCTGCTCTATAGTTTGCTACCCTTTTTATACCCTCCCAATGACCCTAGTGAATATTTCTTGAAGGTTGTGTATTTCACTTTCAGGAGTAGACTCTCCCATTGAGATGCTTGAAAGTTCCAAATCAGAGGCTTGCAAATCATGCTCTGCCTCGTCAAATTTGGGCTTGGAAATTTCAAGGAATTGCTAACTTTGGGCATCAGTCACTATCCTTAAAGTGGTTCTCACTTTCTTAGTAGGAGAAGGAGTAGTACCCAACAAGGACACCACAACATCAAAATTGGGCCCTGGGATCTGAGAAGAAGACTTCCTCTTCCTACTATCAACAAAAGGTTGCACCCATGCAAAAGTGGAGGAAGAAGAAGAAGGAGCAAGATGACTAAGAGTGAGAGAAATCATGGAGCTTAGAGTGTTTACCATTATTTCCTCTAATAGGGATGTGAGTCGAATAGATGAGCCTTCTTGCTTCTTATTCATTGCAGTTTCAAAAGCATCTACAGGAATTGGAACTTCACTATCTTCACTCTCACTGAGAACAATGATGTTCTTCAGCCTAGAAGGCATTTCTAAATGGTTTGGTAGAGGATATTCTTCAATGGTCTCCTTTTTTACCTCATTTACCTTCTTCTGATAGACCTGAGTGGAGGAGGAAGGAGTGGAAGATTCAGGTCCTTTTTTTATGAAGCAAGAGGAGTCTATACAGGTACCTCTGAACTGGGTGTTTGTTCCTACTTCCTCAGTTTCGAAGTGTCCTTGGAGGAGGATTCCTCTACATTCTTCCTCATCTCATGAACCTTCTTGTCAAATCAGACTTTGGTTCTTACTAGGATAGGAGCTAGAATCTCTGCCAAATCATCTTTTTATCTTTTAAACCAGTCCAAATGTTTGATCATAGTTCCATACTCATATGACAATAAATATTTGTTATCATCTTGAAGTCCATCAGGAATCTTATACAGGTTAAGATCTTGTATTAATTGAAGGGGAAACCCGCCATAATGCCTCCTTCTGGCCTCAAAATCATCTGTGCAGTTAGGCCAATAATCCTTAGTGTCTTCCCTATGATTGTAGTTGATTCTGATGTTCAGCTCAATGAATTTCTTCAAGTCGAAATAGGTTCTAGGCCCAAAGAAGTGGACAGTGATGGGAGTTAGGGTTCTCTCTATGTTCTGGGCATCCAGAGCGGTTTTACATGTATAGTTCCCCAAAGATATGGGGAAGTATAACCCAATGATCTTCTTATCCCTACAAGTTCTGTGTAATTTGTCTAATTATATGCACACCTCAATCAGGGCCATCTTATCATTACAAAATATGGGGAGCTTAAGAGGAGTGCTCTCATAACCTGCTAGCCTGATATAAGAGAACCTTCTGAATTGAATGAAGTAGGCTCTGTACTTTGCTATCAAGCTCATGGCTTCATCTAAAAACATCCTTACATTGTCACTCTCTAGAAGCCTTACAATGTACATGGTGAAGGCATCATTCACCCTCTTGAAATTGTGATTACTAGTGTCTAGGGTGAACTAAGGTCAGTAGGCATATATAGGATCACCCTAATGAGAATCAATGTATGTGAAGCCAAACCACTATTTGGATGGTGCAAGGGTATACATTAGATAAGAATTCATCTACAACTTCTTAGTTTGTTATACATTGGACAACTGCTTTGTCAAAGTCATGCAAATGATCTCTGCCCAGTTGATGTTCTGGGTACCTTCACAAACTATGTTGATAAGTGGGCACATCCAGAAGTGGAACTTGCTGGTAGAGGGTAAGCCCATAACATGAGCTAACAAGATTATGAATTCAGAGAGCTCATTGAAATCAACCCTAAACAAAGATTATGATAAATGGGATGCCCCTTTCTTAGGGTTCTTTAGCCACTACTTCACAACTCTTTCCTTGTATTTCTCACTGTCTTGGTAGAAGAGTGCTTGTGCTTGAGTTTGGGAGATTACCACAGAATTGTCCATCTCTGGGATCCTTAGGGAAGTGGAAATGGTGTAGGCATCAAGCTTAGTGATTAACTACCCATGCACATTTTTTAATTCACTTGTTTCAGGGTTAAAGTGAGCCCTGCATGCAAGTACAGTGTTGACATACTGCATCGAGATTGGAAAAAATATAACAAATTCCAGACCACTATCATTAATCATTTGTGCCATTGGAGAGGGGTTCGGATCTATCAACATGGTCCAAAAATCACTAAAGTCCAGGTGGTGAACTTCATTGTCCCCGATATCGGGAGTTGAATATTCCAGTGGAGAAACCTACTCATGGCCTTGAAATTTAATCTTCATGTTGATAGTACTTAGGAAAACAAACTCACAACTTAAATCTGCAGTGAAATTATAGGGGGAAATGGGGATGTGAGAAAATATTTCAATTGCAAGGGCAAGAGTGAATAGCAATGAGAAAGTAGTGTGCAAAAATGCATAGGGGCAGTCCATTAAATAGTTGTTTTAGGAGAGAGAGGGTTATTAAATGTGCATTAAATTCATATTCACCAACTCAAAAAGAAATCATCAGGTAGAGCGGGAAAAATTAGCCCAGATGGCCTTTGGTACATTTGGGACATGAGGGATGCAAAAGCGTGACTCGGCCGATGCGGGTGATGCAGGGAAAAAATGTACAAACACTTTCGGGACATGACGGACCAAAGTACGTGAAGTGCACGATGCGGCCAACATAGGCAATTGGGGAACAAAGATCCTGGGTGAACTTGGGACAGTTGGAAAAAAAGTTTCGATGGGCCCATAAGTTAACAAATTTAAAAGAAAGTGGTCGATGGGGGAATGGAGAGCCCTTCGGAACTTGGGACACATGGGACAAAAATGTTCGACAGACCCACAAATTACTCAAAATGACTAAAAAAAAAAGAATTTTTCTAAGTTCTGAACTTTCCTCTTTACCAGAACATCAGAAAAAGGTGTCAACTCAAAAAATTTCAATTTTTGACTTTCAAGAGCGGGGAAATTTTGAGAGGACAACAGCTAGCTCCTTCTGGGGATGACTTGGTTGGATTCAAAGAATGAGACAAGGCAAGAACTCTCAGAAAACTTAGCGGGGGTAGGTTAGTGCCTTATCTATTGGGCCATGGAGTCAAAAGTAAACCAATATAGAAAATAACACCCCGAACAAAGAAAGAAAGCACACCCAAAAAATAAGGGAAGGAAAAAACACACAAGAAAGAAAGGAGGCAAACCCTATACACAATGTACAAAGGACTTCCTATTCACCTAGGATTTAAACAATTTTAGGTACTGTCCACTATAAGGAAGTGAGAGAGAAGAACCATCCATGTAATCAAGGTAGAAATAATTCTCACTAGCAAAGTGCCTGATCTTGAAAGGTCTGAGCCAAAGAGAATCAAACTTGTCATGGCTGCCATGAGGTTCATGTCTCTTATCCCATAGCAAAACGATGTCTCTAACTTTGAAGTCCCTAGACCTAGCCTTCTTGTCAAACAAGGCTTTCAGCTTTTTTTGGTGAGCATATATTCTATTAGTAACCTTCAATCTATCTTCATTCAATTTATACAGGTACATGATCCTCTTATCCAAAGAATCATTGAAGTTGGTGTCTTCAATGGACTTCATTAAATGCAAGGTTGGAATCTTTACTGTTACTGGTGATTGAGCTTCTAATCCATAAACTACTTGAAAAGGGGACATCCCAATAGCTCTTTTAGGTGTAATCATGTTTCCCCAAAGAGCATCATAGAGTTTCTTGTGCCAGTTTCTCTGAGATTCATTAACCAATTTCCTTATTATGGCCACCAGATTTTTGTTTATCGATTCTGGTTGTCCATTCCCCTGGGGATAATAATCTAAAGAGTGATCCAGGGAGATGCCATATCCATAATAGAAATACATCATCTCAGTTGAAGAAAAATTTGAAGCATTATCCATCACAATCTTGTTTGGCACACCAAACCTTACCAAGATATTTTCTTTGATGAAATTGCATACTACTTCAGAAGTAGTACTCTTTACTGGAATGGCTTCTACCCACTTCGTAAAATAATCTGTGGCAGTAAATACGTGGGTATGTCTGGAAATTGAAGAGGGATTAAGTGTTCCAATGAAATCTAAACCCCATTTTTGAAAAGGATCTTCAATCATGACTGGCTTAAGAGGCAAGGCAGCCAACTTGGGTCTACCCACAAAGGTTTAACAAGCTTCACATTTCTCAATCCACTTTGATGCATCTTTGAACAAGGTAGGCCAATAGTATCCTACATGAAGAATCTTGTGAGTAGTGACAGTAGATGAGTAATGGCCTCCATACGCTGATCATGGAAATCTAAAAGAAGCTTCCTATGTTGTTCCTTATCCACGAATTTCAGAAATATTCCATCCATCCCATGTTTGAACAACGCATTCTCCCATAATATATATTGGGTTGATCTTAACTTAATAGCTCTTTTCTCCTTGGTATTCAAATGAGAGGGAAACTCCCCATAGGTGAGGAAATGTGTGATATCAGCATACCATTCATCAATTGAGCTGAGAAATAGAACAATAGGAATATCAACTTCATCCTTAAGTAACTCATGTCTAGCTCCCTCAGCGATGAGTTCAAACAAGTCTTTTCCATGGACTAGTTTGGTTGGTCTGATGTCAATATCATATTCTTGAAATTTTTCCACCCAGTTCCCTCTCTTGGATCCAAACTCTTGTTGCATGAGAATAGACTTGATAGTCGTGTCAAGCACAAGTACTATGGAGTGAGAGTTAAGAATATAAAAACAAAACTGCTTGACAACTTTAAGCACTACAAAATCATGTTTCTCCATCATTGTGTATTTCAACTCATGATTTTTAAGAATATAGCTCATAAATGCAATTGGGAGCTCATGATCATTATAATCTTTCTGAGTCAAAATAGTAGCTAGGGTGTTATCTGTGGCATAGCAATAGATAATAAAATCTTTGCTGAAATCTAGACATGCTAAGATGGGAGTTATAGCAATAGCCTTCTTAATACCCTCAAAGGTTTCTTTCCCCTCAGAATACAAGAAAAAAATTTATTTTCCCTTCATCATTTGAGAGATATCCAAAGTTAGTTCCACAAAATCAGGGATAAATCTTCTTAGAAAGTTGATCTTACCGAAGAAAGAATGCACTCCCTTCTTGCTAGTTGGAAGAGGAATTTGTTGTATGGCTTGAACTCATTCAAGATCAATTTTTATACCATATTTAGAGACAACATGTCCTAACAATTTTCCCTCTGTGACACAAAAGACAGATTTATTAAGATTCAAAGAGATCCCATGCTCTCTTCACTTCAAGAGAACTGTTTCCAAATGAAATGATCTGCTATAGTCTTGGAAAACATAGTTAGGTCATCTAGATATACAACAATACATTTCCCTTTCAAATGTCCAAAGGCAAAGTCCATAGCTCTTTGGAAAGTGGCACCGGCATTAATGAGCCCAAAAGGCATCCTCTTATAGGCAAAAGTACCCCAAGGAGTAGTGAAAGCCGTCTTGTGTTGATATGTGCTATTGAATTCTACCTAATTATACCCTAAGAATCCATCAAGCATGGACAACATTTCAGATCGTGTAATAGTTTGCAAGACTTGATCCATCATACGCAAAGGATAGTTGTCCTTCAAAGAATATTGATTTAGATTTCTAAAGTCAACACAGATATGAATCTCACCATTTTTCTTCCTAACAGGCACAATGTTGGCAATCCATGTTGAATGGTGGATGGGAAAAATTATTTTGGCTTTCAACAACTTTTGTATTTCCTAAAAAATAGTGTCAGCTATTTTGGGATTATAGTGCCTTTGTTTTTTCTTGAAAGGTTTGATCCCGGGTTTAAGGGGGATGAAATGTTGCATCTCCTTTGGTTGGAAGGCTTTTAGATCCTCATAGGAATACGCAAGAACATCTTTATAATTCCTTGAAAGGTTGATTACTTTCTTCTTTTCTTCTGGTGTACAACATTTTCTAATGTTCACAAGCTTGGGGTCAACAGAACTCCCAATATTAGTTTTTTCATACTCAGCAGATTGTTGTGATCTAATAGAAGCTTTAGAATTCACATACCTATCATGATTATCAAACAATTCTTCTAAACTCACCAATCCTTTTGGAATCTTGTTACCTTTGAGTCTGATACACCCATCTTGATCTATTTCCTCGTTGACATCCTCTTCATGGGAAGACACACTCTCACGAGGTAAATTGTCACTTCCTTCAAAGTACAACTATTCAAAGTTATCCCTGAGCTCTAAGAAAGAAAGAAAATTCTGATCATCATTGAAAACTTTCCAGTTGCTTGTGTTATCAGGTACACTAGGCCTATGGATCATCTCAATGGTAAACCTATCTTGAGAAATCAGGATGAGGTATCAACAACGATCGTGAGACAACAAGAGAATTGGCCTTGGTGTTCTTTTCCCTAGGCATTGCTTCAATGGAGAATGTGTCAAGAAATTCAATGGATTCCCAAACCTGATTCTTGTAATGCTTCAACCTTCAATTTTTTACCTGAAAAAGGTTTCTGACTTGTCTAACAACAAGTTCTGCATCTCCACGAGCTAGAATATTCTTCACACCCTTTTCTTTCGCCACACTAAGCCCAAGAATGAGAGCTTCATATTCTACTGTATTATTAGTATTTTCAAATTGTAGTTTGAATGAGAAAGGATAAACCTTTCCCTCAGGAGACACCAATACTACACCAGCTCCAAAACTAGCTGAGGAACAACTTCCATCAAATTCTAACATCCAAACTTTATTAGGATCATGAAGTACTCCTTTGGGAAGCTGAGTTTCCTCTGGAGACATAATCATATAGTTACCATGCCCCATATCCTCATAAATTATCTGTGCTTTGGGATCATATGTTTTTTGTACAATATACTCAAATTAATTCTATGGCAATAGTTTCTTCATTTTTCCATTAACTGGTATGAGGGCATGTGACCAATCCATTTGAATTTCTCCTCCTACATCTGTGCATAAGTTCCTGCTTAACAACATACCATATGAAGGAGGGATATCTGCTACCAGGATGGTAGCCAAGACCTTTTTCTCAGGTAAAGTGGCAAAAGCTACTTGTGCATCTTTAATTCTTCTAACTAGGGGCACTTCCTTACTCTCCATGGAATAATAAGACCCATAAGTGCGTGTGAGAGTTAGGCCCAAGGCATGGGCTACTTTAGTAGGCATTACGTTATTTGATGATCCTGAATCTATGACGCAATTGTTGAGTTTATGGCCTGCTATAATGAGGGTCACATAGAATGGTTTGATCTTATCATTAGGTGAGGTGATGGAAGCTACTAGATTGGGTTGAGGTGTGGAAGATGGGGTCCGTAGAAGGCCTTTGGTGGAAGCTTTGGATTGAGAATTAACAAAGTGAACCATTTTGGCAAAAGCTTTGGGATGGGTTTGATAATACTCAGCCTCTGAAATTTGACCCTTTGTCTTTTTTAGGTGATCAATGATATCAAAAGATTCAGAGGTGGATGGGCTATCATCACTTGGAACCTTAGGTTTGTCAGATTTAGGAGATTTGGAAGAAGAAGAAAATTTAGTAGAAGAATCAGGAACAACAAAATTGGAAGAACTCACCTTCTATGTGGACATAGTGGGGATAGGAGATCCTCTTTTTGCAATCACAAGGATAGTCGTGGGATGCTCCTTGGATATTTTAGCAGGATCCATCACTTTATCCCTTTTATATTTCTACTATCGAGTCATAACAGTGTATGATTCACTATTCATATCTGCTACCACTTCATCATAATCATCTTACCCATCAACACCTTCAGTAGTGAATAAATTCACTTAAAATCCCTCAAGTTCCTCCATCTCTACATCAATCTCTTCTTCAAGTTCTTCACAATATTCATTAACCTCCTCATCTTTAGGCTCTTCAACCTCACAGGTTGTATTAACAGGAACTTTGATAGGTGGCCCTTCAAGTGCTAGCCTTGTCTGAGAAGCAGGCAAACAATTCCTAGGTTAAAAATTCCTCCTTGGAACATCTGTGTAGGGGGCATGCTGAGACAATTGTTTCTTGATGGAAATGAGATCATTGGCAAGATTTTGTACTAATGGATCAGTATTAGGCCCGAGAGTGGAAGAGGAGGAAGAAGAAGACCTAGATTTAGAAGGGTCTCTTTTCAACTTTCCAGACATAATCAAATCATCTTCAACACTAACAACAAGAGTTTGATCCTCAGCCAATGTAGCAAGATTTTCTCTTCTCAATGCATAGCTAACCTTGGGTAATTGAGAATTCAGGAAGAAACACTTTTGAATTTGATCTACAGGTTTAGTATATGGTGGGATTTTGTTAATTAACTTGTTGAATCTTGCCACAAATTCTCTCATGGGTTCTTGTGAGTCCTTCTTTATTTGAGAAATATGGGCCAGTAAAGCATGTACATCCTCTGCAAGTCTAAAATGATTCTCAAACCTTTTTCTCATCATGTTCAAACTGGTAATGGCCCTAGTTGGAAGGTGATAGAACCAATCTATTGCATTGTCTTGTAAAGTCTCTATAAAGAGCCTCACCGAGACATCTTCATGTTTAACTCCAAGAACTCCACATGCCACTATGAAGGCTGTAATATGTTCATCAAGATACCCCTTGCCATCACCTCTAAACTTGGGGAAGTTCTTTTTGTTACCTTAGGTAACTCATGAAAAGGATAAGGAAGGGTGAGAGGCCCAACACGATGGCCCTAGGGAAATGGTGTTGCCATCCTTGGAAAGATGGGTTGAAGGGGAACCGAAACACCAACAAGAATCAGAGCACAAATATTAGGGCTGAGTTACTATGAAGGGACAATACCTATAGGGGTTTTACCTTCAACAAGAGCGGTGCTTGTTGAACGATCCCTTCTATTCCTTCATATTGAAGGAAAAGGAAAACCATGTTGTTCTAAAAGTTGAAACTGAGAATCTTCAATACAAAGGGCCCTCCTTCCCCAAGTAAAATGTGGAGTCGTCATTTCAAAGGATGATCAAGAAATGGTTCATAGAACTGGAATGTGTTTTAAGAAAACATAAATCCCCAGCGGAGTCACCAAAATTTGTTGTTCGTCAAAAAGGATTTTGTTGAGAGGAATAGTCAAGGGACAAGAAGTCCCTCCTCTTTAATGGGACAGGTTCCCTTATTTAAATACCAAGCTTATTTAAATATGTACAACACATATTTTTAATGAGGAACTTGAATATCATGAAAGTGTTTTAAAAATAGAATGGATCTTCAATACAAAAGTACAAAGGAATAAAGTAAAGGAAATGAGTAGAAAGGCATTCTCTAGAACTATAGATGAAAAAATAATTCCTTATGTATGCTAGAATAGAATTATTTGGAATAAACCATTTGTATTTAAATCAATAAGATGTTATTGCAAAGACACAATGTTCCATAAATAACACCCACAAGAATACAAAGCTTCTTGACATAACACAGACAAATGATTCAAAAGTATTCAATAGATAATGATAAAAGAAAAAGACCAGATAGACATAGGAGGGAAAAAATCTTGTATTGATTGCTTTTTTGCTCTTTACACTTTCAAAAATAAACAAGTTCCAGCCCTGAAAATGGTGGAGGGAGATCATTATATAATTTTACAAATTAGTTACACTTGGTAACTACTTATTTTCACCTAAAATTATTAGTTAAAGGGATGTTTAATGCCAAACCCCAACTAATTACAATAAGCCAACATTTAGAAAAAGAAGAAATAGAGAAGCTAGGATGACAAAACAAGTGCTCATGATTGGGAAGGGTCCACTAAATTTAGGATCCATTGTCGAAACCTTTTCAGAGCCTCTGCTATGCCTCTTCCACATGGAATAGATGTGTTGGTAGTAGCCTGGGTCCAAGATCCCAGACATTTCTCCATCTCCTTGTCGAACTCATTATGTGTATGATATTCCTTATTCACTTCCTCAATGGTACATTGGAGAGATCATATTTCCTTTATCTTATGATTGTTCATGGAGTCCTCTTTAAAAAAGTTTCCTTTGACAAAAGCTTTGAATTGAGCTCTAATTTCTTGTAGGGAGAAAGGAACACCTGAAGTCTCATCGTAGAGGTGGCAATGAATATCCTTGAAAGTAGATACAACCAAAATCTTGAAACCCTCTCCTTTCTGCCAGTTATTCCTTAATTCTCCCAAATCCTCCTCCAACACTTTGATTTTCCACTCCACACTGAATACCAATGATTTTGACAAATTATCTTTCACATCATCAAAGACCTTACTCACCATCAAAATATTTTCATCAGTCTACCCCATCAGGTGAAGGTCTACTATGCAGCTGCTCCAAATTTTGAGTTCTTTATCCATATTTCCGATTGTGGAGGAGAGTTTCTGTTGCAGATTATTTACCTTCTCATTGAGCTTGAAGGCTTCACCAATGATATTCAACCCTATAAAAAGCATTTCATCCACCATGGCCTCCATAGCCCTCCCATAGATGGAGTACATGTGTATGTCCTTGATGCTCTGGACTTTATCTTGACTAAGGATTATAGGTGATGGAAGAGCAGTCAGTCGGGTAGGGTCTAAAACTTTGTCTTTAGATAGCAGTGACTTGATGAAACTAGAAAGCACTTGAGCCTACTCCTCCAGCTGCTCTATAGTCTACTTCCCTTTTTCTACCCTCCCAATGAACCTAGTGACTGTTTCTTGAAGGTTGTGTATTTCACCTTTAGGAGTAGAATCTCCCATTGAGATGCTTGAAAGTTCAAAATCAGAGGCTTGTAAATCATGCTCTGGCTTGTCAACTTTGGACTTGGCTATCTCAAGGAATTGCTGACCTTGGGCATCAGTCACTATACTTGAAGTGGTTCTCAATTTCTTGGTAGGAGCAGAAGGAGTAGTACCCAACAAGGCTGCCACACCATCAAAATTGGGCCCTGAGATCTGAGAGGAAGACTTCCTCTTTCTAATATCAACAAAAGGTTGCACCCATACAAAAGTGGAGGAAGAAGAAGGAGGAGCAAGAGGACCAAGAGTGAGATAAATCATGGAGCTTAGAGTGTTTACCACTGTTGCCTCCAATAGGGATGTGAGTGGAGCAGATGATCCTTCTTAGATAGAAGAATCCATCGTGCGTGGAGGCTCAATGCTATGAATTTCCTACTCCTTATCCATTGTGGTTTCGGAAGCACCTGCAGGAATTGACATTTCACTATCTTCGCTCTCACTGAGAACAATGATGTTCTCTAGCCTAGAAGGTAGTTTTGAATGCTTTGGAAGAGGATATTCTTCAATGGGCTCCTTTTTGACCTCCTTTACCTTCTTCTGGTAGACCTAAATGGAGGAGGAACAAGTGGAAGATTCAGGTCCTTTACTTGATGAAGCAGGAGGAGTCTATACAAGTACCTCTGAACTGGGTGTTTGTGCCTCCTTCCTCGGTGTCAAAGTGTCTTTGGAGGAGGATTCTCCTACATTCTTCCTCATCTCATGAAACTTCCTATCAAACTAGACTTTGGTTCTTACTAGGATAGGAGTTAGAATCTCCACCAAATCATCTTTTTCTCTTTTAAACCAGTCCAAATATTCCAATGGAGTATTTTTTATCGCAGTTTCATACTCATATGACAATAAATCTATGTTTTCATCTTGAAGCCCATTAGGAATTTGATATAGGTTAAGCTCTTGTATTAACTAAAGGGGAAACCTGCCATAATGCCTCCTTCTAGCCTCAAAATCATCTGTGCAGTTAAACCAATAATCCTCAGTTTCTGCCCTATGATGGTAGCTGATTTTGATGTTCAGCTCAATGAATTTCTTCAAGTCGAAACAATTTCTAGTCCTGAAGAAGTGGACAATGATGGGAGCTAGGGCTCTCTCTATGTTCTGGGCATCTAGAGTAGTTTTACATGTATAGTTCCCCAAAGATATGGGGAAGTGTAACCCAGTGATATTCTTATCCCTAGAGGTTCTGTGTAATTTTTATAATTATCTGCACATCTCAATCAGGGCCATATTATCATTACAAAATCTGGGGAGGTGAAGAGGAGCGCTCTGATAACCTGCTAGCCTGATATAAGATAACCTTCTAAATTCATTGAAGTAGGCTCTGTACTTTACTATCAGGCTCATGGATTCGTATGAAAACCTCATTACAGTTTCACTCTCTAGAATGCTTACAATGTACATGGTGAAGGCATCATTCACCCTCCTAAAATTGTGATTACTAGTGTCCAGGGTGAACTGAGGGTAGTAGGCATATATAGGATCACCCTTCTGAGCATCAATGTATGTGAAGCCAAACCACTGTCTAGATGCTACTAGGGTATACATTAGATAAGAAGTCATGTAGAACTTATTAGTTTGTTATACATTAGACAACTACTCTGTCAAATTCATGCAGATGATCTCTGCCCAATTGATGTTTTGGGTACCTACACAAACTATGTTGATAAGTGGGCACATCCAGAAGTGGAACTCGCTGGTAGAGTGTAAGCCCATACCATGAGCTAATAGGATTATGAAGTCAAAGAGCTCCTCATTGAAATCAGCCCTAAATAGAGATTTTGATAATCGAGATGCCCCTTTCTTAGGGTTATTCAGCCATGAATTCACCACTCTTGCCTTGTATTTCTCATTGTCTTGGTTGAAGAGTGCTTCTGCTTGATTTTGGGAGATTACCACAGAATTTTCCATCTCTGGGATCCTTAGGGCAGTGGAAATGGTTGCGGCATCAAGCTTAGCGATTAAATCCCCATGCACATTTGTTAATTCACTCGTGTCGGGGTTGAAGTGAGACCCATAGGCAAGTACAGTGTTGGCACACTGCACCAAGATTGGAAAACCAGAAGCAAATGCCAGACCACTATCATTATTCATTTGTGCCTTTGGAGAGGAGTTAGGGTTTGTCAACCTAGTCCAAAAATCACCGAAGTCTAGGTGGTGAACTTCATTTTCCTTGATATCAGGAATGGAAGATTCCAGTGGAGAAACCTGTTCCTTTCCTTGAAATTTAATCTTCATGTTGACAGTACTTAGGAAAAAAAACTCACAACTTAAATCCGTGATGAAATTACAGGGGGGAATGGGGACGCGAGTAGAGATTTCAATTGTAAGGGAAAAAGTGAATGGCAATAAGAATGCAGTGTGCAAAAATGCTTATGGGTTGTCCATTAAATATCCATTTTAGGAGAGAGAGGGTTATTAAATGTGCATTAAATTCATATTCACTAACTCAAAAAGAAAGCATCAGGTAGAGCGGGAAAAATTAGCCTGGATGGCCTTTGGTACATTTTGGTCATGAGGGATGTAAAAGTGCAACTCGGCCGATGCGGGTGATGTGGGTGATGTGGGGAGAAAATGTGCAAATGCTTTCATGACATGACGAACCAAGGTACGTGAAGTGCATGATGTGGCTAATGCGTGGGATCGGGGAACAGAGAGCCGAGGTGAACTTGGGAAAGTTGGAACAAAAAGTTTCGATAGGCCCGTAAGTTAACAAATTTCAAAGAAAGTGGTTCATCGGGGAATGGAGAGCCCTTCAGAACTTGGGACACATGGGACAAAAATGTCTGAAAAACCCGTAAATTACTCAAAATGACTCAAAAAATGTAGAATTTTTCTAACTTCTCAACTTTCCTCTTTACCAGAACATCAGAAAAATGTGTCAACTCAAAATTTTTGAAGTTTTGAATTTTGAGAGTGGGGAAATTTTGAGAGGACAACACATCCATAGGCATATTTATCCTTCTTTGATTTTAATGCCAACACATTGTCTTGAGAAACTCTTAATAGCCCTATAGATTGTGGCATTTGCTACATTTTTGGCTTCCAATTGTGGTAGTTCATCGTATTTAGAGGTTCAAAATATCTCTGATCCAACAAAGGGTTTGAGAAATATCCCAATATTCTCACAAAAATCCCACTTTCACAAATATTCATGTCTCGAGTTAATCTAAAAATAATGGCTCACCAACCAGAGATATTAAATACCCACAACTATATTACGGGATCCCAAAAAAATTCACAAAATAATTCTTCCACCGTATAACTTGAGATATTAATCCTATTTTATTAAATAATTATATTTCCCCCCAAACTATAGTTCACAATTTTTAACGAAATTACAAAACATTATAGTTGCACTTGGCACAATGAGAGCATGTTGGGAATTAATTGGTTTTAATAAACCACTAATGTAATCAACTTGGGTCCAGGTGGAGTGCAGGAACACGTGAAAAGAAAGAGTTGAAATGGCAAATAATATTACAGCCGTGGTAAATAAAAATGTAGGTCGTATCCAATAAAAAGAAGACCTAGGAAAAGTAGACCTAGGTGAATTAGAACATGCCACAATAAGAAAACCATGACAATAGAAAAAATAGAATAAGATAGGGGCATCATGGAAAATTCATGGAGGAAAGGATGTGGCAGAGAATAAAGCCAAAATGGCATAACTGAGGCATCAAATAAGACAAATTCACCATGTAATGAAAAGAGAAGCTAGGTGTAGCAAAGAGGAACCCAAATAGAACAGAAAAACCCTAAAAAATCCACGACCAACACGTAGGTCCAAAACACAAAAATAATAGGCTAGGATAACAAACTAGGAGGATAGAATAAGTGCAACAAATAACAACAATTTCTTCAATAACAAAAATATTTGGCTTCTTCTGCAGATCCTGGCTCTGATACCATAACTGAGGAATTATTGGGATTTTAATATGTAGGAAACCGGTTAAGGTTTTACACCTTCAATCTATCTGAAACAATTCTATTCGTGTAATACACAGAATTAATTCTACACTACCTAAATTAATTATTCATTATAAAATTACCTATTAAATAGGCTTTTACAAACCATGTTCAAACAAAATTTGTTTGAATGAATATTTCACGAGAGACCAATTTTAAAAATTGGTTTTAAAAATAAACCAAATAAACAAAAAATTCGGTTTATAAAAATAATCCCTTAAAACAACTCTTTAATTATAAAACAACTCTGCAACTCCCTAAAATGAGTTTACAGGTTTATTATTTTCTAACGTAAATAATAATTACGATAACACAATAAGGGAAGAAGAATTGTGTCTCTATGTAGGAATAAAATTTATTTACATGGAGTGGAAAAGAAGGTAAACATTTTCATCATCAATAAGATGATACTAATATTCTAGAGGTGATACATGACATCTTGAAACATCAATTGAAAATACTTCACCATTGAACAAAAACAAATGAAACTGCTGAATAGTCAAAGTTTATGTTCTCCTGAATATAGTGGTTTCCTTCTTCAACAATGTAGTTGATTTATTATTCTTTTCCAACCCATGAAACTTTTATTTATATGGGTATATCTCCAATTTAGAAAAATATGTTAGCTTACACATAGTCAACAACTTGGCATGTTTTTGAGGTGAAAGCAAACCTTTTCTATGTAAGAAATGAAAAATAGAAGAGGTTTTTTTGTTTATATACAAATACTGTAAATATACCATTATGAATTTCTTCTACATTTGTACAGCCAATTTTTTTAGAATCTATAAGCATCCCCAAATTCCAACCATATTTTGAAAAGGAATATGGTCTATTTTTTATTGAGGCATACATTTCTTGTTTCATGAATAAAGAAACTTTCAACTCCATATCTAGAAAAAGACACTTATTTTTTTAAAGTCGTGTTCGAATTGAACACGCAATGTCCACGAATCAATAACTTTTGACAATAGAAAATAACAAAATTCCTCTTTATTGTCATCTATAACAAAAACAACCATAGGTTAGCATGGTAGTTTTTAGGGGAATATGATCACCTTTAGCATATTGCAACATCGTGACTGGTGTCCCATGTTTGTAAACCTCTTTGCGTGGTCTATGATTGTTACCTTAGGTGTTTACATTATGTTCTTATGTTCTATGTTAGATATTGTTTGTTTATAAATGTATAGTTGTTCATACTAACACTTTTTTTCTAGCCACTTATTTGTGTGTGCCTTGTTCTTTACCAAGAATATTCACTTCCCCTTATAGAGAAATATTTTAGTATACACAATGAGTCCTCTTTTGTGACCGCATCCTCCTATCTACAACGTCGCATGTGCCCCCAAAGAGGGGGGCATCATTTAGGGTTTATACATGGACCAATACAGTTCAATCTATAGTTATCGTCCATGGAAAATTTTAGACCACAATAAAGTGAGTGGGTTTAGACCAGTCTACGAACACCATATATAGTGGATTTTACAGATAAAATTATACTTAGCATTCTGGGGAGAAGCTACAATTTGGAGGATACAGTAGACTTTTCTCCCTACACTACTTCGTCCATCGACGTTGGATCACCCAGAAAACTACATAGTACATAGATATCTTAACTAAATACAGGGAAGAAGTTATAGTTTCAAAATAACACAATTTTATCCTTGCACTTCTTTGGCCATAGTGGCGTGAGATTGCCCAAAACACTAGCACTTAACCAAAATTTACAGGATATCCTTTTCTACACCCTTTTTCTCATCATAGATCAGGTGCACATGTTCCTTTTCCATTATCATTTTCATACTATTTTTACATGTTTATTTACTATATACATGTATTTTTAAACATATACATGTGTATTTGACTACTTAATCTTCTCTTTTACAGGTTCGTCCGTATGGGAAACAAGCAGTCAACAAAAAAACACAGATGGTGAGTACATCACACATGTAGTACTAACCATGTAGGTACACTACACACATTGACATCTACCCACATGATTCTACCCTATGTTCACTCTAACTAATTTTATATTTTTGCATGTTTAGTCTCCACGATCATCTTTATTTTGTCACTCCATGCTTTTTATATTCATTCGATGCATTTTCTACATCACTCTACATGGATATCAGATATCCATCTCTATCTACTTTACGTTATCGATATTTCTACACACTAACATAAAGTGTGGGAAAATGTAGACACTAAATCATGCACTTTGAGTCAATATTTAGTCCCAATCTCATATTATTATTCATATGGTTTTTGAGAGAATATAGTACTAATAAACCCATGTCTTTTGGCCTTTTTTACTTTGTTTGTTTCATCAATTCTAATCCTATGACCATATTTTCCTAGTCTATTTTTTCATTCTGTATTCGTATTCTTGACTGGGGTGTTGTTGGCGATAAATTTTTTTTGGGACAAATTGGTGGATTTCTTGTCAACATTGGAAGTCTATGGCCCTATACTTAACCAGTGCAACTGTCGTATATGCATACACGAGTGAAAGTGATTTTTATCTGGATGGTCTTATGGCACAGGATCCAATAGAGGCACTCCATTAAAATTGTAGCAAAGCTAGCAATATATTACTAGGAAAGAATTTGTCTATAAAGAGGGAAAGGGTAGTGAGAAATGAGGTAGAAGAACTAATGTTGTAGGTAGAAAATCAGTATCCTACACACACTAGTCAGAATTTTAACACATGTATTTATGAGAAGAAACAAATCTGTAAATAGCAACAAGACCAAATGGAATTTGATGAGCACAAAGTCTCAAGAAATCCCATATTCAAAGAAAGATAGAAACTCATTCTTCTTGTATTGATTTCTGAAACCAAAGTTGTACATAGTGGGGAAATAGAGGAAATTTGAGAATGAGGGGGAGTAGAAGAATTTTTCTAACTCCTTTTTTCTCTCAATGCACTCTTGATTTTACAAAATCAATCACCAAACCTTTGAAATGGGAATGGTTTTACAATTTATAGAATGAGATATGAATCTTCATCTACCCCCCCAATGCCTTTTCATATGTCCTCGCACAACTTAAAACTTTTACACTTCCTAGGAAATTTTTAAGTCCCTTTTTATAACATAAAGGTGACTTATTACATTAGGAACATTAATACATATGAAAATTTTTAACTCCAATGCAAAATTAGAACATTGAGAAGAGAGAGAAAGTTGGGGGAAAAAGAGAGAGAAAGAGTGAGAGAAGAAGAAGAGGAGATGTCATTCCCAATAAAGTCCATTGATCCTTGTTGATGGAAATCTCAATGTGATGAAACTATGAATCTTCAAACTCATGTGAAAATTCTTCCAATCGACTCATAAATTCTTTGGAATGAGTTTTTAAAAATATTGCTGAATGATTCGACTGATGATTGTAACTTCCACCCTACACAAGATACTCCTGCAACTCGAGCCACGAAGTGAGTGTCAGGATACGCTATTTAATTCCTTGAGATGAGCCTCAAATTCACTATTAGAAATGCCCATGGATGATCTAGAATGATGGTTTTGACCTGAATGATCATCCCTCTATGTCCCATTGTGCCAAACTTTCCCTTTAAGAGGACCTACTATTTTTAGTAAGTACAGATGGGGCAACTTACTATTTTTAGTAAGTGTCATAGTTAGCTTTCCCTAACCTCAACCAGCTATGGTAGCTTGAATTATTTATTATTAGTGTTTTCCTATCACTTTTTGGACCAACTAGCTATTTATAGCAGGGGCTTGTGGAGTGACTTACTATTTCAAGTAAGTGTCAATTACAAGCCTAAATGACCTTTTTTATGACTTTTATTTCAATAATCCCTCTATTTTCACTTCATTCTTTGTAGCCTCTTAAAAATGGTGGATTACCCAAAAAAATAGACCCCTATGTAGGAAGGCATGCTATTTTTAGTAAGTGCACCGTAGATGTAATATTCTGACAAAACAAGTTTTGAAAATCGAGGTCTTATTCCAGGATTCCGCGCTTTGCATTTTGAGTAATTCCTTCGTCTGAACAAGTGGGAAAATGAGATTTTCATTAGCAAGAGAAGAATACTAAAAAAAAATCCTTCTATATCCATACAAAATAGGTACTTCATGGCATGAAAACTAGTTTACTTGAAACTAGAGTTTTCAACGATCATTGCCTCCCGTTTTCATGTGATTTCGCCCACTGGAACCCTAAGAACTGAAGAGGTAGCTCATTTCCTTTTTCATAGATGTTCTTTATGTGACAAGGAAGAAATTTAATGAAAAATTAGTCCTCCATATCCTTAAAAAATAGGGACTTCATGGTGCAAAAACTAGTTCACGTGAAACTAGATTTTTCAACGATCATTCCCTCCAATGTTTACGTGATTTCAACTGCTAGAACCCTAAGAAGTGGAGAGGTAGCTCGCTGATTTTTTTCACTACTCTATCATGGCAGAAATTAATGGATTAAAATTTTTAGTTTTGGTTTTTGTCTCCATTTGTGATGAAATCAACTCCATTGTGATAGGTTTTTGTTTCTTGTCTCATTCGTGAAATTTCTCTTCAATCTAGTTGCCAATTTAATCAAAAATTGAGCATTGTTCTTCATGGAGCCGGAAGTTAAATTTATTCACTGTGAAAATTCATTTATATGAATGGGAGGTTTGAATATGAGTTTTTAATGTCCTTCAAGAGATAAAAACTCAACAACATATGGTCAGTCAATCTGTGCAACGATTTGTAATATCTTTTCAATTTTCGGTTTCATGGCAATGAAGATTTTCAAACTTATAGCTTCTTCATTCTTCGTTTGATCAATATTTCTTCTAGGACCTGCATATTTTTATGGAGTTAAGGATTTTTTTTATGGTGAATCTTGTTTGAGCTTTGGAAATGGTGGAGTGGTGGTGAGAAGTTGTAGAGAAGTTACAAATCAAATTGTGCACGAAGGAGTTAGATGTTAGAAGTTAGAAGCATGAGGGATTTTTAAAATTTGAAAATTAAATATGAGAATGTATGAGGTGAATTATTATTTCCCTTATTTCCCTCACCTAAAATGGACATGAGGGACATCAAATTCCATGACGAGCAAGGTGATGACACATGGCAAAGATCCGACAGCAGGGAATGAAGGCCTGACAAGCACATGAGAGCTAGAAATTCAATCTTGAAGAGGTCGTATGAGTGAATAGGAGTATCCTTAGGGGTTGGGATAAATTTTCAATTTTTTATGTGCCTCACCTCAAAGTTACATGAGGGACATAAAATTCCACTGCATTCCACTTGATGACACGTGGCAACAATCCAACCATGAAGGCTTTGAGCTCCCGCAAACACCTGGGGGTTGAAATGACAATCCTGGAGGTCATATGTGGGTCCATAGGGATTCATGGGGGATGGGATAATTTTAGCAAGCTTTATTTCCTTGACCTTGAGGGATGTGGGGGACACAAAGTTCCACCAGGCTCCTCGAGCTTAAAATTTGATTAACTCTCGAACCTTGAGGACAACTTGCGACGACAATATCTTGAGCTCCCAATGGACTGTTTTGATGAAGTTTTATGTGATATTGAAATTAAATGGCATTTTTAATCTGATGTTGAGGCCATCGGGTCCTGATTCATCCATTTTATCCCTTAAAAATTGGATTTTTGATCTGGTACTCCATTTATACATGAAAAACAAATCTTTCAAAACCATTGCACCAAATTGTTGTGAAAAAAATAATTTCACCATCTTGTAGGTCTTGGAATTCCCTTTTGGAAGATTTTTTTTATCCTAACTCCATATGGAGCTCTTGGAATCACCTTCGGAAGCTTAAGAGCTATTTTGGCATGTGCATTACCTAGGCCTGTGAACCCTGATTTTGATCAAACTGCTCCAAACCCCTCAAATCTTCCTTGAATATTCCAAAATCACTTCCATGATGTTTATATGCCTTCAATTAACATCCATGTTGGTTTTATATCCTTCATTACACTCCAAGGGGTTTCTCCAATCCTGGGAAGGCCAATGATAGCCCTTCCCAATACTACCTAGAGATAACATTTTTTTAAGAAATCCTAAAATCAGCTAGGGGTTGATTTTACTTTCCTAAATCACCTAGGGGAATGAATTAAATCCAATTGGGATGTTAATGAACTTATTGGGAAGACTTGGGGTGCCTTGAAATGATAAAACATGAATTTTTTCTATAGGGGTATCATTGTCATGTTTGGAAATTGTCAATTTACATGTTGCACATTTGCACGACAACAACTGACTCTAGCTTAGGGACATAACATGGACTGAAAGAAATGAATACATGAAATGGAAAATAAAAAATATCAACTTTAGACTACAGAGGTGGGGAAAAAATATACACATACCCGGAAATGGGTTGAGAAAATTACACGCCATCATGAGATAGCGGATTAAAGCCCGACCTTTGAAATAAAAAAACTGTTATTTGATCAAACCAAGATTTTGTGATGGTCTTGCATGGCTTGAGAAGAATAACATTTATCATGATTCCATCCTTGTACTCATACTATATTGAGAATTTTCCTCCATCCATTGAAAATTTGGTTAACCTCTTAAAAATATTACATTTTTAAGATTTCGCTTGATGTCTCGTAATCATGAGACACCATCCCTCCATGCATTAGAGAGTGGGATAATTACTTCTATCATGAAAACATTCATCTTATTTAAATTAGGACTTAAAATTATCTCTTATATCAGCAAAACACTTGGAAGGAGTGAGAACAAACTGATTTTCTTTCCATTCAAAAACTTCCCTAAACATCCCACTTTGTTTCTCTGACCAAGTGTTTTCGGTCATGGAGGCTAAATCATTGAGCTAGAGGTATTCATCATTCTTAAGAGATTTTTGCATCATGGGAACATGTTCAAGATGAATTGGAGTTTGGATAAAGGTGATTGTAGTCTATTTTTGGGTCATTTATCAAGAATAATGTATACTCTCGCTTTGTTGTCTAGGGAAATTGTTGCCAATATGCATTCGTTCAGAGTCCATCTTGATATTATTTTCAAAATTGCAGCTTTTAGTTTGGCCATGTAAGCATTCTTCACCCTTCATTGGATTTTTCCATATGAACTCTTGTTTTACATTGATGCACCATTCCAAAATGGTGGGATCATGTTGTTTTTGAATATACTCCCAACATTGTTGCAATTTTTTTCCATGTTTCGAACAACTTCCTTCAATGCAAATCATCTCAATGTTTTCCCTATTATCTTCTTCCATTGCATAGGTGTTGTCTTCAAAACTAGATATGTCCAAAGGATATTCATGAAATTTTCTTCTTTTACACTCATGAACTTCTTCACACAATGTGGAAGAAAATGACGTGCTTTCACGTCCATTCTCATCAACCAAAGTATTAGGGAAGTTGTCAAGATTATCCAACTACTCCATCTCAACATAAAAAATTAGTCCACCAAAATAGGAAGCACAAATTGATTCATGCATGTCTTGTATCTCCATAGCATGGGTTAAGAGTTCAAGGCTAAGTTGAGAATCTTTAGTTTCTTCCACAACCTTCAAGATATCTTGTACAGATAGTTCTTCTAAAATTTCCATAGGCTCTTTTTTATAGTCATTGGAAGAATCTTCTTATTGTGCCTCCAGGAGATGGTTAAAAATTTGATCCATACGGGCCCATGATTCATTTGAAACATTCTCATTCACCTCTTCCATCCTTTGTGTTGACAAAGATTCATTTTATTGCAAAAAATGGCATACTTGATTCATGACACATATTGACAAGGAGAATATGTCCAAGCTTCGTGGGAAGGGCACATCTTCAAGCTCAAAATCCATATCATCTTCTTCTTGGTAAGAAGCAGAGAACCATGTTAGGGAAACAATATGAGAAGAATTTTCAACTACATCTTGACCATCCATTATTGAATCTTCTTGCTCAGCTGAAATATGAAAGGATTTATTTTCACCATGATGATGATTTTCCTCCCCAAGTAAGTAGAGGGTTTGTTTAAATTGTTCATTCTCCTCATAATTGAAAAGAGGGTAGGCTTCTTCCATTTGATCATTCATTATTGCATCGTGAAGAGAGTTTGATTCTTTGACTTCCTCCATTTCTTCATGTGACATTTCTACATCAATTAAAGAATGAAAATAGGAGGGGAGATTATCTATGACCATCTTGAATTCATCATCTTCAGACCATGATGTCAGGTGACTTTCTTGCACTGCTTCACATCTCTCTATTTCAGCATTAATTGAAATATCAAAACTTGAAAAGATATCATCCATGCTTACTTTGAATTGGTTTTCTTCTTCATCATTAGTGGAGTCTTCAGAGAGCATAGGATCATCCATTATATAGCAAGGATATTCTTTTATATATTATATTATTCCCCTTATGGGTTGTGACTTTAGCTAAATTGAATTGCTGAATGGTGATTTTATCTTCATCTCTTCTACTTCTTCCTCCATGACATTGCTTTGGCTTTCATTGGAAGGTTCCATGATAATATATTCCTTATAAGCATGTATGAATCTTCCAGGAATGAAAATATCATAATATGGGCATCCATTAGGGTCTTCCTATATATGGCGTACCTCATCTTCTTCCTACATTTGATGTTGTGCTTCAAGATGTTCATATCTTATCTGTAGAGCTAAAGCATACCTATAAATTTCATCAAAGACTTCCAGGTCATAGTTTCCTTTTATTATTCTCTGAATTATTTCAACATGTTCATTTCTTCATCACCGTATGCAAGGAAGTCATCTATTGAGAGGTGGAAGAAATATTATGTTCTCCATTTTACAATAAGATGCGTGAGGTTGTAAAAATCTTCTTCAGTGGATCTTGCACCATCCTGTCTTTCTTCATCTTCTCGAATGCTGATTTTTTAATTATCAGAAGGCTCAAGGATAGGATTTTATTTAGTGGCATTCAAGAACCTTTTGGGTATGTAAACCCTATGGTAAAAATAATCTTCAGGATCTTCCTCTATAGGACAACTCTCCTCTTCTTCTTCCTCTCTATGGGCTACTTCAAGTTACTCTTCCATCTCATGTAAGAATTTGGCATATTCTCAAGCTTCACACCTTATCTTATGTATCCTTTGAATCCATTCCTCTTCATTGATGACATGTTCTTTCTTCTTTTCTTTGTCAACACTAGTCTAGAGCCATGGCTAATCAAGGATATTATTTTTTATACAGACATCTTCTTCTTCTTCTTCACTGTCACTCATTGGCACTTCACTCCAATCTATAAATTTCTTCATGATGCAAGAAAAAATTGTGACAGGAGTTTGAACCTTAACAAAGTCACCTTCAAAAAATTATTTTCCTTTGAAATAATATTTTTTTTGTTTGTTTTGATTTTCAGACCCTGTAGCTATATTTTGGGTGTAGACACTACTAAATCTGCCCCACGATGGGTGCCAAAAACTGTTGGCTAGAAAAATTTTCAGGGAAAAATTGGTGGATTTCTTATCAATGCTCTGGGATTCTAATTACCTCTACTTAACCAGTGTTATTTTTGTATATGCATGCACGAGTAAAAGTGAGTTTTCTCCAGCTAGCCTTACAGTCGGGGATCCAAGAGGGGCACTCCACTGACCCTATGGAAAAGTTAGAAATCTCTTGCTAGGGAATAATTTATCTTTAAAGAGGGAAATGGGAGTGAGAAATGAGGTAGGAGAACTAATGTTGTAGGTATAAAATCATATTTATGCATACACTAGTCAAAAATTTCAACACATGCATTTATGAGAAGAAACAACTCAATAAATAACAACAAGACCAAATGGAATTTGATGAGCAAAAAGTGTCAAGAAATCCCTTAGTCAAAGAAAGATAGAAACTCCTTTTATTGATTTCTCAAACCAAATTTGTACATAGTGGGGAAATGGAGGAAATTTGAGAATGAAGGGGGAATGGAATAATTTGGCTATCTCTTTTGTTCTCTTAATGCACTCTTGAGTTTACAAAATCGATCACCAACCTTTTAAAATGGGGATGGATTTACAATTTATAGAATGAGATATGACTCTTCATCTACCCCCACTACCTTTTCATATGTCCTCGCACAACTTAAAACTTTTCAACTTCCTAGGAAACTTTTAAGTCCCTTTTTATAACATAAAGGTGACTTATTACATTAGAAACATCAATACATATGAAAAAGTGCAACCCCAATGAAAAATTAGAACATTGAGAAGAGAGATAAAGTTGGGGAAAGAGAAGAGTGAAAAAGTGAGAGAAGAAGAAGAGGAGAAGTCATTCCCAATGAAGTCCATTCATCCTCGTTGATGGAAAGCTCAATGCGATGAAAACCTAAATCTTCAAACTTGTGTGAAATTCCTTCCAATTGGCTCAAAGATACTTTGGAATGAGTTTTTGAAAACACTACTAAATGGTTCTTTTGATGACTATAACTTCCACCCTACACAAGATACTCCTACAACTTGAGCCACGAAGTGAGTGTCGGGAGATACTGTTGAATTCCCTGAGATGATCCTTGAACTCCCTATGAACAATTCCCATAGATAATCCAAAATTAGTTTGTTGACTTGAATGATCATCTCTCTATGTCCCATTATGCAAAACTTTCCCTTTGAGAAGGACATGCCATTTTTAGTAAGTACAGATGGGGAAACTTACTATTTTTTAGTAAGTGTCATAGTTAGCGTTTCCCAACGTCAACTAGCTATGGTAGATAGAATTGTTTCTTCTTACTATGTTCCTCTAACTTTTTAGACCAACTGGCTATTTAGAGTAGGGGCTTGTGGAACCACTTACTACTTTTAGTAAGTGTCAATTGTGAGCCGAGATGACCTTTTTCATTACTTTTCCTATGAAACTCCCTTTGTGTTCACTACCTTATGCATAGCCTCTTCAAATGGTGGATTACCCAGAGAAATAGACCCCTATGTAAGAATTCATGATATTTTTATTAAGTGCACCACGGATGTATGATTGAAACAAAACATGTTTTTAAAATCTAGGTCTTATTTTGGGATTCCATGCTCTGCATTTTGAGTAATTCCTTCATCTGAAAAAGTGGGAAAATGATATTTTCATCAGCGGGAGTAGAATATTGAAAAAAATCCCTCCATATCCCTAAAAAATAGGGACTTCATGGCACAAAAACTAGTTTACGTGGAACTATATTTTTCAACGATCATTTGCTCCAATTTTCAAATTATTTCGCCTACTAGAACCCTGGGAAGTGAAGAGGTAGCTCATTTTATTTTTCACAGATGTTTTTCATGTGACAAGCAATAAATTTGATGAAAAATAATCCTCCACATCCCTAAAAAATAGGGACTTCATGGTGTAAAATCTAGTTCATGCGAAACTAGATTTTTCAACGATCATTCCCTCCAATTTTTATGCGATTTCACTAACTAGAACCCTAAGAAGTGGAGAGGTAGTTCACTGATTTTTTCCACTATTGTGTCATGGTGGCCACTAATGGAGCTTGAAATTTTTAGGTCTAGTTTTTTTCTCCATTTTTTATGAAATCAACTCCGTTGCGATAGGATTTTACTTCTTGTCTGACTAGTGAAATGTCTCTTTGATCTAGTTGTCAGTTTGACATGAAATTGAGCATTATTCTTTATGGAGATAGAAGTGAAATATATTCACTATGATAATTCCTTGATGTGACTGGGAGGTTTGAATATGATTTTTTAATTTCCTTCAAGATGTTAAAACTCAGCAACATATGGTTTCTCAATCCGTGGATTGGTTTGTAAGATCTCTTCAATTTTTTAGTTTCATGGCAATGAAGATTTTCAAACTTATGCTTCTTCATCATTCATTTGATCAATATTTATTCTAGGACATGCATATTTTCATGGAGTAACATATTTTTTTATGGTTAATCTGGTTTGAGCTTTGGCAATGGTGGAATGGTGGTGAGAAGTTGCATAGAAGTTACAGAGCAAGTTGTGCACGAAGGAGTTAGATGTTAGAAGTTAGAAGAAGGGATTTTTAAAATTTTAAAATTAAAGCAAAGAATGTATGAGGTGAATTTTAATGTCCCTTGTGTCCCTCACCTCAAAGTGACTATAAGGACATCAAATTTGATGGCGAGCAAGGAAGCGACATGTGGCAGAGATCAGATGGTAGGGAATGAAGGCCTGACAAGCACCATGGGGCTAGAAATTCTCTCTTGAAGAGATCACATGAGTGAATAGGAGTATCCTTAGGGGATGGGTGAGTTTTTCCATGGTTAATATCCCTCACCTCAAAGGGATATGAGGGACATAAAATTCCATGGTGCTCCAAGTGATGACACGTGGTAGTGATCCAACGGTGAAGGCTTTGAGCTCCTACAAACACCTAGGGGCTGAACTGGTGATCATGTAGGTCATATGTGGGTCCATATGGAATCATAGGTTTTGGGAACATTTTCCCAACCTTTATGTCCATGATCTTGAGGGACGTGAAATCCCACTAGGCTCCTAGAGCTGAAAATTTGACTGACTCCCGAACCTTGAGGACAACTTAAGATGGTAATATCTTGAGCTCCCAACGGAATGTTTTGATGAAATTTTATGTGATCATGAATGGAAATAGAATTTTTAATCCAATGGTTTGGTTTTTAGTTCTTTATTCATCCATTTTATCCCTTAAAAGTAGGATTTTATATCTGGTACTGCACTTATACATGAGAAAAACTACTTAGAAAACCATTTTACCTATATGTTGTGAAAAAAATAATTTCACCATATTGTAGCTATTAGATTTACCTTTTCGGTCATTTTTTTTTCTAACTTCATATGGAGCCCGTGAAATCACCTTTAGAAGCTCAACAGTTATTTTGGCTTGTGCACTGTATGGGCCTGTGAACCCTTATTTTCATTAAACTACCCTAAACTCCTCATGTCTTCCCTAAATATTCCAAAATCACTTACATGATGTTTTTATACCTTTATTTCACATCCATGTTGGTTTTGGATCCTTTGTTCCACTCTAGGGGGTTTCTTTAGTCCTAGGAAGGCTAGTGATAACCCTTCCCAACACTGCCCAACGATAGAATTATTTTAAGATCCTAAAATCACCTAGGGGGTTGATTTTACTTTCCTAAATCACATAGAGGAAGGAATGAACACAAATTGAGAGTTTACTAGACTTACTCGGTAGACCTGGGGTTCCTCGGAATAATAAAACATGAAAATTTTGCTAGAGGGGTATCGTTGTCATGCTTGGAAATTGTCTATTTTCCTATTACACATTTACACGACAACAGATGCTCAGCAAGAACTGAGGTGTCACATGTTCCCTAGTCCCCTCTGGGCACCCTGATCCTCCTTGTGTTTTTCTTCCATATTTTGGGAACTTTCTACCCATTTGAGCTTTCCATATTTTTATTGGTCATCCTTTTTGGGGTTTATTACGAACTTAGAATAAGAGAATCATATAAATATTAAGTTAACATACCATAATGAGGTACCAAAAACTAAACATCTACTATCACCATCTAGATTTGCATTCATCAAAGGTACCTAAAGATATATATATCCACCTAGCTCCATCACAAGGCACATAAGGATAGTCCATCTACATCACAATTCATAGGAGGGGAGTCTATTGTTTCCATGCACACATTTAATACATTCTAAATCTAGTTATTGTTCACTACTTCATAATGTGTGACTCACACAAGAGAAAAATAAGGCAAGATTTGCACATAGACACTTTGAACTACATTGGGTGTGAGATGTAGTGCAACACTCAGTAAGTAAGTCCACCATTGTGGCCATAGAGGATAGTTTGACCCCTCCATATGCATCTTTCTTTTTTTAATATTTTTATGATTTGTCTAGGGTTTTGAAGATGGTTCCTTATTGCATGTCTTGCAATAACATCTAACACAGTCCATCAAATTTAGTGTGATGAGAATAAAGTGCAAGAAAACATCCAACGAATCCTCAAAGGAGGGTTTTAGACCATTTCTTGAGACGAGGCCACCCAGATCTCATACTAGAGTTCCCACAGGCACCCCAGCCCCTTTCCAAACACCACAGTCTAGTAAGAGAGCTTAGATATTTACTTTCTCAGGATTTTATGTGGTCATTTACTCCTCTTGTTCACATGGTTCACACTACAACAGAATCCCATACCTTCATCAAATTGGCTAAGGAATTCTTAACCCTATATTTCACATAATGGTTTCACATTTTAATTTACTTAGTTACATGAGCAATTTATTCAGTTGTTATTTACTTGTTTTCGTAGTATTAGATTAGGTTAGTATTTCCTATTTTAGTTTAATCAGCAAATTGCCTTCTAGTCGACATATAAAATAACAACTTAAAACATTCATTTTTAGTCATTTACACCTATTGAAGGTAATATTATAGAAAAAATTAAGATCTAATGATTGGTATTTTGAAGAGAGTTTCTAAGAAACAAATAACTTTAATGGAGTTAGCGGTAGCTGAGGTTTTTTTAAATTTTACAAGACGATGTGAATCATTTCTATATCATACATATTGTAGTTGTGAGGATTGAATATCTATAACAAGACTAGTAAGATATTTAAAGTCTAGTTATCAGAAGATCTAATGTTTAGTATTTGGAAGAGTGTGTTTTAGAAACAAATCACATTAACAGAGTTAATCATAACTCAACATTTAAATCATAGCGATCAGTATGTAATTCCTTAAAAAGCTATCAAATACAAATGGGGAGGACTACACATTTTCTAAATGTAAGTATGTCCCTCGTCACTATATATTTTTTCATGGAAACATTGTTGTCTACAAGGTCATGGTGGGTTATACCTATTTGAGAAAATATTTTATTATTAGTAATGACTATTGAGTACCTTTATAAAATGGTTATTTTATCTCTTACTTTGACTATAAGTTAGATTTACAATAGAAATCAAGGAATTTATTCCAAATTATTTGAACTTATGTTAACACATTTAGAGCATCAATATTCTTAGGCTACAAGCATTTAATATCTTATACGTTTTATTGATTCAAGGTAAAAAGAACTATGATTTTAAAAATAGTGATAAAATAACAAATTACAACCTAGCTAAGTTACCACTCTAGTCCTACCATTACAACTTGTCATTGTAATCATTTTCTATATGCTTTTGACTCACTACTGTTTGTAACATCTAATTCACAAAGGTTCGTATACAATCAATAATAAATCAAGGTCTAGCTAGATGGCCATTCAGATGCTACCATTACATTTTATCATTATAAACACTACAAACCCAGAGGGATCACATCTTATGTAGTTCTCACAAGACATAAATTTTATACCATATAATTCACATCTATTCGTATGAGAGAAAATGCTTAGCGAACACTAACCTTCAATACTTATTAAAAGGAATAGAATAATTACCGCTAGGATCAATGATTTATTATTTTAAAAATATGCATAACATAAAAAATCATAGTCTATCTTAGTGGCTACTAAGCTCCTATTGATACGTATTGTCATTAAAAACACTATGTGGACAATTTTGGAATGCTAGTGTTTTTCATTGATTATAATTGCACCATATTCACTACGTTATTTGTGGTGGAACCAAGTGGTGCACTACATACCCTCAAGAGGGATTGTGACATATTATGTATTTCCCATATGATATATTATTTGGTACACATAATTCACATCATTTTCTATCAAATAAAAATCTTAGTGATCGTTAAGCTCCTTTACTTATTGACAGAAATGGAATATCAGAGCCTAGGCTCAAAAGTTTATTATTTTTAAAATAGCCATAAAATAACAAATCATGGTATAGCTTAGCTTCCACTAGGATCCTACCTTTACCTCTTTTCATTATAAACACTATTTGTACATTTTTGCATCGCTAGCCTTATTATGTAGTTCCCATAAGATACATGGTTTTCATCACATATTTCACATCGTTTCCTATCAAATAAAATGATTAGCAACTACTAAGATCCTTTACTTATCGAAAAAAATGGCATATCATACCCTAGGCTCAAAAATTTCTTATATTTAAAATAGCCATAAAATAACAAATCATGGTATAGCTTAGCAGCCGCTAGGCTCTTACCTTTACCATTTCTCATTATAAACACTATTTGTATAGTTTTACATCGCTATGCTTATTATTTAATTCTCATAAGATACATGGCTTTCAAAATATATTTCACATCATTTCCTATCAAAGAAAATTATTAGTGTCCATTAAGATCCTTTAGTTATTAACAAAAATGGCACATTAGGATCTCGGCTTAAAAGTTTCTTATATTGAAAATAGCCATAAAATCACAAATCATGGTATAGCTTAGCAGTCGCTAGGCTCCTACCTTTACCTCTTCTCATTATAAACACTATATGTATAATTTCACATCGCTAGCATTATTTTGTAGTTCCCATAAGATACATAGTTTTCAACACACATTTCACATCATTTCCTATAAAAGAAAATGCTTAGCGACCGCTAAGCTCCTTTACTTATTGAAAGAAACTACATAACCCCTAGGATCAACAAATTGTTATTTTTAAATTATAGAATGAATAAGATACAAAAAATCTAGATCATTGCATCCACTATGCTTCTCCTCATCTATCGAGTAATTATAAATCATTTGGGAAACCTATAATGTTTTGTACATTATTGGAAAGGAATCCTAGAATATATAGAGGTTATCGGCTGCTAGGATTTTCCTCAATAAATAAATGGCTTCTCCTCAACAAATAAATAGCTTAGTTTCCGCTAATACCTAACACTTTATTATATTAAATTGGTCATTTGAATAAAAAATTGTAGCAATGGATCTTAACAGCCACTAATTGTTTTCCTATATATAATTTGATTTGAAATATGTGTCAACAATATTGTTTCCTAACTAGCTTGGTCTAACTTGCCACATGGCACATTTTAATTAGAGAATTATATTAAATTAGTGTGCACTATATCTAACAATTTTGATATTGATTTTTAAAAAACTTAAAATTAAATGTCTATCTATTATTCTATTAAAATTTAAAACTATGTTTAGGATTTATTTCTTCTATTTTCTTATAATATATAGTTTTATCATGCTTATATTAATATATGCCATATAATATATGTTATTATGTTTATATTATAATATGTAATGGACAATAACAAAATGTGTTATTTTTAATTCATGTTTTGTTTTTATTTGTAAAAAAGGGAAAAATTCAAATTTTGAAATATGAATTCCCATATATTTTTGAATATTTTAAATTTCAAGAGCCAACACTTTTTCTTCATTCAAAATTTGAAAGTGAAATTTTCAAATTTTCCATATCCTACTCTTTCTATTTTCAAAATTTCTGTCGTGGAATGAGCCAAATAAATTATTAAATACCTCAAAGAAATATTTATAAGGTTTCTAATTTTTTGGGTCATGTAGAAAAGCATCTATTGAAATTTTAAAAAATTGCACATGCCATAGATTATAGGGCCGAGTGTTCAAATCTTGTTATTTTTTACAAGTGATTATAATATTATTTGAGAGAAGGCACAAAAAGGAGGCAAGAAATAGAGGTTGCACATAGAATCACATAGATATTTTGTTTGAGGTAGTAGACGGAGGTTTCACAAACAACATAAAGCATGATATAATCCCCGATATTAACAAATCAGGTATTTATATAAATGTGTATCTTTTTTATTGAGATATCTGTTATTCACTCTATAGTCGACTGGTTCCTGTGTTTTGCACCATTTTTCAACCCCACTTTTCCCTACTGAATTGTGATCCATACCAACCCTTAATTTCCCTACCAAACCATGATCGACACCAGCCCTACCTTATCCTACTAATCATGCTCCGCAATCAAGCCTTTCTTTCGAGTTATTTTTGATCTCTACTCCAAACCTCCTTGCTCTTAATGAAAACACAATTTTTATTGTGCATTAATGAAATAAATTTTAATCCCTTTCTAGCTCTAGTAATTATCTCGGTTGAACGATTTCCCATTTTTTCCATTCGTTGTCTCTCTCTAGGTATTTTCATTTTGAATTTTTCGTTCTCATTCCTATGATTATTTTTTCAAGACAATGATGGCTTGTCACATACTAATGTTTTTAAAATTTTAATTGGTTAGGAGGACTATAACATTTTAATGTTGTTTATTGAGATGATACAAAGAAACGTCCTGAATTATTTCATATTACATTTTTAACATGGTTGTCGCTTACACATTTTAGGATAATATATGAGGTAAAAAAATTACATTAAAACTACAAAACCATATTAAGTATTCAATTGTATGATAATTATTTTCAATTATATGCGTGTTTCCATGTAGACATAGTCAAATGTAATGTCTTCAACAATTTTATTTTCTATACAATGGAAGGTAAACGTATTGCATATATGTGTAAACATTATTAAATATAAATTTTAATCACTATATATTCAATAATTAATATATACTTCCTTTTGTGCCCGCTAATCTAGGAAAAAAATTCACATAACTTTGTAGCTGCCACAATATAATTCTTTGTTTCAACAACCAATTTACTAAACTTGAAATTTATTGTGAATTAAATACATGCTTCTACATGTATATTTATGTATCCATTATGTAAAGTCCAAATTTTATTATTATCATTTATAGCTTTTCAATATGATTTATCCTATATGAATACAATATACGATGAAAAATGTTTCCTAGCCTAGCGGTCACTAGGCTATAATTCTTATGTGGAGAAAACATTTGTTTACCTTAGTGGCCTCATAGATCAGTTGTTTTTTATATAGGAAACACACTATTTTTGAGCCTATCGATGGCTTTTTTATTTATCTCTTGTTTTATACGTAAAGATTAACAATTTATATTTATAACACAACTTCAATACAAACATGAAATATTTACCTTTAAGAATAACTTAGCGGTTACTAGGGTGCAACGAGTAGATTGTGTCTTATATAAAAATGTGTATAGCTTCTTTGCCATTAGTCCAAGTTTCTTAAATTGTCATAACTGTAAAATAATTCTACCAAAATATCATAATAAATAGATAAATCTATAAGTATACATGTATAACACATAAAAGGTTGATGTTTAGAAATTTTTGGTCACTAGATAAAGGTTTGGAGCATATAACAGAAGTATCTTGTTTTACCAGAAAAATAATTGTATACATTAGTAAAAGTTATTGTTTAGATTTAAATAATTTAAAGTATGATATTTTTAGTGTAGCAGCCACTAGGATATGCTACCACATTAAATTTTGAGGCTAGTGGTGGTTTTCAGTTGCTAGGATTTAACAATTTCAATTATGATATTACAAGATTAGTAGACCCTATTTTAGACAACGACATAATATTTATGGAAAGGATTTAACAAATAATGAAAGATATTTTTATCTTAGCAACCACTATGCTATCCGAAGGCATAATATTTGGATCTTACTTTTCGAGGATTAAACATATTAAATTAACATATTTTGAGCTAAGCAGACAATGGGTATGTCCACAATATAATATTTTGATCTAAGTGGGCGTTATCATTTAAAAATTTACTGAATGATATTTTGAACTTAGTGTCTACTAGCATATGTCATAAAAAAATAATTAGATCTTAGTGGTCACTAGGATTTAAAAAATTAAAATAACATATTTTAAGCTTAACAGCCGCTAGGTTCTTAAACAATATAATATTTCAAGATAAAGAGTCACTAGAATTTAACAAACTAAAGAAAGACATATAGAGTTTAGTTTCTACTAGGTTATGCCTTAACATAACCTAACAAATTATATTATAATCTTAGAAGTCACTAGGTTTCAAAAAATTAAAGTAAGATGTTTTGAGCTTAGCGACCTCTAAGTTAATCAACACCATTAACTTTGGAGAACTTTATAACAATCAAGACTTGTATAAATTAGTTGAATTTATTGTATGATTTTAAGATTTTCAATTAAGATATTTGGATCTTAGCACCCACTAGGTTATGCCACCACATAATATTTGGAGACTATATGTGGTTATGATTTAATAAATTAAATTAATATACTTTGAGCTTAGTGGCCACTAGGTTATGCAACAAAAAAATATTTAGAGATTTTATTTTCTAGGATTTAATAATTCATAATTACGATATTTTACAACGCTTAACAAATTACAGGAATATATTTTGAACTTAGCTAGCGCTAGTTTAATCAACGACATAATATTTTTAGCTTACAATCAATAGGATTAAACAAATTAAATTAACATATTTTGATCTAAGTGGACATTGGGTAATTCCATAATACAATATTTCGAGCTTAGTGGTCACTATCATTTAACAAGTTACTAAATGATATTTTGATCTTAGCATCTACTAGCTTATGATACAACATAATATTTGGAGCTTACCAGTCTTTAGGTTTCAATAAAATAAAGGAATATATTATAAGCTTAGCGGCCGGTAGGTTACACCAAAACATAATATTTAGATCTTATTGGTCATTAAGATTAACAAATTAAATCAACATAGATTAATCTTAGTGGTCATTAGATACTTAAACAATATAATATTTCAAGCTAAAAATTCACTAGTATTTAACAAACTAAAGAAAGACATTTTGCATTCAGTGTCCACTAGGTTATGCTTCAACATAAGCTAAAAAATTATATTGTAATCTTAAGTGTCACTAGGTTTTAACAAATTAAAGTAAGAAGTTTAGATCTTAGCGACCTCTAAGTTAATCAATGCCATTAACTTAAGAAATATGTATAATAATCAAGACCCATATAAATTATTTGAATTTATTATATTATTTTAAGATTTTAAATTAAGATATTTTGAGCTTAGCACCCGTTGGGTTATGCCACTACATAATATTTGGAGCACATATTTTTTTAGGATTTAATAAACTAAATTAAGATATTTTGAGTTTAGCTACGAAAAGGTTATGCCACAACATATTATTCATAGATTACATTCACTAGGGTTTAATAATTCATAATTACGATATTTTACGAAATTTAACAAATTAGAGGAATAAATTTTGAACTTAGATGGATATAGGTTAAACAATAACATAATATTTGTAGCTTGTAGATGTTAGGATTTACAAACTTAAATTAATAAATTATGGAGCTATGTGGTTGATAGCTAGTTCCACAATATAATATTTCGAGCTTAGTTTTTGCTAGCACTTAATGAGTTAGAGAATTATATTTTGATCTTATCCAACAGTATGCTATGCTATAACATAATAATTGGAGCTTATTTGTCACTAGTTTTTATCAAAATAAAGTAGGATATTGTGATCTGAATAGGCGAGCTAGGTTATACCAAGACATAATATTTGAAGCATATCAATCGTAAGGATGTAGGGAAAAAAATAAAGATATTAGGATCTTAGCCACGACTAGGATATGCCAAAACATAATATTTTTGTAAATATGGTAAAATTGGAAGTTTTGAAAGGACCCTCATCCTTGTACAAAAAATCCCTCACAATCAAATATTACAATGAAGTAAGAAGAGAACAGGATCATATGTAGCAAAAACCAAAAATCCAAAAATGCCTAAATTGAACAAAGCCAAATTACATTTTTTTGATATTATTAAGAGTAGCTTCTTCCTCCATAGTAGTAGTAGTAGTAGTAGGGATTCATTCAACCAACATGTCCACTAACTTAATGAGTTCCAGGTTGTATTCGTTGATTTTCCCCCATTTCATGTCTATGTGAATTTTCCATTCTTTAATAGCAAAGAAGGTCCTGTTAAGTATTCCAAAGATACTGAGTGCAACATAATATCTAATATGATTATGCTTTTCAGGTGTGATATTCTCAAAGTTCTCATGGTGCTCTAAATTTGCAATGGGGGAGCCCATTTTATATGACAAAGGAGAATCAAGGTAAAATAAGAAGAGACCCTACAACACATCAAAAAATTCCAATTCAATGCTAACCTCCATAAAAATAGGAGGGGGGGAAACCACATGGGATTTTATGAAAAGGTGAGTATAATCAGTTTTATCCATTACAATGTTTAGGGATAATAGAGGAGGAGCCAGATAATCAATGGAAAGAGGTGGATAGGAAGGAGATGTCGGGTCTGAAAGTAATTCAGAGACCATGTGAGAGTGATACAAGGGGTCTGAAGGGTTAATATCCACAAAAGAATACAAGGGAGACACATGATTAGAAGAATAAAGGGATATCACCAGACCAATCTGGATAATGATCATGATTTTTTTTATCAGATTTGGAAGGGATATGAAGGCAAAAATGATGATGACAAGAAGATTCGGCAAAAACAAGGGGACAAAGGGAGATAGTTGCAGAGGAGCGGGGGGATACAAAAATTATTGAATAAATTAGAGGAGATGTGTGAGATTTATTTTTAGGAAGCTTCCATTTTAAAAAGAAAATACAAAAGGCCTTGGTGGAGGAAAGGACATTCTTCTTCTCTAGCCAATATAATGGATTTCTTAACTGATTGAAACAGAAAATTTGAAAAGTTTACACAATGATAATGTTAAAGATGGTTAAGAAGAAAAATATGAGTTCCATAGATCAATTTGTAGCATCCCTTGAGCATGAAGTGCCTCATCAATTTCTCAATTAACCTATCACATGGTTATGGAAGTGGGTCCCGTTCATATCCCAAGTGATAGTTTCTCATATTTTCACTAGGACACAGGAACTCATCCATCTCCTCCCGAATCTATATTTTTTTTAAAAATGTATCCCTTTGTAAGCTTCCCCATCGTATCTGTAATAGAATCTGTTGAAATAAGAAATTTCATCTTTGACTCTTCCTTTCTTCTAGGTTTCTAGCACACTAGTGGTCACTCAGACAGAGTGACTAGACAATATTTCCATAAATGACATAACACCACCATCCTGCAAAATATTCCATACTTCAGGGTCAGCCTTGAAATTTTCATAGGAAGAAGGATCAATGTGTTTGATAGTGCCACCCATAGTGAACACGGAGATGGTGAAAATGATTTCCAAAGGCCCAATATAGACTATGCTTAAATAGAGATGTTGCGTACCTTCATTCCAATCTTCGACATGTGTCTCCAAGATTTCAAATTGAAAGTTTTCCTTATTAATAATATTATCTCATGTGTGTATAGTCATTACTCGATCTTGTCCATCATACAAAGGAAATCTATCAATGTCATAAATTCCCATAAAATCCACACATTTCATATCCTCTTGTCACTACCAAAAAAGGTCATGCCTCAACATAAGATAAAAAATTATAATGTAATCTTAGATATTTGAGTGAACACTAATATTAGCCAACAAGGAAGAAACCTTGTTGCCATCCCAGTAGATATGCTATCTTATGAGACAACATAGAACTTATATTGTAATCTTAGAAGTCACTATATTTTAACAAATAAAGTAAGATGTTTTGAGCTTAGCGTCCACTAAGTTGAGATAATAATTCCACAATATAATATTTTGAGATTCTGGGTTATTAGAATTTAATATTTCAAATAATAATATTTTTATCTTAGTTTCTACTATCTTATACCACACCATAGTAATTGGATATTAGTGATATATAGGATTTAACAAAGTAAATTAATATATTGTTATCATAGAGTCTGCTACGTTATGCCATAAAAACATATTTGGATTTACAATTACTATTTGCATGTTTATTTGGAAATGGGTAAATATGGGGATTTTGAAAAGACCCACATCCTTTTGCAAACAATCATTTAAGGAAGAATATGAAAATTAAGCATAGAAGAGAGAAATCACGTTGCCAGTAAAAGACAAAAATCCACAAAGGCATGACCAAAATAGAGAAAAATTACTTTTTTTAATATTTTGAGGATAATTGATGCTTCAAAAATAGCAGTGGTGGTGCTTCTATTACAGCTAATAAGTAAAATCTTATAGTTTCCTTGTTCCTTGAAATATCCTTCAACAAATCTATATTCATTATTTTTTTCTCCAAAATCGGATTGGCTCTCCTGCTCTTGCATTACCATATTTTTGCATAAATACCTCACTGTAATCCAACACCAACACATTTAGTGGTAACTTATTCTTAACATGAATATCTTCTAAAATATTATCATTGATGTTGTAGACATTGAATTTTACTGACTATGTGGGTAAGTACACCAATGTGGGGAGCTAAAAAGAGGAAATAAGTTGAAAATGAACAAAATGTGATCACGTTTTGCAATAACATGATTGCATTATATTTTCTTATGTTTGGGAATTCACGAACCTAAAAAACGTACACACTATAATGTACACGTGTTTCTGGTGTTGTGAAATACGTACGTGTTTTGAGCTATATGAAGTTTAGGAGGGCCTGAAGGAGTCATATTTACTAAAATAAAAATGAATTTTTGAGCTATATGAAGTATAAGATTTATTTTATTATTTCTTTATTCTTTTATTATCTTATACTTTAAATTTATTTTAGTAAATATAAGAAGTTAGGGTCACTCTCCACCTAATGGAAGTGCTTGCGTAGCTCTGACAGTTATAATGTAGAAGATATTTTTTCAAAATCTAATATGGTCAGTACTTACTCATTTTTAGAATTTCAGCAATGACCTAAGCCTTTCAGGGCATATATATTGTAGTCAGTCTTCTTTTTGTGAAAACATATTGTCGTTTTATAGGTTTTTTTGACCTTCTAGATTGGATTTTTGCCCTACCACTTCTTGAATTGGTACTAATTTTGAAATTTGGTCCATAATTCACTTTAGTGACCACGAATCAGCTCTATAATGCTTGTCTACTTCTTACAAAAATGTGATCCTCACTTTATAGATAGATGATTTCTCTAAGAATATAATTCCTATCCTATGGAAAAAATGAGGTTATTTTAATGTTCTCATTCCTCATGACGTGGGGCTCAGGGTTGAGGGTTTAGGGTTTAGGGTTTAAGGAAAGGGGCTTAGGGTTTAGGGTTTAGGGTTTACGGGTCATGGCTCAGGGTTTAGGGTTTAGGGTTGAGGGTTTAGGGTTAAGCTTTTAGGGCTCAGGGTTTAGGGTTTAGTGTTTAGGGTTGAGGGTTCATGTTTGAGGATTCATGGTTTAGGGATTATGGCTTAGGTTTCAAGGCTTATGGTTTAGGGTTTAGGGCTTAAGGTTTAGGGTTTAGGGTTCAAGGTTCAGGGTTTAGGTTTTATTGTTCAGGGTTAAGGGCTTAAGGCTTGGGGATTAGGATTTAGGTCTTAGGGTTCAGGGTTTATGGCTCACGGTTTAGGATTTAGCTTTTAGGGTTTATGGCTTAGGTTTTAGCATTTAGGGTTTAGGTTTTATGGTTTAGAGATTAGGGTTTTGTGTAGTAAACATAGGGTTTAGGATTTAGGCTTTAGGGTTTATGATTTAGGGTTTAGATTTTAGGGTTAAGTGTTAACAATTTAGGGTTTATGGTTTAGTGTTTATTGTTTAGGGTTTAGGTTTTAGGTTTTAGGGTTTAGGGTTTATCATTTAGGGTTTAGGGTTCATGGTGTATAGTTTAGGGTTGAGGGTTGAGAGTTTACGGTTTAGGGTTTATGATTTAGTGCTCAAGGTTTAGGGTTTAGGGATCATGATTTATATTTTAAGGTTTAGGTTTTATGATTTAGGGTTTAGGGTTTAGGGTTTAGGGTTTAGGATTTATGGTTTATGGTTTATGGTTTAGGATTTAGGGTTTAGGGTTTGGGGTGTATGAATTAAGGTTTAGGGTTTAGGGCTCATGGTTTAAGGTTTAGGGTTTAGGGTTTAAGGTTTAATGCTAAGAGTTTAGGTTTTAGGGGACAAGGTTAAGGGTTTAGGGTTTAGGGGTTATGGTTTAGGATTTATGGGTCTGTGTTTAAGGCTTAGGGTTCCGAGTTCAAGATTTAGGCTCACCTATTCACTCACTATAATGTTCTATGTCTTACCCATTATTATTAGTATTGACAGAGATTATTTAACTAAAAAAGGGTTCATCTACTTCGTAGGAAGAAAATTCAAAGGGAGTCATCACAATTTGATTTCTTTCATCTAATTATATTTTGATGGAGGGAAATTTTAGATATCCAAGAATAATTCAATACAAAAAAATGTTACCTAATACAACTATCTTCTTTTTCCCATCGCATGTGAACTATTTCACTCACTATAATGTTATGTTTCTTACCCATTGTTATTAGTATTGAAAAAGAGTATTCAACTGAAAAGGGTTCATATCGTTTGGAGGAAGAACATTCAAATAGATTCATCACAATTTGATGTCTTTTGTCTGTTGATATTTTGAAGGAGGGAAATTCTAGATATCTAAGAAAAAATTGGTATAAATAAATGTTTTTAATGCTCTTTTGAATAATTATTTTAGTTACATTCTGTTGGGAATGAAGATTTCATTCGTAGAACAAAGCTTGATATGTCTAGTGCTTGTGTAAGATGGAAATTTGAGAGAATTTCTAAGGCTCAATTTCATTTTTGAAGATTCATTACTCCAATGTTTGAAAATGTTTCTCCAGATACAACTACATTGTGATTCAGAAACTCAATGATTCCTGAATGCCCAATCCTGCAACAAACCCCAGTAGTCCTCAATCCTTGGATAGAGGGAGACACCGTTACTTGGCTTCCATTTATAATGATGAAGATATTTGTAAATTTGTGTTATGAACTCTAAATCTTTATAAATTTTAAGTTGTTTGGAAATAAAATCACACCCTTCACTAGGATTTATGACTACCCTAACCTTTTTGAAGGTGCTTTTGAAAGCATCCATGGGTTTATAATAGAAGGAATTATCAATGAATGGAAGGTCACTATTTCATAGGCCAGCTGACTCCTATTCAGAACTAAACAAGAATTATTTAATATGTGATTGATAACCCCTTTGTGTTCTTATCCATTCCCCTAATTTTATGCTTATTTTGAACACTTCAAGAAGTTCTGTCAAATTTTCTATCCATTCCAGTAACGGGAGATATTTATTTTTCTCCAAAGGACAGGATACTACAGGCAATTTGGTTATGATCCTACACCTCCACGTTAGTATATTATCTATGTTTCTTCCATTTCTTTTGATATTAATTTTTGTGTTGTGATGGTTATTTTTTAAGCTTATAATGGGTCATCCTATATTTCATAATACCATACATGGAAATATGAGAAGTATGAAATATGTTTCAGAGTGTGAATAAATTGAAATTCAAGAGTGTGAGTATATGTGGGGAGAAACATGTTTTGCAGAGATGTGTAATATGCATTGCAAGGCACAAGGTAGATGTCATATCCATTCAGTTACTTATCTCACCTCTCATAAACAAAATAGTTGTACAAGAAAAATCAATGATGGTTCTCAGCACGAGACTAGGAAATATTGATAAAATATAGTTCTAGGTTTAGGGTTTAGGGTTTAGGGATCATGGTTCAGGGTTTGGGGTTTAGGGATCATGGTTCAGGGTTTAAGGTTTATGGTTTAGGGTTCAAGGTTCATGGTTAATGGTTTAACATTTAGGGTTTAGTTTTATGCTTTAGGGTTTTGGTTTTATGGTTTAGGTTTTATGGTTTATGGTTAGGTTTTATACATCAAGGTTTAGGGATCATATTTTAGGGTTTAGGGTTAAGGGTTAAGGATTTAGTGTTTAGGGTTTAGGGTTTAGGGTTTAGAGTTTAGGAATTAGTGTTTAATGCTTAAGGTTTAGGGCTCATGGTTTAGGAATTATGGCTTAGGGATTCAGGTACATGGTTTAGGGTTTAGGATTTAGATTTTGGGCTCAGGTATTAGCATGTAGGGTTCAAGGCTTAGTGTTTAGAGCTTAGGGCTTAAGTGTGTAGGTTCATGGTTCAAGGTTTATGGCTCAGGGTTTGGGGTTTAAAGTTACGGGTTTAAGGTTTAGGGTTTAGAGCTCAATGCTATGGATTTAGGGTTTAGGGTTTAAGGCTTAGGGCTTAGGGTTCAAGATTTAGGGTTTAGGGTTTAGGGTTACAGATTTAGTGTTAAAGGTTTATTATTTTTGTTTTAGGGTTTATGGTTTATAGTTTAGGGTTTAAGGCTTAGGGTTACGGGTTGAGGGTTTAGGGTTTATGTCCTAGAGTTCATGGTTTATGGATTAGTGTTTAAAGCTTAGGGTTTTGGGTCTAAGGTTTAGGGCTTAGGGTTTAAAGCGCAGGGTTTAGGGTTTAAGGTTTAGGGTTTAAGGGTTGGGGTTTATGTTTTATGATTTAGTTTTTACAGTTTAGGGTTTAGGATTTAGCATTTAGGACTCATGGGTTTTGGTTTAGGGTTTAGGGTTTAGGTTTTAGAAGCTACATCTTAGGGTTTAGGTCTTAAGGCTTAATGTTAGGGTTTAAGGATCACGACCAGGGGCTTAATGTTTAAGGTTTAGGGTTTTATAGGGCTTAGGGTTTAGGGTTTAGGTTTTAGGGTCTAGAGATCATGGTTTAGGGATTAGGTTTTAAGGTTTAGGATTTAATGGCTCAAGGTTTAGTGCCTAGGGTTCATTTTTTAAGGTTTAGTATTTATGGTTTATGGTTTTGATTATAGAATTTAAATGCTAAAATATTTAGGCTAAATGTTGAAATCCTAAAAATTACCTATGTACTGACCAGGTTATACTTATAAAAACTATCTCTTAAACTATGACGTATGGATGTGTGAGACTAGTTTCATAAGGTATAGAATGACCCTAACTTCTTATATTTGATAAAATAAATTTAAAGTATAAGAAATAATAATAAATGAAAAAATTATACTTGAAAAACTTGTAAATAGAAGCATGCCAAAATTACATATAATTTTTATATTGTATGGAACGCATACACGTTATAGTGTGTGCGCATTATAACGTGTACGTGTTTCATTTATTATGCCCCCAAACCAAGAATTTGTAGTCTTGGATTTGCCTTGGTTTCCCAAATTTGTGCCTTAGACCTGCAATAACACAACCTGCATGTTTTTGATAGAATATGCAGAAACTCACCTTTCACCATGATAAATCCTACAAAAACATTCACTATCTTTCTTAAAATATTAACTACCATGTCGAGAAAATTATCATCTTTCTAAATATGTAATGTTTATATTTTTTTGACTATTCTAAGGTTTCCATTTATATTTATTTCAAACTATGTCTTTTATACCTCTATTTTTAGTGATTATAAATGTTTATCTTTTGTTGTGTATCTTTTATTTGACTCATTGAAATTGAATAAAAAACATTTAGGCACAAACTATGACTAATTTTATACATATTAAAAAAAAATTATATTTTTTGAGGTAGTTAGGGGGGTATGATCAAAGCTCCGTTAACTATCAAAATTCAAAAAATTTGTACTAGAATAATCATAAAAAATACTCACTAAAAAAATATACAAAAAATTATAGCACAAACTAGATGCTCCTAGCTATCTTTCTACAAAAAAAGTTTTCAAAAATACTAAATAGTTCCCGAGAAAAGGTCGGGGGCACAAAAGTTACACTACTATGTTTTTTTACAAAAAAAAAACACTTTTTGGTATTTTAGTTATTTTAAACACTTAAACTTAACTGTTTTCAATAAAATTTAGTAGCTTAGAAACTAGACTCAAAATGATACGGTTCATGTTCTGAAAACATCTTCTAATTTTGAGTGTAACTATTTCAAACAACTCATACAAGGTGAATATTTTTATTATTCATAAAAAAAAATCCACTTAAGACCGTCTTTTGGCCCCCTATATTTTTGCACTTACCCATGTGCAACAGAGGACTATTTGTGGAAAGAAATAAGGCCAACAAATTAATATCAAATTCATTTGATCATTGATTCCTATGCACCACCATGATCATAAATTGATTCCAATATTCACATTTGTATTGCACATATTTATCCACCATCCATACCACCAAGATTCTTTTTCAACACACAACAGAACAAGTTCTTGACGGGTTTTATGGGTTTATAAAAAGTCTGTAAATCTTTTATGCATGTTATTAAGGATTAATCTTTATTGTTTATCTATCAAGATTATCTCTGTTTTGTCATCTTTCACTTATTTTATAACTATTAAATATATTATGAAGTGATTTATTTGATAATAAAACTACATTTTATACCACATTAATCCCTAAAACTTCTTAATAATGCATTTGCAATCTGAAAAAAATATTACATAAAAAAATTTCTTTAGTTTAATTAACTATAAAAGTCGTAAATGAATAAAATCACTAATTAGCTATTGAAAATTTTACATTAACATAATTTCATAATTTTTGAAGGATTTTTGGTGAGAATGCATACCAATTTTTGGCATGGATAAGAAGTAAAAACATTTTCAGAAATTGTGCACAGAAGTTTTGACACTTGCCCTACTCGTATTTTTCAATTGATGAACATTATGTCACACTTATGCATTGACAAAGAGAACAGAAATAAAAATTTACAAAACATCGACTCAAAAATGTCTATTTATAGTGATATGCAATGGAAAAATCAAACTGTCACTTTCTTCAGCGTGCGAATTTAAGAAGGCACACATGTGACTTTTCATTGCTTTGGATTAAATGACTAACTAATGATTGAAAAAATGTAAATATTCCAAATGACACACATATTTCCACTGGTGCATGTACTATCAAATGGTGCATGTAATTTCAAATGGTATATTTTACATTATTTGGTTTAATGGATAATTAATGCTGAGGTAACCAAAATATTAATTAGCATTTTTTCTTACAAAATGGCTCGCATTAATACTACATTTAGTATTGTATAGAATTAATTTAAGAATTTAAGAATTTAATTTTTGTAATGTATGAAATTTTGACAATTAAACTCCACATTAGTAGAAAAAATTAAAGCTCTATGTACACTAGGCTAGACAATTTTTAAAATCCATACACTATGTGTTTTGTGAATAAATAAATACAAAAAATATCAGGGTCTAAGAGTCTAATATAATGTGTTATTTGGTCAAATAGAAACACTAATTGCATACACATTGTATAATGTAGGAGGAAAATTGATGTTCAAAATAGAACTTGTTTTATGAGGAATTATTAATGAGCACATCAAAATCTATAGTAGCTTTAATTCTTATTAAAGTTGTGGTTTTAGTATGACATGGATTAATAACCAGATAAACACGATGCACTATGAGTTGGGGGTTGAGGGTTTGAATGTTAGTGATAGTAGATGTATTTAGTTATATATATATAATAAAAAATGAATCTTGAGTTTATTGTATGCGGAAACATAGTACAATCCATTTCTACCAGGTTGTGGGTAAAATAAAGCCTTTATATAATTTCAATCCTCTATCTTTAACTGCGACTAAATGCACTTTGACGTTATTGTTCTCACACTTCGACATGCAATTGATCACACTTATATGTGTGAATAGAGACTCACACTTAGAAGTGTGATTTGATACTCACACTTAGAATTGCAAGTCAAGACTTGCACTTAGAAGTGCAATCACTTGCATTTTGACCTGCCAATCTAGTAAATATTTGCATGATTTTTTGTATGAGAAAAATTTAAGTCCTAATGTCCGCTAGGCTAGACAACTATTGAAATCCATACACTACATGTTTTATGAATAAAATTACACACACATTAGTGGTATCTAAGATTCTAATACAATGGTTTATATGGTTGTATAGGAACACTCATTACCTGTGCAATATATAATGTAGGAGGAAAATTAATGATCGGAATAAAAATGGTATTTTGAGGAAACATTAGTAACTGTATTTAGAATGAAGATAGTCATCTAATAACATAAATTTGATGGCCACCTTTTCCTGCCTAACAATTTTTAAGTGAGGTTAATTTTTTTAATATTACCTGTCAAATATACAAAATAAAATTATTCATACACTACGTAAAATTTTTATAAATGCCTTCTATATTTTTTTAACGATGTTTAATATATACAAAAAATTTATATAAATGTATATAAAATTTACGGTCACACTTTAAAAATTCAATTCACATGTAACGATTCCTTAAAATATTTGAAATTATTCTACGTCTAACATTATGAAAAATGTCTAAACGGACGTCAAATTTAATTCCTTTCAAGGATTTTAAGTTCTAAAATAGATTACATATATCTTAGAGAATAATTTGGATAGGATTTTCAGTGTCAACATATATTGATTTAAATAATATATGCACAACTATTCATATATTGATATCACCAAATTATAACACCCTCTAATTTTCAATGTGTGTGTGCATGAGCCATTAGTGTAATTGGATAACATGGGACCATCTCTTAAATTGTGGGACTTGTAGACTTGAGATGGACCTCTAGAGAATGTTTTTTCCTCTACCTAATCCTATGTTACAACTACTCCTAATGAAGGGAAAGAAATTAAATACTCCTATTGTACCAATTCCAAGGTTACATGGGGAGAGAGAGAATGCATGAAAATAAGGAATTCCTACACTACAAAGGTGATAGCACCAATAAAAGGGAGCTATAATATCCTTATTGAGGGAGAATGAAAGTGGAAAATGCAACAAGGGAAGGCCAGAAAACTATGATACAAAATCAGTATCGATTCACATGCAAATCTCCATTAAACAAAACAACATTGACCTATAAATGAAGGGGAAAAATGCACAAAATATACCAAATAACAATAGAGAGGCAAGGAGATGCATGAAAATAAATGTAAGGGTTGAGATAACACCAAAAACAGAAATTTTATTTCTCCATGAAGTTGCATAGTCCATTACATTTTCAAAATAGAGGCACAAGTACATTTTTAGAGTCCATGTGAAGGATTGCTTCTTAAAGAATTTGAGAAACAAAAATTTGTAGAATTTCTCCATGCCCAAAACATCCATGCTTCTCAAATGAGAAGTGGTTACAATATATAGAATAAATTCGAGAAGAGAAAAAAAATGAAACCTGAATTTCTTCTCCCAACCACCAAAAATTTTCATTAATTGACCTGAAAAGAGTATGGGCACCTTTGAAAATTCATTCCATCACATACTCTTGATTTTGGAAGAATGAAAATGTGTCCATGTCTCCATAAAAGAGTTTTATCTCACATGGAAGTGTGTATTTTGAACCTGTGACATGTTCTTTGTTTTTCTTAACAAACCCCCACCAACTCTAATAATTTATTGATTTCAGGAAGTAGAGGAGATAATTACAAGTCCATTGGTAAAAAATTTATCAAATTTGGTTGTAGTCATTTTTATACGCTTATATTAACAGAAAAATCCCATGAGCGTCGGCCTATCACCCAGCGGGCGCTGGGCGCTCACTCGAGGCATACGCTAGTGCCAAGCCTCTCCCTTATGTGAGTATTATGAGAATGTATCATCTTATGAAATATATTCAAATGTAAAATAAAGGAATAAAACATGCGTTCATTCTAAAAACCTACAATGAGTTATCACATCAATGCATCCATAGAAGATAAATGACAAACAACATATGGAAATGGTTCATACACAAAGGAAATACACTAAGATTATGCTCATAAACACATATATGATTTATAACAATGCCTTATACTCATATTAATGATCCTCTACAACCACATTAAATTTCTTGAGGTCATAACTGACCCATATAACAATGTAGAGAAAAGTCATGAATTAGAAATACACTTTTTCCTTCACATTACATAGATGAATACAGACCCATCCCTCTAAATATGTCATCACTCCTAATTTTCACTAATCCCAACCCATATAATCCTCCATTATATTCATATAGAGCTTTGCCCCTATTCCAACACCTCTACTCTCTCAAGATGATTCCATGTATATATCTATCTCTAGTCTCCTTTTTCAGCTATCCACGCACCTCTATATATAGCTTTTATGCCTTCGTAGCCATGCCTTCTGAGGTAACAGATTGGCTTCCAAGTGTCCAATTGGTCCTCTGATTGATCATGCCTCCTTTGATCCAAGCTCTCCACTTTGTGCAATGATTTTCATCTAGAACCTTCCATCACATGTATGGAATATTCCCTTTTCGATCCTACAGCTGCCAGGATGACACCTTATCCACTCCACATGCTAGACAAATCACACTTATCTTGTGTACTTCCTACAACGTCGAATATGGTTAATTCCTAAAACTTGTCTTTCCTTGCATGCATATTGTGTCTTTTAAAATACCCTACTAAAACCCTTCCTTGCAGACTTTAACCTATGTACCCTTCTTCAAATAGGTCCTGCACACCCACGTGCCTTCTTGTAATTAGCCAAATTCTGGGGCCCAACACCACCCCACACTACACATGCTCTCCATCCTTAGAAACACTTTTCAATAAAATAAAGAGTGGAGGGATATTAAAATGGTTAGAAAGAAAGAGTAAAGGAATGAAGAATTGGGAGAAAGAATGAAAGACTCGAGAAATTGTTTATTGTTGGAGGAGGAGAGGGAAATCCTTCCCTATTTCTACCTCTAACTTATCTCAAGTGTCAACCTATTTTTGAGCTTGCTGACAGAGGTCACCCACCAGGGCACTCGCCTCCTCAAACCTCAACTCCTCCCCTTTGGCACTCATGGTCTCAACAATACTTTCCAAATTCTTTCCCAAGTCATCAAATGCATCCATCCTACGGGTGATCTAGGGGTATAATTCCTTTAGTCAGATTTTGATGGAGCCTCACGGGGTTTTGATTTCTTCTGAATTATTCTCCACCTTGGTTAGGATCTTATCTCTTTTCACTCTATTCCCCTTATTTTTCTCTTGGAACTCCTTTAGTTCTGTCTCATGGAAACCAAAATGTTTTCCACTCTATCCCTATCAACATAGTTGTTATAAAAACATTAGTGACTTGCGTGGTGGAATTTACCTTTGCAAGGAGTTTAGTGTATCGTGCCACAATATTGACAACCTTCATCTTTTCCTCTTTCTCTTGGTGTGTCTGAACCTCTTCTGTAGACTCCAAAGTGAGTGGTAGCCTTTCCTTTGTGAAAATCTAAGCCAAATCCTCTAGACATTGTAAGGCTGATTCATACTTCTGCTCAGGTGACGCTAAGTCAGGGTCCTTTAGGAAAATGGCATCCATAATCATCTCCACCTTCTTGGAGACTTTATGTACCTTTTCTTTTTCTTCTTTCAACTCACGCCTTAACTGAGCGCTGATCAAATACTCTTTCTCTAGGTCCTTTAGATTTTCCATGAGATCCTTGTTTTTCTTCTGCAATTCCTCCTCCGGGAATCTCACTCTATCATTAGTCCTGAACAGTCTGGCCTCAACTTTGACTGAAACCTTGTTGAGTGCATTATAGACCTGTTCACCTGATAGCTGCTGAGTGTTCACGAAGGGATTTAATTTTTTTTTTGGAACCTTCATTAGCACTCTCTAGCTTACTTTGAACTCAGGCTCATCTACGTGAGACTCAAATTCCCAAGATATCATCTTCTTAGTTTGGGGATATGTGCCTTCTTTTTCAAATGATCACATAGCCAAGAGTTTCTCTATTAGTACGGTGCTTTGGAAGCATGGGTGTAACACCTTGATAGGATCATTAATGTATCCCATTCCCTTCTCTTATGCCACCACTACACCTTTCCCACATGTTCGTGCAACTTTTGGGAAGCTTATTGCCAATTTGGGATCCCCACTCATGTTGCCATACTCCTTCACAATGCTTTCTTCTTCCATCTCATTCAAAATTTCATTCACACTCCGTTCAACCTCTTGTTCTAGTAACTCCTTCATGATTCCTACCACTTCTCTCTATGTGGCTTTCTCCACTTACTCCTTAGTGAGGCTTCAGGTTCTTTGGTTTTTGGTGCTTACTTTTTTGCTCACCCCCTTGCCTTGATCCTCAACTTCTTCCTCATCATTCTTCTCTGCATATTCCTTGGTATACTTCTCTTCACCTTCCTCTTCCTCCAAATCATGTATATCATAAACTAGATGGTCTTCACTTCCTTTAGGATCATCATCATCTTTGTTTTTAATGTAGGTGTCTAAAATTTATGTCTCCTCTGAGCCTGCCTCCTATGTCACCTTCTGTTTCTTCCTTACTGGGGATTCCAGTACAGGAGATTCTTCATTTTCTTTTTCTTTACTAGGCGATGTCTTCCTTGGTGACTCTTCATGTGTGAGGGGTTATTCCTACTCTATTTATTCTTCTTCTTGGATCTTTTCCTTCATAGGGGACTTCTTTCTATGCGCATAAGTGTTAGGCTTAGCACTTTCTTCCAGTACGCCCACCAATTGTGCAGTCTACACACTTGGTGCTTTCTTCTCCTTCCCCTCTTCTATTTCTCTGTTGTTTGGTGTGGATTTATTTCTCCTTGTGGGGTATTCTAGAATGGATACATCACTCTTGAAATAGGTTCCTTTATCTAACTTAGGCCTTATGTGAAGATACACCCTTTTTTCGGTCCTTCTGGCATTCGGCAGCTTCATGGGCTTCATCATTTGCACTTCATGGGAGACATACTTCTCCATGTGTGTGCACTTTTTATGGTATAAAATATTTTACCACATCTCCCAGTGGTCTTGGTCCACCTCACTAAGGTCCAACCTTAGTATTTTGTCTTCTTTGAACCGGTTGACTCTAGCTTGGAAGTATTGCATGGTGAAGGAGAAGGGTAACTTGCACCATGGACCTTTAGTCCCATTTGTTAATGTAAATCTGCCAATGCATAAATATGGGTTTACTGAAGACTCTGCTTCTCCATCTACAAACACGGGCAACTGCTATGGTATCCTCTACTCTACCACAAAATGTGTCACACATCCGTTTGTACCACTTCTCAAGGCGTGCCTTGTGAGCGGTCATCATGGTTTCACCAGTGTATTTTTCAAACCTTTTTGTGGGTGAGGTATCCTATTTTGGATACTCTTAAAAAAAATATATATCCCATTGGGAACTCCAATTTCCAATAAGATGATGGTGAGGATAATGTTTCTGAATAATATCTTCTCTCCTTCCTGCGCGCTGCTTATGATCTCATCCGTAATGAAAGAAGATAAGTTAGAGATGGTTCCCTCTGATATCTTCCAGCATACATTTAGCCATGCCTTGTTTACTTGTGTCCATCATTCTTGATCATTAAGTTTGGTCACCAAGTACACATCCATCCTCATAACATGGTCTAGAATCTCTTTAATGTCAAAGTATTGTGAACCCTTCTTATAGGCATACGCTAATACTGTCTCCTTGATAGCCTGCTTATCTCTTATATAATTGTCTATAATTTCTCCTTCACAAATAAGGCCTGTGAACTTAGATATCAACTATGATGTTATGTGAATCTTGTGCCCTGCAAAATAGAAGTGATCCTCATGTACGCATGACATCAACCATTGATAAAGGAACTCACTCAGGCTTGCCAAAATAATGCAACTCATACAATTGTAATAACCCTGACTTCACTAATTTGATATTCACCTCATCATTATATATAGGCATCCCATATGGTGTCCTTTTTTTAGTTGGACAATCCAAATATAATGTCATTTCCTTCTTAGTTGTGCTCATACGATGGTTATAATCACTCACTACCATTTGTCTTAAATGTGACACCCACTCCTTTCCTAGCAATACTCCATCTAGGTGTTGCATTTCTACATACCATTCCTCATTGGAGCTTATGACGGATGTAGTTTGTTTTCCCTTTCCCTTTCCCTTCTAATTATTTGGTGAGATAGTCAACTTGTTAGGTGTCATGCTTTCTATCGGGATAAACTAAGAACTTCTTACTATGCTATGCTACTCTTCTTAACTCCAAACTCAACTCTGAAGCTCAACTCCTAGAATAAATCCTTTTATCTTCATGCCCTAGCTGTCAAACCCTAACTAGGAAAACCTTCCACAAGACGGTGCACTACAAAATAACTTCTCTCACTCCCATGTACTCCTTCCTCCTGATTTGTAAATCCACTCTAGTTACACACTTAGATTTCTCATATTCTTCTTCCTTCACAAAAATCTCTCTGGATTCCTTAGTTCTCAAGAGCGCTTCAACTTTATAATAGCAAGATAGAATAATGAATTTCCCGACCTTATATTTTTAGTTTTTTATTCCCTCTAGAAATAAATGTTATGCCACCTACCAACATAATTTAACATTAAATGTGGCTTTTTCCACTAGGTTGAATTTAAGTGCCCTTACCCATGCACCACATCCTACGCAAAAAAACCTTCTGCAACCTTTTGGCACACAAAAATCCAATCTAACGGAAGACTCTTATGTGCATGTCTAAAGTTCCAAAGGTACTTCTTTAGTCTTTTTCCTTATTTTTTCCTTCACCTACCTCATGTTAATCATGTGATCTTCATTCTTTATATGTCTTCTTTGTTACAACCTTCTTGACACCATAATTTATTATGTTCCGTTTCCCCATGGGATTTCTTCTACTAGGCCACTCAACTTGTATTATATGACTATAATTTTCTTTGCATTACTCCACCCCACACTAAAATAGATGCATGGTCCTATACACATACACAACCTTAGAAAAAAATAATGTGCTTACTGGTGCACAAGGCACAAAATGAAACAAAAAGAAAGGAAAAACCAACAAGAAAGGGAAACACAAGAAAAGAAAACCATAAAGGGAAATTATAAGCTAATTGGAAATACTACCTTATTTGTAAACACCAAGAAGACTTATTTATAGTAGGGCTTTAGCCTACTCCCATTGAAATGACCTGGTAATTTCATCCCATCTAGTGCTTGTAACTGGAAAGAACTTGAATCAAGGATGTGCAAGATGATGTAGGATCCCAACCAATGGACTTTCAACTTCCCAGGATGGCATAGATACTTGGAATCATACAACAACACCATCTACCCAACCTCAAACTACTTGTTTTTGATATGACAATCATGTCATTCCTTTTGTCTTGCTTTTTCTGTCTTCTAACTCCATCTAGCAAGTGATCGTCTCTCGTCTAACTACATTAACTTATCAATCCTCTCTTCTAGAGCTTGGTCATCATCCAAACCTCCTATGATCGCTATACACAATGATGGTAACATGGATTCAACTAGAAAAAAATCCCCCATGTCAAACACCAATTGAAACGGTGTAGCCTTGTTCAACCTCTTATAGGTTATCATGTATGCCCATAGAATGATTGATACTTTGTCATCCTAATCTTGTCTTCCAATGTTACAAATCTTATTCAATGTGTGACTTAGTATTTTGTTAAATGCCTCAGTAGTTATATTCACTTGAGGGTGATAAGGGGTAGTCTTGTGATGGGCCACCATAAATTATGATAACAAAATCCTAATTGTTTCATTGAGGAAATGTGTACCTCTATCACTTACTAAGCTTAAAGGAAAACCATACATTATGATTATGATTTCTCATAAAAATCTAGCAGCTGTTGTTGTGGTGCAATCCTTTGTAGGAATTTCCTCTACCCAACATGTCAAGTAATCAGTGTAAGTAATGATATACCATGAACCAATCCTTTGCATTGCTGGCGAAATTGTCCCTACAAAGTCGATTGCCTATTTTTCAAACAGTTCAATACTGGCTATTGGTCATAAGGGAATTACATCCCTCTTCCCAGGTTGTCCAAGGTGTTGGAAATGGTCACAAGCCTTGCAAAACTCAATACAATCTTGGTAGATGGTTTCCCACCAGATCCCTGCTAGTAAAATCTTCCATGTGGTAATATTTCCTACATAGTGTCCTCCTGAGATTCCACCATGCACTTCCTCCATAATTTCCATGCACTCATGTTCTAGTATGCATCAGCACAGAACCTCATCACATCCTAACTTATATAGATCTCCACTAATCAACATGTAGGGTTTGATGTGTATTGCTAACTTCTTTCTCTCCAGAGCCTTCATCCTTTCCAGTGCCACACTTGTTTTTGAGAACACTGTGATATCTTCAAAGTCTAAGGGCATGTGTTGTAGCCTAAATAGTTACGCATTTGGAATGGTATCCTCAATGCTTTGTGTGCCCTTCCCTAAGTTAATCCTTGATAAGTGACTAGACTTGAATTTCTCTTCCCTTGTTTTACAACCATTTTGAACTCAAAATCTTAGAATAATAGGACCAAACGAGATTGTGTCCTTGTAAAATGGGATTGTTCACCAAGTATTTCAATGCCATGTGGTCTGTATAGAATATGAATGGTTTTGATTATAGGTACTACCTGAACTTGTGTAACGCGTATATCATAGAAAATGATTTGCACTCAGTAGTTGTGTAATTTTGTTCTGCTGGTGTCAACTTTCTATTGGAAAAACATAAGGAATGATCAAAAATCCCCTCATCAGGTTGTGCTAGTACTGCTCCCATAGCTATCCTTGAGGCATCAACATTCACATGGAAAGGCCTATCACAAGAAGGAAAACATAGAATGGGTTCCATGATAATTCTATCCTTCAAAGTGCCAAATGCCCTTTATTGCGTATGTTGCCAATGAAAGGTACTCTTTTGTCTTAGTAATTCCTCCAAGGGCATGGTGATCTTGGCATACCCCTTAATGAATTTCCTATAATACCCCATGTGTACAAGGAATCTATGCTCTGCGCTTTGACCAGTAAGCTCCCCTAATCCTACAATAAATGCAATTTTTTTGGTGGGATCCACTAGTAAGTCATCTTTGCATATAATGTGTCCTTAAAAGGGTTCAAAATGGAGTGGCAAAGACACATTTCTTAATGTTGAGGGATATCCTCAATAATCCAACATCTCTCTAACATCAATATTGGGTTGTCACAATGGTATTTCACCAACGTCCATATGCAGTCCAGTCATCCAGATAAAATTGAAGAAACTTATGGATGAAGTCATGGAACGCCTGTACCACAATGCGCGAGAACACAATAGGCACATTCTTTAGTCCAAAGGGAATAATTGTGTAGGCAAAAACCTCCCCCATTCAGTGGCAAAATGTTGTCTCTCTTTGGTCTTCCCTTAGCAATCCTGACTTGGTGGTATCCTTAAGAAGCCTATCTGTGAAAAATTAGACTCTCACCCCCGGATACTCCCTCCAAAATTTATTTAGTAAAGGGAGTTAGAAAGGGATCGATGACACACACTACATTCAGATCCTTGTAGTCAACACAAATTCTTGTCCTACCATCCTTTTTAATACTAATAACCATTAGGATTATCCATTCTAACTCTTCCACTACCTCAATGATACCATGATGCTATCATTTTTTCTATCTCTTCCTTAATCCATACGCACAAATTTGGATTAATTTGAATAAGGTCTCTTTCTGAATCAGGTGCACACACCTTCTTTTAAACTTGATCTTCATTTCCCCCAAGGAATGGTGGACTGCCTTTGAGTTCATGGTACCCATGCGAGGGAACAAATATTGGAACTCATATAATAGATCAATGATCTTCAAAACTTCCTTTTCCAATTAATAGTCGATGATGATAGCCTCCTTAGGTTCTACTCTCTAACCCAGTGTTAATCCTTCTTCATCTTTCAAGGGCTCATGGTAGGAACGTGTTCTAACTCATTAGCATGGTGTCTATGAACCTCGTGCATACCCTCCGAATGACTAACATCTAACATTCTGCATCTCTTCACCTGTTTACTGACATAGAACATTTTTCCTTTTTTTCTTTTTTCCATACACGTGCGCTCCCAAAATGTACTTCCTATGATTCTTCCTCATTAAAGCACATTCTCCAAATAAGGATCTTCTAGAAATTATAGCAACCTATCCTTAGACCATGGCACTGATCTCCCATTGTAAGGTACTTGATTTTTTGTGACGCCTTATCCACTAATGGTTTGGTACTCCTATACTTGAAGTGCTTAAATGAGATCAACCACCAACTCTTGCTGAATTACCCATTTGACGATGCATATCCAAATGAACATACCAAGTTCATGCACACAACCTTATAAGGTGGAATATAAATTATGCACCCATAATGAAGGTGACAATGCTTATGTAATTCCTATTCAAGAACTGCTCGCATGTTTGGACATGTAATGAAGCAGTCTCTTTGTCATGGTTAGTATTATATAACTAGTGGGCACGTTGCTCCTAGAGAACCTTACATAAAATATGTGATCCTCACCTCATGCCACTTCTAGGAGGCTTCTCCCAATGTGTAGCCCACCAGTGTACTACAGCCCCTGAGTAGATTATAGCTAAGCATTCCTCTTCTTTTGTCCTCATTTCTCCATTGAGCTTCCGTTTCCTATAGGAAAATATCTAGGTATGCCCCTTCAGAGTAACTAGACAACTTCTTTCCACCTAGGCGCTTGATTGAGTGCAACTTTTTCACCCTTATTACAGGTCCTTTTAATTTCCACTCAATTAACTCATAGGTTCCATGTGCCCAATTGGCACATGCCACACTAGTGGTATCACTTAAGGACTAAGCATCCTCAAACTGGATAACTCCCTCCACGGGGTTTATTATCTCAAGATCTTTGATGGAGCACACAATAATTCTATCAAGGACTTCTTCTCCTAATGACTCTATGTAGGGTGCTGACTTCCCATCCATAAAATGGATGATAACCCGTTCTTCCTTGTTTTTGAAGAAGATATACCCTTTGTTAAACCTTATGTCAAAAAATTTCTTATAACACCATGGGTGCCCAAGCAATACTAGAAAGTTGTCTACCTCAATGAGCACTGAGACTTCAAAGTCTCTAGTGAACTTGGCCCCTTGAATGGTGATAACTGTATCCTTTAGGACTCCAATGGGAATTTCCTTAGTCTTGTTCACCATATACAATGCTAACGCGAGCCTTGCCATCTAATGCTAGGCATATAAGGTAAGAACCTTCACCTCTTCTCCTGTGTCAATCAGGATATTGCTCAGAAGCCATCCATCAACAACCACATTCAAAGTAATCTCTTTTTCATATTCAAGGCTATGAGGAGGAAGGTTTGCATGTAAAACTTATCTCTCGTGCTCTTCTCTGGCACATGGTACCTTCTCCCTCATCCATTCTCCCAGTAAGGGAATAATATTCTCTAGCCTCAACATTTCACACACTTATGTGACCTCATCTAGGTCATTCCTTGGAACCTCATTATTCCTTTCATTGCTACCACTTACCTCAATTGCTCATTGAGATACTAGTATCTCCCCTTGTAAACTATAAATCACATCCATAGTCTCCTGGTACACTTCTTTCTGATGGGCAGGGTCTAAGATACTTTCCATGTATCACCTCCTCTCTGGTAAAAACTAGTGTCCTTGGTATTGGACATATCCTTGGTGTACACAACCTCTACTCGCATTGTCACCAATACATGTTCTAGCTCTTAACTCACGTGCCATACTCTTGGCATCCATTGTGAATCTCACTCTTCTTAACGCTCACCATAACAGATGCCCTTATCTATTTCTAGTGTTGTTGGTTCATATGTCTCATAGATTTCTGGACACTCTTTTTACTTGTGCTTCTTTCTGCACCATGAGAATTGCAATAGATTAGGACACTCACATTTTTAATTCTCTGTAGATTTATAGTAATAATAGGTTCCTCTCAGGAATACACTTTGTCCTCCACCATAGTTATTGTGACCACAAAATCCTCCTTGAAATCCTCTTCCACACTCTCTTTCATCTACACGCCCTTCATAGAGATGATCATCATCCTTGGAAATTCTTGTAAGACTAATCTGGGGCACACCAAGATTAATAAAATCATGAATCTAATAAATCATTCTACAATCCTTGGTAGCATGGGTCATAGAGGTACAAATCTTACAATAGCAAGAAAAATTCTTGCAGATTACATGTTGTAGTAGAGGACACTTACTTGCATCATGATCCCCATGGAAAATTACATAGTCTTCTGCCATAGCTCATACCAACTTCCAAGGAAGACTATCCTTTGCATGTCCTTCCACTTCATAGTCTATACACCAAATCCCATTACGAACCTCTTGCACTTGCAAACAACTTCTCAAACTACTTAGCCATTGCAGCAATTTGAGCCTCTATAAAAGTACTAACCCTAGTATCAATGCTCCCAATAACCTCAATGCATAGAGCAACTTCCAATGCCTTACATGGGTCTATGAAAGTCTTGTGTGATAGAGCCCTTCTAAATAGTGTTATTAATCTTCCAGAAAACCATTGAGCATGTTGAGAAGGGTAGATGTCATAGGATAACTTTGAAAAGAGATTATTGAAACGTGCATCATACTCCCACACATTCTCTTCCATTCCTTGTTGGATCTCCTTCAAAAAAATGATGCTCTTCTATTCATATTTTGAGATATAAAACTCTTCTAGGAAGGCATTATTTATTGTAATGTAGTATACCACTATTTGATGTGGGTCATACTTCCGATACCAACTATGTGCATTTCTTTGCAATGTTGTTGCAAAATATCTTGCCTTCCACTTGGGGGTAGAGATCCCTTTCATGTGCCATAGTAATTCACACTTGTGCACATGCTTGACCCCTATAGTCTGGTAAATACAAATACATATTAGAGAATACTTGTGGAGGTGGTTGAGGCCCTTGTCCTCCTGATCCGGAGCTTTGGTTTCCTTCATTGTTTCCTCCTCCACCAGATCCACTGAATCCACTAGGTCTTATTCCTCCTAACCCACCAAATCCTCTAGATCTGCTAGTCCCACTAATTCGTCTAGCTCCTATACCACTAGATCCACCTCCTGTAGCCAAAAAATGGCCTAAAGTGGTCATGCCTAGTGTTACCAATGTCCCATTGAACTGTGCACCGATGGTTTGTGATATCGTCCCACTACTAGTTGTGTGTCCTGTGCCACTCCTAGACGTGATACCCAAACCTTGCATACTTTCACGTTGTATAAAAATTCCTCCAAACACTAGAATGGTTTACATAGCCATGGATGTTCCAAACAAGAAATTATATCTCCTGGGCACAAATCGGTTACTCCCACCGATAGTAACTGTGTTAGCAATACTTATCCCTTGATCTAAAAAACCAAGCACTAGGGGTTGGTCACCATGTGGGTTCAGACGTGTGTTGATGTATCTCATTTCTTCATGCAATGAAATATAATCAGAAGCTAGAGGGTCTTCTCTCCTGCGCTTTCCAAGATGGGGTAGTATAGACTGCTCATGTTCCACATCCTCTATGTGAACCTCAACTCCTTCCCCCAAGGTCTACCTCCATATATCCGTCACACTTATAACCTCTCATTGTCTATTCATCTTCCTTTCATGAGATTTTCTACACTTTATTCATCTCTCCTACCTTTCCTTCTCATCTACAATGTCTACCATATTCCTCCACCCTAGCTTCCTCTCTCAGCGCTTAAAGAAGCTTATCCGGCCATGGGAAATGCCTCTAAACTGAAGGTAATGATTAATATCTTCATATACAAAGGAATAATACACAAAAATGATCATATGGGATCCTTTAAAGACTTGAACTCAACAAATTATGGGCAAGAATACGTAGAAATGGCATATTCTAGAGTATAACTAGCCAACACTCATTTCCACTAGTGATCAACAACATGTGTCCAAGTCAGATCTGCATCCTGTAGCCTCTTATAATCATCTTAGGTCCATGTGCATGATCTATAGTACCATCCTGATCTAGATGCATATGTTGAATGTCATTCATATAGTTCTACTACAAAATAATAGAACAATTTCTCATACAACTCATGGTACAGGTTCTCTTCTACCCATCCACGTGCATCAAACTTAGGTCTAGTGTTAAATCTGTAAGTAAATTCATCCTCTGTGCTCTTGAACCATCTTGCAATACTTTCCAAGGTCAAACATTATATCATCACACATCACAGGGACTAAGATGTATGCCATTTCTCATAACAACTTTGAAAAGAGGTCCTAGCTATGGAACCAAGATGTAGTCATTTTTATACCCTTAGATTAATAGGAAAATCCCATGCATGTTGGTTTATCACCCAGTGGGCATTGAGAGCTCACTCGAGGCATGTGCGGGAATTAGTCCTCTCCCTTATGTCAGTCTTTTGAGAATGCATCATCTTATGAAAAATATTCAAATGTAAAAGAAAGGAAGAAAATATGCGTTCATTCTAAGAACCTATGATGAGTTATCACATCAATGTATCCATAGAAGAGAAATGAAAAATAACATATGGAAATGGTTCATACACAAAGTAATTACACTAATATTATGCTCATGAACACATATATGATTTAGAACAGTGCCTTATATTCATAGTAACGAGCTCAACAACCGCATTACATTCCTTGATATCATAATAGACCCATATAACAATGCAGAGCAAAGTCATGCAATAGAACTTTACTATGTTCTTCACATTACAAAGATGAATACAGACCCATCCCTCTAAATATACAATCACTCCTAATTTTCACTAATCCCAACCCATAGAATCCTCCATTATATTTCTGGATAGCTTCGCCCCTATTCCAGCACCTCTTCTCTCTCAGGATGATTCCATGTATATATCTATCCCTAGTCGCCTTTTTCAGCTATCCACGCACCTCTATATATAGCTTTTGTACCTTTGTCACCATGCCTTTTGAGGTAATAGATTGGATGCCAAGTGTCCAAGTGGTCCTCCAATGGAGCATGCCTCCTTTGATACAAGCTCTTCACTTTGTGCAATGATGTTCTTCTGGAACCTTCCATCACACGCATGGAATATTCCCTTTTTAATCCTACAGTTGCCAAGATGGCACCTTATCCACTCTGTATGTGAGATAGGTCACACTTTTATCATGTGTTTCCTAGAACACTGAATATAGCTAATTCCCAAAAAAATTATTTCCTTGCGTGCACGTCGTGTGTTCTGCAACACCCTGCTAGAACCCTTCCCTACAACCTTCAACCCATGCACCCTTCTTAAAATAGGTCATACATGACCACGTGCCTTCTTTTACTTAGCAAATTTATGGGGCCCAAAGAAATACATTCTATCATGTACTCTTTCTTTTAGAAGAATGAAAATGCATCCATGTCTCCATAAAAGATTTTTTATCTCACATGGAAGTGTGTATTTTAAACCTGGAACATGTTCTTTGTTTCTCTTCACAAACCCCCACCAACTCCAATATTTTATTGATTTCAAGAAGTAGAGGAGAGAATTATGAGTCCATTGGTACAAATTTCATCAAATTTGGTTAATCTAGGATGATTATATGCTCATGTAGGTTGTGAGGGGTTTTGTTACCAATTTACAAAAGTTTCAACCTCTATTATGTATTTCTCCTCACAATCCAAAATGGTCTGTCATTTTTCCCCTTTTAATTCTTTGAATTGTGGGTGAAAGGGTGCTACGGGGAACTTGGTTGATTCAAGAAATGTGTGTCATGGGTATCCCAAGCCCTAATTATATTCCATCTCCACACTTAACGACCACCCAACTTGATGAGCTCGGTTAGCGCACCGATCTCCCATTAACTCGCCCCTTGTAACTCTCGGTCACTGTGGTATTTTATGCATTGCAAGGAACTTATTCCCATGGCAAAAAATTTCCCTACACCCCTCTTTTCCCCATACTTAACATATTCCTACACTCCATATAACACTACCCCCGCCTTGACTCCTTAGCGAGCTTTAAGATCTCGTCGAGCCTTCTCCAATTCACCCGCCTATTTTACAACAACTTGGCCCCCTGCAGCCACCCATGCCTCTCATGGCCCATTCCCCATGGGCTCAGTTCTCTAAATGAGAATTTCACCCATAATAAACTATAACCCCCTTCTTTAATAATATGGATCTTCCACTCATCCGAGGAACTTAAACACTTCTGATCTGCGTTCCTTTGGTGTCATTCGTGGCTGAAATCAACACACAACAAGGGAGTGTTGGGCCCCTAAAATATTGACTAAGTATGAAGGGGCATGGGCACACAGGACCCTAGTTACAGGATGGCATGTAAGGTAAAATTGTGTAAGAGAAAAGGATTAAGGATGCGGCACACAAAAGGAGGTTTAGGACTTAGCCAATTTAAGCAATAAAGGTAGAACACGTGAAAATCATGATCAGTTGTACATGGATAAGATGTCATCCTAGCAACATGTGGCCCAGGAAAGAGCAATGCCAACAAAGGAATCTTCTATAAGACCATCATGAGATGGAGTGTAGATCTCAGGCCTAAGGAAACATGCTTGCTGAAGGACCACATTCGACACTTGGCGATGGATCTGAGGGCATGTAGAAAATTGAGTTGGCAGTGCGGGAAGGTTATAAATACAAGTTCCTACAAACTAATAAAGAGGATGGAAATATAGAAATAAGAGGAAAAGATAGGAGAGATACACACAGAGAGATATAACATGGGTAAAGCTCTATAGGATTACTGTGAGAGGAGCTTTGCTGCAGAAAGGAATGTACTGAGCTCAGTATTGTAATTTCTTTTCTATTTTTTTTATATATTTATATAATCCTAGTGATGTGCATGACTTACATGGTCCACCCTCTATGGCTCTTTGTAATGAAACGATGAATACAATGAGGTTACCTATTGCAATTAGATATGAATATCAGTGGGTTTCATGTATATTTCATTCATAGAAGTTCTCTTTCCTTTCATGCTATGAATGAATGGTTGTAGCTTTCTTTCTATTATATTATATGTTATCGAGTCTTTTAAAACACAAAGTCTAAAGAAACTACAAGGATCTGGAGGCCATCTTGAGCCTTGTAATCCTTGTATGTCTAAACTTCTTTCCTAAATACTCCTATACTAATGATTGATGAATGCTTCCCATTAAAATATCACATAAAAGAGAGACTCGGTACCTACGCGTGCCTTGGGTGAGCGCTCAGCTTCTACTGGTTGATAGGCCGGTGTGCATGGGATTCCTTCCTCTTATAATGGGAGTAAAATTCACTACATCTTGGTTCTATTACCAGGACCTCTTTTCAAATTTGTAGTGGGATATAGCATGCATCATGATCTATGTAAAGAGTAATGACAGATCGGTTGACATTGGAAAAATTTGAATCATGGTTCAAGAGCACAGAGAATGAATTTTTCCAAGAGATTCAGTACTGGACCTGAGTTTGATACACATAGATGGGTAGAGGAGAATCTCTACCATGACATGTATGAGACTTTTTTCTGTTGCTTCCTAGTAGATTTATTTGAGTGGCTTTCAGCCTATGCATCTAGATCAAGTTGGCATTATGGATCATAGATATGGACCAAATAAGACTACCAAATGTTACACGATGTAGATCTAACGTGGACCCGTGTTGCAGATCACTGGTAGGGAGGAGTAATAGCTAGTTACACTCTAGAATATGCCATTTACATGTATTCTTGTCCATAGGTTGTTGAGTTTGAGTTTCTACAAGAACCTAGGGGATCATTTCTACGTGTTATCCCTCTAGCTATAAAGATATTGATGGTTACCGTGAGTCTATAAGTGCTCCCAATGGTCAGCTAAATAGTTTTGAGCTCTGGGTAAGGAATCTCAGGTGGAGGAAGATGGCAGATGACAAGACAAAAAAGGAGAGGGAAGAAAGATGGATCAACTATGGTAAAGCATGTGAAAGGGAGATTACTAGATGATATGAAGCTACTAGTGTGATGGATCTATGGAAGTAGACGTTGTGGGAAGGAATTGAGGTTCATGTAGAGGATGTGGAGCCTAAGTAGCCTATGCTACCCCATCTTGGCAAGTGCGTGAGGGAGACCCCTTTGGCTTCTAGTGAGATTTCATTGCATGGAGAAAGGAGAGTTGTTGGCACATATCTGAACCCACCCAGTGACTGATCCCTAGCGCTTGGTTTTCCCAAACTAGGAAGAAGTATTAAACCAATTGAAACTAGTGGAAGAAATAGATCCATGACTAGGAGATACAATTTTACATTCCCTTCTTCTATGGCTGCACATATTCTAGTATTTGGAGGAGTTTTTGGACAAGGGGCAAGTGTACAAACTTTTGGTCTCACACCAAGGAGTGGCGTGGGACAAAGTAGCGGTGGTGGGACACCATCACATACTATCGGTGCATAGTTCAATGGGACTGTGGGGGACACTTGGCACAGCTCCTACAGGCCCTACTAGACCCAATGGTCCTAGTGGATCTAGTGGCTCTAGAGGTACATGACTTGGTGGACCTGGTGGATCAAGTGGTGGAGGAAACACCAGAAGGAACTAAGGCTCTGGTTCAGGATAAGGACCCCAGCCACCACCTCAAGTTTTCTTTGAAATGTCTCTACATGTACTAGACTACAGGGGCATTGAGGATGCTACAAAACATGTTCACAAGTGTGAATTGCTATGGTGTGCAAAAGGTATCACAACCAATGAATGAAATGCTAGTCAATTTACAACCACGTTGCAAGGGCACGTGCATAGCTGGTATAGAAAGTATGATCCTCATCAAACAGTGGTGGATTACACTACCTCAAAGAATGCATTCCTAGTAGAGTTCCACATTCCTGAGTTTGAGTAAAAAAACATTAGTTCTTTGAAGGAGATACAACAAGGAATGGCAGAGAGTGTGCAGGAGTATGATGCATACTTTAAGAGTCTCTTGTCTAAATTATCATATGATATACATCCTTCTCAGTATGCACAGTGGTTTGTTGGAGGATTGATCACCCCTTTTATAAGGGCCCTGTCTCATAAGACTTTCACATATCCATGCAAAGCATTGGAGGCTACCTTGCATGTTAAAGCCATTAGTAGTATTGATACTGGCATTAGCCTGTTCTTAGAGGCTAAGATTGTTGTTATGGCTAAATATTTGGAAAAGCTATCTGTGAACTTGGTCCATGAGACTCACAGTGGTCTGTGGTTCATAGATTGTGAGATAGAGGGGCACATTAAGAATAATTTTCCCCAGAGGATGGTACATGTTGTAACATTAGATTGTGAAATATGTCATGGAGACCATGATGCCAGTAGATGTCCCTTGCTATAGTGCATGATAAAAAAAATGTATCCTGTTATTGCAAGATTACCACCTCCATGACCCACTATACTAAAGACTGTAGGCTCATTGATCAAATACATGAGGCCATTGATCATAGGGTGCACTAAACCAGCATTGCCAATAGTTCTAAGAATGATGATCACCGTTATGAGGAGCATAGAGATGGAGGTGCACGAGGAAAAGTTTTTTGAGGAGGATTTCATGGACGAGGTAACCAGAGAGGAAGGATTGAGTCCCTGTGAGGGACATGTTTCAACTGTGGATCTACAAAAAATTATAAGTGTGAGTGCCTGGACTTGTTGTAGTGCTCATGGTATGGAAAGAAGCATAAGTATGAGGAGTTCCCAGAGTTATATGAGAATATGAATTAAGCAGTACTGGAAGAATAGAGGTATTGTGATGGTCAGCATCAAGAAGGAAGACATACAATGGATGCCTTGGGTAACACAGGATGAAATTTTAGAGCCTATTTTGGTAACAACAAGGGCAAAAGCCAAGTGTGTAAGAGAGATACCAAGACAAAAGAGCCTCGTTTCAAATTAAGAGGTCATTCATAGAAAGTACCCAGACCCCACGCATCAGAAGGAGATATATCAGGACACCATGGATTTTTATTCAAATCTTGCAAGGGGAGATCCAATGTCTAAAAGAGCAATATAGGAGGGAGGAACAAGGAAGGAGGATCGAGGCACAGAAAGATGACCTAGATGAGGTTAAAGAGGTGTGTAAAATGGTAAGGCAGGAGAACATCATTCCTTTGCTAGGATCCTTATTGAGAGAAAAGGTACCATGCATCGAAGAAGAGTGTGAGTCATAGGTATTACACACAAACCTTCCCCCTCATAGCCTCAACTATGATAAGGAGATTACATTAAATGCAATTGTGGATGGATGGCTCCTTAACAATATACTCATTGACACTGGTGCGGAAGTTAATGTTTTGACTTTGGATGCATGGCATCAGATGGGGAGACCTGTGTCATAGCCATCTTCAAATATGTTGTATATGGAAAACAAGAGTAAGGAAATTCCCATCAGAGTCTTGAAGGATGCAGCTATTACTATCCAGGGAGCTAAGTTTACTGGGGACTTTGAAGTCTTGGTGCTCGCTGAGGTGGACAATTTCCCAACACTACTTGGGCACCATTGGTGTTACAAGAACAAGCATACCTCTGGTTAAACAAAGGGTACATTAGTTTTGAGAACAAAGAGGAGTAGGTTATTATACCCCTGGTTGATGGGAAGTCAACACCCTACATTGAACCATTGGGAGAAGAGGTTTTGGACAAGATCTATGTGCGCTCAATCAGAGACCCTGAGATGGTACACCCTATTAACGGGGTTATCCAGTTTGAGGATGCTCAGTTAGTAAGTGATACCACCAGCCTGGCATGTGATAATTAGGTGCATGGGACTTAAAAATTAATAGGATGGTAGTTGAGAGGATCAGTGACCAAGGTAGTTAAGGCACGCATGGTTCGGCACCTTGGGGGAAAAGAACTGCCTAAGTACTCCAGAGATAGAAGCTCAGTGGAAAAATGAAAAGGAATGGAGGGGGATGCTGAGCTACATCTTGCTCAGAATATCAACTCGTTGGTGGGCCACACATCATGAGAGCCTTTTAGAATGGCGCGAGGTAATAATTTCTCTCTCTGTCATATTTTCTAGAAGTAATATACCCACCATCATCAAGGAGTACCATGGGAAGGAGCCCACCTATTTTCATATCCAGAGGTGTGAATGGGTGTGGAGAGAAGGCACGGAGGCCTTGCCACAATCCCTTTAGGTGCACAAGTTATATTCTACACTGGAGGGTTGTGCGCGTGCATGGTACATTCATTCGGAGACACACCTCCAAACAAGGAATTGGCAAGAGCTTTCCGCTGATCTTATTCAAACCTTTGAGTATCGGAGTACCAAACCATTGGTTGATAAGGCCTTGCAAGGTAGCAAGTGCCTTACAATGGGGGATAGTGCAAGAATGGAAGATAGGCTGTTAGAACTACTAGGTGAACCAGGATTAGGGGTGCACTTCGAAGACATTAAAGAAACAAAAGGATCATAGTTTGAATGTGCATGTTTGGAAAAGAAAAAGGGAAAGTTAGTATATGTGATCGATGGAGAGGAACCGGAGAGTTTAAATGTTATCCATTATGTGGGGACGCGTCAAGTAGTAGGCAGTGCATATGCTCGCACGCGTGCCTATCACGAGACTTTAAAGACAAAGAAGGTTAACATCAGTTCTGAAGAAGAACCTAAGGAAGCTATTATTAGGGATTATTGGACAGAGAAGGAAGTATCAAGGATCATTGATCTATTGCGTGAATTCAAGGATTTATTCCCGTGTGGGTACCATGAGTTAAAAGGCATCCACCATTCCTTGGGGGAGATGAGGATAAAACTAAAGGAAGGTGCACACCCAGTTAGAAAAAGGCCCTACCAGATGAATCCCAACTTACACGTGAAGGTTAAGGAGGAGATAGATAAGATGATAGCTTCTAGGATCATTGAAGCAGTAAAAGAATCAGAATGGACAAGTCTGATGGTAATTAGCATCAAGAAGGATGGGCATATTAGAATTTGTGTGGATTATAGGGAATTGAATGTAGTTTGTGTCATTAATCCATTTCCAACCCCCTTCATTGAAGAGATTCTATAAGGAGTTGCTAGGCGTGAAATCTATTCCTTTACAGATGGATTTTCAGGATACCACCAATTCTAGATTGCAAAGGAAGACCAGGAGAAGACCAATTTTTCCACCAAGTGGGGAAGTTTTGCATACACGGTCATGCCCTTTGGGTTAAAAAATGCACCTATTGTCTTTTCACGCCATAATGGTGCAAGCATTCCAGGACTTCATTCATAAGTTGCTTCATGTTTACTTGGATGATTGGACAGTATATGGTCTGGTTAAAGACCATTGCGACAGCTTGTGATTAATGTTTGAAAGGTGTAGGCAGTTGAGGATATCCCTCAACATTAAGAAGTGTGTGTTTGCTACACCCTTTGGGACTTTATTAGGGAATATCATATGTAAGGAGGGCTTGCTAGTAGATCCCGCTAAGGTTGTAGTTATTGTGGGGTTAAGGGAACCTACTATCCATAGTGTAGTGCATGAATTCCTTGGGCATACAAGATATTACAGAAAATTCATTAAGGGGTATGCCAAGATCGTTGTGCCTTTAGAGGAGCTGCTTAGAAAAAAAAGTACCTTCCATTAGGGAAAGGCACAATAGAGGGCATTTGATACATTAAAAGATACGCTTATTACTACGCCTATTTTATGATTTACCTCTTAGGAAAAGCCCTTCTATGTCCATGTAGATGCCTCAAGAACCGCCATTGGAGAAGTACTTGCACAACCAGGTGAGGGGATTGTTGATCATCCTCTCTTTTTCACAAGTAGTAAGTTAACACTAGCAGAGAAAAATTATACCACAACCGAGTGTGAGGCATTGTCAATGATCTATGTACTTTTCAAATTTCGACAGTATCTGTTGGCAACACCCTTTGTATTCTACACTAGCCACATGGCATTAAAGTATTTAGTGAACAAGCCCATTCTTCAAGGGCACATATGTCAATGGGTGTTGTTGTTTCAAGAGTTTGAGTTCACTGTTATAGTGAAGCCCAGAAAAATCAATTGTGGACCTGATTATCTCTCAAGAATTGATTTAGGAGAGGATGCACAAAGTATTGAGGAAACAATGCCAGACATGCAACTGTTTAGATTGCGGCACACGCCCTCAGATTTGGAAGACATTGTTGTATTTTTAAAAGAAGGTGTGGCACCAAATGGAATAAGGGCATTAGAAAAGAAGCAGTTGGCCATACGCATCATGCCCTACATGTTAATTAGTAGAGACTTATACAAATTGGGATGTGATGAAGTTTTGTGTAGATGTGTGTTAGAACATGAGTGTCTGGACGTCATGGAGGAAGCACACGAAGGAAGTGCGGGTGGGCATTACATAGGTGATGCCACCGCGTGCAAGATTTTAATGGAAGGTTTATGGTGCAAAACCTTGTATAGGGATTTTAGAGATTATTGTAAAGCATGTGACCACTGTCAGCATATTGGCAAAATAGGAAGGAGAGATGAAATGCCTTTACGTCCTATTCCTAGCGCGGAGCCTTTTGATAAGTGGGCAATAGAATTTGTAGGACCTATTACACCGGTAGCACATAGGACTGGGTCACATTATGTCATCACTTGCACAAATTATCTCATAAGGTGGGAGGAAGCAGCCCCGACTAAAGATTACATGGCAACAATAGTGGCAAGGTTCCTATGGGAGAAAATTATCACCAGGTATGGATGCCCTTTGAGTTTGATTAGTGATAGGGGTACACATTTTCTAAATGAGACCATGAGAATCCTACTATTTGAGTTCATGGTGGCTCACCATAAGACTACACCCTATCACCCACAAGAAAATGGAACTGTAGAAGCATTCAATAAAATACTGAGTCATACCTTGACCAAAATCTGTGATGTTGGAAGACAAGATTCAGACAAGGTATTAGCAATTTTATGGGCTTACATGACTACGTATAAAATACCAAATAAAGCCACACCTTTTCAATTTGTGTTTGGCATGAAAGCTATTTTTCCTGTTGAATTTATGTTACCTTCTCTGCGAATAGCGTGCGTAGGAGGATTAGCCAATGAACAAACACTGGAAGAAAGAATTGATAAACTAATTAAACTGGATCAAAGACGATCACTTGCCCATTAGAGCCAAATAGTGGAAAAGGAAAAGAAAAAGGCTTGGCATTATCACCATAATATAAACAAGAAGTTTGAGGTTGGACAGATGGTGTTACTGTATGATTTTAAATTTATGCGCCATCCTAGGAAGTTGAAAGTTCATTGGTTAGGTCCCTACACAATCTCATACATCCTTATTTCAAGTGCGTGCTAGTTACAAGTGTTGGATGGGACAAAGTTACCTAGACACTTCAATGGCAGTAGGCTAAAGCCCTACTATAAATAAGTCTTCTTGGTGTTTGTAAATAAGGTAGTTTTTCCAGTTAGTTTAGAATTTTCCTTTATGCATTTTCCTTTCCTTGTGTTTCCATTTTGCTTTGTTTTTTTTTTGCACCTTGGGTGCCAGTAACCTTATTGCTATTTTTTTGAGAATTTATGAGTGTGTAGAGGACCGCACATCGTTTAAGTGTGGGGTGGAGAAAATTGAAGAAGCACGTCATTAAAAGTACCAAGGGTTGAAGAGCCTTATTGATTAGCCCAGTTAAAAGAGAGATGAAGGGAAAAGAGAGAATTGTTAGTGCCATGGTAAAGCTACTTGTAGATCCCACATACAAAGGAAAAAGAAGAACAATTAAAGTAACATGAGGTAGGAAAAAGAAATAATTTGGATAGAAGAAGTTCCTTCGGTGCGGGTTGAGCACATGTAAGAGTCTCTTGTCACATTGGTTTGGTTGTGCGCCAGAAGGTTGGAGGAGTTTTCACACAGGAAGGGTGCATGAGTGAAGGCATTGAAGATGGGATTTGTTTTAAGAAGCCACATTAAATGAAGAAAAGTACAAGGTAGGTAAAGTATCATTTAATGACTAGAAAAAGGAAAAACTATAAATAGAGGGTCGGGGCACTCTCATTTTACTTTGCAAAAATGAAGAGTTGGAGATATAAGCGAAAGATATAAGCTAGGGATTTTTTATATTCGATCAAGGAGAAGATCTGTGTGATTAAAAACATAAAGAGCCAGTTTGAGATTGTGAACTAGAAGGAAGGATTTACACGGGTGTGGAAAAAAGTGAAAAGACGTTGTCTTGTGAAGAATTTATCGGAGTTAGGGTTCAAAAAACTAGGGCATGAGTTTAGGAGAATTGTATCGTAGATATGAGATCGAAGGTTAGGAGAAGGAAAGTAGAGTAACAAGGAGAGGAATGGAGTAATACAATTACCTAAACCATGGCACTGAAGAAAGGGAAGGGCAAAGCGAAGGCTAAACAACTAGAACCTGAGGTAGATACAAATGAAGAATGGTATGCAGAAATGTAGTACCCTAACGAAGTGATGATTGGGAAGGAATGGGAATCCCATTTGAGAAGCATACCAATTAGTGACTATAATCACCACACTAGCACTATAGAGAAATAAATTACATTAGAATTGGTACGCCCAACCAATAAGTGAACACCTGAAGGGTTGCCTATCTAAAATGATGACGTGAAGGTCAAGCTAGTGAAGGTAGGGTTGTTGCAACTCTACGAGTTACCTTATTTTGGGAAGCCAAATCACTTGTACCAGTGGTTAATGTCTCAAGTGCATGAGGACTCCTTCAACTTTTCTAGGTGCAAGATGCATGTAACTCCCTAGTTGATTGCACAGTTTACAGGCCTCATATGTGAGGGAGATAACTTGGAAGATGACCTTAGTGACAAGGAATCTTTTCAAGAGACTGTCACAGAGTATGCCTGTAAGAAAGGGTCATGGTATTATGACATCTCAGACATCAAGGACCCAGTTATGAAGATTTCCATGCACTGGTAACGAAGTTGAATGGCCAAGAAAGGTGGACGTAAGTCAACAAACCATGGCTACATGTCTGGAGGAAGATTGTAGAGGGGACTATTTACTACTTGTCCGCATATATTCTTAGGAAATTGTAAAGTGCACAAAGGAAGGGGATGGGATCCTCTTTGGAAATGTCCTGCTCACCATAATATTTGTAGAAATTGGAGTGCTAGATGCACCAAATAAGTTTGTGTGGGAGTACCTAGCCAAAGACCCTTCACTCGGGAAGAGGTTTGAAAAGTATGCATGTGATAAAATGATGGCTCCCCATAAAGCGCGGCTCAAAAAATGGTATACGCGGTTGAGAAATGCATTTAAGGTGGAGCGGAGGATCCCTGAACAAATCCCAGTAGCCACATAAGGAGAAGCTAAGTTCATGGTGTACCAATACTACTACTTGGGCAAGTTCAAACTTATTGATGAATCATGGAGCCCTTGGTGTAAGCTCCCTTTCTCATTCACTACCCAGTACTTCCAAGTGGGAGTGAACAAATTTAAAGAATCAAAAAAGATAAGGCTGGAACTAGGAAAGTTGGACCGGGAGCACAGGGATATGAGGAAGAAAATGAACAATCCTAGAGGTAAGCATGTGTACGTGGATAAGTACATGTCATATGAAATCCACATGACTAAACCAATAACACTTCCTATTGTTGGAGGATCCACGATGCGTGTATACGTGTGCATAAGGCCAAAATTTGAAAATAATGTGTACTTGGTGGATGAGATCTCCATACCTAAAGACCCCTTCGGAAAGAAGAATTCAGTGTCTAAGAAGAGGGGTAGAGGAGAGGAAGGAGCACCAAGTGTACCAAATACTCAAATAGTGAACATGCCTTCTACGAGCACGAAGCCAAGAACCTATGTTCAGAGGAAGAAGTCTCTAGTAAAGGAAAAGATACCACAAGTAGAGGTGCCTGAAAAAACCACCACCTTAGAGAAGTCACAAGAGGAAGAAGAAAAGGTAGAATCTTCTGACCAGAAGTAACCTCTTATGAAGAAGCAGAAGGTAGATGAAGAATCTGACTCGGAGGTGTCTGATAGCTTGGAGAGATAGCTGGGAGAAGGATAGGATGAGAGTTAAGGAGGTGGCGACGAGGAGGAAGAGCCAGAAAAGATAAGGAACCTTTGGAATCTTGCATATTTAGTGTTTATAACTTAGAGGAGGAGAGTGGGGATGAAAAGAAATATTTTTTATTTGTGCGTCGGAAAGGTGCACAAGGAGATGAAGGCACTGAAGATACAAAGGCAGATGAGAGGGATGCCAAGAGATAGAGAGCCAAAAATTTTACAAAGGAGTAGATAACCAAAGTGGCAGAGTGAGAAGGAAAGAAGATGCTCGATATCCTTGTAGACTAGGAGTTAAAGTGGAGTGCAGACACAGTGCTAAAGGAAGGGAGCGAAGAGAGCAGTGAAAAGGGACATGATAGCGTAGGAGGCCCCACTCTGACAGTCAACTTCCCCAAAGGCATGTGCTCAGGTAGAAGACCTCTGCATTTAGAATAGAGGTAGATAATGGGCTACGTGGATGATTCAAGTAAGGTGCTATGCACACAATTCTAGAGCACGGTACCCACCGAAAGACTTATAGCCATGGGATCGTTTGAGAAGGAGGGCGCGTACCCTAGGACCAAGAAGATGCTTTCTTGGGCATTTGAGTCCCACATCGACAAGTGAGACTTTGAATTCTGTTAAAAGGTTCTTATCACGCTACCAAAGTATAAGGGAGACAACCCCTTAGTGAATTCCCAGGAGCTCTTAGATGAGCAAGTGTGTAATTCTCTAAACAAGGTCGTGGTGGAAACGGAGGCAAGGCTATTCGTGCAGAATGACAACATAAGGGATTTAGAGGGAAAGTTGGCCAAGAAGGAGGAAGAGTTGGCTAAGGTGGCCAGAAACTTAAAACATGAGGAATTAATCAGTGTATAGCTAAAGTGTGAGCTCAAGGAGGAAAAGGAAAAGGTGCAGGAGGTCTACAAGAAAGTAGACTCAATAAAAAGCTCCATCATTTTGAAACACCAAGATCTAACACCTATCCCCCAGAGGTATGCAGTGATGCTGGAATGCCTAGAAGACTTAATGTGCATCCTCACCATGGAGAGGTGACCCTTGGCATTATAATCTGCAAAGGAAGTACCTGTGTACCTGAAGGAGGAGGACCAGTTAAAGGTGATAGCACTTATTGCTGAGTATAGCAAGGTGCTCACAGATGTAAAGGTTACTTCCCAATCTGTTGAGGCTGCATATGAAACATGTGTGGATAGAGAAGGTGGCGAGCTCCTTGGTCACCACACTCGAAGCAGAGCTGAAAGAGTTATAAGAGAAGAATAAAGGAAACAGGGTGGAACGGGATAAAGTCCTGGCGGATGAAGAAAGAATATATGAGGAGATTGAGGCACTAAGGGGCTCAACCAAGACACGTCTGAAGGAACTATATCCTCAAATTATCAAAATAATGGACAAGATCACAAACCTGGGTAAGGATATGCAACAAATTGTGGACACTTTGGGTGCCCAGGGAGCTGGGCTAAGTTTTGATGAGGTAAACCTCCTGGTTGGTGACCTCTGTCAGAAGGCATAGAATGAGGTTGATACATGGAGTAAGTTAGAGGTATACTTATGGAAAGACTTCCCCAACCTTTTGATTTAATGTTCCCCCCAATTATTCATTCTTTCCCCTATTCTTTCATTCCTTATTCATTTTTGTAATATTTGTCTATATCTTGGTTCCATTGAACCAACTTGCACCTTGGTCAAGTAGAATGTTTCTGAGGGAAGAGAACATGCGTAGTGTGGGATGATGTTGGGCCCCTGAAATATTGACTAAGTATGAAGGCACATGGGCGCATGGGACCCTAGTTATAGGATGGTGCGCAAGGTAAAAGCACACAAGAGAAAAGGCTTAAGGAAACATATAGTGCACACAGCGCACGAAAGGAGGTTCAGTACTTAGCTGATTTAAGGAACAAAGGCAGAAAATGTGAAAAGTGTGATCAGTTGTGAGTGGATAAGATGCCAGCTTGGCAACAGGTGGCCTGGGAAAGAGTATGCTAGTGATGGAATCTTCTAGAAGAGCATCATGAGATGGAGTGGAGAGCTCAAGCCTGAGGAAAAATTCTCGCTAAAGGACCACATTCAACATTTGGTGATGGATCTGAGGGCATGGCAAGGTGAGTTGGTAGTGTGGGAAGGTGATAAATACAAGTGCCTGTGGACCAAAAAAGGGATGGGAATATAGAAATAAGAGGAGAAGATAGGATTGATACACACAAAGAGAGATAACATGGGTAAAGCTCTGTAGGATTACTATGAGTGGAGATCTGATGTAGAAAGGAATGTACTAAGCTTAGCATTGTAATTTCTTTTCTTTTTGGCATAGTTATACAAGTCTAGTGGTGTACATGACTGTGGTCTACCCTCTATGGCTCTTTGTAATGAAATGATGAATACAATGAGGTTACCCATTGTAATTAGTTATGAATATTAGTGGGTTTTGTGTATATTTCATTCTTAGAAGTTCTCTTTCCTTTCATGCTATGAATGAATGGTTGTAGCTTTATTCCTATTATATTATATGTTATGGAGTCTTTTAAAACACATGGTATGAAGAAGCTACAAGTATCTGGAGGCCATCCTAATCCTTGTAATCCTTGTATGTCTAAACTTCTTTCATGAATACTCTTATACTAATAATTGATGAATGCTTCCCACTAAAAACTCACATAAAAGAGAGACTCGACATCCACGTGTGCCTCAGGTGAGCGCTCAGCTTCTGTTGGGTGATAGGCTGACACGCATGGGATTCCTTCCTCTTATAGTGGGAGTAAAATTGACTATAGGGAGGTACCCAAAAAAATGAAAATTGAGCCAATCCAAGGTTCTAGAAACCTTAGTTCTATATGATAAAGTTCCACTAGAACCCCCTGGACCTGCACCAAACTAAAAAACACTATTTTCACATTTTCTCCAAATCTAATCAACATTTTAGGAAATTTCTTATGCCAGGGAGCTAGAGAAACTCAAGTGAAGTATCCCAAAACCATTTTTTCCCAACTTTATCAATTTCTAAACATTTTAAACCAATTTTTGCCAAATTTTTCTAAGTACTTGATCTGAACAAGGGTTAAATACCTTTCAATTTTCCCAATTTTTAATTTTACCCAAATTAGCTAAGTATGAAAATGAAGAAGAGGAAAAAATGCACCAAACACTTCCAAAAGCTCCCAAATTAGTTGCAAATGCTCCAAAACATGGAGATTTACTTGGAACTCCAAATTCTCCATTGAAACCCTGATTAACTACCCAGGTCTAGTTTTTCCCATGTTTTCCATTTTTTCTAAGGGGTAAAAAATGGATTAAAAATATTAAGATTGATATGTGGAATAAATGACAACAATCACTTATGTATTGTCTTGAATTCTAGTGAAATTATACATTTGTTTAAGATTTAGATTGAAAGCGGTTTAAGATATGTTCATATAAGATGTTTATTTTTATTTTCCCATTGTGATTTCAACCATTTGTTTTAAGCTTTGAATTTTTTTTGATAGATAAATTCTTTTGAATGGAGCTATGAACCAGAGTACATTCAACCAAGATTTAATATTAAGCTCAACAATTAGAGAACTATATCCACCACACATATTGAACCCATTTCTAGTGCAGGTATTCTCAAACCAAAATCCACCTCCATTAAATAATTCTTCTAGTCACACCACCTCGGACATTACCAACCTAAATGGGGATCGTGCCTTAGTGGGATTTCAACCTGGGTGCAACCAGATACAACCATCCATTTTAACTACTCCACCCAAACCCCACCAACGTAACCTTTGAATTTTTATTGATATTTCTCATTTTCAAATTCTTCATACTAGATTTAAGTTTCCACACTACCAATTTTACAATTTTATGTGTGGATACAGTTGAAAATGAACTATGTATTTAAAGGAGCATATGAGGATTTACCCTCAAAAGGTGGGGTAGTTACAGAGGAACTAGTTAATCCATCCAAAACTACACTCCATTACAAAGAAATGGGTTCTTTCTTATTCAATTTCACAATAAGTATCGTATTCAATGGCAGAGTGAGACTACCACACACAATTAATTGTTTTGAAACCCTAGAAGTAAGTGAAAATAAGGGATAATAGTATTGATGTAATGGAATCCCAAAGAGAACTCATTATGCATATAAAAATCTTGGATGAATATTGAGAGGAGGGTAGTAAATGGAAATACTTGAAAAAAGAAAGGGAAGTAACTAGAAATACAAGAAAATAGAAATAACTTCCAAGAAGTGTCACAACTCTTACATTCATATCCATAATGGTGGAGATAAATTTTGATATATCTCCACACATGTATCGTTAAGTGGGAAATTTTTCCCATGTTTCAATCACCAAGAACAAATTATTCGTTAAATGTGACGAGACTATAACTTAGTGGAACACAAGATAATTTGAAGAACCTTGGGACTGCCTTATAGATCTAGTTTTCCCAAACACTACCAATCTCAATGAATTGTGTAAGAGAAACAACAAACCACAATACACTATGTAAAAAGATGAAGATCATACATGCCCCAAGCGGAGCATGTAGATTGTACCCAAGAAATTTTATTGAAATCAAACCTACCTACTGTACTCTAATTGAAGAAATGGAAACTCAAACAAATATTGACACTAGAAAGGATAATTAGCTTCCCTTCCTCAAAATTTTGGACAATGTGACTGATTTTGCAATGGACATGGTCTTGTGAAAGAGCGAAAAAATAACTACAAGCTGATTTTCCACCCAAACCATAAAGGTATCAACTAGAAATAAGACAAATACCTTTTTTAGGTGCTTTGCATTTGGTGTTGAGAGGCATTGCAACTAATCCTTGGAACTCTAAAAATCATCCCCATGCTTGGAAGTAAGCATGACTGGTGGAAAATTTGACCTTGAATCCAGGATATCTACGTAATTTATTGGGAAATGCCTAATCTGTTGAATTTTCCCATTGCTTTGGAGCCCAACTTCAATAATGAAGTATTCTTACAGACATTCCTGGAAAAGGTGAATGTTTGCAAGCTTATTTGGATCTTATATTGCATCAACAAACAACTAATTCTCTTCCTGGATGACTGATTTTGAATAGTTTCATCATCTGTTCCTTCTTTATCCTCATCCAACATGAAGCTTGCAAGATTAAAGTCATCTAATTATTCTTCATGAATATTGATATAGAAAAAATCCTCCATTTCTCACTCATGAGGACTATTATGGGCAACAATCTCTTCTTGAACGTTCTCTTCCATGGCATGAGGTTCTTGTTGTTGGAAGATAGGTGATGGAATAGTAAAAGTGGTAAGTTCAATGGGATCTTCTTAACCAATGAAATCCTCAAAATATGACAAATATTCAACCTCTTCACTATCCAACTATGTCAAGGGTTATTCTTCCTTCATGATGGCTTCTGCATTTGTAATTTTTTCACCATATTCCTCCTCATCCTCCAACATGAAGTTTGAGATCTCAAAATCATCCAAAAAATCATCTTTTTGGAAGGATTAAGTGGGAGAAGAATATGAATTTACTTCCATAACCTACTTATCACTCAAGCCCTCTGAAACTGAATTGTCTTCCTCCATAGCATGAATCTCCTCGGGAATGGTTGTCATGTTTGAAGATGATTTTAGTAGATAAATGCAACCTTCCAACAATGAAAAAAATCCTTACATGCATAACAATGAGGATCAACACATTCCATTAAAATACATTGCACACTTGGGAGATTTTATTCCTTACTAATTCCTATGGGGGTGGAAAAAAAACTCCATCAATATGGTGCCATCATGTATGATGCACTCAGAGCACAAAGACTGATGATCATCCTCTTCCTGGAACTGTTCTTGTGTAATATAACTTTTACATCACTTTCTCTTGAATATAAAACTCTACTAAAGGCTTAGTCATTAATGGGGTTTGAGTAATGTTGAATCTTGTAGCCCAGTCTTTCAAGTTTCTTGCAAGATCTTCTTTGCTAGGATCTTGCATTTTATTCCCTCCTTGACTGATTTTCTAATTTTCTTCTTCCCAAAATGGGGTTGGGAATGCAAGAGGAGGGGCGGGTTGGGAGTCAACTTATTTTTAAGTTTTTTATGGTGGAAAATAACATTTACCTCCTTTCTATGGATGGGAAGGAGTTTTAGAAGGGAAAAGGGAAGAGAATTGAATATGTGATTGAACAGAAGAAGATGGAGAAATAGAATCCATAATTGGGGCAACATGTGGGAAGCAAGGGAATTGAAACTTAGGCTAAGATGGTGTAGGTTAGGGAAGGGAAATGTGAAGGTTGTGAGATGCTAGTGTAGAATTTTCTGATTTACAAGGTTTCCTAACACTAAAATCATAATCATCCATCTTCTCAATTCATTTTGTAATTTATACCAGCATCTCATGCATAAAATCAAGCTTTTTTATAATGTTTTAGTGTCTTGGCATAGGGCCAAACCATGGAAAAGGGACCCTAAAAAAATTCTTGGATGCATTTAATTAAGATGTATCCCTCTTCTGCACCATACTTTCCCCCATTCTTCAAATCTTCATCTGTAACTCAACATCTCTAGGCATAGGATGGCCTCCAAAATCTGCATACTCCTCTTCAATAGCTCCGTAATTTGGTTAATGAAAAAAATTATTTGAATCTTGCTCATATGGGTATGTATAATGATTTTTATGTTCATTAAAACATCGATCTGGATGTGGATTGAAATAACCTAGAGATGGACTGGAATGACACTGCTACAAATAAGAATTCCATGATGGGAATGAAGTCATGATTGCATAACTTCATGGATGGAAGAAAAATGAAAGGAATCCAAAAAAAAATGGATGGAAATGGGTAGAAAGAAAGTTATGTAACTTAGGAAATGGGTTGGTTGGATCAATGGAGACATCAGTTATGCTTGGATAAGGCTCCAAAGGATGAGATTTCATCAAGAGAACACTAAAATTGATGAAATGAAATGTAAACTACAATACACACCTGTGAATGATGACTTTTATGTTGTCCCACCGAGCGTGCCAAAATTGTTATCACCAAATTATAGAATCCTCTAGTTTTCCATGTGTGTGTATGAGACATCAATTGAATTGGGTAACATGGGACCATCTCTCAAGTTATGGGGTTTGCAGACTTGAGATGAACCTCTAGAGAAGGTTAGTTCCTCTACCTAACCCTATGCTACAACTACTCCTATTGTACCAATTCCAAGGGTACAAGGAGAGAGAGAATGCATGAAAAAAAGGAAATCCTACACTACATAGATGATACCACCAAGAAAAGGGTGCTTGAATATCCTACTTAAGGGAGAATGAAAGAGGAAAATGCAACTAGGGAAGGCTGGACAATTGTGACACAAAACCAGGTTCCATTCACCAACAAAAATCGATTAAACACAATAAAATTGACCTCTAAAAATTCCATTCTATCATGTAATCTTGTTTGTTATAAGAATAAGAATGTGTCTATGTCTCCATAAATGTGTTTTATCTCACCTAGAAGGGTGTATTTTGAACTTGGGACGTGTTTTTTGTTTTTCTTCACCAACCACCACCAAATCCAATATTTTATTGATTTCATGAACTACATGAGAGAATTACGAGTCCATTGGTATAAATTTCATCAAATTTGGTTAATCTCATATGAAGATATGCTCACGTGGGTCGTGAGGGGTCATGCTTACCATTTGTAAAAGTTTTGGCCTTTGTTCTATAATCCTCCACCAGTCCGCAATGGTCTATCACTTTTCCCCTTTTAATTCTTTGACTTCCGAGTCAAACGGGTTTGTAGGGATCTTGTTTGATCTAGGAACTATTCCTCATGGGTTTTCGGGCCTGACCTTTCCACCATCTCCGCACTTAACCACCTCCCTAATTAGAGATCTTGGTTATCTTGCCAAGATCTCTTTGACTCAACCCTTATATCTCTCAGCCACAGTGGTATTTCCTACATTGCATGGAACTTCTTCCCGTAGGAAATAATCTCCTAACCCTCCTTTGTGCCCCATACTTAATGTCCACCCATGATCTATATAAATTTTTCCTTTCCTTGACTCCTTAACAAGATTGGCGAGATCACTGAGCTCCTCCTTGACTCACTCACCTTTGTTGTGAAAACTTGGCCCCTTGCAAAAACCCATGCCACTTGTGGCCTATTCCTCATGGCCTCATTTCTTGCGATAGATGCGTCATGTGCACTACATTGAAAACCCCCTCCTTAATACTGTGGACCTTCATCCCATCCAAGGAACTTAGACCCTTTTGACCCATGTTCCTCTTGTGTCATCGGTGGTAAAAATCATTACATAATAAGGGATACACCCAAAAAAATGCAAATCGGTCCAATCCAAGGTTATGAGAGCCTTAGTTCTATCTGATGGAGTTCTACTCACACCTCTAGGACCCACACTACACTGAAAAATACTATATTCACATTTTATCCAAATCTAAACAACGTTTTGGGAAATTTCTCGAGATAGGGAGCTAGAGAAAATAGAGTGAAGTATCCCAAAACCATTTTGTCACAACTTTATCCTTTTTTAAAAATATAAGTACTTGATCTAAAAAAGAGGTAAATGCCTTCCAATGGTCCCAATTTTTTCAAATTTTCCAATTTACCCAAATTGGCTAAGTATGAAAACTTATAAGAGGAAAAAACTTCACCAAACAATTCCAAAAGCTCCCAAATCAGCATCAAATTCTCCAGAACATGGAAATTCACCTGGAAGTCCAAATTCTCTATTGATATCTTGATCAACTCCCCACGTCCAATTTCTCCCATGTTGTCAATTTTTTTAGGGGTAAAAATTGACAACATATATTAATATTGATATGTGGCATAAATGACGACAATCACTTATGTACTATCTTAAATGCTAGCAGAATTCTAAATATGTTCAAGATTTTGATTGTAGGAGGATTAAGAGATAGTCGTATATGATGTTTGTTTTTATTTTCCCATTGTGATTTCAATAATTTATTTTAACCTTGGAATTTTTATTGATATTTTTCATTTTCAAATTCTCCATACTAGATTTAAGTGGCCACCCTACTAATTTTCTCTTTTTATGTGTGGATATAGTTGAAAATGAACCCTATATTTGAAGGAGCGTATGTGGATTCACCCTCAAATTTTTTGATAGTTACAGAGGGAAAATTTTATCCATCAAAAAATACACCCCATTGTAGAGAAATGGGATTTAGCTTATTTGTTGACACAATAAGTATTGTATTCAATGGCAGAGTGATACTACCATACAAAATTAATGGTTTTGAAACCCTAGAAGAAAGTGAAAACAAGGGATAATGGTATTGATGTCAAGGAATCCCAAAGATCACACATTATGCATACAAATAATCTTTTAAAAATGGTGAGAGGAGGGAAGTAAATGGAAATTCTTGAAAATAGAAAGGGAAGTAACTATAAATACAAGAAAATAGAAACAACTGGGAAACTGTAATTCACAATATTAATAAAATTATAATGCAATAAAAGTATGATAAATGATTTATAAAAATATTGAGTGTGAAATGCTTAACAAGCAAAAATAATAAATGTAATGACATCATGCATTCCTCAATATGTGTCATGTACTTATTAATATTATACTTTGAAAATGAAGAATACTTATTAAATATTGATGTTAAAGTTGTCATAAGTGTTGTGACCCTTATTGATTGAAGATTTTTCCTTCAAATATTATTGAAAAATATGTACTTGAATTAAACATGGGTTAAATTTGATGGCCGTTTAGATGTTTTTTCATGATTTTAGCCGTAAAATACTTGCAAATATTTGAAAAACCCGTCATATGTGACTTTCAAATTTAAAGTATGACTGTCATTCTTTTATATATTTATTGGAAAACTATACAAATATATTTTAGATATAGTTAAATATATATAAAATAACCTTTTATAATTCTTATTAACAATATAAAAATAACACTATTTTACATTTTTGAAGGGAAAATTTTGAAATTTACCGCCACCTAAAAAATTGTTTGACAGTCATAGGTGGTTATAAAATTCAATCCCATTTGAATACGACCCATAATTTGTCTTATCGTGAAAAATTAACCACTATAAAATCAAATAAATCAATTTTATTAATTCTTAAAATTATCAAATTGTTTAATTTATATTCCAACATTTGAAATATAGACACTAGAAAAAACTAATGTCTTTGACTAGCGGTTATTGAAAGCACTAATAAGTTGTGGTGAAAGGTATAGTAACCTCCCATAGGTAGGAGCTAGTAAACTATGAAATCCAAATTTCAAAGAAACATGTTTAATGTAATTCTTAACTTTTTGTTGTTCTGTATGATTTATAGACTAGAAAAGCATAAAAGTAGTTCACATTAGCTGGATTTTCTTCTATTTTGAGATGAGTAGCGAATGCTAATTTCAGTTTCAATTATTTCAATTTTACAAACTGATTAAATAAGTGTTGATAAGATGTATCTTAGTAGCTATTATGCTTATGTGTCTTATCGACCACAAGGATTATGCAGCTTATCATTTTCTTACATAACTGAGCAGCCACAAGGCTTATGCAACTTAGTGGTTGTTAGGGCTATGTTGCTTAGTGGCCATTAGGGCTACGTAGCTTAGTGGCCACAAGGTAGATGTAACTTAGTGGGTGCATGGAAGATATAAGAAGTTAGTGACTGCTAAACAGATGTAATTTAGCATTCGCTAGGCTTGTGTCACCTAACACGTGCCTTCATCATGTAAGTTAATGGTTTCTAGGATTATTTCACCTAGCATGTGCTTTCATAATGTAATTTAGAAGCCACTAGGCTTATCTAAGATAGTGGCCACAAGGCTTATGTGCAGGAATCAAATAATAACAAAATAGAAATACTAAAATAGAGAATTTATAATCCTAAAATTGGGATTTAGAAATTGGATTAAATTGGTGGAATAATTGGAATCCAATAATAACGCCATCGAAATCCAATAATAGCGAAATTGTAATCCAATAATGACATTATTGGAAACAAATATTTCTACTAATGGATTTCAATAATATTAATAATTGAATCTAGTATAAGCAAAAATGGAATCCATTATATGCAAAAAAGGAGATGGATTTCTTCCAAAAATTGTAATACTGGAGTCCAGATTCACTGGAATATGTCTAGATTTAGTGACATAAGTGGTATTTTAGGAATTTTACCTATTTTTAGAGTCTAAAACCTTAAAAATAATTAATTACACCTTATCTATATAAATTGTGAAAATTTGGGCTTTGTAAGAAATAATCTTCTCCTTCAATAACAAACTCTTCTCTATATCGCTCAATATGCACACTCAGAACCAGTTAAGGAAGAGAAGCTTAAAAATGCATGTATTTTGATTTCTTAGCACACAACCTTAACCAAAAACATTTTAAAGATGCCACTTGACATCCTAGGTATTATTTTTTCATGATTTTGAATCATGATCAACAATCACATACCTGGAATCTCCTTGATTTACACTAGAACTCACTTTTTTTGTGCACACCACTGTCATGGGCCATAATTGGATCCTTGGTCTGATCAAGTCCTCATACTTGATTACCAAATCCATTTCAAATATCCTTTTAAATTCATTAGAGTACTGAAATTATCATAGACACCCCATACATAGAAAGTTTTGACTCAACTAACACTATATGATTATGAAACAACAATGATTGATAATGAAGTGACAATGAAGACTTAGTGAAACCACACACACCAATATTTAGCCATTTGAGATCACTTTAAGCTTCATACACACCATATACAATTGGACACACATGACTCATGCTCTTTAATATCATGACTAACTCATAACACACTACTTGACTTAGAGAAGACTCTTTGAGACACCATATACCTAAGACACTTGACCACTATGTTAGACACCACGTCAAATCAAAATAACTTGTGAATGATTTACATGACTCAAATAACCTCTCAATGAAATCAATATGACTCTTTCTTACACTAACCCATCTCAAATTGACAGTATACTATGACTATGAACAACAACAATCCAATTATAATGACAACAGTACAAGTCAAAACCTTTTCAATAAGAATCCACTTCGCATAGATGATATGACATTATAGATATCCTATGGGATTTCTTCGTGATCAGAAAACATAGTGAAACATCTCATGCAGACATTTTATTCTTGACAAAGCAATATTAGACCTCAAGAGCTTAGACAATAATACATCATTGAATTATATACTTTTTAAGAACAATAAGACTTGAATATTGACAAACTCAACATGACCAACCATTTCAAATCTTAAGAAAATAATTAAATACTTGAAGTGACATACCTCAACACCATGAAAAAGAAACACGCCGACCAAGACAACTCCCCCTCACTTCAAAGATTCATTTTCACATATACACCTCTAAGAAGCCTAGTAGAGGCATATATCACCATTGAGGGGATAAGTGAGAGACCTAACAGGGTCTCAAGCCTTATTTTTCCTCCATGACCAATTCATTCTTTTTTGATCCTTCATTTTTCATGATATACTCCTCCTTTTAATCAGTCATATTATTGGTATCCTCTTGAGCACTTTGAATACATTATCCCTTCTTCTTGTACTTGTGGTCTTATTTCTTGGATCCATGAGTTTCTTTCTTCAATTGTCATGTATCACAAAACCTTACAATGTGTCATATCTTGTGGCACCTAAAACATTCCACTTGTCTTCTTTTTCACTCAATATTCTTATGTCCATAACCATTATAAGTATAGAAATAACCATTTAATTTTCTTACATACCTTCTTGTGTTTGATTTTTCATTCTTGAAATAATTTGTAGGATGTTCTTTTTCATGACAAATGTAACATACAACACCATATCTCTAACCAACCTTTTTTTTCTTCTTGCCTTGACATTCTTCTTCATTATTTCCTTAAAAATGATTCTCCTAAACTTTTCATTTGCAAACATCCTTATTTTCAATGTTATGGCTACACATACTACCTATATGTCCACAAACACCACCATTATAGAAATTATAATGAAAAAACCCATACCTATATGCATTTGGCTTCCTAATAGATGATATTCCATGAGATGGAAGATTTGAACTCTCTCCCTCACTTTGATATCTTACTTCATTAGATCCTTGACTTGATTCTTCTTCATTTTCATATGTTTTTGATGAATCCTCCATGAAACTGAGGCCTTTTCTATCACAATATGCTTTTTGTTTTCCTAAAATATTATTCATATTTTATGAACTCTCATAAAAATATGATACCTTTCTTTTCATGGTGGAAAACTCTTTTTGCAACTCCTCTTTATTACCCTCATATTTGAGACACTCTTTCTTTTTGATCTTCAACTCATCTAGTGCCTCCTCAAGTTGAGTGTTTAAAACACTGAGTAATTACTCTTTGGATATAATTGATATGTCTAGGTTCTCTTCAAAAATCATTAATAATACTCCTCATGTGTGAAATGTAACACATCAACATTGTCACCAAAACTATTCCCCTAGCTTGTTAGGATGATTTTAAGGTTCTACTATGATACCAATTGTTATAAGTGACAAAAACTAAGAGGGGGGTGAATTAGTCCCCAATAAACATGGTACTCTGTACTTCAAAACAACAAACACACATCTTCATGAAACACAAATATTAATCTATAATCACAAAAAAATACACTTTACCATGAAACATACTCAAACAATGGATCATATGATATACACAAAACCACTTCTCATTGATATTAAAATCAGATCACCACTCTTTATTTATATTCAAATAAGATCACAATGAATAGATATCTTAAAAATGGTGAACAAGATACAATCAAGAGCCATCAAGACAACCAACCTTGTCTGATGAATATATATGAATACAAACTTATTTAAAACTTCCTTCAACTCAATATAATACCTAAAAATAATTCAAAAACCTTCAATGACATCAATCATGTTTTGAACCTAGCATTTAAACACAATACATAAAATATTCCCTCCAATTTTCCATCAAAGAAATATCACCATATTTTCTTCACTCAAATATTCCTCATGAAAACACAACTAGCTACTTACCAAGAATTAAAATCTATGTGTTTTTTTGTTACACACAAGGGGGTTTTCTTTGAAAAAAGGGTTTCTTAAAAATAACATAAAATGGGTTCCAAAAGATTTGCAATAATATTCCCATAACAACACGTTTATAACATCTCCATGATTCAAATTAAAACTCAAACATATTACCTCATTCATGAACAATAAATCTTAAAAATGTTCCATATAATTTTCATAACTGCAAGTGACCCATATGTGTCAATCTAGCTAAAACCCTTCTTCCACGCACCAAAAATCCTCAAATCCCATACATTGGAATGAAAAAAATATCCTAATCCCAAAAATATTTTAATTCATAATTTATAATTCATCACACATGTTTAAAATAACATTTAAACATCATAAATTGTCACAATTATAATAATCCAATCATATTATTTCATTTAATGGGCCAAGTGGCTCATTGCCCTCACAAAAACACGTGTCTAGCACCATGTCTTCACCTTTTGGCTTCAAGGTCACAAAATAACATATTAAATATGAAATGTGACCAATATATTAAAATAAAATGAATTTTAAAACACTCATAAACAAGTTATATGTCATGAAATATCTAATAGTTCAAACCACAACAAATTTTGCCTTCACCAAATCAATCTTTCCAAAAAGTAGTTTTCAAAATCTAACTCATTTTCACCCTTCATGACACTTTCAAGACCTCCTAATGGATTAATTTGTTTATAAATTAATCCCTATTCACAATACATGTGATAGAAATCATCACCCAATCCATTTAATGCTCTGACAAACTCAATCTTTCTGCAAAACTAGTTTTGTCCTTAAAATCTAAACATATTTTTGTCCACAAATTAACCTAGAAACCATTAAAAACTCAAAATCATGAATAAAAACATATATCACTAAAAATATATCTGAATTATATTCCCAACACATCTTGAATCACCTACGAACTCCTCTTGTAGCTCTTGCAATGTCCATTTTATTGAAGACATATTTTGAATGCCCTAAAATTGTCCTTTGACCATTCAATCTAAATGAAGCATAATTGACCATTCATCATCATTAAAATTACATTAAATATCTTTAAACATAAATAAAAAATAAAATAAATCACACAATGGCTAATTAGTTTACAAATCCTTTGGACAACCTTGTCCCAAACTTAACTTTTTTAGAATATGACCTCTTTGAGTGGAGTCCACTCATCATCAAAACCTATAATATACCTTTATGGAAATATGGAAAAGTCATGTACATGTTACAATCATCATCCATTCACTATAAATCAAAATTCACCACTTAGGAATAAAATCTCACAAACCACTTTTAAGCTAGGGTTTCAAATTCATAATAAGTTGTTTACCTTATTAACATTCATTCATAAAAATGTGAATATGAAATGACCTCATTATTTTTTTTAAACCTTATTAAATCAATTTAGATACATCCTTAAAATATAAAAGGTATAATGTAAAGCACACAATTCAAAGTGAGCATCAGAAGAACCAATTCAAGATGGAATTAGCATTCTTCTTGACCTTGTTTCACCAAAATTGACATATCTTACAGAATTCTAATAATGTAAACCTGAAAGGTTTCACACAATAAAATGAAACACCATAATAATATATTCAACCATCATAATTTGTAATCATCTCTCAATATTTCCAGCCATTGATACTTACATAGGTATCCCTTAGGGTTTTATACTGTAAAGGCTAGGGTCAACTGAAAGAACACTATAACTCATCATGAGAACACTCCAAATGGTCATAAGATACCTAATATATCATGATTAAACTTAATACATTCATATATGATCTCATATATGTCCATATCTTAATCTCATACCTCCTAGCATTCATACCTACTCTAAATGCACCCTTGAAACATAGTCACCAACCTATATCTACACCTTAAAGTTTATATGAGTGCCCAAGCACTCTCAAAACATGTTCTCCATAATTTTGACATGATTATAAAGAAACAAATAATATCCAACATTCATCATGTTATCTAACATTAAATCATCATAAATAGTCACAATTATCATGAACCAATCAAATTATTTCATTTAATGGGTCCAGTGGCTCATTGCCTTCACAAAAACACCTATTTCCAGCACTTTGTCTTAACCTTTTGGCTTCAAGGTCACCCAAGAACACCTTAAATATGTCATGTGACCACTATATGGAAATAAAATTACATGTACAACAATCTTAAACACATTATTACCCGTGAAACATCTACTAGTTCAAACCACAAAAAAACTTTCCTTCACCAAATCAAGCTTCCCAAAAATTAATTTTCAAAATCTAACATGGTTGTACCATTCCTAAAAATTTAAATACCTATAAATAGATTCATTATATTCCTAATGCATCCCTATTAACAATTCATGTGATAGCAATCATCACTCAATCCATTTCATGCACTAAAACTCAATCTTTCAACAAAACTAGTTGTCCTGAAAAGCCAAACATATTTTTGTTAGATTGACCTAGAAACCATATCAAAAATCATCATAATGAATATATAATAATAAAAAAATTACATTCCACAATGTTAGGTGATCTATTTTTGTGTTTATAGGTGGCTTATAACATATGGGACTACCTCCTACTCCAATATGTGGAGGCACCTGATTGTACTACAAACAAGGCATACATACCCTACCCCTTGCAGGATTCAAACCTATGACCTCTATTTATAGAGTAAAATATATTCACCATTAGGAAAACTTAGGTGTACCAAATGATTATAACATAGGAAATATATCTGAATTCAATTTACAACACAACTTGAATCACCTCTTAACTCCTATTGTAGCTCCTTCAATGTTTGTTCTACTAAAGACAACTTTTGACTACCCCAAAAAATCCCTTTGAATATTAAAACTAAATTAAGCATACTTGAAAATTTCTCATCATGAACATTATCTATAACCTCTTTTAAAATCAAGAAAAACTCACAAAAATCACATAATGGTCATTTAGTTTTCAACTCCTTTGGACAACCTTGTCCTAAATTGAACATCTTCAGAAACCGACCTGTTTGAGTGGGGTAAACTCATCATCACAACCTATACTATACATTTATAAAAATTTGGAGGAGTCCTATACATTTTCCAATCATCATCCAGGAAATATAAATCAAAATTGGCCACTTAGGAAGAAAATCTCACAAACCGATTTCAAGCTCGGGTTTCTAACTCATAACAAGTTGTTTACTTTCTTAACATTTGTTCATAAAAATGTGACAATTAAGTGACCTCATTTTTTATTTTTAAACATTCTAAAATCAATTTATAAACATCCATAAAATATAAAAGGTCCTATGCAAATCACACAATTCAGGGTGAGCATCAGAAGAACCAATTCGAGATGGAATTAGTATTGTTCTTGACCAAAAAAAATATAAAAATATATATATATATTGAAAAATTATAATAATGGAAACCTAAAAGTTTTTCCCCAACACAAGTACAAACCATAATAATATCTTCAATAATCATAATGTCATAAATATCTCTCAAAATTTCCAGCCACTGAGACTTACATAGCTAGCCATTAGGGTTTTACACTGTAAAGGCTAGGGTCAACTAAAATAACACTATAAATCATCATGAGAACACTGCAAATGGTCCTAACATACCTGATACATAATGATAAAGCTAAATACATGAATTCATGATATAATATAGCTCCATATCTTAATCTCATACCTCATATCATCTATACCTCCTCTAAAAGAGCACCTAAAACATAGTCACCAACCTATATACACACCTTGAAGCTCATATGAGTGCCCAAACACTCTCAAAACATGCTCTCCATCATGTATAGATGTTTCTCAAGTAACCAATAATCTCCAACCTTCATGCACCTTTTGGCATGTCGTCATATTAGGTGTTGTTATTGATACAAAGCCACATTAGTGACAAAGTGGATGTTGTGTTAGGAACAATTGATGATGTATATGATGCTAACATGTTGATTCAGATGTGTACTTAATGATATAATGAGGTTCATTGAGGATTGGTTACTTTTTCAAGCCTATTAGATTCCTAGGTGATGTTTCATTGAGGTAGGAGCTTCTTGAATGCTTGAGAAACATATTGACATGATGGATATCAGGTTTAGAGAGAGTTTGGGAAATCAAAATAGTAACATGTATTTATCTACGTTACAGGTACTCGTTTGGAGTAGGCATGGTAGTCAGGAGGTATGATATTTTGTTTTAGATATATATGAGCTCATGGGAGAATGCATTCAGGTATTTCATCATATCTAGGTTATGTTTTGGTCATTTTCAGAATCTTTACGATGAGCTATTGCATTCTTTTAATTGACCCTAACTTCTATAGTGAGAAACATGCAGGTAAGAAAAGGTGATTCTTAATGACTGAAGATATTTAGGTATGGAATTTACATTATGATGATGGTATATGTTATTTTGATGTGTAATGGTTCTTTGACAAAAATTTTAGGTTGCTAGGATGAAAATTTGGAAAGAAATGACAGTTTATGTGAGACGAGGTAAAAAACAAGTAAAAATCCAACTCGAATTTGATCTTCTAATGCTCACCCTAAAGTGTTTTATTATCATGGGATGTTTTGGATTTCAAGGATGTTTATTTTTTTATTCTATAATGTTTCATAAAAATAATCAGGTCATTTTATTGTCAAGTTTTAATTAACGAATGTTAAGAAGATAAAGTGGTCTAAAACCCTAGTTAAACCATAACTAGGAGAAGTTTGTTGAAAGAGATGTATAGTGACACAATTGTGATTTATTCATAGAAAATATGATTGTATGATGTATATGAATCTCTTATATTTCCTTAGATGCATTATAGTGGTCATGGTGATGAGTGTTACCCACTCAAACATGTCAGTTTTTAAAGAAGAAGGTATTTGTACAAGTTGGTTCAAAGGAGAAGTATGGAAAGTTAATGTTATGGAATTTATGAGAGATGATATTTATTTCCATGTATTTTTTATGAAATTTTCATATAGGTACATGTTCAAATTAGGTCCATTGAGGTTTACTGGTGAAAGGGTAGTTTTGAAGCCTCAAAAAGAAATATTGAGTAAAATGGCCATAAATTGAGCTACAAGTGGAATTATAAGGTGATTAAAAATATGTTGGAAAGATTATTTAGAGATAGTTATCATGATATAAGGTTTTATTCATTATGTGGTGATTTATAATGTTTTCCAGGTCATTCTTAGGATAGGAAGGTTTTTTCTAGTTCAGGACAGGATGTGCTTCGCTGAAATTTTTGAGTCTATTGAAGCATGAGATAGATTAGGTGATGCTTTATATTACAATTAGTGTAGATATAGATGAATTTTTCATCACATTAATCCATTTATAGTTCTTTGATGTTCCTATAAATGTTTTTTTATCTTTTGATCTATGGATACAAGTTTTTGGGTAGGATGATTTGGTGAAGACAAAAGTTGTTGTGGTTTGAGAAGGAGATAATTTCAAGGATTATAACTTACTTAGAAGTTTTTTTCAAGATTTTTATTTTCCATAGAGTGGTTATATTACATAATTTGGTTTATTTTAAGTCATTTGGTGGCATAATGAAGTTTCTAGGGTGCTGAAGGGTTTATGAAACAACTATTTTAAGAAATATAGAGTATGGGCTCATTAAATGAAATAATTTTATCAGTTGAAATAAATTATGACCATTTATGGATGTTAAATGTTATTTTAATCATGCATGATTATTTTTGAGTCATTAATAAAAATCTTTTTGGAATGAGGTGGTATTTGTCATTCCAATGTAAGGGTTTTTTCGATTTTTGGTGCATGGATGAAGTATTTTTGCTAGGCTGACCTATATGGGTAAATTGTGAATGTTATAGTGATTATTATGGGATTTTATTAGGCTGGTATGGTGGTGAAAGTTGAGGGAAACTGACCTATTTTGAATTTGAATCAAGTAGAGACTATAAAAATAGAGTTTTGGGTATAATGGTGTTAATATTTTGGAGCCCCTTTTATATTATTTTAAAGAACCATTTTTCTGCAAAGGAAAACCCTTTTTGACTAGCTCAAAACCTCTATAATTCCATTCTAAGACAATATTTGGTTGTGTTTTTCATGACATGTATTTGAGAAAAGCAAGTTGGTGTTTTTTCTTTGAGAGCGAATTGAAGGAGGACTGATTTGAAGACTTTAGCTTGGATGCTATCTTCTTATCATATTGATGTTACTTGTAGGTGTCTGAAGTATTTTTCCGATTTGATATTGAGTTTCAATTATTTGTAAAGAATTATACCTTCTTGGATATTCATCTTACAAGATTGTTCATCTTGATATATCTTCATTATACATTATTGATCATTGTTGAATACATTACTCATTGTGATATGATTTGAATATCTATATAAGTGTGTTGGTCTGATTTGATTATCAATATAACTAGATTTATGTGTTTATAAGTGTGATCCTTGAATTGAGCATATTTATTTTTGAATACTATATTTTTTATATGTGTTCTACATGAGTTTGTGTGTTTAGGGTTTAAAACATAAGTGTGAAAGTTTTATTGGGGAATAATTCACGCCCCTCTCAATCCTTATCACCTCAAACAATTGGTATCAAATTAATCCCTTGAAATTATCCTACCAAGATAGAGAGAGATCTTATAGGAAAATTATGGGGGATCCCTATTGGCCCATGAGAGGATTTAAAATACAACTACAGAAATTAATTGGAATTTGAGAGGAAGGAATCAAGCTCTTTATGACTCAATTTGAAGGAGCTCAAACTAAGTTGAAGATCAAGAGATAGTAATGTCTCAAGAATGAGGCTACAAAAGAGTAATTTAAGAAAGATATCTCCACCATAAAAAATAAGCTATTATCCTTTTAAGAAATTTTAAAAAATTTGAGGAAGATGTTGGAAAAATAAATAAATTTTGTGATAGAAAAAACCTAGGTTTTAATGAGGGGTTATCCAAATTAGATAAGAATGAAGAAGAATCAAGTCAAGGATCCAATGAAAGAATACATCCAAGAAATGGAGAGAGATCAAGAATTGCACCTCATGGAAGATCATCTACCAGGTAGCCAAATGCATATAGGTATGGAGTTTTTCATGGTAATTGCTATAAATGTGGTGTTTATGGACATAGGGCTAGTATGTGTAGTCCTCAGGTTAAAAATAAATACAATTACAAAGAAAAGGCTCAATAACATAATTCTAAAGGAAAGAAGGAAGAGTAAAGTCAAGATAAGAAAGAAAAAAATATAGGTCAAAGGTATGGAGCTGAATGTTATTACTATCATGAGAAAGGACATCTTGAAAAATATTGCAAAAATGGGTCATCAAACACAAGAAGGTTTGTAAGAAATTTCAATGGATATTGATATGCTTGCAATGGATATGGACATAGGGATTCTGATTGCAAGAGAAGATAGGTTTTACCTTTTAGGTTCCATAAAGTAAGGCACATTACAAAGTTCTGTGATTTTGGACAATTTAAGAAAGAAACTCATGGATCCAAGCAACAAGTTCAAAAATACAAGAAGAAAGAAGAAGTTAGTAAAAGTTCTCAAGAGGATTCCAAGAGTTTTACTGAACAAAAGGATTATGGTGTGATAAAATTAGAATAAAAAAAGGATAAATTAGTCAAGGTGTAAGAAGAAGGCTTGAGACCTTCTTAGGTCTCTCATCAAGATCCTCTATGGTCACATATGCCTCTACTAGGATTCTTGAGAAGTATATAGGTGCAAATGAAGCTTTGGATTGAAGGGGAGATGTCTAAGTATGTATGATTATTCTCAATAGTTTTGAGGTATGTCTCTTCAATTCTTTCATCATGTTCATATTTTTCTTATTAGTTGGTCATGTTGTGTTTGTCAAAGTTTAGTTTTTGTAATCCTTCAAAGTATGAGTCCGTGTTCACAAAATCAAAGTTTGATTTTTCATTCTTGTGGTGTACTATCATGTTAGGTAGTATCAATGTGTAAGATTCATCTTGATGGGTCACATAAGGATCTTGTTACATTTTTCTAATCATTCATAAGGTACCCATTTGGTAAAAATATTTGTCTAGCACTATTGTCAAGTTTAGTTATCTATTGTGTCTCAAGGAATTCATCTTTGTGTCAAAGGTGTATCATGGGTATGTCTTGAGCTGTAAAATCTTGAATCATGAGCATTCAAGTGTGTATGATATAGTGAAATCATAAGAAGTTTCAAAAGACATGTCATTGTGTGAGTAAGTTCTTCAAAATTTCTTGTACATTCAATTGTATGTCACTGTCATCTTAGAATTACTAAGTCAAAGTATATATAGTAATATGTAACTCTGAAGTACTTATCATGATGTAAAAGATACCAATTCCTTGTCATGAAGGATAAAGGATAGATAAATTCATCAAGTGTTTATAAGAGCGGCCTATCAATTAAAAAGAGGTTTGAGACTTGATTGTGCTCTCATTGGGAGGGTTTAGTGCTAAACAAGGAGGATTGAGGTATGTAAATGACTTTTATGATTCCAAACCAAGTAAAAAGTGTCTTAAGGAATCAAAAATTTTCTACTATGTTGGTGATAGTTTGAATCCTTGAAATAAAAATATGTTAGTATGAAATGCATCTCTTGTCTTGATTGGTTCTAAGTTCTCTCTAGTAGCAGTATGAAGGAATTGTTTCTCTTGAAGGAGAAAATGATGGAATTCAAAGATAAAATTTGGTGCAAATAACCTACACATAACATGATTCAAGACTCATATAGTCTCAGTCTAAAAAAGTTGATAGTATTATGGGATTTCGTAATAGTCCATTGAAATTGGTTGTGAATAACAAAAGTGACATAATTGATAGAAATAAATTGCAAATTGGGAAAGATTTTTCTTGTCATCAAGCTTCATGATCTATGAAGGATTTTTTATTGTAAAATTGGTTCCTAAATTTTATAATATTCTTATGGGTAAGTTATTATATCAAAAATTGAAGAGTTTAATGTATTTGGTTCAGATCTACACAATAATAAATATAATGAAAACAATGAATAATGATGTATAAAATTTAAAAATTCAGGATGTTATTCAATAAGACAAGGTTACATATATAGAGTGGAGTTCTCCTATGAAAGAGGAGTCAAATCTAATCTTCAACAAAATCTCACTTATCTCTCCCAATCCCTATTCTCACCCAACAAACCTAGAATCTCTCTAATAGATCTCTATGAGTTGTCACCAACTCATTATTTACACAATAATAATGTTAACAATATTAAACTATTCCTAAAATTCACCCCTTTAGTGTGAACATGGGAAAAACATACACACTCTCATCTATAATATGCTCACCTCTATAGAGCATGTCAAACTATGTGAGTCATGACCTTAATACTAATGAAGGGAGCAATGCTCAACCTTCTATGGTTTTATAGGTTTACCACAAACCTTGACGTGTAACAGATCCATCGCCTGTCCACCTCCTGTGGTTTTCTAGACCTTCCACAAAACTTTTCAAGATCCATGAACTGTCTTACACTGGTACTTTTGCTCACCTATTTCATTACATTGGGAGTTACATTCAAGAATGTTTATACATTACTTTTGAACAATCATTTGTTCTTATTGTCACAAATGTATGCTGAAAGTAAACACACAACTTAAAAACTTGGCCACTAGTTCAGTTTCGCAGCCTCGTCGATGGTGCCTGACGAGAGGTCACCGATAGCCCTCCTACCTCTGTTTCCTCCAGCCTCCATCTTTGCTACTTACTTAGCAAAATGTGTCTATGAGGCCCATTTTTACAACTAGGGTGTCAGTTTCAACCGATAATGCACCCCCTCACTATGGACATTGCGTACAAGCGAGACTACATCCTATTACAAACAAACTTAAATAACACTAGCTAAAAAAAATTTTAAACTCTAAATTACAAGAAATATTGACGATAAAACGAGTAAAAAGTAATATTTAATTACTTTTTAACATAATACTCTATAATGTTTTTAACACTTAAATGACATACAATTGGATCATAACTTATTATTGACATGAAAATTAAAGACTTTACCACATTGTAAACACAATCCTTATTAAAACAAATCCTACAAAATTTAAGTGTCTACCCTTTCACAATATATATCCCAAAATATAACACATTTCCAATCGATTTATATAGACCTTTGATTTGTCAATCTCTATGAAATCATTGTGATGTGGTGCTTTGCAATCAATTCCAAGGTGAATTTAGAACTCTTGGAGACAAGCTTGTTAGAATAACTATTGAGGAGACTGTACGTACCCAAAATTGTAAGGTACTGTACTGCGGAACAGTGTAACAAGCGCCCCAATAATGATACAGGTCTCCTCGCAAGGTGTTCGGGATACGAAAAATCTCTCAGAGTATGCGTTAACATCCCGCATGCCCCGCCTAGCCCCCGCGCCCTTTATTTTCCCCTTTTTTCTTCTTTTCTTGGCCTTTTAATCTTCAGTGACGAAACCACCGCCCTATAGGGCGGCGGACTCGTGACCGCCACCCTGTAGGGCGGCGGACTCGTGACCGCCGCCCTGATCAGGGCGACGGTCCTGTAACCACCGCCCTGCTCAGAGCGGTGGTCCAATGTGCATTTTCTAGAATGTTCTTTTGACGTGACTCGCATGAAATATCACATTTCACCAGCTTTCCTTGCCGACTTGAGCATGCATTTATGTTTTTGGTTCCCTGGAATAGTGTTTTTCCTTTGTTTATTGTTTAGGAGTTCAGTTTGGTTTTGATTTTTGGGTGATTGAATTCTTATAAATGCATGGCTTGTGCTCAAACAAATGGCCTAATTTTGAAGACTGATCTTTTCTCTCATCTCCTCATTTTAGTATTTTAGCTTGTTATCTTGTTTAGAAGCCATAGTTTCAATTCACTTGCATCTTTAGTTAGATTGCTCAGCTGTTGGTAAGCCACATACCCATCTTGTGCAGGCAGTGCTATCATTTCACCCAATCTAGTCTGAAGTTTGTCTCTGAATTTCTCTTTGCATTGAATTTAGCTATTATATTACTTAGAGTACCGGTTTTAGTTCATTTACATGCTCATTTAGCATTGTCCAGCTGTTGGTAAGCCACATATCCAGCTTGTGCAAACAGTGTTGTTGTTTTATCCAATCCATTGGAATAGAATAGTTTAGGAAGCCATTAAAGTTGCAGGTTCTAGTCACTTTGTGTTGCATGACTTGTAGTAAAATCCCGCTAGGAATTACATAAGCCAAGCTCTGTACTCTTGCGCTATCCTTCTCCTACTCGCATTTTCGGTCTACATTCTGAGCTATCCTTGTCCCAATATCTACTCCTACCAATGCTAGCATTACATGCTTTTCTGGATCCACATGAACATGAAAGAATGAGGAGATCACATTGAGGGGACAAGATCGCACACGCCATCGGATTTGCCACTGTTCTGCGGAATCCAGGTTTTAACTTTCAAAGTTCTAGTTAGAATCATATCAAATAGAGTAGATAATTGCTTCATTTCAGTGAATTTTATTCTCGATATTGCCAGGGAAGCTATGAGGATTCATAGTTTCTGAGAAACTATGATTCACTCCTCACTTTTGAGGTAGGATCGAGAATCTTGCAGATAGATTAGACGAACTATTTTATTTATTTAGAATAAAATCTACAAATTGCACAGGCTGATAACTACACTCAGTTATTTTGTCTGTTTTAAATTATTGTTTAGTTGTTATTTCTAGATACGCTTAGAATAGTTTGCTTTCCATTATAATCTTGAAAGGTTTCTTAGAAGAATAGAAGTTATATATATGTTTTAGATTTATTCCACGTAGTTAGAGTTTACTTAGTTACAGTTAGATTTACATTTTATTTTGTATGACAATCACGGGACCTTAGGAGCCCAGGGAATATATATTTGAGCCAATCATGCCTTAACCAAATCTCATCATAGCAATAGTTGACATAGACCAAAATATTAGAATACAAGTATTCCGAACAACAACAGATTTACAACTGATCAGTTCTCAGTTGAGAGGGTTAAACATAGAGGAAGACCAAGCACACACATTTTTGTCAAACCAACCAAATTACAGATTGCCCTAGGTAAACACTCACATGACTGTAGAAGGGTTCGAAAGAGAAAAAAGCTTTGGTTGTGATCCTTTGGTCCCACAGCTAGGTGCAGGAGACACTCTCACAGATATAGATAGTCTAAGGATCCAGGTTGCACGAACGCCTGTGAGATATTATGAGAAAATCACATAGTTGTTGGTCCTAAACATAGAAGCTAAGAAAGCATATGATTACTGGATACTAGGGATTAGAACTTGATTTCGCGCATGACCATAACAGGACCGCAACAACCAAGAGTCTATGGTTATGATCCACAGATCCCATGGCCCAATAAGTCCACAAGTCAATCAGATATAGATGCTGGCTTACACATACTAGTATTCCAATCCACTCCAATTCCACCCATCATCATCAAAAAATTATCCTTACTAGATATAGTGGCTAACGAAGCTAGAGAATTCTGGACTAGGCCAGAGAATCATCCGTAGAGTCAATTGTTTCCACCATCCACCCTATGACCTTATCTGTAGACATACACAAAACTATCCCAGGTCATTTTCCACGTATTCCGCAACCCATAGATCGAATCACGCCAGAGCTCGATATTGATTGGAGCCTTCGAGTAGTCATCCTTTCCGATCGATCTATCACACCAGTCCAAGTTAGAAGGGCCTTCTTTTCCTTAGATTCACAAATTCCACTAGTGCGTGTCGAAGACATTAGACTGCCTAACTAGTTTTTCTGAATCCAATGCATATTCTACCCCCACTGGCTATCTTGGCACGACCTCGAGAGGTCGGGTACGCAGAAGAGTCACTTGTAGATTCTCACGCTCGCCTGTCACTTTTCCGGCGTACAAAACTGGTGAACCCAACTTTAAACAAACAAAATTAGTGAAGCTGACGTAAAACTTCCTACTTTCTCATTCAGAGTCATAGTATCATGTGGTCTTTCACAAATCACCTTCGTTCCTTCCCATTATTCTACGGGTATTCATATACCCACCCGAATATGTCGGGATTCGATGAATATGGAAGACCCCTCTTGGGTCTTGAGGCATACTACGCCCAACAGAATAGGAAATCATCACCCTCGCTCTCAGTATGGGGCGACAACTATTCAACTAATCAGTTGTCAACAAGAAACAGATATAACTCTTCTTTTCAGACAGAGGAGTTAGATCAACCCCCTCGAACACAAAAAATAGAGTCTTCAGGCTCGAACAATATGACGTTTACCGAAGAATCTGGTTCGTCTCCTCAAATGCTACTTAGACCACAAATTAGTAGGCAATCAGATCCATACCTGGTCTTAGATGATGGACATTCAATGCATTATATTAAGAGTGAACAACGCTCCCGGGGCATGTACCCGGCTATAGGAGGTCTAAAAATACAACCCGAGATCTCTTTTCAAGAAAATACCTCTATGCCACTGCATATAGGAAATACTCTCGGAGAAACTTAGCAAGATAGCGACCAGTTCATGACAGGATATAACGTACCTATACAACACCAGGGTATACAACAAACACCACTAAAGCAAAGCACCGTGATTCACCAAATGAAGTCATTTCAATGATAGTAGAAAAAGTGAGAGGGTTAGAACTTGCTCAAGCAAGTCAAAATTCTCCGTACATACAAGTAGGAAGTTCCAATCCTCCATACCACTCTGGCCAAATAGATCTCCTCACAGGAGTAGGCACGTTAGGTATTCCTCCTCACTATCCACAACAAACACCAACAAGGCCCATCATCTCTAACACCATTCCTCCTAATCTAGTATCAAACAATCCATTCCTAGACAATACCCTGTCATACTTAAACATGTACTCCAAATCACCACAAGGAGATATGTTTTCCTCTCCCGACATATTTACTCAAAGACAGGGACCCCCTTATGCCCCTGCTAATGCATACTCTACACCGTATCAACAACCCATCCCACCACCACTCCCTCAGCAACCACCATCAATGGTCAAAAGCTATGCGATAGGAACTTATTCAGAATATCTAAAGGAACCCTTAGACTTCACCATATGAAGCGTCATGCTTCCAAGACCTCTTCCTGATTTACCCAAGTTCAAGGGTGAGGGAGATCCAAATGCGCATATCAAGGCTTATGCTACAGCCATACGAGAATTAATCCCTTGGGATGGGGTTATTGCTAAAATATTTCCCAAAACCTTTGAAGGCATTGCTCTCGATTGGTATTACAGGATACCTAAAGCCTCCATCCATTCATTTAAACAACTCATGTCAGAGTTCATCAAGGCATTCGACATGAACAAATTGTTGAGAACAGGAATTAGGGAATTCTTGCACATCAAACAAGAACACAACGAATCCGTCGCCCATTTCATCCAGAGGTGGCATACAGTTCTTTATTCTTCAACAAGTGCTCCAAACATGGATCAGATGGAACTATGTGATTTATTCCTTCATTCTCTCAACAAAGAGGTGAAGGAAGAAGTCCAGAAGTTCCCACTAAGAACTTACGATGAAGTACTTGAGAGCGCTCTTTGAATAGACCAAGCAGCGATAGATAGTGGTCGTAAGACATATGGAACAAACGGGAGGTTAATCACCTCCACTCAGAACACTACAACTATCAAAAATATCAATCAAGGACCCAAAATCCTTAACAAAAATCGTGGGGTAACAACGGATCGAGTAACCGACCAGCCCAAAAGGGTAAATGTTGTTAATACTCCGTCACAAACAAACAACCAACGAAACAACAACTTTACCCCGACGATCAATACAATGGATTTTAAACATCCACAACAACAACAACAGCGGTGAAATCCCATACAAGGGCCAAGCCAAAACTCATTTGGTTATCAAAACCAAAGTCAAAACTAGAAACAACAAATGCAAAATTTTAATCCTAATAGGCAACAGTTTGATCAGAATTTTAGGCCACAATACACACCTAACCAACAAAATAGGAATTACAACCCCAATTCTTATTGTGGTTTCCACAAAATTTGGGGTCACGATACTAGAACGTGTCATGACTACAATAAATTTATGCAATGTTTTCCAGAAGAACAAAGATAGTTCTTCACAGATTTGTTTTTGGCAGATCCTGTCTCATCATCACCAAATACACTCGCAGGGGCAGTTTCCCCTCAGAATGCTCCCCTCAAGATCTTTAACAATCTGCTCCCAAATCATGATAGCAATAGGCTGAATCCAACTGGAATAAACAAAAGTGCAATGACAGGAAACAATGATCATGAAGGCTCGACTTCATTAAATCCATCAGTTGCACCACAGTTAGGAAGTCAACCGAGACCCAAGATAGTCAGTTTGGTAGAATTAGACGTTGAACTACCTATCGAAGCTATAACAAGAACGCGAGAATATTTCTCTCAACCGAGCTCAAGTCATCTGCCAGAAACAGATAAGAGTCAGCAAATAGTAGAAAAACCCGTAGGTGCCTATGATTTAATTAATGACCTAACAAAGACCTTCTCGCACATCTCATTTTTAGATCTACTAAAGAACTCTCCTTCTCACAGAGCTGCTCTCTTAGAAGCATTAGGTCTAGGTCATCTAGTTAACATCACTCCACCTCCTGAAACAAAAGTAAATCACGTAGATTTTGATATCCACCCTCCGGGGTAGCTAGACAAGGATGTCGAATTCATATTTGAAATAAGTAAAATGCCCACAGATGCTGAGATCACACGCCGAGGTGATCCAACCTTACACTTACAAGTATGGGTTTATAATAACTACATAAAACGGGCAATGGTTGACGATGGGGCCGTAGTTAACATAGTCCCTTTCTCTTTCCTCCAAAAACTTGGATATGGGGAAACAAACTATTCCACTACTCGAAATACATTGAGAGGCTATGATAGCCTTAAAGCCACTTCGATAAGAACTATAATACTGCCGGTCACCTTAGGGCCCAAAACAATCCTAACTGAGTTTTATATCATAGATCAGGAAACTAATTATAATATGATACTCGGCCGACCATGGATACACCGAATGAAGGCAATCCCTTCTACTTGATTTCAAGAAGTAAGATTCTTGCATCTAGGAAAGGTATTTGTAGCCAAAGGCGATCCAAAACCTTTCGACTTGCACCTAGCTGATTTAAAGAAAAGACCAGGGGTGCACTCAGAATTTGAACTTCTAACAAACAAACTTAATTAACCCACTGACCCAAAACCAAAGGAAAAGTTGGTACCTACGACGGATCTTGAAACTATCAGCATAGCCAAAATAATTCCAACCCCCAAAGATAAAACTAAAGAAACAGTATCATTAGGGACTACTACAAAAATTGTTGAGTTGATAGAACAAGATTCACCAATGTTCTTACCATTTGATTTAGTAGGCATAAGATATTCCCTAGGTGTTGGTTCCCTTCTAGCAGAGGACCTCTATATGGTAGAAGTAGAGTGCGCAAACGCAGTAAATGCCCTAACATCTATACTCCTGACTAAGTATTGGACTCTCCATTTCGATGGAGCTAAATGTCGTTATGGAGCGGGGGCAAGTATAATTCTTACTTCACCTGAGGAGAAAGTCCTCCCATTCGCCTTTAAGTTAAACTTTGAATACACAAACAATGACGCTGAGTACGAAGCCCTCCTCCTTGGCCTCACCTTAGCCAAGAGAATTTGTGTTGATAACATTAGAGTCTTAGGAGACTCGCAATTAGTGGAAAATCAAGTTTTTGAAGTATATGAAACCAAAGCCGAACACTTACAGCTTTACAAAGAAGCTGTATTAAATTTAAGCAAGGCATTTAACTTCATATCCATTGAAGCAATCCCATGAGAGAAAAATCTTCTCGCCGATTCAATAGCAACTTCAGCATCACGTTTTACTCGAAGTAATGAGTTAGAAGATACCCAGTTCACGGTGTCTATTCGTGATGAGCCATTGATAAAAATAATGACAAATCCCCTTTCAAGCGGAAGTGAATCTACCACCCCAGGCCATGTCGATAATAATATGGCCACTTTGGAATACTTAAATGCCTATGCGGCATTACATATCTCCTATCATATGCTAGATTTATCCTTAATTCCACATTCGTCTTCCTATTTCGAGAATCCCATGATGGATTTCCCCTCACAAATGGAACCTAGCATATACGCAGTAGACAATGGGGAGGGTTTGGATTTACCTCCAGCACCACCTAAGTTCAAAGAGGGTAATGCCTCTTTGATCAAAGAAACAATCGATGTCAACATCGGGACAAAAGATGAACCGAGAATATTGAAATTAGGATCATCCTTAACCCTAGAAGAAGTGGAAATACATACTCAGATTCTCAAAGAACATCAGAAGGCTTTTACATTTAATTATAAGGAGATGACAGGAGTCACACCCCACATTGCGGTGCACAACCTCGTCACTAAATCAAATGCAAAACCAATTAAACAAAAATCAAGACCCATGAAGCCCAAACTAGCTCTCATGGTAAAAGAGGAGGTAATAAAACTCCTCCAGGTAGGGTTCATCAAACCAGTCGACTACTCCCAATGGGTATCTAATATCATCCCTGTTCTCAAGAAGAATGGAAAGATACGTATCTACATAGATTTTCGAGATATCAACAAAGTGTGTCCTAAGGACGACTTCCCATTACCATCCATAGACGTTATTGTTGATGCAACAACTAGTTTTGAACTTTTTTCTCTCATGGATGGATTCTCGGGATATAATCAAATCAGAATATCTGAGCAAGATCAAGCTAAAACCACGTTTATAACTCCTTGGGGAACCTATTGCTACGTTGTTATGCCATTCAGTCTCAAGAACGTCGGTGCTACGTACCAGCGGGCCATGACATACATATTTCACGATCTAATTCATAAAATCATGGAATCTTACGTAGATGACTTATTGGCTAAAGCCAAGAAGTGTTGTGACCATCCCAAAGTACTCCGTGTCATTCTTTCACGTCTAATAGAATACGGAGTCACACTAAACCCAGAGAAATGCATCTTTGGTGTAACAGGAGGGAAGCTCTTAGGTTATATCATATCGTCACGAGGGATAGATGTTGACCCAACCAAAATTTGGGCTGTCCTCGAAATGGTTCCACCTTCAAATGAATCTGGAATTAGATCATTTCTCGGAAAACTGGGTGCAATCCGAAGATTTATCTCGGACTTAAGCTTCGTCGTTCATCCAATCAACAATTTACTCAAGAAAGACTATAGCATTGATTGGACTGAAGATTGCAATGAAGCTTTTGATGTAGTTAAGTGTTTCCTTTTATCACCACCTACGCTAATGCCACCTAAGCTAGATCACCCATTAATTCTATATTCACGAGCTACCAATGTCTCACTGCCATGTATGTTGGCCCAAGAAGACGATAACAAGAGAGAATGCGCAATTTATTTCATCAGCCGAACGCTGCTCGACTATGAAACACTCTATACACAGGCAGAACGAGAATGTCTCGCCATAGTCTTTGCTACTAAACACCTAAGACACTATATGCTGAATCAAGAAACAAAAGTCATGGTAAAAACGGACCATCTACGGACTTTCCTCACATAAGGGTCATTGTCTAAAAAGGTTGGACGTTTTATAACCTTAATGGGAGAATTCGAATTAACATTTGTAAATCAGAAGTCAGTTAAACGTCAAATCATTGCAGATTGGTTAGCTGACACCCCATTAGATGGAGGTGATCTATTCGATTTAGACTTTCCAGATGAGTGCGTATACTACATTGAAATCCTGACCCGCTATCCTCTGAGTGTCCCTGGTACGCTGACATCATTAACTATATCATGGACCATACGTATCCAGAAGGAGCTACACCACAACAAAGAAGACAATTATGCATAATCGTAGCTAAATACATCATTATAGAGCAGGTTCTCTATCGAAAGGCGTTCGATGGAATGATCCTAAGGTGTGTCGACATAGAGGACTCCAATAAGATTCTCCATGAATCTCACAGTGGTATATGTGGAGGCCACTTCGGTGGCCATGCCACCGCTCAAAAAATACATCGAATGGGCTATTTATGGCCCACTCTAGAACATGACGCAATAGAGTTTGTACGCGGGTGTCGTAAGTGCCAAGAATTCTCCCACGAGATCCACATGCCAGCACAAGCTCTACAACCAATCGCAACTCCATGGCCCTTTTCTACATGGGGTCTAGACTTAATAGGGAAATTCTCTCCCTCATCCATAGATGGCTGTAATTTTTATAATCACGGCCACTGAATATTTTACCAAATTGGTGGAGGCCATGCCTCTTACTACTGTACTTAGTTCTGTGATCGCCAAGTTCATTTTGAACCAAATCATTTGCAGGTATGGTATCCCGCAAATCATTATCTCTGATTATGGAACTTCTTTTAAAAATGAAGAGGTTCGCGAACTATGCAATAAATTTAAGATAATCCATCATACGGCTTCCTTGTATTATCCCCAAGCCAACGGACAGGCTGAAGCGACAAACAAGACACTAAAATCCATTCTCCTTAAAACGGTGAAAGAAAACAAACGAGATTGGCATTTGAAGTTATATCCGGCCTTGTGGGCCCACTGAACCTCAATAAGAACACCAACGGGAGAAACTCCTTTCTCGCTAGTATTTGGGGTAGAAGCAGTTCTCCCACTTGAGGTCGAAATACCCAGTCTCTGAATTTCATTACAAGGGATTTTGGATGAAGACGCTTACAGAGAAGCACGTCTTTCCCAACTAGAAAGCCTAGATGAAACTAGGTTAGATGCTGAGCAGCGGCATAGAGCTTATGCTGACCGAATGTGCCGGCAGTATAACAAAAAGGTCTATGAGCGCGATATATATGAAGGTGATCTAGTTCTAAGACTAGACAGCCGGATCGACAAGAAGACCGACGAAGGAAGGAAATTCCGGCCCAAATGGTTGGGGCCCATACCGAGTCATGAAGGACTATGGAAATGGTGCTTACCTCTTATGTATGCTAGAAGGTGAGGAATTTGGTGAAACAGTCAATTCCCTGCACCTCAAGCGATTCTATACATAAGCAACTAGCACTACTTGTATAATTATCTACATTGCATCTTCATATAGATTTAGATCATTTTGTCCACTTGTTTCTTACAATAAATTGTGATCAAGGAATTTATTCTCAAAGCAATTCATTACAAACTCATGATGTTGTTGGCATTAAGCTCTTTAATCATATCTCTCCATCTTCTTATACCATCAAATCATCTCGGAATCTTTTATCAAATAAATCAAACATGACAAATTCTTAACGGTAACCATACCAAGATCTGCAAGTTTGTTCTCACTTTGATTTCTTCTTAGGATAGGTGTCTTTCCTATGGTCTGTTCTAGAAGCTTCATGGTGTCACATTTATTCCATATATACATCTCTTTGGAAATAAGCATTTACTGACATTTTACTCAAATTAAACAAATCAAAAAGAGATTAAACATAAAATTTTATTTTTACACATTTCCTTGCCCCACCAACCTTCGGTGATGAGCTTGCGTCTCTTACTAGTGACGTAGGGTTGGGAAAGGATGGAAATGCCCTTACTCGCCTATGCCTTGCCCACGGTGATAAACCCATGCTTCTTACTAGTAGCATGGGGAAAAGTATAGGGGGTCCTCTTGACACAGCAAACGTTAAAAGGTCATAAACAAACAATCCAAACTTTGAGTCAAAAACGAATGAATCAGATGTTCAAAATTCCAAGAGAGTTAAAATCCTAAAAACCCAGATCTTGTCTACTATGTGGCCATCTACGGGTCTAAGTCTAGATAAACCGCAAAGCAAGTGCATTCTAAACTATAAAGTCATTCGGGTAGAATAAGCTTGTAGCTTCCAATTTGGTTCTGCCAAAGCTTTGTCTGTCTTTCACCACTATCATTTCACCACATTTTATAACTTGCACCCTTCTAGGCTCTTGGTGATGAGCCCTTGCATCTTACTAGTTGCGTGGAGTTAGGAGTGGGGCAAGTTAATTTGTTTATCATACTAGTTATATTCATCACTTTGCCAAAACAAGCATGAGGTATCCAAATTGCTCACAGAAGCTAGGATTCAAAATCACAATATATCTGCAATATCATATATTAGCATCATGAAACACAAAAAGAAAGTAAACATTTACACCATCTGTTATCCATTACATACATTCTAGAAAGCATACAAACATACATCGTAGTATACACAAAGAAGCTGGAAATAGAAAAGAAGCCATGAGTGACAAGTTTTGATCCAAAACGAATGCATATATATAAATAATCAATGTTTATATACAATGCCATCATGCACTACGCATGGTCAAAATGCTCAAAGAGCCCGTGATATATAAAGAACATATAGTACAAGATACACAAGGGCCAAATGGCCTCTCAACCCCTACGCGACCCCTCCGAAGGTGCATGCCCTCGCCTAGGACTCTGACTACGCCGGCACTCTGAATGTACGGAGGGCTCAGGGTCCCAAGGGGTAGCCGCAGTCTCACCACGAGAATGGCTCCTCATAAGGCACTCAGCCGTCCTGTAGCCCGCTAGCTCAATGCGAAGGGTTGATACCATCCTGGCCATGTGCCAAATAGGAGCGAAGGCATCAGTATGCCTACCGGCTGCTGAGGGCTCCCCGGCATCTACGGATAACTCCGCATGGGTCCTATCCATGGGGATCATCAGGGAATTGGTACATACCCTGCGGATCACATCCCGCCACTCGTCAACAGTCTCTGCAAAAAAAGGAGAAAAATGAATCAGAAACCAAGCAAGAGGCTAAAAGATACAAGATAAAAACACAAGGAGAGATAACAATTAAAACAAATCCTAAATTAAACAAACGTTAAAGAAGGAAGAAAGGATAACTTACTCGGATCACCGGTTTTCCAAGATGGATCACTGGGGCCAGCACCCACCATAGATTCCACTGCCGACTGAGGGGCTGCTCCTGTGGCAGGGGCAACATGTCACCCTGCAACTGAATCATCCTCTCCACCATGGCCCTGAGAGAGTGGCTCCTCTGAAATTAGAGTGTCCTTCTCTACGCTCTGCTCAACCCTCTTTGCCTACATAATATCTTGAGTGTCACGCCACTCAGGATCACTGTCCTTGGTATCCTCCTCTGTCCCTCCCTCTGTGAGCTCCTCCAAGTCGGAGTCAATATCTATAGGGTCATTGCTGTTATGAGCAGGATCCGCAGCAATCTGAAGTAAAGGTGCCCAAGGCGCACCGGCTCTCCCTCTAGCGCGAACTATCCTCCTGGCTACAATAGGAATGCCAGGAGTGATCACTATCTAACCATGGCCTCTAGTCCCCCCTCTGGCCTCTCGAAATGATCTGTAAAATGGTGCCACTGGGGGAAGCATGCCCAAATACGATAGGCCAAACTGCTAAGGAACTCTACCAAAAGGATGCACCTCCACTCGTCCCACTCGATTAATGAGATTCCCTGTGGTCGAGAAAGAGATCAGGGTAAGAGTCTCCTCTCCCCATATGCCGGTCATAAGCCAGTACGGTGTCGCCTCCATGTCTGCAGTAGTAAGGGAGGCAACTGGCTGGTGAGGTGCTCTAAGCACCAACATATCTATCCATCTGGCTGCCCTTAAAGCCCCAGGATCTGCTACCTCCACACCTCTGCCATAAGGGATAAAATGCTCATACACCCAACTCATGACTAAAGTCGGGTGGCTCAATGACTGTCCCTATAAACAGACCACCTTGTATAAATCATGGTAGGTGGTCCCTAGAATATCTGCACCCCAGGCGTATATCTGGCCACGCCCCTCTATTTGCGCAATGATGGGGGCCCAGCAGTATAACAATGTATCCCCTCCCTTGTCCCCGATCAGTCTCGAGGAAAGGATCCCCATGACGGCCTGTCAAAGTACGGGGATAGGAAAAGAAGGAATGGATCAAACTCTCACTCCCTTCTTTAACCCCGTGGAGATAACTGCATCTCCCATATATGCTGCCCACTATGCAATCTGTGCCTGTGAGCCTGCTGTCTCCAAAGTAAGTCTCCTCCCGATGATCAGGACCCCCAAAATATGGTAGACATCCTTGAGTGTGATGGTCCACTCACCACGGACCCCTAGCAGTCGGAAGGTGTTCCTATCTGCATCCCAATAAGAGAATAAGTCACAAAGGATGTGACTAGATGGTGCAACATGAGGCACACGCGATATACACAGTATGCCGGCTCTCTGTAGTGTGTCCTCCTCATCCTGTGAAAGGGCATCCAGTACCCCTGAGAGCCAATCACACTCTCTCTCTCTGCTCCATCTGATATACTCCTCTCTCGCCTGCATACACCCAAAAACACACAAAATAGAGCAAGTTAATATCTGAACAATACCAAGAAGGTCATAAAAACGTGTAGAAGTGTAAAAAAATATAAACACAATCTCAAATATAAGTTCTTTTGCATTCTGTGTAGAACCGCCGCCCTGAGCAAGGAGGCAGTTTTGTAACTGCTGCTCTGAATAGGGCGGCGGTCGTGTAACTGCCGCCCTGGCGAGGGCGGCGGTCGTGGTCCGAAAACCCACGCGGGTTTTTTATCCTAAAAAGCCTAAAATTAGCAAAAACTAACCATTTGACCTAAAAATGGAGCCTACCTAGTAGGTGCCCCCCTAGGTGGATCTTTTGAACCTAATATTTTTGAAAATAACCCCCCCATTATGAAAAATTTAACATTTCAAATTTAAAGGGGGAAAAACACAAAATTGAAGAAAACCAACTTGTGATCTAGCAGGACGGTGTTCCGCACATGGAGGCATGATCATGATCTCGCTGCAGACGTTTTGACTCTACTCACGCAAGAAACTGTCACCGTGGGTCCCAGAGCTCAAAACCAATCAAATCAACTCATGCAAATGAATAGGAAAATGGGCCCACTTTCATATATATAGCGCCCTGATTCATTTTAAAAGACTTTTTCACAGGTTTTGGAGCACTGAAAGAGGTAAGTTTCTATCCCCACACATGGTACATTCTCATTCCCTGTCTTTTTAGCATTTGTTTTCCAAAGTTATTGTATCTATCTGCACTTGAATCCTCTTTTCATTTTGCAGGTAGCGGGAATTTTGGGTGGCGTAATTTCAACACACGGATGTGTAAGGTATAACTTCTAGCTCCCCATTTCGGGACTGCCATACTTAGACCCACCATTTTATGCCTCTTCATGGCTAAAATGCTTCTCCGAGGGGGCAATATGTACGTACCGAAAATTGTAAGGTACTGTACTGCGGAACAGTGTAACAAGCGCCCCCAATGATGATACAGGTCTTCTCACAAGGTGTTCAGGATCTAGAAAAGCTCTTGGAGTATGCATTAACATCCCGCATGCCCCGCCTAGCCCCCGTGCCCTTTGTTTTCCCCTTTTTTCTTCTTTCCTTGGCCTTTTAATCTTCAGTGACGAAACCGCCGTCCTGTAGGGCGGCGGTCTCGTGATCGCCACCTTTATCAGGGCTGTGGTCCTATAATCGCCACCCTGCTCAGAGTGGTGGTCCTGTACGCATTGTCGAGAACGTTCTTTTGACGCGACTCATGTGAAATATCATGTTTCACCAGCTTTCCTTGCCAACTTGAGCATGCATTTATGTTTTTGGTCCCCTGGAATAGTTTTTTTCCTTTGTTTATTGTTTAGGAGTTCAGTTTGGTTTTGATTTCTGGGTGATTGAATTCCTATAAATGCATGGCTTGTGCTCAAACAAATGGCCTGATTTTGAAGACTGATCTTTGCTCTCATCTCCTCATTTTAGTATTTTAGCTAGTTATCTTGTTTAGAAGCCATAGTTTCAATTCACTTGCATCTTTAGTTAGATTTCTCAGCTGTTGGTAAGCCACATACACATCTTGTGAAGGCAGTGCTGTCATTTCACCCAATCCAATCTGAAGTTTGTCTCTGAATTTCTCTTTGCATTGAATTTAGCTATTATTTTGCTTAGAGTACTGGTTTTAGTTCATTTACATGCTCATTTAGCATTGTCCAGCTGTTGGTAAGCCACATATCCAGCTTGTGCAAACAGTGTTGTTGTTTTATCCAATCCATTGTAATAGAATAGTTTAGGAAGCCATTACAGTTGTAGGTTTTACTCTTCGAACAAGATAGTTTCAGGTTCTGGTCACTTTGTGTTGCATGACTCGCAGTAAAATCCCACTAGGAATCGCATAAGCCAAGCTCTATACTCTTGCGCTATCCCTCTCCTACTCGCATTTTCGGTTTGCATTCTGAGCTGTCCTTGTCCCAATATCTACTCGTGCCGATGCTAGCATTACACGCTTTTCTAGATCCACGTGAACATGAAAGAACGAGGAGATCACACTGAGGGGACAAGATCACACACGCCATCGGATTCGCCACTGTTCTAAGGAATCCAGTTTTTAACTTTCAAAGTTCTAGTTAGAATCATATCAAATAGAGTAGATAATTGCTTCATTTCAGTGACTTTTATTCTCGATATTGCCAGGGAAGTTGTGAGGATTGATAGTTTCTGAGAAACTATGATTCACTCCTCACTTCTAAGGTAGGATCAAGAATCTTGCAGATAGATTAGACGAGCTATTTTATTTATTTAGAATAAAATCTACAAATTGCACAGGCTGATAACTACACTCGGTTATTTTGTCTGTTTTAAATTTTTGTTTAGTTGTTATTTCTAGATATGCTTAAAATAGTTTGCTTTCCATTATAATCTTGAAAGGTTTCTTAGAAGAATAGAAGTTATATATATGTTTTAGATTTATTCCATGTAGTTAGAGTTTACTTAGTTACAATTAGATTTACATTTTATTTTGTATGATAATCACGGGACCTTAGGAGCCCAAGGAATATATATTTGAGCCAATCGTGCCTCAACCAAATCTTGTCACAGCAATAGTTGACATAGACCAAAATCTTAGAATACAAGTATTCCGAACAACAACAGATTTACAACTGATCAGTTCTCAATTGAGAGGGTTAAACATAGAGGACAACCAAGCACACACGTTTTGGTCAAACCAACCAAATTACAGATTGCCCTAGGTAAACACTCACATGACTGTAGAAGGGTTCGAAAGAGAAAAAAGCTTTGGTTGTGATCCTTTGGTCCCACAGCTAGGTGCAGGAGACACTCTCACAGATATAGATAGTCTAAGGATCCAGGTTGCACGAACGCCTGTGAGATATTATGAGAAAATCACATAGTTGTTGGTCCTAAACATAGAAGCTAAGAAAGCATATGATTACTGGATACTAGGGATTAGAACTTGATTTCGCGCATGACCATAACAGGACCGCAACAACCAAGAGTCTATGGTTGTGATCCACAGATCCCATGGCCCAATAAGTCCACAAGTCAATCAGATATAGATGCTGGCTTACACATACTAGTATTCCAATCCACTCCAATTCCACCCATCATCATCAAAAAATTATCCTTACTAGATATAGTGGCTAACGAAGCTAGAGAATTCTGGACTAGGCCAGAGAATCATCCGTAGAGTCAATTGTTTCCACCATCCACCCTATGACCTTATCTGTAGACATACACAAAACTATCCCAGGTCATTTTCCACGTATTCCGCAACCCATAGATCGAATCACGCCAGAGCTCGATATTGATTGGAGCCTTCGAGTAGTCATCCTTTCCGATCGATCTATCACACCAGTCCAAGTTAGAAGGGCCTTCTTTTCCTTAGATTCACAAATTCCACTAGTGCGTGTCGAAGACATTAGACTGCCTAACTAGTTTTTCTGAATCCAACCTATATTCTACCCCCACCGGCTATCTTGGCACGACCTCGAGAGGTTGGGTACGCGGAAGAGTCACTTGTAGATTCTCACACTCACCTGTCTCTTTTCCGGCGTACAGAGACCAATGCTATATGAATCTCAAGGTTTCAATATGCCCAAATAATAATTATTATACCTTTTCAATGTTGAAACGCAATATCCACAAGATCTTTGTTAATGTTGCAGAGTGAACGAGCACATGAGACATGATCAAGCATGTAATTTTATATTAATGTCTATGTGAATGCGATTTACAATGTTGTTGGGTCGACAATGGTGCAGAGCATAGACTACGAGTAGTCCTTGTTGAATTTGTAGTTTGTGTGTATACATAAGAGTATTCACTGAAATTTCATAAATCTGTAATGAAGCCTATGTAGGCCATGGAGGAGCATACAAACGATGTGATTTCACACAAAAATGGTCATGATACTTATGTATGACTCGAACCTTCCATCTATTCCTTCATGTAAAAAATAGATCTCACTGTTATGTCTAAATCATGAGCTGTAGGGTGGTGCAACGCATGTGGATGGAGAATATTTGTGGAAGAGCGTGTGGGTTGGTCTGGGCCATATCCTCCACCATCATAGTGAGCTTGCCATTTAAAAATTGTTGGTAATGAATGAAGATACCTCACATCCTTTTCTAAGGTTCCAATGATCGATGAATGCACGTAGGAATGTTATTCAATTCCAAATCTAATGAAAACACCGAATAATGATATATAAAATTAAAACATTCAGGATGTTATTCAATAAGACAAGGTTACATATATAGAGTGGAGTTCTCTTATGAAAGAGGAGTCAACTCTAATCTTCAAAAAACTCTAACTTATCTCTCCCAATCCCTATTATCAATCAACAAACCTAGAATCTCTCTAAGAGATCTCTACGAGTTGTCACCAACTCATTATTTGCACAATATTAAACTATTCCTAATAGAGTTTTATCTCTAAATCTAGGCCTAGTCATCTGTGAGTGCATAAAAAGTAAAGAGTGACATTTTATAGGTCAATAGTGGTTTTCTCATATACTCACAAGTGTAAGTTTTGATATTCAATTATGGTATGTGTCCAAGTTATCTAGGGACATCAAAGACAAGATTCCTTCAAATATTAAACAAGGGTAGGTCAAGAATGAGTATCTTAGATTATGTGACTTATGTTCAAGCCTGAATGTGAAGAATTATGGTATATATGGTGTTATTAGACTACAAGACATGAGAAAAATGATAATATACAAGTTACAAGGCCATTCTATAGATGTTTTTAGATATGACAGAATTCAACATGGTCATGAAGCATTATAAGAGCTGTGTAGGATCATAATAATTCTTGAAGCTTTGAGATTTCATCAAGTCTGTGTCTATAGTCTATGAAAATTTTGTGCTATGTCAAAACCCAATATTATTTAAGTAGAGTTGTGTGGGTCACCTGAGAATATATTATCATGAGTTTATTCCTATGTTTCAAAAAGTTTTAAATCCTCTCTAGGGTCTATATAGAACTCTGATGAGAACAATGCATCAGAGTATAAGGTCATAAACCCTGGTATGATCAAGTTGGTGATGAAGGCCTTAGGGTTACATGAGTTGTAAATTTCTTCTACATGTCTATTGAAAAGTCTACTATGTCACAAGATACTCATAATAATGGAAAGAAAATACAAATTGTGTAGCTCTTGAATCAAGAGTTTCAAATGATTCATTCAAGGTTTTAGGGTTCTCAAATTATGTTCAATGATTAAATTCTCTATCAAATTCTCAAGGGAATTAAGAAGGGTTGTTTTAAGTGACTTAAGGCTTATAAAAAACATGGTAGATGTATATATGGCCAAATTAACCTCTATAATTATCTCAAAGGAAATCTACAGGTGTTCATAGTTGAAGATGACTTCTATTCCTTAAAAAATTACTAAATAAAGATCATAAGGGTCTGAATACTTTGTCCCTAAGTCATTATTCTTCATGAAAGTTAAATGAAGTTGTATATGTTTTTCAAGTCATGTAATGGTGGTTTAAAGAGGATATTCAAGTGTCTCATTGTCTACAGAGGTGTAAAAAATCATTGTAGCACTAAGAAGTTCAAAGGATTCTATGGTATGGATCTTAAAGTCAAATCAAAGCTTCAAGTAACAAAATCAAGTCAAAGGTGAGTTGAGTTTTAAAATTCAAAAATCTTATGAAGAAGTATCCCAGTTTGAACAATGTTAAGAGGTTGATTGGTGAAAGTTTAGCTTATCAGTGTAAGTGTATCTCAGTCATAAAACTTGTCTGAGTATGAAGAGATTTTAGTTTTACAGATGTCTGTAAATGACCAAGAAAAGAGGTTAAATGGTCATTTTCATTCTTAAGGAGAAGTTACATTAGTAGGAAAGTGTCAATAATGTTTTCAGATTGAATGATATGTTGTGTAATGAAATCTAGGTTTGTGAAGCCTAATTTAGGTTTACAAAATGCTAACAAGAGTTTCTTAATAAAGTATAGTGGAAAGATGAATTCTTGAATAAAATTATGACTAAGTAAGACAATGAATTGAGCTTTGAAGAAGAATACTGTGAGTGAGGTAAATGTGAAAAATTTAAGCACAAGTCTATAAAGGACCAAAGTGAAGATAAACACCATGGAGAATCTGTACTAAGTCCAGGCATGCTTATTGTTCTTTCTCCATGAGTGAACTCCTACAAAATGATTTGCTACATTTATGACGTACTCTCAAAGGAAGAGTATGTTTCTTCCTCAAGGTAAGAGGTGTGATCAATGTTTATTTTGAACATTTTTAATGTTACATATGTTATTTTTCACCCATGGACTAATTTTTGGAATGTAGTGACTGTGAAAGGAGAATATATTCCATGTTTGGCCTCAAAAGTTAACATATAATCCTGTAGGTTTCTAGTAAAGTATGGTGATGGTGCATACTATTTGTATGAGATCTTCATGTTAGGGGAAGCTTAGGATAAATATTCTAGAAGGAGACATAGAGTTATTAAGGCTTATTAGGTATGATTTCACATGGTTATGCATGTTAAGGCTAAAATTGGTTATATTTCAGTCAAATAGGACTTTCAAAGACCAAAAACATTGTTTAGGACCTTGAAAAAATTTCTAAGGTGCTTTATGGCCATGGATAAAAGGTAAGATGCTTGAAAATAAGCTTGTTTACTTGATATAGTTGTTATAAGTCTAGGGGGAGTTATGAATCACATGGTGAAGTTGCATATGAGGTTATAGGACATGTCAAAGTTTGATCAAAAGCTACTGAAATGTCACTTCAGGGATCTCAGTCCACATGTGAAATAGAGAGAAAGTAAGTGTAGTGACAAGTAAAATTTATGCCTAGACAAGATGGAATATGCTCATGAAATAAGGCATGATGAATTTATAGGCTCAGTTTTACATTTTTGGCATGCTCATGATGTAATTGGTGTAGTAAGTGGCCTGCTGGAGTGTTTTCATAAAGGGAAAAATAAGGGATGATGAGGAAATGCTTGTTTTTGCATGCCTAAATGATGGAATATGATTTATTGGCCTCAAATGAGGTAATAATATGCTTCTTTCATGTTTATTGATGATATTTAGATTTTTTAGATGCTCATCCTAGGGGGAGCATGGTAGTTACATGCTTGAAATGAAGGCACAAATCAGATTTTGTGTAAAATTCAATATCTTGATCTTGTAAGAAACCTCTGGTTGATGTTTCCAACAAAATCATGATGTTATGAAGCTTAATAAGGTGAATAATATGATTCTACAACTATTCCTTTTTCATTAATGTAAGAAGGGGGAGAAGTTGATGATGTTTTCTATCAATGACAAAGGGGGGATTGTTGGCATGTGGTCCTATTAGGTCTTTTCATTGATGAAAATCCACATTAATGATAAAGTGGATTTTGTGTTAGAAATAATTGGTTATGTATATGATGTTAACATGATGATTCAAATGTTTACTTGGAGATATAATGAGATTAAGTGAGGATTGCTTGCTCTTGCAAGCCTATTCAGGTGCCTCGGTGATGGTACATAGAGGTAGGAGATTATTATATGCTTTAGAAGCATTTTTGCATGATGTATAACACATTTAGAGAGTTCTTGGGCACTCACATTAGTAGCATGATGTAGATATAGGTTATTATCTATGTTACAAGTGCTCATTTAGAGTAGACGTGGTAGCTAGGAGGTGTGAGATTGTGTTTTAGAGATATATGAGGACATGGAATCATGAATTAAGGTATTTCATGATATATATTATATTTTTGGGTAATTTTAAGAGGTTTTATGATGAGTTATTATATTATTTTAGTTGACCCTATCTTCTACAGTGAGAAAAGGTAGAAAAGTAAAGGTAAGTCTTAATGACTAGAGAGATTGAGTTATGGAATTGAAATTATGATGATTATAGATGTTAGTGTGATGTGTCTTGTTTGTTTGAGAAAATTTTCAGGTTTTTAGATGATAATTTTACAAGATATGAAAGTTTATGTGAGACAGGGTCAAGAATAAGTAAAAATATAGCTCGAATTTGATCTTCTGATGCTCACCCTGAATTGTTTTTCATGAGAATTTGTTTATTTCATGGATTTTTATTTTGTGATTATATAAGATTTAAAAGAAATAATCAGGTCATTTATTTGTCATGTTTTTATGAACAAATGTTAAGAAGATAAAGTAGTCTAAAACCCTAGTTAAACCCTAGCTAGAAACAATTTTCATAAAGAGAGGTATAGTTACAAAATATTGATTGATTCATAAAAAAATATGATTTTATGATTTATAGGACTCTCTTATATTTCCAAAAATGTATGATAGTGGTCATGGTGATGAGTGGGCCCCACTCAAACATATCAGTTTTTTAAGAAGAAGGTATTGGGACAAGGTGGTCCAAAGGAGAAGAATTCAAAAAATTGATGTTATGTAATGTATGAGAGATGAAATATATTTCCATGGAGGTTTTAGGACATGTTCATGGAGTTACATGGTCAAATTATGTGCATTCAAGCTGACTAGTCAAATGGTAGTTTTGAAGCCTCAAAAAGTAATGCTTGGTAAAATGGGCATAACTGAAGATTAAAAATGTATTGAAAAGAGGATTCAGATATATTTCTAATTATATAATTTTTTTTCATTATGTTGTGATTTCATATGGTTTACATGTCATTCCTTAGACAAGAAGGTTTTTGCTACTTCAAGACAAGATGTGTTTGGCTGAAATTTTGAGTTGATTGAAGCATGATGTGAATTAGTTGTTGCTGGATATAACATTTATGTGAAGATGGATGAATTTGTAATTTAATGAATATATTTATATGTATTTAATGTTCCTATAAAGGTTTGTATTAGCTGATATGTGGAAACAACTTTATTGGCAGGATGCTTCGGTGAAGACATAAGTTGTTTTGGTTTGAGAAGGAGATTTCTTAAATTCTTAAAAATTTATTTAATTTGTTATAAAAACTTTTTAACTTACATCAAGTGGTTACATGACCTATTTTTATACATTTTAAGTCATTTGGTGTCATAATGAAGTTTCCAGTGTGATGAAAGGTGTAGGAAACAATTGTTTTGAGAAATACAAAGAGTATTGTAAACAAACTAATATGATTGTTTGAGATAAATTGTGACCATTTATGGATGTTAATTGTTATTTTAATCATGAATGATTTTTTTTAGTTATGATTAAGCATGGTTTTGGAATGAGGGGATTTTTTCATTCCAATGCAAGGGTTTTCAGGATATTTGGGGCATGGATGAAGTGTTTTTACTAGGCCAACCTATATGGGTCAATTTTGAATGTTATAGTGATTATTATGGGATGTTTTTTGGATGGTATGGTCTTGAAAGTTTAGGGAAACCTACCTATTTTTTAATTTGAATCAATGAGAGCCTATAAAATTAGAGTTTTGGGTACAATGGTGTTAATATTTTGGCACTCCTTTTATCTTCTTTTGAAGAACCCTTTTCCTAAAAATAAAAAACCTTAGGGCCTAGTCCAAAACCCTTATAATTATATTATAGGACAGTATCTGTTTTTTTTTTTCATGTAATGGATTTGAAAAAAATTATTTGGTGTTGTTTATTTGAGAGCGAGTTGAAGGAGTGGATTTGAAGACTTTAGCTTGGATGTTATATTCTTTTCATATTGATGTTACTTGAAAGTTTATGAAGTATTTTATAGATATGATATTGAGTTGTAATCATTTGGAAATAAGTATACCTTATTGGATATTCATCTGACAATATTTTTCATCTTGTTACATTTTCATTGTACCTTGTTGATCATTGTTGAAGACAATACTCATTGTGATCTGATTTGAATATCTATATAAGTGTTTTGGTCTTATTTGATTATCAATATAAGTGGCTTTATGTGTTTATCATTGTGATCCTTTCATTGATTATATTTCATTTTGAATACTATATGTTTTGAAATGTGTTCTGTATAAGTTTGTGTGGTTAGGGTTTGAAGCACAAGTGTGAAAGTTTTATTGGGGACTGATTCACCCCCGTTTCAGTCCTTATCACATAGTTATCCCTTAGGGTTTTACACTATAAATCATCATTATAACACTCCAAATGGTCCTAACATACCTAATACATCATGATAAAAGTGAATATGTGTATCTATGAGCTCATATAGCTCCATGTCTTAATCTCATACCTCTTAGCATCCATACCTCCTTTGATTGAGAACCTGAAACACATTTTCCAGCCCATATATAGAGCTTTAAGCTCATATGAGTGCTCAAGATCTCTCAAAACATGTTATCCATCATGTCAACATGCTTTTCAAGTAACCAAGAATCTCTAACCTCCATGAACCATCACCTAGGCTAGCTAGGTCACCTAACTAGACTTGCAAGAGAAAGAAATCCCCATTGAAACATATAATATCATCATATCCACATCCAATCCATCATGTTATCATCATACTCAGAATTTCCTAACCCTAATCCATCATCCAATTTTTCATTAATAAGATTTTGCATCAATGACAACACCTTTGTAGCAATATGCCAATAGTAGTATGAAAAAGTGAATTGGCATTTCATTTGAATATTCCATGGGTTTGATTTTGAGCTCTAGGTGTGTGAAGATGTTGCAAATGAGAAAACCATGATGGATTAAATTTGAGATGGTGGTGGTATTTTTGGCATCACATATGACAACTGAGTTGGTGAGTTTGATTTTTCTAAAAATTTTCATGATTTTTTACAAAAAAATTATTTTTGAGTTTCTAGGCATTTATGACCTTGGAAAGAGAGGTGAAGGCACTAACTAACTTTGGGAAAAGTGCATGAAGATATGGGCACTAGTGACATGCTCCTAGGTTCCCGTGTCCTTCTCTTGGGAGCTAGCAACCTAGGAAACATGTTTTTAATCCAAAATGTTGTGAGTGTAAAAAGTGATGGTTGTTGATAGTTTTGTTACATTTTTTGCATGTATACAAGGTATTGATGTAATATTTGTGGTTGTGGTCTATGGTCCAAAGAGATATTCATTTGTGGGAGTTCCGTGGTGGTCTTCATTTGAGAAAATTATTATAATTGGGTTTGTCAGATGATGAGTGGGATGTACTAGACCATATTAGATTATGGAACATAGCGAGGATGAGGGATTTTACCCATAATATGTTGATGATCACCACATTATGCAAGAGATGGTGTGCAGATATTTACACATTTTAGTTTCCTACTAAAGAGATAATTGTGGCTTTGGAGGATGTGTATATCATATTGTGAATGCTTCTTGTTTGTGAGAGGGTTTAGGTGATGGTTGTAGAAGATGTACAAAGACAAATGAGGGATGCTAGGTGGTAATTTATAGGGATCCGAGTTCACAATGAGGTATATATCAGTTTGGATGCTCTACCAAGGTTAGGGATTCTGTGATTACAGAAATTTATGGATGTTGTGATTGCTTACTTAGTTGCAATAGAGGGTGGTGGTGTAGGAGTTTTGTATAAGATGCATGTTATTTTACATTGTATAGAAGAGAATGGAATGAGATATGCTTGGGCATGATGTGTATTAGCCAATTTTTATAGAGACCGATAAAATTTCATGAAGGAGGAGCATGGGGGTGGACTAGGGGTGACCATTTTACTACACATGTGGGCATACTAGAATATTGCGATGTTGAGACCACTTGGTGGGCCTCACGTAGAGTGTGTGAGGCTAGTTATATTTTTTGTGAGATTGGTAGGTGTGTAGAGTAGGAGGATAGATACTAATACATATAGATCAATGTTTAATCATATGGGGTTATGGGTCATTATCTGAAGGCCATATCAAGACTATGGAGGATGGCTAGAGGATGTAATGGAGCTTTAATGTATATGGCATACTATGTGGTTAGAGGTGAGGTTTTTGGGAGTGGTGAAGCTATTTTAGGTAGAGCGTGTATCACTAAATTTTTGGCATGGCTCAAGATGTTCCTTGAGAGCCATATATACGAGTGATAACCACAAGGGCATCAAGGAGGGCTAAAGCTAGATCAGGGACCATAGGGGCAAAATTAGTACCTTCTAGTCCATAGGAATTCGATGTAGGCATAGGGCCAATATAGGTGGATGAAACAAGGTGTAAAAAGGTGTATAATGTATGGTGGGAAGTGCACTGATGGGTGCTACTATATCTAGTTGTTTTTGATGCAGTGGGAGCAACTCTAATAGGAGGAGTAGAGGGATAGGCACCTACTCCTAGTGGTGATGATGTGGCAGAAAAAAGAACATAGCGTTATTATATGTGTATTGATAGTTATGTATTATTAGTGATTTACTTAATTGTGTCATACTATGGATATGAAATAATGTGGTGTTTTGGATTGTGGTAGGGGATGCTTATTAGTCATCAATTGTTGAAACGTAGATATGCACATTGACATGGAATGTGCCCTCCGATGTGCTCATTGGAGGTGTGATGCTAGAGCAGGTGGATGTCATTATGGGTGAGAATGCTCATCTATTTTATCTAATGGTCGTATTGGTGGTTACTTGTACTATGTTATTTAGCAAGAGGGATGAGGCAAGAGAGGAGACACAGTGAGCTAGAGAGGTTATGGGTGGATGTCCCATAGCACATGATGTATTTATGAGGTTTGTGGATCTACATAGGTATTTTGATTAGTCCATTGATATGAATTTATTACATAGTCAGGTAGAGAGACATAGGGTCCCTGATCAACGACGTAGATTGAGCAGTGAAGCTTCTAGTTCTAGATCTCCTGCAGTCATAAATAGTGATACTACTAATGAGATTTGATGTATATGTATATAGGGGCTTGCCTCCATAAATTCTATTATGTAAATTTGATATTTTTATGATATACGGAGATGGATGATTATCATTATTTTATTGTGTTGATGCATTGTATTTATATTTGATGTTTTGAGCATTATTCACATTTTTTGACCTGGTTTACATTGCATAGTTGTTGATGTTGACTAATGGATAATGGTTTTTAAGTTGGTTATATATAGATAATTTATGATAAATTGTATATGATAATAGATATTGTATGAAATATATAGTTTGATTGTTCCATGTGATAGATAAAGGATGAAAAAGTGTATTGTATAGAGATGTGAGGAATGGTAAAGTGGTATATAAAATGAATGAGGTGATCATAAAAGTATACTTAAACATGTTTTATTATGATGAAGAGGGTGGGGGGAAGAATAACGATGCCCCCTAGTGTGTTAATGATGATGTTCATTTATATAAGACCCCTTAGCAGTCAAAATGAACCATAAAGAAATATTGCATCACCGGGAAATGGTTTGATAATGTACTCTATATAAATAGATCTATGAAGTGTGTGGTATAAAACTGGAGCAAGGTTCTTATTTTAATAGATCCCTCAACATTCATGTAAGAACCATGAGATAAAAAGTGTGTAATCGGGGAGTAAGGTGAGAAAATAACCTACTAAAGACCCAACAGGCATGGAGCAGTGAAATCATGTGGAGTGGAAGAAACATGATTGTATGAAGAAAACTAAATGCCTTACTAAATGACATCAATGATGGGAGATGCAGTAGTGGGAAGAATATATGTTGATGTCTTAGGAAGCCAATATGTAGTAGGAGAATTGCGCAGTAGATGAGATGGTGCAGCAATGGATGAATGAGATGGATTGCGTGTATGAATAATGACCTACAGAGGTGGATGAGAAGTGATCTTAGAAGAAAGTTTAGGAAATTAGAGACATATACTGATCACGGGAATGAGAGCCAAATAAAATGACACCATTGTATTCTAATTATTGTAATCTATCATGATGGGTGTAATACTAATTTTCACGATGGCTATTGATGTGATGAAGTTGCAATAAGGTTAATCATGTTGACATTATAAATGATGAGGTGGAGGATGATGATTATAAAATAAGTGAACCAAGCACTCGTCAAAAAAAGAAGAAGTATATCATAAGGCCTAGCATCATGAGAAAAGTTAATGTCTCTCATGGGATAGATACAAAAGTATTAGGAAGAGACCGATGTGGTGGTGGAGATGAAGGAAAATTATATGATGGAGAAGACCAAACTTGCTTATGGGGTAGAAGAGATGGAGACCTTAGAGGATGCTTGATAAATTAAAGAGGAGAATAATTATATGATGCAATAATCAAATAAATAGGATGAGGATCTATGACATGTGTAGAAATGAGATCTTGTTCTAAATCAATGAATTTGTAGCATAAGAGTGTAAATGATTCACATGTATCATATTGCAAGAATTAATTTAAATAAGGAATCAAGCCATTACAAAATTTGAATTTATTCTCTATATCTATGGGCTAAAATACTAATTGATACATGTAAGAATTGAAAAATAAAATGTAATCAATAATAGTTTTTTTCTTTCCTTGATGTAAGCCAGGTAAGCAGTCATGTTTGACTCTAGGGCCATTGTTAAGTATGAAGCAATGACGGAAGGCATCTTCCATCTCACAATATGTTCTAATAGATATTAAAGGTAAATGCATGTACCATTGAAGGGCATCATCAGTACTATGAATGAAATCTTTAAGCAATAATCTATCATTGGAGTAAGAATACATAGCTAGACAGTAATTCTTGAGATGAAAATATGGATTATCAGTTTCATCAAAGCATGAAAATGTCAGCATAATGAAATACTTAGGGAAATCCAAATTGTGAATATTTTTTGGAATAGGATTTCCATGTAAATAATTATCATCAATAGAAGTGTACTAGGCCTTTCTTTCAAGAGTGAGAGATTGGACCTGAGATTGTAATTGACCAACGCCATGCATGACTGATAAGATATCATGTGAAGGAATGGTAGAAGATGTGAATAGTGTATTGATTTTTTGTATCTTTCCATTATTAGTAATCATAGAAATGTCAAAAGAAGAAATGGAGGATGTTTATGATAAAGGAACACTAGATATAGGTGTGGAAGAAATACTAAGTGATGGAATGTAAATAGAAGTAGTAGGAATAACATTAGAAGAGTTGTTGGGAGGGGAAGAAATAGAAGGAGATGAGTCAACATGCATGTTATTAGACACAATCTCAGAAGAAGATTAAGTGGAGTGTAGAATCCACATTCATCAATATGCAAATAAGTAGATTCGTTACTAGCATGTTTATCATTAATATTAGACAAAGACTCGGATGTCAACATTTCATTGAGCATATCATTAATATAAAATGAGGTAGGAGAAGCACTAATATGAGATGTATCTCTAGAGTCACTAGAAACATTATTAGAGATGTAAGGATTATGAGATGCATCTATACAATCATCTTGAATAGTATTATTAGAACCAACATCATGCACATGTAAATTTTCATCATGTGTTTTAAATGTATTATCAATATCATGACCAAGAAGATAATCAATAATAACCTCATCTAGAGTTTCAACAAAAATAGAAGAATGTGGAGGAGGCCTATTACTTATAAAATAGCAAGGAGTACAACCAAAATAAATTGGTGGATCAAAAACAATATTAATGGTATAATGATCAAAGAGATTAAGGATATTGCATTCACTGGCCAATAGTTGTCTTTGAGTATCATGTAAAGGAGTAGTATTGTTATAGAGAGTGAAAAGTTCAACTATAGTTTCTTCATCATAAATAGGGTTAACACTCACATGAGGCATAACTTGCCTTGTAGGAGAAGAAATATTCTTAGCAATTAGGGTTTTAGTGGATCCTAGGGAAATGAGTTCTAAGCTACAGGTTCACAAAAATGATTTAATAAAATATGAAACATTTTATTAAAATATGAAATCAAAAATTGATACAATGATATACAATGAAACATAGATGCTAGGAAATTTATATGATCAAATTATGAAATAAAATGTGATAGATAGGGCACTAACCTTGATTTCACTTATTTTAAAGTATGTCTAGACAAGGAAAACTAATGGAACAGTAACTCAGAATGTCATAATCACACTTATAAAAATGTAAAGATGCCAAAAATCCCTAGACACGGGTGCCTAGGAAAGGGCGAGGGAACCTCTGGGTGCCTTAGATTTCTGTGGGGTACTGGTGTCCACTGAAAAATTTTAGGAGCTGATTTCAGCACTTTTGATAGGGTTTCACACTTGTTTTAATTTTATTTCCTATGTGTCATAGTTTGACTACCAAAGCACCTATAAATTTGCAATAAAAAAAATCCTAAAAAACCCTCAAAAATACATCACATCCTAAAAAATAAAGATGCAAAATGAGGGGTCAGATTTTCCTCAACTATCATACTAGTGAACTTAGGACTGAGAGATGAACTTCATCTTAAACCCAATATAGTTCTATGTGATTATGTGTGTAATAGTGCTCCTAGGTTTCCCTCACCCCAATGATGCCAAGATAATAGTCACTTGCTAGATAGAATGCAAATGTGTGGATGGAAAAATGAACTTCCCCTTATTATGCAGTATGTATGTAGAGTAATACGACCCAGATGCATTCCCTTTACTATGTATATAGATAGCCCTTGATAGAAATTTCTTGCCATTATAATGGTATATATGTTGTGTTTATGTAGGGATTTCTTGCTTAAATTTGGACACTAATGACTTGACATGCCGAATAGTACCTTGGGATATGAATGGGAAAACTGAAAATACCAACCTAAAATGTCAAAAATAAGATCAAAAATAAAGTGGACATGGGCTCCTAGGATAGACAAGAGTGCCTAAATGCTAGTGTGTAGTCTTGAGTGCTAGTATCCAGAGACACCTAAGGCCAAATGTGCAAGATAATAACAATAGAAAAAAAACACAAGCGGATGGACTAGGAAGTGTGTCACTAGTGATTACTTTTGTTACTCAAGATCCATTAATAAAACAACATGCTTCGCAGTATAATAAATAGTAGTAAGTGCATGATTTTTTGTCTACAGGTATACCCCACATGCATTTTAAATCCATGTATAAAACAACACAAAAACATAACTTTAAACATATCTCTGATTAGGTGACCATCTTCTCACAACAATATCAACATGGCTCATACTCAAAGAACATTGTCTTTATGCAATTATTCCTTCAATGAATCACTTATATAAACTGACTATGGATATGTTAGGTCTTCATTAAATTATGACACCATATTCATGATAGACATAGCTATCTTCAGTATTCAACATTATTGTATGAGTTTGAACATTAAAACAATCATACATGCATACATTCCTTTGATGCTTATACTTATACCTAAAAACATTCCCCCTGATTTAACTCTTTCTACCCAAGAATTTGACCATCTTCATGTAAATTATATGTTTGATCAAGGCATCATAACTCTCTCAACCTATTTTACCACCTTAACCATCTTCATTTACCTTTTGACACCCTTTAATTCAAAATATGGCTTAGGAAAAAGAATGATACTTCATAACTATTAATGTAACCCTCAAATTAGACCTTTAAAAACAATCTGTGATCATATAGTTCATTCATCCATATTATTCTTACTGCCAATCATCATCTCTTACATGTCAAATACCTATTTTAGGTTTCAAGAATCAATAAAAATCTCAAACAAAAAACACACCACCTTCTTATATGGATATCATTGGACTCATGTTGATAGCAACAAACCTTCTTGACTAAGGATTCATGATTGTACCTTCAAACATAAAACAACACATAGATACATACCTTGAGACACATCTTCATTACATCCATTCAAGAACCCCATAACTATATGCTTCTTCTGATTGATGAATGCATCTAAGTAGCTTAGTAGAGACATCTGAAACCATGGGGGTATGTTAGTGAAATATTTGTTTGTATTATAAATTATATTTTTCACCAGTGCTCATGGGGATACGCCCCTCATTCCTGTGTATGGGGAGGATCCCATTATTTAATTTTAACTAACCTAATTCTATCTAAATATTGTGGGCTGGCCAAATAGGTTGGGTATCACATAAGATCACTTCCCTGAACTTGTGGAAAAGTTATTGTATGGGGTACAAGGGAGAAATTTTTAGAGATTATGGATAAAGGAGAGATATTATGAAGGAGAGGCTTATTTTTGTGAGTAGGCACTAGCATCATTCACACAATAATTATATTATTTCAACATTTAATTAGAGGAAATAAAAATGTAAGTATTTAACAAGACTAAAAATTTAAAGACACAGTTCTTTAGATTCATCAATCAAGAATACAAAGTTCCTTCTTGATGACTATTCTTGCAAATTTGTAGAATAGAGAGAGAAAATAGAAAAACATGACAAAGGGAAATGGATGAAATGTAGATTTTTTTATTTTTTTTTGTGATATAAATCTCAACATCGAAACCAAAATCCAAAATTTCTACATAAAACTAAACTTTCAAAATATAGCTTCTAGGATTTCATGATCCTTTAGAATGGAGAATTTGTTCCAATTTATAGCATTGTGAATTTTTCTCATTTACCCCCCACATGAATCTTCATGTTCTTATTCCAATTTTAACCTCTCAATTTACCTTAGAAGAGACAAATCAAGTACATATCTTATAATTTTGTGAGATTAATTTTATAATTTACAAATATTTTGTTGTCACTTAAGTAAATAGAAAAAAATACCATGATTGAGTAAAATGGAGTATTAGAAAGGGGAAATAAGATTAGAAGGGAAAAATATTGACTGATCTACTACCAATGAATAGCATTCTAATTTGAGGCATGGTGATCTTGATTTCCTCCTTCTACAAGATGCACGGGCACCTCAGATAAAGTATTTAGAAATGCTATTGAGAGACCTCTTGATGTGATCCTAAGATGGCCATAACTATCACTCATGATGATTCCTCCTTGATCCAAAGTGATAGTGAGGATAAATCTCACTCATTAGGTGTTTCATAATGGACATGAATGATCACAAATCAACTCCATGATGCTTGAATCCCTTGATAAATGACCAAAATGATAGGTACTTGATTAATTATTTAAGAAAAATATTTTTTTCAATGTCATCAAATGAATATTTAATGGTTTTTCATTCTGACGTACAGGGTTTACCTAAGTGAAGATCAATTATCTAAGTTTCTCAAGATAAGAATATACATGTAATGAAGTAAGATTAAGGGATGCTTGTATACCTCGTATAGGAAAGGGAGAGATATTAATCCCTCACGTAAAATGGATTAAATTCTTATATTCTTTGACTGGTTCAATCAACTCACTTATCTCACTTGGCTCACCTCAAATATCTCACCTTGGTTTAACCAACTCACTAAACTCAACTAGATCAATTGGCTCAACCAACTCACCTAGCTCAATTTAACCATCTCACTCAGATCAACTAGCCTAATTCAACTAGCTCACTTGGAGAGATTATGATGGCTTCAAGACCTGATAATTACTTAGATTTAATTTCGATAGAGTTATTGGATCCTTTAAAATCCTTTCAAACTACAAAATATCCCTGAATTTCACTTGTTGTACCATGTTATGTTCTACCTTACTCTCAGGCACAATTTTGACCAAAGTGATACTTTAGGATCCTCATGAAGGATTAAATTTCTCATTTGATTTGTGGTAAAACCTTAAAATCATGTGAGGATGGAAAAAAATATGAGAATAAATGAAAATGGATACAAATTCAACTTTCTACTTCAAAAACTAAGACTTCCTATTTTTAGTAGGTCCTAGCTAGGATTGCTATTTTTGGCAATTTGTCCTTGTTTTCATTCCCCGATGCTTATTTCCTATTTGAAGGAAAAAATATGTCAATAATTAAAATTATTAAATCACTTAATATTTTTATTTTTGCCTCACCATGGACACATGCTATTTTTAGTAAGTGCACTACAAATGTAAAACTATTATGAAAAAAGTCTTAAATTTTTTAATTTTATTTTAAGATTCCCCGCTCAAAAATTTGGATGATTCCTTCATCCGAACAAGACAAAAAATTATTTTTCATTATAGGGGTAAAATATTGATAAAATAATCAGTCCTCCATATCTCTAAAAATAAACAACTTCATCATGCAAAAAGTGGTTCAAATAAAACATTATTTTTCAAAGATTCTCTTCTTTGAGTTTCAGATGATATCATGTATCATATCTTAAGGTAATTGAAAAATAATTATAGAAGGGAAGAATAATAATGAAAAATTAGGGACTTTATGGCATCAAAAATATCTCACACAAAATAAGATATTTCAGGGATCATTTTCTTTAATTTTTAAGTTATTCCACCTAACTAATCCTCAGAAAATGAAGATGAGCCTTGTTTTCCTTTTATTGTTATGTTATGGCATCCATTAATGAATTATTGAAGATTTTGAAGGTGCAGAAGTGGTGAATGGATGAAGGATGCCAACGATTTTTCATGACTTTATTGCCTTCCTAAATAACTACAACTTGACTGTGGGTGATAGAAAGCATAGTGGGTTAAAACTAGGATCAGATGTATTTTAATGGGGAAATTTTTTCTGTCCCATTTGTTCCCTTAGCAATGGAGACAAGAGGTCAAATAAAACATGCCTTAATGAGAAGGTGGCAAGTGGCATAGTGTGGTGGATGACAGATATATGGAGGAAAACATTAATTAACATGCAGGAGCTGAACTTTGAGCGTATGAGGAACCTTGAGAGGGACTAGAGAGGGGAAATTTTTTGTGTCCCCTCTATCCCCTTGGGAATGGGGAAAAGAGGGACATAAGAATGTGCTCATACTATATGTTGTCATGTGTCACTTTGTGGTGAGTCTTAGCCATCGTGTATTAGGTTGTCATTAGTTTCAAAGGTAATTGATGGAAAAGGGATTTTAAGTTCCATATGAGTCTCCAAAAGGTTTTAGTCAAGGTCAAACATGAATTTTGATTAGTAGATTCAAATCTTATAGTGGTGTTATGGTGTCTTAGATCATGGTCTAGTGTGTAATGTCATAGTATGATCTCTCCTCTAGTTTTTGAATATCATCACAAGGTAAAGAAAGGTCGTTATGATGTTTCAAACATGTCCAAGTGTCTGTAAGTGGTCATCATGGTCAGTACGTGTGATGTCATGGGTTAAAGTGATCATTCTAGGCCTATTTCTAGACCTAGTGCATGGTGCATTAGTGAGAAACATGAATTATGGAGAAGGGAAGGATTTAAAAATTGCATTTAAAACATTAGTATGTTTCATAACATATTTATAAGGAGTTTAGGTCATATCTTAGATGGTAAGTGCATGTTTATTGTCCCTATGGAGCAAGAAGGTGAAGACTAGTCATGAAAGAACATGTAAGTAATTATGGTGAGAAAGTTTCAGATGTATTTGAGCATGGATGAGAGTTATCATGCATAAAATCAGTCATCATGGTGATTCATGTCAAGTTTCAGGTTGAGATGAAGAGAATTTCTCAAGTTATGATGTTTTTGGAAAAATTGAGTTCTAAAGAAGGAAAAATCCATATCAATGAGTAAATTTAATTTCTCACTTACTCACACACACTTTTAATGGGACCTTTTGTATTTCAGGGATGAATTTTCATCGAGATAATATTTTTTTCAAAAATAATGAGTTGATTTTATTTTTATACTTTTATGAACGAGTGTTAACAAGCTAAGGAGGTCTAAAACCCTAGTAGTAGAGAATGGAGGAAATATGAATTTATTTACACAAAATGATGTTTGAAATAAAATGTGATACATCAAGGTTGAATAGTATTATCCAAGGCTCATTTTCGCATTGGTTTCATGTTCTAGGTGTTTCAGGAAGGTATATAAAACCCTAGTTTTGTGGAAATTTGTAGTTTCATGGCTAAGATGGAAATGTCATGAAGAAATGTAAATTTTTCCATAATACTTAGGATATTCTCTAAGTATCTATGAATTTTTTTAGGAAGGTTTAGTGAAGACATTTTAATATACTGGTCTCCAAAGTTACCCTCCAAATTTTGGCCTTAAGGGCTAAAAGCTAGTCATGGAGGTTTGAGATAATTTTTTTCATTTTTCATGTTGTAGCTACATTTGATGGTCATTATAATTTTTTAGAAACCTAACATTATATTTTTTCTCTTTTAATGATATGATGATTTGGTTTTCATTTGAATACCTAATGGCCTAATTAGTCCTCTTAGGATCATTAAGAAGGTGTCATGAAACAAGTGTGCTTGGTTGATTTACACCAAGTGACATATGCTTTTTAATATTTGAGAATGTTTTTATAAGTTTACTTCATGTGTTCCAAGTTTTGGTTGAGCTTGGAAGTGGTAATGGAGGTGACAGATCATGTTTCTCTCAAGACTAGTTCTTGAATCCTAGTTTCTAGTTTTGACCTATTTTAGGGATTGAGTTGTTTGAAGGCCTTGCACTTTTATTTGGAGCTTTAAGTGACTTGTTATAGAAATTATATTCAGATATATTTACATCGGTATAAAAATTGAGCCATGATGAATATTTTTTGTATGAGAAGTTGGTCATTATTCAAGACTATTTTAGGGGTGCTTGAAGACCTAGTGGTGCATGCTTGCTTCTTGTATGTTTATGATGAAGTTGGATGTTTCCAAAGCTTCTTGTGCTTATTGGTGATTCTGAGTACTTATTAATGAATTTTTCCAATCTTCTAGAAGCATGAATTTTTTTATATATTTCATTGATGATCATATTACATTCATTGTTTTTTGGAGAGCTTATTTAGAGCTAGTTTGAGTATCTTGGTGCTTGCTGGTTTTTTCTTGACCCTTTCCGACCTACTTGGGTCAGTTGATATGTTTTATATGGAGTTTTTTTTTTTCATGACCAACTTTAATGGTCTTATTTGACCTATGGTACTTTTTGTGATGATACATACATACATACATACATACATACATACAGACATACATACATACATACATACATATATATATATATATATATATATATATATATATATAAGTGGGTTGTAATGAATCATTTGGACTATTTGAGATGATGGGGTTGTGAATGAGATAGAGAAGAAGGAAGAAGAGCCTCCCAGGGTCAAGGAAAGATATGATGAAAGGTTTGATTATTTGAGAAGAGTTGAGGATCAACTATGTAAGGTAATTTGACCTAATCATCCCATGAAGAATCAAATTTGAGTGACTTATGAGAGAGAAGTTTTACGGGGGTTTGATGTGTTTAGAGATGAATTTGGATCATTATTAGTTGTTTCATAAACATATCATCAATGGCCATATTTATCAGGTGGTTGAGTGGGTGTTTGATCACCTTAGGGGGTAGTATCCTTCTTGTATAATTGGTGATATACTAAATAAGAGTTGGTGCTCCTTGTGAAGTGGGCGCTTCTCTAAATAAATCTTGTTTGATTTTTAATTTTCTTACAAGTCCTTGGTTATGAGTAATATAAGCAAAGGTTTTTGTGGTTTTTTATTCCCCTTGAGGGTTTCTCACTTATATTTAGTGTAGTATGTTCTCTCTTTTGTTGCATGCACTTGTGAATGCTTAATACACACCTAAAAAGCTAACATGGTTTATGGATGTTGAATGGTTAAATTGAATTATGATTATCAGAAATGCAAAACAAAGTTAAAATTATTGTATGACTAATGCACCCCCTCTCATTCATTATGTTGCCAACAATTGGTATCATAGCTATGTTCTTTTGAAGCAAGTCTAATAACTTCAGTTCAAAATGGAAGGAAGTATGGAAGGAATTCTATGTTCTTTTGAGGATATCATTGAAGCACAAGTATGGAAGGAAGTTTAGTTCAAAATGGAGAAACTCTTTTCAATCAAAGTGAGAGTATTATTTAAATCCTTGTTTTTTCACATATGGATATAAATCCTTGAGGTATACTATTTTTTCTCCATATTTCTATCTGTTACTAATGAAAAATCTAGTGAAGACGGTAAAACAAACCCTAATATAGATTCTCAAGTATGTTTCCCTGAAGATGAAGATGAAGAAGTTGATGATGACCTAGGAGATAATATTGAAAGTGTTTATAATATATTTTGTTCTAAAGTGGGTAATGGAGATGTTGATAATGACCAAATAGTAGATATTTAGGATGTTCTAGACATGATTGAACATCTAAATGTAATGGAAGGCATATATGTGAGTCATGAAATCCTTATTATGGAGATAAACTATAAAGTGATCCAAGAAATCCTTATAGAAGAGATAATTCAATAAATTATTGTTAATTCAATACATAACGTGTTAAATAATGTTGACATGATGAGTGAAAGGATTCATACAAGTTTTGAGATTCAAAGTAACCAACAACAAGCCAAGAAGGGCATGGAATTCTCAAGAGAAGAGATAATTGATGATACATAATTCTTCCAACAAAGGTATGGATGTATATTATATAAATATTTCTTCTCATTCAAACAAAATGAGCATATAATTGTAGACAAGTGGAAGATGGTACAATATTCTAAATTTCTAAAGGCATAAAAATAGAGTATGAATTTTATGAGTAGGATTGAAATTTTATGAAATGATAGGGGGAGCTTTTTAGCTCCAAGAATTATAATAAGTCTTGTACATATGATAAAAATAGTGGTGTTTTATTCAATATATGTGGAAATTCTTAAAAATGGACTTGAGGAGATTTATAAGTTCTTGACTAACAATTGTATACATTGGGTTGAGTCTTGAAATGTTAAAGAATCCTGTACATTTTTGATACATGTGAGAACAATTTTGATTTGCTAACTATGGAGAAGTATTGAAATTTGCAAAAATGATGAGTCTTGAAGATCATTGCAAAGTGGAAAATTGACTATTGAGAATGTATCAAGAAGGTGGTGTCATGAGGATCTAGTAGGGGCAATGAAGACTCTGTCATATAAGAAAATTTAACTTTTTTTTAGTTCAAGGAAAGTTGTAAGTGGTGTTAAACACCAAGTAGTTTCATAAAGTTATGCTTTACTAGATCATGTTGTTTCCTTAGTTTCATATTTATGGCTTGGTACACTTGTAGTTTCTGTTATAACTTTTCAAGCATGAGAAGATGATCTTGAGGTTATAAAGGTTATGAAAAGTATGAGGTAAATTTTTTTACATAAGGTGATCTATCTTAAAAAAAATTACATGATCCCAATAGTTTTTGTTTGAGTATAACCTTAGTGTCAATATTTCCTCCTTGCGTTCTTAAGGATCTTCAAGAATTGTTTAAAATACTATAAGTTTTTCTAGATGAATTCTTTAGATCAACAAGGTACATGTAAAACATGGTGATCCATAAGAATATTTTGTGAGTCCATTCATCGTTAAGAAGGAAAATGTTTAATATGTTATTCAAGTGCATCACAAGAGTCCATGAGTTGGTTGATTTATCATAAGTATATCACTCCTACTTCATGTTTTTTTATTCATAAGGATTTTTATGTGTCAAGGTATGTTATCACGTTTCTTCAAAGGAATTCATCTGGTTATGGTCTTGTAATAGAGTATGTGCATAGATACAAGTAATTTTGTGTCATATTATTCATCAAATAAGTCTATGAATGTTAATAGTAAAGTCTCAAAATGTTGTTAATGGTGTATGAAATGGTCAAAAATTGTTTTTTGTGTCCATATGGTTTATCATGTTGTGTGAAGACTCAAAATGTTGCCAAATCTGGTATGTTCTTGTCTAGTTAAGTCTCAAGATGTCTTATGTTATGAGTTAATGTTTCAAGGTCAAAAAGAAGTGTTGGTAGAGTTTAATTCATTTTAACTGTGCATTTTTAAGTTGATGTAAAAAATATTAGTATAATTTGTATGGCCCATATGTCTTGAGTTCAAGTCTACTATGAAAATAAATCTATGTTGCACAAGATGTGTTTTGTTCTAAGTATGAATTTAGGTCTACGAAGGTTGAAAAAATTGTGGACAAGTATGCAAAATGTGTTTGAGATCATGAGTATTATATTCTTAATAAACTCATCAAATTTTTCTAAGTATGTCACAAATGTATGTGAAATATTGAGTATAGGATTTAAGTGATCTAAACCAAAGGTATTTGATGGTAGAAGAAGTTTCTTTAAGCACTAAGTATTATATGATGACTTGAAGATATATTGTTAGGATAAAAAATTATTTAATATGTTGATGCTACATACAAGAAAGAGAACCTGTTCATATCCTTGATTCATGAATATTCAGATCTAAATGAGGTTATCTTATGGTTTAGTTCTAAGATGCAACAAAAGACATGGTATTTGCTTTGTTTTACATGAGTAATCTGGCATTTCATGGATCATGAAGAAGATGTTCATTTGATGGGTAGCTTAAGTGATCATAAGTCCATGAAATGAGAAGCTAAGTGAGTTAAATAACTTTTCTAGTTGATCATATACATTATGATAAGCCATCATAGGTTTTCATGTACAATATTGGTGAGATACGGGTGTATGGAGACTACATAGGTTATGAAGAGCTAATATTTATCCTCAAAGGGTATTTTAGGACTCAATAAGGATAGTTTGGTAGAGTTAGTCGTTGTTTACATATATAATTATAAGGGGGTGTGTCTTATACTCTAACCAGATGTGGTTTCATGAAAATATGGAAGTGAACACTAAAATGATGCTTTAGGATTGTGATAATAATCATGACCCATTTCCATGGATTTGTTCAAGGTATGAGATTTTTTTTTGCATACACAATAAGAGGATGATAGTATCTTGTCAGGGGAAGAAATATGGAATTTTTTTATGTTCTTTTCATGTTCCTAGATCAAGGAGAAATTTTTACGAAATTTGACTAAAAATATGCTTTAGGGATTTTTGTCCTAAAAGTGGTCATATTAGTATTTGGAGGAAACAATATTGGTTTTAGCTTGGTATACACCTAAAAGAATATGTATAGTAGATTTGAGTACAAAATATGATGTATCAGTTTAAGGGGATTTATTTTTTTTATTATAAAAGGTTCATGGATCCTTTATTGCTACTGTTGAAGAAAAAAAAAGAAAGTATAGTCTAAGGGGGAATCATGTGAACAAGTAAGTTTTTATTGTACATTTTTGTCATTATAAGTTATCATTTTTCATGTAAAATTATTGTTTATCATTTTTCATAGATGTAAAAGGGGGAGAGTATCATAAGAAAAATGAAAAAGGGGGATATTGTTGGCCATTGCATCTTAGGTTTTTATTGATGTCAAAGGTAATTGATGGAAAATGGATTTTAAGTTCCATATGATTCTCTATAAGTTTTCATTCAAGATCAACCATGAAGGTTGACTGGTAGTGTCCAATATTGGAGTGTTGTTATGGTGTCTTAGAGCATGGTTCAATGTGTAATGTCATAGTATGAGCTCTAATGTGATTTTTGAAGGCTTTCATGAGGTCAAGAAAGGTTAGTATGATAATTTGAAGGTACCCACGTGTCTGTAAGTTGTCATTATTTTCAGTACATGTTATGTCATGGGTTAAGGTGGTGATTCTAGGCCCATTCCTAGACATAGTGCATGGTGCATGAGTGAGAAACATGAATTATAGAGCAAGGATTGCTTAGTGAATAATTTTTAGATCATTAAGATGTTTTATAACATATGTTAGAGGAGTTCTAGGTCATATATTAGTTGTTAAGTCCATGTTTATGGTCATTTTGGAGCGAGAAGGTGAAGACTAGTTAGGAAAGCATAGGTAAGTCATTATGGTGAGAATTTTTCAGATGTCTTTGAGCATGGATGGGAGTTTGAATGAATAAAAGAGGTCATAATGGTGCTTCATGTCAAGTTTCAGGTATGGATTAAGATAATTTATCAATTTATGATGTTTTTGGCAAAACCATGTTCTAAAGAAGGAAAAATATAGCTCAATGAGTAACTTCATATGCTCACCCACTCACAAACACTTTGCATGGGAAATTTTTGATTTTAGGGATTATTTTTCATTTATATAAGAGTATTTTTCATAAATGAGTTGATTTGATTTTCAAACTTTTATAAATGAATTTTAATAAGCTAAGGTGGTCTAAAACCCTCCTAAAACCCTAAGAACAAAGTGATGAAGGAAATATGAACTATATGTGCATAAAATTATGTTGGAAAGAAAAAGTGACAGAAAAAGATTGAAGAAGATTATCTAGGGCTCATTTTGTCATTGGTTTCATGTTCTAGCTATTTCAGGAAAGCTTAGAAAAACCCTAGTTTTGTGGAAATTTGCAGTTTCAGGGATGAGATGGAAGTGCCATGAAAAAACATAAAAAACACAATAACCAAAAGAAAACAACCACCATAAATTCATATTAGATAAATTGGACCAATAAGATTCTATCTACTATAATAATATAATCTTTTAAATCTATCTCAACATTCACTATATTTTTATGGGAGTCATTACATAATCCTTGAGGGATTCTATAAGTATTCAAGAAACATTTTAGGCACATTTAGTGAAGACAATTGAATATACAGTTCTCCAAAGCTACCCTACCGATTTTGGCCTTAAAGGTTAAAAGGTAGTCACAGACGTTCTAGATGAATTTGGTAATTTTACATGTTGTATATGCATTTGATGGTCATAATAGGTTGATGTGTTTGGGCTCTTGGAATGATATGAAGAGGTGGTTTTTATTTGAATACCTAATGGCCTAATTGATCCTCTTAGGCTTGCCAAGAAGGTGTCATGGAATAAGTGTGCTTGGTTGGTTTTCACCAAGTGACATATGATTTTTAGTCATTTATCATGTAGGTAAAAGTTTCCTTGATGTGATTCATGTGTTTGCTGATCTTGGAAGTTGTTTAGGAGGTGATATAGCATGTTTATGTCAAGACTGGTTCTCGAGTCCTAGTTTCTAGTTTTGACTTGTTTTAGACATTAACTTGTTTGAAGGCCTTGCACTTTGATTTGCAGCTTAAAGAATTTTTTTCCTAAAATTAGATTCAAATATATTTCCATTGATATACTATTTGATCCATGATGAAGATTTTTTCTATTATAAGTTGATTATTCTTTAGGATTGTTTTCTAGGTGCTTGAATACCTAGTTGTGCAAGCTTGCTTCTTGGTATGTTTCATGGTGAAGTTGGATGTTTCAAATCTTCTTGTGCTTTTTGGTGATGTTGAATACTTATTCTTGACTCGTGTTAATATTTTGGAGCCATGTCACAGTTTCTATATGCCCTTGATAATAATATTTCATTTGTTGTTTCTTGGAGAGCTTGTTATTAGCTAGTTTAAGTGTTTTAGTGTTTGTTGGTGTTGTCTTGACCCTTTCGAATCTACTTGGGTCCCTTTAGGAGTTTTATATGGAGTTTCTTTAAAAAAATTATGAGTTTTTATGACTGAATTTAATTGTCTTAGCTGACATGTGCTTGTGTTTACAATGAGAAATGTATATAAGTGGATTGTAATGAATCATTTGGACTAGTTGAGATTATGGAGTTGTGAGTGAGCTAGATAATAAGGAAGAAGATCTTAGAGGGGTCAAGGAAAATGATTAGGAGAGGTGTGATGAGATGGGAGGAGCTTAGCATAAAATATGTAAGGGAAATTGAGCTAATTAGCCCATGAAGAATCAAATTTGAGTGAGTTAGGAGAGATAAGTTTGAAAGGGGTTCGGTGTGTTTGGAGCTAAATTTAGACCACTATCAGTTTTTTCAGTAACATATCATTAGTGATCATATTTATCAGTGTTGATCAGTCATACCCTAGCACTTAGTAAAGAAAATATAGAAGGTTCACGTATGAGAGAAGAGTGCATTCAAAGGCATAGACGTATCAGAAAGGTTCATGTGTGAAGAACAGAAACAAGTTCAGGACTTAGCCGTTTTCATGATGAGGATCTGTTTTTGGAGATAGTGTGAGGAGAACTAAAATTTATTATAGACTTGCATGTCATGTATTGGATATTTTTGGAGCATTAGCTATAAAGCACTTTACATGGACACAGGCTGGAAATAGATCTGCTACTAATAGTTAACTTGCAGTAGTCTATTATTAGTGCACTTTCATGTGTGGCTATTTTTGTAATGGAGCGTGACTTATAATAGCATGTGACCTATTTTGAGATTAGATAAGTGGTGAAGGGAAAGTCCCCACACATATAAGTATGTATTAAACTATATAGTAGAGAGAGAGAGAGAGATAGGTTTGTATACATAGTGAGATTATGCTGTTAAATCTGTTACGCGCATACTACTGTTATTGTAATGAAGCTTCTGTATAATTATTACATTTAATATAATAGATTATATTGGCTGAATCTAAGTGTTAGTTCTGTGTGTATCATAATCTAGTATGTTCTTGATTTCATTATAGTTAATAATTATTTTTTTCTCCCTTAGATACAGATCTGGCATGCTCTGTAGAATGATGTGTTAGTAATGGAAGTACATGTGTTAAGTCTTCATCATGCTAATATCTTATAACAGTAACCCTAAAGAGGGACCTGGTAACTTTGTGCACTTTGGGTGATCTCTCAGTCTAGGCTGAGTGATTTTCCAACGCGTCTAGGGTATTATTGGGATTGTCTTACTGAATTCTAGGTTGCATCATTGGTTTTATTGCTGGGACCTCTTTTTCAGTTGTTTTCAGGATGGTTCATGATGAAGACATACCACTCGACCTTAGAAAGTGTTGAAGAGTGGATATAGGATCTGGAAGAAGAATACGCATGGCGGTTCAACACTGGATATGACTTTAATGCATGCATGTGGGTGGAACAAAATTTGTATGATAGTTTATATGAGAGATTTTTCACTATATTTCCAATAGAATTGTACGAGTGGCTGATCGCTTATGCATCAAAGTGGAATTGGAGGTATCAAACACTTTTCTAGATGCAAGTATAATTCTAGGCCCTTTATGATGTTGATCTAATTCTGAGGTGAGCTGTGGATATGTGGTTTCGTGGTGTTTTGAACTATTATAACTTGGAGTAATCAATTTTCACTTAATCATGTCCATAGGTAGTTGAATTACAATTTTTACGATATCCAAGGGGAACGTACCTATAAGGAATTCCACTAGAAATCAAGATCCTGATGGTAAATTTGAATTTGGAGAGTAAACTGATGGCTAACTAAACCTCACCATGCGTGGGGGTAGGAGCAGGTTTGGTAAATGATGGAAGATCTAGCAGTAGAAAGGAAGAGAGAGGAAAGGAGGCTTAAGTATATTGAGGTGCGTAAGAGGGATATTGAGAAGCAACGGGAGGTTGTAGAGAAAATGGCATTATGGAGGAAGATAGTTCGAGAAGGAATTGAAATTCACGTAGAAGATGTGGAAACCAAGCCTCAGGAACTCCCCCATTTGGGAAAAAATTATAGAGAACCCTCCTCGACCTCATGTAGAATCACACAAGTAGAGATGACCTGGGCTATGGGTACGCATCTGAACCCACCTAGCAACCTTTCCTTTGCACTTGGTTTTCAAGAATTTATTACAACAAGAATTCAACACTCTAATTCTAGTAGTGGAATCGTAGGAGTGAGTATTATAAGAGGCACAATAATGGCAGTGTAAATAGATTCGTTGTTATATGGGAGTACTTTTTTGGGTGCATCATCGATATAAAATACAATCACACTGATTTTTAGACTAACTTCTGGGAGTAGTAACACTTCACAAAATTTTGGGGTATCGTTTAGTTCTACTATTGGGACACAGGGAAGTACATCTTCTAGTCTAACCCCAACTATAGGTTTAGGATCAGGAGGCATAGGTAGCTCTGGTTCAAGTGGATTTGGAGGTTCTGGAGGTAGGGGAAACAAAAGAGGTTCTGGATCAGGTGGGAAAGGTCTGCACCAACCCCAGAATATTTACATGGAAATTTCTCTTCATCTTCCAGGTTATAGAGGCATAGAAGATGTTTTTTAACATGTGCATATGTGTGAAATATTGTGGCACGAAAAAGGAATCACAACTTCTGAGTGTAGGGCAAGCCAATTTACTACTACATTACAAGGGCACGCACATAGCTGGTACACAAAGTTTGACCTTAATCAGACTTCTATATATTATATAGCTTTAAAGGATGTATTCCTTAAATATTTTCATATCCCTGAGTTTGAGCATAAGTTTATAAGTGTTCTCAAGGATATCAAGCAAGAAACTACTAAAAGTGTTAGAGAGTATGATGCATGGTTTAAAACGCTATTATTAAAGCTTTCTTATGACATACAGACAAGCCATCATGCACAATGGTTCATTGGGGGCTTGATTACCCCTTTTAAGAGGGCATTATCACATAAGACATACACTGATCCACACAAATCATTTGAAGAAACCTTGCACGCTGAGGTAGTTGGAAGCATAGATACTAGGATGAGCCCATTTTAAGAAGCACAAATAACAGCTATGGAAAAATAGTTGGAGAAACTATCAGCAAATTTAGTACATAAGACATGCACAGGGATTTGGTACACAAATTGTGAAGTATAAGGTCACACAAAGGATAGTTGTCCTCAAAAAATTGTACACTTTTTACTGATGGATTGTGAAATATGCCATTTAAACCATGAAGCTAGCCGCTACCCATTATTACAATGCATGATAAGGAACAACATTTCAAGCTACTATAAAATCTACAGATCCACAACTCATGACATGAAAGACTTCTGGATGATTGGACAGATCCATGATGCTATAGATATTGGTGTACGAAAGATAGAATTTTTAAATAACTTTAAGGGAAAGGATGAGCATCATGAATGGGATCACAATCAAGTATGTTATCATCAGAATGAAGGGCATTTTGAAGGTGGTCATGGCAGAGGTCAAGGATACCATGGTGGATTCATAGGACACAGTTGTGGTGGTGAAATAAGTGAGTTCCCTTGCGCAACATGTTATACATGTGGATCTCCTAACCACTACTAGTGTGAATGTCCTCAGGATATTACATGTTCTTTCTATGGAGAAAACCATAGCTATGAGGAGTGCTTGGACTTATATGAGCATATGAGTAAGTAACATAAACAAGAAAACAAAGGCATGGGGATGGTTAGGATACAACGCAATGTGAAAAATAAATGGATGCCCAAGTTAGTGGTAGAGTCTGAAGAGTTGTAAGTGAAGATTACGACCCATGCTGAGGTGGTACATGCTAGAGAAGCATTGCAACAGAAGCCTACCATTAATAAGGAGGAGGCTTTACATGAACAGTGCCTAGATCCTACCTATCAAAAAGATGTTTATCAAGAAACCATGGAGGTTTTCAGGAATCTTCAGGATGAAATATAGTACTTAAAAGATCAATCAAAGAAGATAGAGAAAAACAAATTATTAGAGACAATCCAAACTGATATAGATGACTTAAGGGAAGGGTGTAGAATTTTGCACCAGGAAAACATCATTCCATTATTAGGGGATTAGCTGAAAGGAAACACTCTAGGTGCAAGTATTGAGACATGAAGACTAATCTTGCATGCTAATCTTCCCCCCCCCCCATAGCCTAGATTATGAAAAGGAAATCACTCTGAATGTTGTTGTCGATGGGTGGCTATTGAGTAATATACTGATTGATACATGCATGGAAGTCAATGTTCTTACCTTGGATGTATGGGTACAAATGGGAATACCCCCATTGCAGCCATCCTATAATGTATTATTCAAGGATAATCAGACTAAGGTCACTCCCATCATAGTTTTGATAGATGCATCCATTACCATACAAGGATAATCAGACTAAGGTCACTGGAGACTTTTAAGTTTTATCGGATGCCTAGTCAGATAGATTCCTAGATCTATTGGGGCATACTTGGTGCTATGAAAATAATGTTGATATTTGGTTTAACAAGAGCTATATCAATTTTGAAAACAAAGAGGAAAGAGTTATTATCCCTTTAACAGATGGAAAATATGTGCCCTATCTTGATCCCTTAAGTGAAGAAGACCTGAATAGGATTTATGTACACACCATCTAAGATCAAAAGATAAGGGAACCAACCAAAGAAGGACTAATTCAGTGGCAGGATGCACAATATATTAGCAATAATACAAGTATTTCTTGTGATAATTGGGCTCACAACACATATGAGTTAGTAGGGCACGAAGTAAAGAGCATATTCCCTTAAGGCACAAAACCGCGTTATGTAAGGAGGATATGTTGATTAGAGAATACTTGTAAGAGATCACACAATAATTCTACATGGGAGAGAAGGCCAGGATCAAGGGCGTGGAGGGAAATTTTAGCTTTTCAAACATAGCTGATTTTGAGCATGACAACCTATTTTTAGAAGATGGATTGTGGAACACACCAATAATGCATAGACGTGTGCACCACACATTGTCTATCTTTGGAGGATTGGATCAAAGCATTTTTCATGGAGACGAGCTAATAATAGGATTATCACTTCAGTTAACTGTAAGAGGTCTATAGATAGCACACTTGTATGTGTGGCTATGTCTGTAAATGGCACATGGCTATTAATATCATGCGGCCTATTTCTAGAATAGATAAGCGATGAAGGGAAAGTCCCCACCCTATATATATGATGTGAAGTAAATAGTAAGAGACATACATATACACTGGGAGAAATGAAAGTATAGAGGTATGTGCATATGATTGGATTACTGTATCAGATCTATGCACACATTGGTATAGATTGACGTTACTGTAAGAAGATTCTCTATTTATTAATAGATGGAAGATATTGGTTAAATCTAAGTTTCATTCTTGTGTGTAATTGAGTAGTGCATGTTCTTGATTCAATCATGATTACTGTTTAAGATTTTTCTTTCATAGATCTAAATGTAGCATGCATTGTAGAATGATGGATTAGTTATGGATCTGTATGTTTCTTCCTCCATCATGCTAACATCCTACTACAACAACCCTAAAAAGGGACCTGGTACCTTTGCACGCTTTAGGTGAGTGCTTAGTCTAAGTTGAGTAATGTTCTAGTGCATCTAGGGTGTTATCTGGTAAATTCCAGGCTACATCATTGGTTCAGTTGTCGGGACCTCTTTTTCAGTTGTTTTTAGGATGGTTCACAATGAAGACGCATCGGTTAATTCTAGAAATTATTAAGGAGTGGATATACAATCTAGAGGAATAATATGCACAGCGATTCAACAGTAGATCTGATTTTAACGCACGCACTTGGGTAGAACAGAATTTGTATGAAATCTTATATAAGATTTTTTTTGCTATCTTTCCATTAGAACTATATGAGTGGCTTACTACTTATGCATCTTAGTGGAATTGGAGGTATCACCCACTTTTATGGACACATGAATAATTTCAGGCCCTTTACGATGCTAATTTCATATGGACTCGTGTTGTGGATACGTGGTTTCATTGTGTTCTAAATAATTATATTCTAGAATATTCAATTTCGACATTCTCTTGCTTGGAGGTAGCTGAATTCAAGTTTTTTCAGTATCCAAGAGGAGCATATCTACAAGGTACTCCACTGGTGATCAATATCTTGATGGTAAATTTGAACATGGAGAGTAAACCAATAGCTAAGTAAACTTCAACATGTACGAGGGCAGGAACAGGTTTGGTGAAAGATGGCATACCTAGTGGCAGAGAGGTAGAGAGAGGAGAGGTGGCTTAAGTATAATGAGGTCCGTGAGATGGAGATAGAGAAGTTGCATTCCATTGTAGAAAGTATGGTGTTGAGGAGAGAGATGGCTCATGAAGGATTTACAGCTCACATGGAAGACATGGAGCTAGAGCATCAGGAACTCCCCCATCTTGGAAAACATGATAGAGATCCCCCTTGGCCTCACATATAAGTTTGTCAGTAAAGACTACCTAGGCCACAAGCTTGCATCTTAATCCACCTAGTGACCTAGCCATTGTGCTTGGTTTTCTAGTAACTAGTATGACAAGTAACCAACAAGCTAACTTGGGAAGTAGGATAGTAGGAGTAAGTCAAGGGGCAAGTACATCAATGGTAGGACAAATGAATTCAATGATATTTGGAGGAACATTATTAGGTGCATCATCCACACAGAACGTGAGTGTGCAGAATGTTGGATTCACCTTTGGAAGTGGAAATACCTCACAGACTGTAGGGGTTTAGTATAGTACTACTATTAAAACATAGGGGAGTCCATCTACAGGTCCTATTCTAGCTACACGTGGAGGATCAAGAGGTATAGGTGGTTCTAGTTCCAGTGGATCTATTGGTTCTAGAGGTAGAGGGAAAATAGGAGGTTTTGGATCAGGTGGTCAAGGTCTGAAGAAACCACATAATATCTATATGGATATGTCTCTTTGTCTCCCAGAATATAGAGGTATAGAGAATGCTTCCGAATATGTGTATATGTGTGAAATATTTTGGTGCACTAAAGAGATCATGGCTTCTAAGTGAAAGTAAAGTCAATTTGTTACTACATTATAGGGACACACACACACCTAGTATAGGAAGTTTGACCCTCATCAAACTTGTGTGGATTATGCAACATTGAAGGATGCTTTCTTGAAAGAGTTCCATATCCTTGAGTTTGAGCAGAAAAGTATCAGTGCACTCAAATTTATAAAGGTAATACTAAGAGTGTACGTGAGTATGATTCCCATTTTAAGACACTTCTATCTAAGCTATCTTATGATATTCTAGCAAGCCAACATGCAAAATAGTTTTTTGGAGGATTGATTACACCATTTAGAAGGGCGTTGTCACATACGACATATACTGATCCATGTGAAGCACTAGAAGAAGATTTCTATGTTGAGGTAGTTGGGAGCATTGACACTGGCGTTAGTCCATTCTTAGCGGAATAGATTGCAGCTATGGAAAAATAGTTAGAGAATCTATCAGCAAATTCAACCCATGAAACACACTCAAGAATTTGGTGTACAAATTATGAAGTGGAAGGTCACACCAAGGATAGTTTCCCTCACAAATTTGTATGCTTATTACTATTGGATTGTGAGATTTATCATTTGAATCATGATGCTAGTCAATGTCCTTTATTACAGCGTGTGATAAGGAAGATTTTATCTTTCTTTTGCAAGATTTATAGGTCCATGACCCATGATACTAAAGACTGTTAGTTGATTGGTCAGATCCAGGATGCTATAGAAATTGGGGAATTATAGAAAAGTGTAATAGATAATTCTAAGGGTAGTAATGCACACCATGATTGGGATCATCATCAAGCATGCTATGACAAGAATGAGGGGATTTTTGAAGGAAGTCATGGAAGATGATGTGGATATCATGGTTGATATGGAGGATGAGGCCGTGGTGGAGGAAGAGGTGAGTTCCCTCATGGAACATGTCATACGTGTGGATCTCCTAACCACTATAGGCGTGAATTTCCTTAGAATATTACATGTTCTTTTTGTGGAAAGAACCATAGCTATGAAGAGTGCTCAAAATTATATGAGCATCTGAGTAAGCAGCATAAGCAAGAAAACAAAGGTGTCAAGATGGCTAGAATCCATTGCGCGGTAGAAGATCAGTGGATGCCCAAGATAGTAGAAGGACCTGAGGGATTGACAGTGAAGATTACTACACGAGCTGAAGCGGCGTGTGCAAGAGAGGCATTACACCAGAAGCCTATGATCACCAAGGAGGAGGTTTTGTATGCAAGGTACCCAGATCCTGCTCATCAGAAGGAAGTTTACCAGGATACCATGGAAGTGCTAAGGAATCTTTAGGGTGAGATACAATACTTAAAGGAGCAGTAGAAAGCATCAGAGACAGTCTAAAATGATATCGATGATCTGAGATAAGTGTGAAAAATATTATGTCAGGAGAACATCATTCCACTATTAGGAAGTTGGTTAAAAGGGAACACTCCACACTCAAGTATTACAACCAGATGACAGATTCTATATACAAATATTCCCCCTGATAGCATTGACTATGACAAGGAAATTACTATGAATGTTATTGTGGATGGATGATTGTTGAGCAACATATTAATTGATATAGGTGTGGAACTAAATGTTCTTACATTATATGCGTGGGTACAAATGGGGAGACCTCAATTGAAACCATCATCTAATGTGTTTTTTTATGGCAAACTGGACTAAGGCCACCCCAGTAGGAGTTTTGAAGGATGCATCTATAACTATACAAGGGGAAAGTTCACTGTTGATTTTGAGGTATTAGCACTTGCAAAAGAAGACAATTTTCCAGCCTTGCTTAGACGCCCTTGGTGTTATGTGAATAATGCTGACTTGAGATTCAATAAGGGTTATATCAGATGTGAGAACAAGGAGGAAGGGGTGGTGATACCTTTGGCAGATGGGAATTCTACCCCACATGTTGACCCTCTCAATGAGGAGGAATTAAATAGAATTTATATACGCACTATTTAGGACCCAGAGGTCAATGAGCCATCAAAAGAAGGCATCCTACAATGGGAGGATTCTCATTCTATTAGTGATACTATGAGAATTTCTTGTGTGTTGGTGAGAAAATTTGTCTTGTGGACAAATTTGTAGATTTCAGGCCAATGCTATGGGAATCAAAGTCCCTCTACATTTGAATGGTGCAGGTACCATTGTTTAGAATGTAAAACCAAAATGGATTTATGGTGGGTTTTCAACCATAGATCCACATGAACACTCTATTGTCCCTATGGAAATAATAACAACTCCTTATTATAGCAGAAATCAATTTGAGAAAGGGGAGGGAGTGAGAATGAAGGAGGGAGAGATCAATGTTGTGGGTAGAGTGTCAGATTCCCACACACATTAACTGGAAGTTTCATTACATGCATTAATTAATAGAAGAAAGAAAAATTTGCAATTTCTGAGCACAAGATAGAATAAAACATGTTGGTCACAAAGCACCAATCGATTTTTCAATCGGGGGACATTAAATTGCTTCCTTTTTTATTGATCTCAGAGTTGAAACTTGTACAATGAGTGGGAATAGAAGAAAAATACAGAGGAGGAGAATAAAAGAAGCTAACAATCATTTTTTTCCTCTATTCACAAAAATGTGCTTCCAGTTTCTAAATTATATTTCCGGCCCTTCAAAAATACTTCAAAAAACCATTAAATCGTTCAACCCCAAGCCATTACAAACAAATTTGATCATTTCCCCTCTTCTAGATTCCTCTGCTGCAAAGAAAACGCTTCTGACGAGCCTAAATAAGAGTTTTTGTGTGTAAAAATGCATTTCATATTTCAATTGTCTAGTTCACATATGAACCATTTGATCCTTTTCCCTAATTGCTTTGAGATCGGGCCATCCACGTGGTAGAGAACATTGGATCAGAGTCAAGGGAAACTTTTTGCATTTTTTGCATGCCAAAGATGTTTTCTCAATTTTCTCCCAAAAAATCCATCAAAATTTAAAATTAAAGTGTCCATCGCATAGAGAATTTCAACAAATTTCCATTGATACCAAAAATGTGAAAACCCGAGTTCTATTTCAAAAAATATGTCCCTCTGAAGATTTAGGGAAAAACTGGTAAAAAACATAGTCAAAATTAGGGTTGGCAGGGTCAAACTTTAAATTTTTCCCTTTTGGAAAAATTTCCTAAAAATCTCCACAGCCTCGCTGCTCTGAGACACGTGGCACCTTATGATTCATCTGCGGGCTGCAAACCTTTTCTTTTACCTTTTGATTTCACATTGGGAAAAATTTCCCAAAAATATCTATGCCCTGCCACTCCAAGACACGTGGCACTCTCTGACTGGTCACGAATATGTGGCTCCATTTTTTCCTTTTAATATTTAAATTGGGAAAATTTCCCAATTTACCTCTACACCCCGCTACTCTGAGACATGTGGTGCCTTCTAATTCATCCTCGGGCTAAAGACCTGTTATTTTCCTCTGCAGGATTTTGGGCTAAATGTTTCCTTTGAGTTTTTTTCCCAAAAGGGCTAAGTGCCAAGTTTTACTCCGTGCCTCCACCAATGTGCTTATTTCCCCTCTGCAGGATACTTTGTGACTTTTGCAGTTTTTAGCCAAAAGGGCTAAGTGTCGAATTTCTCTCCGTGGGCCTGTCTAGGGAAAATTTTCCCTCTAAACTTTGTCGAGCCATAACTTGAAAAATACAAGGAGTTAGGAGGACTTCCTTATCTTTCTAGAAAGAGGAAAGAATTATCTATTTTATGAAGGTGTTTCTAAGCATCCTTGATCCCTTGGGAACTACTAGATTTCAAAATAATTATACTAGAACATTTTCAAAGGGTAACAACTCAAACATTTCTAAGTCCAAACTTGGAAAAAGAAGGAAAATTTTGAGGGGACAACAGTGGCTCTACCTTGGGGTCATGGTAAGGATTTTTTGTCGTGTAAATGTACAATAGGGAAATTGACAATTTCCAAGCATGACAATGATACCCCAGTGTTAATTTTCTTCAATTCCCATCATTCCAAGACACCCCGGGTCAAATCCATTAGTCTGATCATCCCCTGTTTGATATCAAAATTTTCCCCGAGGTGATTTAGTAAAGTGCACTCATTCAACTTAGGTGATTCTAGGGAGTTCTAAAAAAACACTATCTCATGACAGTATAGGGAAGGGCTATCGTTGGGTTCTCAAGATCAGATCACCCCCTTGGAGTGGAATGGAAGAGAAAAATCAACATGGAGGTGAATAAAATACCTTGGAACATCATGGAAATGATTTTGGAAGGTATGGGGAAGTTCTGCAAGACTTGGAGCAGTCTGAGTAAAAAACAAGGTTCACAAGCCTAGGTGGTACACAGGCCTAAAACAACAGCTGAGATTCAGAAGAAGATTTTGAGAGCTTTGGATGATTTAGAAGTAAAAAAAATATTATCAGAAAGAGTATTATAATACCTACATGATGGTAAAAAAATATCTTTCACAACACCTTGGCGCATATGATTGACGGACAGTTTTTCTCAGGCACAAGTGGAGTACCAGATCAAAAATCAATTTTTTAGGGATCATATGTCTGAATCAAGACATGAGATCACCATAATTAGATTAAAAATTCCATTTCCAATCATGATCACATAAAATTTCACCAATAAATTCCACCGGGAGCTCAAGTTATCTTTGTTCTAAGTTACCCTCTCAAACGCAGTTCAAGACTTAGTCATTTTTTCGAGAGGACACATGTCAGCACTAGGAGCCTAGAGGGATTTCATGTCCCTAAATTCCCTGAGGTCAGGTACATCAGCCATTTGAAAATTCTCCCAGCCCCAATGTGACCTCTGGGGCCCTCATATGACCTCCAAACTTGACAGATTAGCCCCCAGGTGCTTATTTGGAGCATGCCTTCCCTACCGTCGAATCGGGCACCATGTGTCAGCTCCATGACCACCGTGGAATTCAATGTCCCTTGTGCACCTAAGGTGGGGGAAATTAGACCTTGTAAAATTCTCCCAGCCCCCATAGGGAGTCTTCTAGACACCCATGTGACCTCCTTTCAGCCCCCAGGTGCATTTTTGGAGCATCCATTCCTTGCCATTGGATGGGCACCACGTGTCACCTCCAGGACAACCCTGGAAACTAATTTACCTTATGTACCTAAGGTGGGGGACATCAGACATAGAAAAATGCACCCATCCCCTAGGATGAGTCTTCTAGACACCCATGTGATTGACTTTCAGCCCCATATGCATTTTTCAAGCAAATCCCCTGCCATCAGATCGAGGACACATGACATAGCCTTGACCACCATGGAAATTGATGTCCCTCATGTCCCTTAGGTCAAGAACATTAGGGACATAAATATTCACCCATGCCCTCCATGTTCATGTTTTGAAAGTTTAAATCTGGCATTTAGCCATTTCTTCACTCTCATTTCTCCTTCACAACTTCATACCTTGTCATGGCTCCGTGCATGATTGTCCAAACACCCGGTCCACCATTTTTGCTCTGAACCAAATCTGTCATGGCCAAATAAACTATCCAAACCATGAATGCATAGAAATATTCAAGACTCATAGAAAAATTGAGTGAAATGACGAAGAACGAAGAGAAAAATGGAGATTTTTTTCCAAATAACCGTGAAGTCACTCAATCGAAAAATCCTCATATCTTGCAAGATACAAGTCAGATCGAGATGCAGTATTTTGTAGAATTCATAATTTTTAAAGGTGATCAAGATCCAATAAACAAGAGGTAAAATGGTGGCCATAAAATTTTTCTCTAACAAAATCCTCCCTTTGTGCACTAGTTCATATTCGTTAGATTTCTTGTCATTCCGGCAATGGAAACGAGCTAAAAACTTGCACACAAGCTCCTAATGAAAAACCTATCAAAATTGATTTGTTTTCATTGCAAATGGAGACAAAAAATAGACCTAAAAATTTCAAGCTCAATTAATGGCTGCCATGACAACTCGATGCCCGAAGCCACTACCAAGTCAAAATTTTAAGCTTTATTTCTAGGTATTCTAGTGGGCAAAACTATGTGAAATTTGGAGGGTGTGATTGTAACAAAAAGAAGAGTCCAAAAAATTATGTTCTGTCACAAATTGAGCACTGGAAACACACTTTCTAAGAATAGTAAGTTTTCCTATACATGCTTGCTATTTTTGGCAAGTCTTCATCAAAAGTGGCTATGGAAAGAGCAGTGTGCACTTAAAGATCTCCAAAAGGCTAGAATGATTATCCAGAGCAGAAAATAGTTGAAATGATAATTTACTAAAAATAGTAAGTCGTATTCAAAGGGTAGTTTTGGCACAACGGGACATTCAAAACTTCGATGCATTTGGATCTTTCCATCAACGAGGATCAATAGACTTCATCGGGAGCGACATCTCCTCTTCTTCTTCTCTCTCTCTCTATTTCTCTCTCCTCTTCCCCCAAATTTCTCTCACTTTCAAATGTTCTAATTCTTCATTGGGGTTTTCAATTTTTGATATTCCTTTAAGTCACTTAAAAGTGACTTTAGAAACATAATATAAATTAAGTCGCCTTGCTATTATAAAAGGGACTTAAATATTTGAAGTGGAATATGAACAGTCTTAAGTCATATTAAGGTATTCAAAAGGTCATGAGGAAGATGAAGAGTCATATTTTATTCTATAAATTGTAAAGCCATTCCCATTTCAAAAGGTTGGTGATTGATCTTGCAAACTCAAGAGTATATTGCACCTTGAGAGAACAAAGGAGATAGCCATTTTCTTGTATTCCCCCCCTTCTCAATTTCTTCCATTTCTCCACTATGTACAAATTTTGTCTAAGAAATCAATACAAGAAGGAGTTTCTAGCTTTCTTTGACTAAGGGGTTTCATGATACTTTGTGTTCATCAAATTCTATTTGGTCTTGTTGCTATTTGCAGGGTTGTTTCTTCTCATGAATGCATGTGTTGAAGTTTCTAACTAGTGCGTGAAGGAATCTAATTTTCTACTTGCAGCATTAGTTCTCTTACCTCTTTTCTCACTCCCATTTCCCCTTTGTAGACAAAGTATTCCCTAGCAAGAGATTGCTAGGTTTTCCACAGGGTCAGTGGAGTGCCCCTATTAGATCCCCGGTCGAAAGGCCACCACAGAAATCTACTTTTTCATGCGCATGCACATATGAAAGATGCAACAATTAAGTAGAGGGACTCAAATTCTCAGAGTGTTGGCAAGAAATCCAAAAGTTTGTCCACCCAAAAAATTTTCTCACCAACATTTTTTGGCACCCACCGTGGGGCAGATTTAGCAGCATCTGCACCCAATATACTACCACAAGGTCTGAAAATAATATAACAAAAATTAGAAAAGAGATTTCATGAAGTTCCATTACTGAAAGATACACTGTTGATTTTCACAAGTGAATTTTCTCATTCCACAGTGTCCTTTCATTTTATGACTACAAAAGTTTCGAAAAGCTGGTTGAAGGAAGACACACCAGGTTGATCTGGTCGAGAGGTGTTGATGATTTCAATTTTGAGGCTTCACAAAATCAACAAGAATGAATTAGAGATAAACCATAATTATTCTGTCAAGCCTTTTCTCCATCTGGATCTTCACAAAGTTCACCAGGAAATCCTATCAAAACTCATGTGGATACTCCACCTTCAAATTTTCCCATTTTTCAACCACCATTGAGCATTGAGCTCCCAAGAGAAAAAGAAGAAATGATAATGGTAGATGAAGAAGAAATACCTCAACCCATTGTTCCATGGGGAAGGAATACAGGCCTGCTTGCTCTTGATCCACCTCTCCACAATCTACCAATGGGTTCCCACAAGAACTTTATAAATTTCAAAGGTGACAACACACAACATCCTGAAGAACACATTGCTTCTTTCATGACATCATGTGGAATTCTTGGTGTCCAACATGAAGATGTTGTTGTAAGATTGTTCATGGATTCCCTCCAAGAAAAAGTAGCAAAATGGTTCTACCTCCAGCCTTCCTAATCCATCACTGGATGGGATGACATCAAGGCTACCTTCGAGGAAAGATTTAAATCAACTGAATATTGTCAAGACCTCTTGGTGCAGTTAGATCAAATGAGGAAAGGAGAAAGTGAAACGATGAGAGAATTTGTGGCTCATTTCAATTGGTTGCTTCATAGAATACCAAAAGAAGATTTTCCCTCTCAGAATAATATCAAAATATTCTTTATAAATGCTCAATCATTTAAGGTAGGATTTCTCCTATGAATATTTAAACCAAGGAACATTGTAGAAGCACAAAGGAGGGCCATTGAATTGGATGATGATATCATCCTCTTTGGAAAGATCAAGAATCCATCAAAGGGAAAGGCCCAACATCTTAGAGATGATAGAACCAATCCATCAATGCAAAAGTTGTGAATGAAATGGCCTATTTGAAGAGGGAATTATTTGAATGATTTTCTTCTCAAAGAAGCAAAAGAAATCAGATTACGGGAGCACCCCAAAAGGCTCACCTTAGAGGCCCCACCCATGAACATGAATTGCATATTTCAACAAGATGAATAAGATATTGAACAAGAAACTAAAGGTGGTGGTTTCCTAGAAAGTAATGAGTTTGATAATGATGCACAGATTAGATTTTATGAGTATTCTAGAGGTTATGAAGAAGATGCACCTAATTTCTCATGTGCGGTATTCACTTGTTCTTAGTTCAAGAAAAGAACATCTCCCTCCACTGCTGCAAAAGAAAAGAAGGTTGATGATCCTCTTATGGCGAGTCTGAAAAATAAAATATTCAGTCAAGGATCCCCACTTCCATCTTCCATGAAGTCTGCATTGTTGGATCTTGATCCCTTAGCAAGTAAGAAGACTCCCGAAATCCCAAGTAAGTCTTCCAATGTCTCTTCCATTTCTAAACCCAAATCTGCTCCTTCAAAATCTAATACCTTGAAAGCTACTAGTGTGTCTTTTAAAATACCCTCCACTACTCAAACATAAAATCCTACTCCCAAACCTATCCAGACCCCAAAATCAGTCCCTTCACTCCCCTTTTCTGCATCTTCTCCCTTTGACTTCATAGAATATGCAAACAAAGCCAAAGTGTAGATTACTGAAACTAAATATTTGCGGACTCATCCTAAACAATTTGAGAGGTTCGTCTGATATATCAGGAGTGGTATTCTAACACCTAATAGTTTCAAAGGAATTCTACCAAACTCACCTACACCTCCCTCATAGAACATGCTTTCTCTGACTGCATCGAAGACTGATAAAGTTAAACCTTTCTAAGCCTCCCTTCTTGTTGGAGAATATGTACTGAACAATTACATAATAGATTCTGGTGCTTCAGAAAACATAATGCCTTTGAAGGTCACCAAGGCTCTTAAACTTACAATGACTCCACCTGGTGGCTCTTGTTACTCTTTGGAGTCACAAAATTTCCCACTTGTAGGGAAGGTCAAAGATGCACAAGTGTCTCTCACCAAATTTTCAGACAAGAAAATTTCAGTGATGATTTTGGTAGCCGATGTCCCGGCCTCATTCAGAATGTTGTTGAGTAGAAGTTTCTGCCAAGACTTAGGAAGAAAAATTTAGATGAATTGGTAATCTAAACCATACCAGTGAAGGGAGACATGGAGAAATTGCTTCCTGAGAAGAAAATGAAGTACATAGTATGAAATTTTGGAAGCCCGGAAGATAACATCTTATATCAAGGTATCAGGTGAATGAATCACTTTGTGACAACTGAGGAGGAAGAGGATATCCCTATCTTGATAGGCCCAGACATGCCTTCCCGAAGAGATTTATATTTTGAAGAAGCATCGAGGAGATTTGAGTTATAAGAGGACAACCCTGAATCACCAAATGATGTAGACCACGGGGAAGAGGAAATGGTTTTTGCTGATTTTCAAGAAGAAAAATCAGTCTATATGATTTTACAAGATGAGGAGTTATTCTCATTCCCATTTCGGGATGAGGATGATCTCAATCAAGCCATCTATGGAGAGAAAAAATCATCTTGTGATGAGCCCGTGAAAGGTTTGAAAGAAATGTTTGTACAAGAAATGCTTAGATCCACAAAAGAAACTAAAGATCTTGAGCTCAGTCTTGAGCTCCTAATGCAAGCCGCAAATCTACAAGACAAGTGTGAATCTGATTTAGAAGCATTAAACGGTGTAAAGGTTGGCCACATTGAGATAAATCAATATGAAAAATATAATGCCACTCTAGAGCTAATGATTGATGGATGTAATAATGAAATGGAGATATTTTCTTTCCCATTTGAAGATGAAGAATCTTTCCATGATGAATAAATTGAAGAAAGGAGTTTCGAGACCTCTAAAGATGAATCTATTTTTGATGAATGATTAGTAGAGTGCTATGATTGTTGAGATGATGAGGTAATCCCTCCAGATAGTTTCCTTGAGCTACAAAATAAAGAGGAACTGCAAGAAATAACGAAGCAGATCTCTGTGTAAAAAAATTTAGATGCAGTAGAAGTTACAGAAGATCTCAAGCTGATTCTTAACCTCTTCACTCATGTCATGGACATAAAAGACAAGTATGAGGTCGCGTCCAATGCTTCCATTAATACTCAAGCACTTCACAGTGGAGTAGGGATAAGATAGGAATATAATGTTTCTCATGGAGAAGAATTCAATGAGCATCAACTTGGGAAAGAAAGTAACTCGGAATATCAAAGGAATTGGAATGAAAATCAACATTGGGGTAGTGATGAGATGCTTGATGGAAAATCAGCTATATAGATAAACATGGAAGGCAACTGGCACTATGAGGTTGACTTTAAAGAACACGAAGGAAATGGAATTTCCAAGCAAGTACCAGAGCATCAAGAACCTCACATGGACTCACTCCTACAAATTGAAAGGAAAATCATGGAAGCAGCTGGCTTCTATAAACAATTAAGGAAAGGAGGCTACTTTTTGGAACCCATCAACAACTTCGTAGAACATCATCATTTAGTGTTGCCTCTTCAGGGGTAACTTTTGAGAAATGAAAATTACTTCAGTGAAAGCAGGTTATCCCCCGCCTTGTACCATAGGTGATTGATGGTTTTTTTTTCCTTTCTTTTGTGTGTGTTTCCCTTCTTGTTGTGTGTCGTGTGTTTCCCTTCTTGTTGTGTGTCGTGTGTTTCCTTTCCTTCGTTTTGTGTGTGTGTGTGTGTGTTTCCTTCTAATATTCCTTTCTAGAAGTTATACATGAATTCTTACGGCCCAAAGGATAAGGCACTGGTCAACAAAATATATGGTCTAAAATTGAGATTCTAGATTCCCATATCATGTCTTCACTATGCTCAGTCCATGAAATTTCCCCAAACTAGAGCCAGTTGTTGTTGTGTAAATGTGCAACATGGAAATTGACAATTTTCGAGCATGACAATGATACCCCAGTGTTAATTATTTTTCAAGTCCCATCATTCCAAGACACCCCAGATAAAATCCATCAGTCTGATCACCCCCTATTTGGTGTCAAATTTGTCCCCTAGGTGATTTAGTAAAGTGCACTCATTCCACCTAGGTGATTTTAAGGAGTTCTTAAAAAAACACTATCTCATGACAGTATAGGGAAGGCCTATTGTTGGCCTTCCCAGGATAAAATCACCCCTCTGGAGTGGAACAGAAGAGAAAAATCAACATGGTGAATGAAATACCTTGGAATATCATGGAAATTATTTTAGAAGGTCTGGGGAAGTTCTGCAAGACTTGGAGCAGTCTGAGTAAAAACCAAGGTTCACAAGCCTAGGTGGTACACAGGCCTAAAACAATTGCTGAGCTTCAGAAGAAGATTTTAGGAGCTCTGAATGGATTTACAAGTTAGAAAAATCATCATTGGAAATAATATTCTAATACCTACATGATGGTAAAATAGTATTTTTCACAACACCTTGGCACATATGATTGACATGCAGTTTTTCTTAGGCACAAGTGGAGTACCAGATCAAATATACGATTTTTTAGGGATAATATGTCTGAATCAAGACATGAGACAACAATAATTAGACTCAAAATTACATTTCCAGTCATGATCATATAAAATTTCACCCATAAATTCAACCGGGAGCTCAAGTTATCTTCGTTCTAAGTTACCCTCTCAAACGCAATTCAGGACTTAGTCATTTTTTGAGAGGACACATGTCAACACTAGGAGCCTAGCAGGATTTCATGTCCCTGAAATCCATGAGGTCATGTGAATCAGCCCTTGGAAAATTTTCCCATCCCCCATGTGACCTCTAGGGCCCTCATATGACCTCCAAACTTTACAGATTAGCCCCCAGGTGCTTATTTGGAGCATGCCTTCCCTGCCGTCGGATCGAGCGCCATGTGTCAGCTCCAGGACCACCATGGAGTTCAATGTCCCTTATGAACCTGAGGTGGGGGACATCAAACCTTTTAAAATTATCCCATCCCCCATAGGGAGTCTTCTGGACACCCATGTGACCTCTTTTAAGCCCCCAGGTGCATTTTTGGAGCATCCATTCCCTGCCGTTGGATTGGGTGACATGTGTCACCTCTAGGACTACTGTGGAAACTAATGTCCCTTATTTACCTAAGGTGGGGGACATCAGACATGGAAAAATTTTCCCAGCCCATAGGAGGAGTCTTCTGGACACCCACGTGACCGACTTTTAGCCCCCAGGTGCATTTTTCAAGTAAATCCCCTACCGTCGGATCGAGGACTCATGACATCTCCTTGACCACCATGGAAATTGATGTCCCTCACATCCCTAAGGTTAGGGACATAAGGAATATAAATATTTACTCATCCCCTCCATTTTCATGTTTTGAAATTTTAAATCCAGCATTTAGCCACTTCTTCACCCTCATTTCTCCTTCACAACTTCATACCTTGTCATGGCTCTGTGCATGATTGTCTAGACACCCAGTCCACCATTGTTGCTCCAAACCAGCTCTATCATGGCCACATAAAATCTCCAAACCATTAATGCATAGAAATATTCAGGCCTCATAGAAAAATGGAGTGAAATGACGAACAACGAAGAGAAAAATAGAGGTTTTTTTGCCAGATAACCATGAAGTCACCTGATCGAAAAATCCTCATATCTTGCAAGATACAAGTCGGATCAAGATTTCATCCTTTGCAGAATTCCTCATTTTTCAATGTGATCAAGATCCAAAAAAAAAAGGTCAAATGGTGCCTAGAATCATTTTCTCTAACAAAATCCTCCCTTTGTGCACCGGTTCACATTCGTCAGATTTCCCGTCATTCCGGCAATGGAAACGAGCTAAACACTTACACACGAGCTCCAAATGAAAAACATATCACAATGTAGTTGTTTTTGTTGCAAACGGAGACAAAAAATAGACCTACAAATTTTGAGCTCCATTAATGGCTGGCATGACAACTCTATACCCGAAGCCACTACCAGGTCAAAATTTTAAAATTTATTTCTAGGTATTCTAGTGGGAAAAACTATGTGAAATTTGGAGGGTATGATCGTAATGACAAGAAGATTCCAAAAAATTATGTTCCATCAAAAATCGATCATTGGAAACACACTTTCTAAAAAAAGTAAGTTTTCTTATACATGCTTGCTATTTTTGGCAAGTCTTCATCAAAAGCGGCTATGGAAAGAGCAATGTGCACTTGAAGATCTCCAAAAGGCTAGAATGATTATCTGGAGTAGAAAATAGTGGAAATGACCATTTACTAAAAATAGGAAGTCACATTCAAAGGGGAGTTTTGGCACAATGATACATTCAGAACTTTGCTACATTTGAAGCTTTCTAATAACGAGGATCAACAGACTTCATCAGGAATGACATCTCCTCCTCTTCTTCTCTCTCTCTCTCTCTATTTCTATCTCCTCTTCCCCCCAAATTTATTTCACTTTCAAATGTTCTAATTCTTCATTGGGGTTTGCACTTTTTGATATTCCTTTAAGTCACTTAAAAGTGACTTTAGAAACATGATGTAAATTAAGTCACCTTGTTATTATAAAAGGGACTTAAATATTTGAAGTGGAATATGAACAGTCTTAAGTCATATTAAGGTATTCGAAAGGTCATCAGGAAGATGAAGTCATATTCTATTCTATAAATTGTAAAGCCATTTCCATTTCAAAGGGTTTGTGATTGATCTTGTAAACTCAAGAGTATATTGCACCTTGAGAGAATAAAGGAGATAGCCATTTTCTTGTATTCCCCCCCCTTCTCAATTTCTTCCATTTCTCCACTATGTAAAACTTTTGTCTAAGCAGTCAATACAAGGAGTTTCTAGATTTCTTTGACTAAGGGGTTTCATGATACTTTGTGTTCATCAAATTCTATTTGGTCTTGTTGCTATTTGTAGGGTTGTTTCTTCTTATGAATGCATGTGTTGAAGTTTCTAACTAGAGTGTAAAAGAATCTTATTTTCTACCTGCAGCATTAGTTCTCTTACCTATTTTCTCACTCCCCTTTCCTGCTCTATAGACGAAGACTTCCCTAACAAGAGATTGCTAGCTTTTTCGTAAGGTCAGTGGAGTGCCCTTGTTGGATCCCCAGTCAAAAGGCCACCATAGAAATCTACCTTTTCATGTGCATGCACATATGATAGCTACATCAATTAATTAGAGGTACTCATATTCCCAAAGTGTTGGCAAGAAATCCACAAGTTTGTCCACCCGATAAATTTTCTCACCAAAAAGATTGAATAGGTAGAAAACATGGCATGAGGATCCAAAATCTCAAGTTTTAAAACATATAACATTGACGAATGCCTTATCTAATGGGCCTTTCAGAGTCATGTACAATACTGAAGGAAGGAAGAAGGAAGGAGGGGGAAAAGAAACAAACCAAAACCACATTAAAATAGAAAACAAGCCAAAACACACACAATGGAAAAGGGGAAACAAGAAAAACTATGGTACAGGGTGAGGGAAAACTCACTTTCATTTATGGTACATCTTCAAATATTTCCCACTTCTAGGCAATCCCAGTGGAGTTCCATTTAAGTATGATAAGAGAAAGGCATTCTCATCACAAGCTTCCTGAATTTGAAATTGACCCAACCACAAAGAATCTAACTTACCATGATTGCCCTTTGGCTCTCTCCTCTTGTCCCAAAGTAGGACCAAATATCCAACTCTGAACTCCCTTGCTATGGCTCTTCTGTCAAAGAGCTTCTTCACTTTTAGCTGATGTTCTTTGATTCTGTCCACTACCTGGGATTTGCTATCTTCTAGCTTCTCAAGGAAAAGGATCCTCTTGTCAATTGAATCTTTGTATTGGGTGTCTTCCACTGTTTGAAGCAGCTTGAGAGCTGGCATTTCAATTGTAATAGGAATCTCTACTTTAACTCCATATAGCAGTTGAAAAGGTGACATGTGTATTACCTTCTTAGGAGTGATCCTATCAGCCCACAATGCATCATATAATTTTTTGTGCTAATTCTTCTAATTTTCATCAACAAGCTTGCAGATAATGGTCACAATATTTTTGTTGCTTGACTCAACTTGACCATTCCCTTAAGGATAGTAGTCAGAATAATGAGCAAGAGAAATTCTGAAGCCATGACAGAATTCTGTCAATTCCTTCAAAGAGAAATAAGTAGCATTGTCTACTACAATCTTTTGAGGAACTCCAAAACAAACAATGATATTCTCTTTTCTAAAATTACATAAAACTTCAGAGCTAGCCTATTTGGTTGGAATGGCTTCCACCCATTTGGTGAAGTAGTCCGTGGAGTGAGCACATAAGTATGCCCAACACTTGAATGAGGATTCAACATGCAAATGAAGTCCAACCCCGATTGTTGAAATGGTTCTTCAATAATCACAGGCTTGAGAGGCAATATAGCTATCTGTGGTCTTCCAACAAATTGTTTGCATTATTTACATTTAGAAACCTAGTTATGAGGATCAGCAAAAAGAGAAGGGCAATAATACCTACCTCTGATAATCTTATGAGCAGTGACCATGGCTGAAAAGTATCCACCACAAGATTGATCATGATAGGCTTTGAGGATTTTTTCGTGTTGTTCCTTGTCAACACACTTGAGAAAATAGCCATCTATCCCTTTCTTGTAGAGTGCATGATTCCAAATCACATATTTGGTTACTTTCAGCCTGAGAGTTCTTTGCTTCTTGTAATCTAAATGAGGAGGGTAGTCCACATAGGTAAGAAAGAAAATGATGTTTTCATACCATTCCTCTGTAGTGTTCACAAAGAGAACTTGTGGGCAATCTTCTGAGCAGGTTGGGCAAGTGTCATCTCTTTCTCCAAGCTGAACTTTGAGAGATTCATCTTCAACATTCAACTTGCACTAACCATTTCCTCTAACCAGATTAGAGGGATTAATCTCCAGGTCATACTCTTAGATCCTTGTAATCCAATTTCCTCTTTTGGATCTGAGATCTTGTTGTGTCAAAATGGACTTGATTGCACTTCCGGGGACCATCACCATGGTGTGAGGGTTGAGTATGTAAAATCTGAAATTCTTCACGTCTTTGACCACTGCGTATGCATGGTTCTCCAATTGATTGTAATTTAGTTCATGCTTCTTCAAAGGGAAGCTCATGAAAGCAATAGGTGCTTCCAATCCTTCATCATTCTTCTGAACTAAGACAATAGAAAGAGTGTGCTTTGAGGCATAAGACTACATGATGAATTCCTTGCTGAAATTTGGAGATACCAGCATTAGATCTTTGGCAATGGCCTTCTTGATTTCTTCAAATGCTGATTTTCCTTCACTAATCCATTTGAAACTTGTTTAAGGCTTCATCATAGAGGTGATATGCCCTTTTAGTTCAGCAAATTTGGGGACAAAGTGGCGAAGAAAATTTACCTTCCCAAAGAATGAGTGCACTCCTTTCTTGCTGGTAGGAAGAGATAGTGCTTGAATAGCATTTACCCTCTCAGGGTCAATGTGCTCCATTCTTATTCACGATGTGTCCCAATAACTTTCCTTATATGACTCCAAAGATACACTTCTTGGGATTTAGAGAAATGCCGTGTTTTTTACATCTTGCAAGAATCTACTCCAAGTGGAAGATATACTCACTTCTCTTCTTTGAAAACATGGTTAAGTCATCAAGGTATATGAGAATGCAATGCTTGAGATATTTGAAAGCTAGATCCATGGCTCTTTGGAAGGTGGCTCCCTCATTGATCAGGACAAAAGGCATCCTGCTGTAAGTAAAAGTACCCCAAGGAGTTGTGAAAGTTGTCTTGCTACAATCTTCTTCAGATACTTTAATTCTATTACATCATGAGAAGCTCTCAAGTAAAGGGAAAATATCAGATCCAGTAACTTCTTGTAGGATATGATCCGTGATAGGAAGAGGGTAATTATCCTTGAGAGATTCCTGATTCAGATTTCTAAAATCTACACATATTCTGATCTCCCCATTTTTCTTTCTAACTGGTATAATGTTGGCCACCCATGTTGAGTGGTGAATGGGGAAAATGATTCTGGCATTCAACATCTTGTTCACTTCTTCCTTGATAACATCAGAAATTTTTGGATTATAGGGTCATTGCTTCTACCTAAAGGGCTTAGTATCCTACTTCAGAGGAATGGAATGATGCATTTCCTTTGGTTGAAAAGATTTGAGCTCGTTGTAAGAGTAGGCCAACACATCAAAGTAATTTTTAAGCAAAGCAACGAACTTCATTTTCTCTTCAAGTGAGCAGAATTTGCCAATGTTGACCATCCTTGGATCTTCAAAAGTCTCAATGTTTTCTTTGTCAAAATCAGATGGATAGCATGAAGATATCCTTTCTTTTTCATGAATAAATATTTCATGCTTGTCAAACAAGTCCTCCAGATAGACTAGACCTTTGGGGATATTTTTACCTTTCAATCTAATCATGCCTTCATCATTCACTCTTTCAATTTCATCTAATGCATCTTTAGCCACAACTTCTCTATGTGGATTAACACTTCCCTCAAAGAAGAGATTATTAAAGTTGTCTCTTTGCTCCAAGAAGGATAAAATCTAATTTTCATCATTGAAAACTTTCCAGTGATCTGCATTATCAGGAACACTTGGTCTGAAAACCATCTTAATGGTTATTTTTTCCTGGCCAAAAGAAGGATGAGGATTCAATAGGGATGTTGATACTGCAAGAGAATCAACTCTTTCATTTTGTTGTCTTAGGATGGCTTCAATAGAGAATGCATCAAATAATTCAATGCAATCCCACACTATATTCATGTAATTCCTTAGCCTTGGGTTCTTCACCTAGTATTGTTGGAAGATTTGATTCACTATCACTTCTACATCACCATGGTTTCTCAACTTTTTGATTCCCATGTCTTCTGCTACACTTATGCCTAAGAGGATAGCTTCATATTCTACTATATTGTTGGTGTTGTCAAACTACAGTTTGTATGTAAAATGATGCATCATATTGGAAGGAGAGTACAACACAACACCAGCCCCTGAGCCTACTTTGGAATGGCTTCCATAAAACTCCATAGTATAGACCTGATCTTTCTCTGATTCCAAGGAAAGTGGAAAGTCTTCTTATCGTTGTGAGGTAAGGAAATAGTTTCCTAATCCAAAATCTTGAAAGAGGATATTAGCTCTTGGGTCACTGGAACTTCTTACTGTAAACTTCATTTTTCTTACTGGAAGTAGATTCTTCATCTCACCCTTTACTGGAATAGTTACAGAGGTCCAATCCATCTTTATCTCTCCACCAAGGTCTCTACAAAAAATTGTACTCAAGAGCATGCCAAAATATGTTTGAATGTCTGCCACTAAGATGGTTAGAAGTCCTTTCTTATCAGGGTATTCAGCCAAAGCCACTTGTGCATCTTTTATCCTTCCTACTAGTGGTACTTTCTTAGATTCCATTAAGTAACAAGCTCCGTTAACTCTGGTTAGTGTCAGGCTGAGAGCATTGGCAACTTTGAGTGGCAGTACACTATCAAAAGGTCTGGAGTCAATGATGCAATTGTTAAGCTCAAAACCATTCATGAGAAGAGACATGTAGAAGGGTTCCACCTTATCTATTTTGGAATCACTTAGGGCCAACATGTTTTGAGTAGGTGGTGTAGATGGTGTCAGGAACATACCTTTATAATTTAAACTTGAGCGTATAGAACTAATACTCCGAATAACATTGATTAGTCTATCAAACTGAGTAGGGTGTGTTTGCAAGTATTCAATCTCTAAGAGATGCACTTTGTCTTACTTTTATGGTCCACAAAATCAAATGGGACAATGTTGGATGAGGGGGAATTTCCTAGAGTGAGGGAAGGTTTACATGATAAGGGTCTTTAAGGAACCTTGGCTGACTTAGGATAGACTTCATTGGATGGATGAGTGTTTTTAATAACTTGTGAGCTAGAAGAAGGAAAAGGTGACTTAATAGATATAACAGCCTAATCTCTAGTAGCCATTTGGCCTGATTTCATTTTGGCTGAATCCATTAAAGGTGGGAATGGTGAGCCTCTGCTAATGATCTTCTTTTGTGTGGTTGCTGGAGTGGGATCTTCTTTAGTTTTCTTTTCCTTTTGAGCCACGGAGGGTAGAGCATCTTTCTTGGATTGAGCTCGAGTGAAGACGTCACATGAGAAGCTTGGGGCTTCCTCTTCTTCTTCTGTATCATCCACAAACTCGAACAAGCCATTATGAATATCAACTTCTTCAATTTTGAGATAGCCTTCGTAATCCTCTGCTATTTCTCCTTCAAGTTCATCAATTTCAGCATCCTCTCTTGATTCTTTGGTGTCACAGATAGCATTAATAGGAGGTGCTTCAAGGGAAATTTTATGAGGAGGTGGTGCAATTATTTTTCTATCAGGAAAGTTTGGCCTCCTTGGAGCATTTCTTGTTGTCATTTGGGACAACTATTTCTTCAAGGCAACCAAATCATTTTCCATTTTATGGAACATAGGATCTGTAGTTATTGAATCCAAACTCTAACCCTTCTGCTTCCCATTTGGGCCTTTCACCTTTCTAGAGAGGATTAAGTCATCATCAATTTTAATGAAAAAGTCTTGAGCTTCCCTTAGTGTGTTTGGTTGGGCTGTTCTGAGGAAGAAACCAACTTCTGATGGCAAGGCACTGATGAAGAATCTTCTCAGGTGATTCTCAGAAGGTAGCACATCTTTAGGGACTCTTCTTGTCAATCTGTCAAACCTTTCTACAAAGTCCCTCATGGATTTAGAGCTTTCTTCCTTTATTTGGACTAATTGCACTAGCAGCTCTTGACCATCTTCAGTGCTCTTGAATTTGTTTTCAAATTCTTTTCTAATATCTTCCTAACCAATAATAGATCTTGAATGAAGCATGTAAAACCATTCAGTCGATTTATCTTGGAGTGACTCCACAAAAATTCTAACTGATACATCTTCATCTTCAACACCTATGACACCACAAGCAGTGATGAAGGTTGCTACATGTTCTTCAGGGAGTTGGGAGCCATCTCCTTTGAGTTTGGGAAAATTATTTTTCAAACCTCTTGGCAGATCATGGAGTATTCATGGGAGAGAAAGTGACCAGTATTTCTTTCTCATGGTACATTGGGTGTACATGCTTCACATTCATTATCAACCATTTTGTTTCTATTTCTGGATTCTTTAGCAGCTAGGGTTGCTTCTCTTTCCTTTGCTACATCTTGGAGTCTTGCAATTTCTTCAAGTTGAGCTCTAATATCTTCCTCTCTATCAAACCGAGCTATAACCTGTGCTTCTTCTCTCTCCGACTCCTCAAAAGTAGGGTCAATCACTCCTCCTTGCCTCAACTGGCGAGTATACCTTCTATCAGCCAGCTTGAAAGTTTATTTTCTTCTCTGGAGGTGCTAGAATTTTTCTTTGTCTTCTTTTTCACATCCTAGAATTTTGTAGCAATGGTGAGATGATTTACACTCTGCCAAATATGTCAAGTAACCTCTTTCAGGTCTGAAATGATTTCCTTTGGATATTACAGAGCAAAAAAGGTTTTCTAGAAAGATTTACAAGAATTTTGAGTTACATCCATGTAGTTCATATGGCTGCTCAATCTACAGAACTCTTCTATTTAAATCTTTCAATCACAAGGGATTTTAGACTTCAAAGGAAAACTTAATGATATTATAAAAACCTTTTGGTCATTTTTGGGTGCATATACTATAACTCTGCCCCACGGTGGGTGCCAAAAACTGTTAGTGAGAAAATTTGTCTTGTGGAAAAATTTGTGGAATTCAGGCCAATGCTATGGGAATCAAAGTCCCTTTAGATTTGAATGGTGTAGATACCATTTTTTAGCATGTAAAATAAAAGTGGATTTATGGTGGTTTTTCAAGCAGAGATCCACAAAAACACTCCATTGTCTCTATGGCAATAATAACAACTCCTTGCTATAGCAGAAATCAATCTGAGAAAGGGTAGGGAGTGAGAATGAAGGTGGGGGAAATCAATGTTGTGAGTAGAATGTCAGATGCCCAAACACATCAAATGGAAGTTTCATTCCATGCATTAATTAATAAAAGAAAGACAAATTTGCAATTTTTAAGCACAAGACAGAATAAAACACGCTGGTCATAAAGCACCAATAGATTTTTCCATCGGGGGACATAAAATTCCTTTATTTTTTATTGATCTCAAATTTAAAACTCGTACAACGAGTGGGAATAGAAGAAAATTGTAGAGGATAATAGAAGAAGACTAATAATTGTTTATGTCCTCTATTCACAAAAATGTGCTTCTAGTTTCCAAATTTGATTGTCAACCCTTCACAAAGACTTTGAAAAATCATTAAATCATTTGACCCCAAGCCATTACAAACAAATTTGATCATTTCCCCTCTTCTATATTCCTCTGCCGCAAAGAAAATGCTTCTGACGAGCCCAAAAAAGAGTTTCTATGTGTAAAAATGTGTTAAATATTTCTATTTTCTAGTTTGCATATGAACCATTCGATCCTTTTCCCTAATTGCTTTGAAATTGGACCATCCATGTGGTAGGAGAACATTAGAGCAGAGTTGGGGGAAACTTTTTTGTATTTTTTGCATGCTAAAGACGTTTTATCGATTTTCTCCCACAAAAATCCATCAAAATTTAAAATTGAAGTGTCCATTGCGTAGATAATTTCAATAGATTTCCATTGATACCAAAACCATGAAAAACCAAGCTCTAGTTCAAAAGATATGGCCCTTTGAAGATTTAGGGCAAAATTGGTAAAAAAACAAAGTCAAAATTATGGTTGGCAGGGTCAAACTTTAAATTTTTCTATTTTGGAAAAATTTCCTAAAAATCTCCACAGCCCCATCACTCTAAGACATGTGGTGCCTTGTGATTCACCCATGGGCTAAAGACCTTTCCTTTTTCCTTTTGATTTCACATTGGGAAAAATTTCCCAAAAATGTCCGCGCCTCGCCACTCTGAGATACATGGCGCTCTCTGACTGGTCACATATATGCAGGTTCATTTTTTCCTTTTAAATTTTAAATTGGGAAAATTTCTCAATTTACCTCCGTGCCCCGCTACTTTGAGACACATGGCACCTTATGATTCATCCGTGGGCTGAAGACCTTTTATTTTCCTCTGCGGCTTTCGGGTTAAATGTTTCCTTTGATTTTTTTACCCAAAAGGGCTAAGTGTCAAGTTTTCCTCTACACCTCCGCCACTGTGCTTTTTTCCCATCCGTGGGCCTATGGGACACATTGTCACTTTTTTTATTTTTAGCCAAAAGGGCTAAGTGTCAAATTTATCTCCGCGGGCTTGCCTAGGGAAAATTTCCCCTCCAAACTCTGTCGAGCCATAACTTACAAAATACAAGAAGTTAGGAGGACTTCCTTACCTTACTAGAAAGGAGAAATAATTCTCTATCTGATGAAGGTTTTTCTAAGAATCCTTGATCCCTTGGGAAGTGCTAGATTTCAAAATACTTAGATTGGACCATTTTCAAAGGGTAACAACTCAAAAATTTAAGTCCAAACTTGGAAAAAGGAGGAAAATTTTGAGGGGACAACATTGTGACAATTGGGGTCATGGTACATTTGAACTAGTATAGCGTAAGGTAAAAAGTGTGGTTGTGTGAAAGAATGGCCTTCACTCTATTTGAAGGATAGGTAGCGTAGTACCTTGGTATACATAGATATAAGATATTCCTATATTTTTGAAAGCCATGGAAACATAGAGGAAAAATCAAATTAAGAGAAGATATATGTTATTATATACCTTGTATGGGACAGCAACACGCTGGTGGGTATTCCACAGAGATAGTCTTATAGAACGGGAAGAGATTGGAATCGCCTTATCTATAAGGTTTGTAAGGAACAATGAACCTATGTAGATCTACTTTTATAATGGTGATCAACCTATTCATCATCACATTCAGTAGTGTGAGAGACTCTGGACAACAAGACATGAAGCATTACCAACTTCATTCTAAGTGCATAGATTGTATTCTATGCTACAAGGATGCACACGCGCCTAGTATGTATACACAGAACTACATCGAGAGACTGGGAACTGGTAAAATTTAACTGTAGGAATGATCTAGACCTTTGACTACTTTTCTTCCCAACCTCCAATAGAAGAGGCATTAAAATTTGTCAAGCGCTTAACTATGGGACATAGTTCAAAATCCGAAGAGCATATTTAGGAGTTATTTGGTGAGGTAGAGTCTGAAGTGCATTTTGAAAAGGAAGAAGAAATGGAATCTATACTACTTAAACACGCTTTCCTTGAGAAAGAAAAAGGAAAGATGGTTTATATCGTGGATGATGAGGAAGTTGAGAACCTGGATATTAAACATTCACAAGGGGTGTGCGAGGTCTTAGATAGTGTAGACAAGGATACACATGCATATCACAAACCCATGAAGAGAAAAGAAGGTGAATATAGGTTCAGAGGCTAAGCCTAAAGAGGCCATCATTGGAGACTACTGGTCAGACTCAGAGGTGGAAAAGATCATAGAGTTACTCAAGGATTATCAGGACTTATTCCCTTGATGGTATCATGAACTTAAAGGAGTGCATAAATCACTTAGGGAAATGAAGATAAAACTTACGGAAGGTGCATGACCAGTTAGGAAGAGACCTTACAGAATGAATCCTAATTTTCACAAAAAGGTAAAAGTGGAAATTGATAAAATGTTAAAATATGGAATTATCAAGCCCCTTAATGAGTCATAATGTTTTATCCCAATGGTGATCAGTATCAAGAAGGATGGATGAATTATAATATGTGTGGACTACATGGAGCTAAATGATTATTATGTAACAGACCCATTCCCTAGGCCATTTACGGAAGAAATACTAGAGAGAGTTGTAGGGCGCAAAATATACTCTTTCACAGATGGATTTTTCAGGTATCATCAGGTTAGGATTGCTCAAGAGGATCAAGAAAAGACAACATTTACTACTGAATGTGGAAGTTTTTCCTATTCTGTGATGCCTTTTGGATTCAAAAAAGACTTGTTGTATTCTCACGGATAGTTGTTCAAGCATTCAAAGACTTTATTCAAAACTTCTTATAGGTCTACCTAGATAATTAGACAATATATGGGCTTATGAAAGATCATTGTGACAATTTGTGCTTAGTGTTTGAATGATGTAGACAATTGAGTATCTCTTTAAACATCAAGAAGTGCATATTTTCTACACCATTTGGAATACTATTAGGACATATAATCTACAAAGAAGGTTTGTTGGTTGATCCAACTAAGGTTGTAGTCATTTTAGGCCTGGAAGTGCCTACCAGTCAAAGTGAGGTGCACGGATTTTTTGGTCATACAGGTTATTATCAAAAGTTCATCAAAGGGTATGCCAAATTTGTTGCATGCTTAGAAGAGTTACTGAAGGGGAAATGTATATTTTATTGGGGAGAACCGCAATAGCATGTGTTTGAGATATTAAAGGAGAAACTTACTACCGCACCCATTCTACACTTTCCCTCATGGGATAAACCATTTTATGTGCATGTGGGTGCCTTTGGCATGGCCATTGGTGCTGTGTTATCTCAACCTAGAAAAGTTATTGTCGATCATCCAATTTGTTTTGCTAGTAGGAAGATGACTCATGTTAAACGGAATTATACAACTATAGAGCATGAAGCTTTTTCAATGATCTATACGTTACACAAGTTTCGATAGTACTTGTTAGCAACACCATTTTCGTTTTACACAGATCACACAACATTGAATTACTTGGTAAACAAGCCCGTCTTACAGGGGCACATCTGCAGATGGGTAATTCTATTTCAAGAGTTTGATTTCATGGTTGTGATTAAGCCAGAGAAAAGTAATTATGGACCAGACCACTTGTCTAGAATTAACTCAAGAGAAGAAACATAGACAATTGAAGAAACTATGCTAAATGCATAGTTATATAGGTTACAATGTGCACCCATGGAATTATAAGACATTGTTATCTTTCTATGAACTAGTATGACACCAGAATGAATTAAGGCATTATAAAATAAACAACTTACTATACGTGTGGCACAGTCTATGTTAATCAATGGTGACCTCTACAAGTTAGGTAGAGATGAAGTACTAAGTTGTTGTGTATTAGAACATGAGTACAAGGATATTATGGAGGAATCCCATGGTGGTATTGTAGGAGGATATTATGTAGGTGATGTGACTTCCTGGAAGATCCTACTTGCTAGATTATGGTGGGAGACATTGTATAAAGACTGTAAAGAATATTGTAAGGTGTGTGATCATTTTTAGTGCCTAGGAAAACTAGGGAAAAGAGATGAGATGCCTTAGAGACCAATTACTAGTGCCAAACCATTAGAGAAATGGGCCATTGAATTTGTAGGACCTATTTCACCAACTACACATAGGACTGGGTCACATTATATTATTACTTTCACATATTATCTCACACAGTGTGTAGAATCAGCACCTACGAAGGAATGTACAGAAACTACAACATCTAGGTTTCTATTGGAGAATGTTATTATATGATATGGATGTTCTTTAATCTTGACAAGTGATAGGGGTATACACTTTTTGATTGAGACAATCAAGATCCTATTAGATGAGTTTATTGTTGCACACCATAAAACTACACCCTATCATCCTTGAGAAAATGGAACTGCTGAGGATTTTAATAAGACTTTGAGCCAGCCTTTGAAAAAAACTTGTAATATTTGAAGATAGGATTGGGATGATAAAGTGTCAATTGTTCTTTGGGAACATATAACAAATTACAAGAGATTGAACAAAGCCACACCATTTCAGTTGGTGTTTTGCATAAAATTCATTCTCCCTATAGAATCTATGTTACCTTCTTTGTGCATTACATGTGCTAGAGGTTTAGCTGATGAGTAGGATTTAGAAGAGCATATAGAGAAGATGATTCAACTAGATGAGCCATGAGCCATAGCCGATGGAGTCAGAAGTAGGAAAAATCTAGGAAAAAAACATGGCATGACATAAACATAAGGGATAAGAAGTTTGAGATTGGACAAATGGTACTTATTTATGAATCTAAGTTCTTACACCATCCAGGAAAGCTCAAAGTACATTGGCTGGGACTATATGTCATCACTTACATACTTGAATCAGGTGCTTGCGAGTTAGAAACACTTATTGGAACACGTCTACACGGTTACTTTAACGAGAGTAGGCTAAAGCCCTACTATAAATAAGTCTTCTTAGTGTTTTTAATAAGGAAATATTGCCATTTAGATTAGGTTTTTAATTCTATATTTCCTTAATGAATTTCCTTCATTATCACTATGCTTTGTCAATTTAGTTTTTGTGTTTGTGTAATAAGTGTGATTGTGCACATGAAGCTAATTACTATATGAAGAATGTTTATGCGTAGAGGACTGGACATAATTTTAGTGTGGGGTGGTTGTAGTTATCCAAGTAAAAGACTATGATAATTGAAAGGTGAAAGGAATAAGCTGCTACAAGTGTGCTTTAATAAAAAAGAAGATTGCTTCTCAAAAGTTACCAAGGATGGAGATGAATGAAAGGATAGTATAATGTAAGGTAATCAGAGGCCATGATAATTTTGAGGAGAAGGTACAGTGACAAGGTACTCAGGTGCAAGGGTGCGTGTTGAAGAGAATTTTGTGACCAAAGGGTAGGAAGACATGCTAGAAGGTTATAGCTAGGGCATGAAGATGTACTGCGTTAAAAAAATGAATTTGGTCAATGAATGAGAGGATATTTTGTAGGTGAAGGAGCAATAAATGCATCAAAATTTGAAAAATATATAAGGATGGGATGTAGATTCATTTTATTCATTGTGACTAAGATAATTTGAGGAAAGAGCTAAGTGTGAAGAGTTGAGTGATTAGGTTAAGGTGCGAACGGTGTGAAACCAATCATGACAAACAAATCTATGTGAAAAGAAGCTTACGTCCCTGGTGGTGAAGAGTTTGAGCGAAGAAAGGAGATAGAGAGGAGTTAGGGCACAAAGTTTCCACCTAGGGAATGATTAAATCGAGATATGGTTTGATTCGCAAGTTACAAAGTTAAATAGGAGATGTTTGCAACATAAAAATGGCACCTAAGAAGGAAGCTACAATAGCAGCAAAAGGAAAGAAGAAGGTGGTCATTGAGGAAGAAGAGATGGAACTCGAAAGTGATTTTTTAGAAATGTAATAACTAGGAGTCATCTTTAGCTAGGTATGGGATTCACCTATCAAAAAGAGAAAATTTATCTAATACAATCACAAGACCACTGAGAACAAGAAGGATCTCAATTCCTTGCTCACTACGAGGATGAACAAGTGTATGGAGGATGACATACTAGTTTATGATGATACAGGTAAGAATATTTTGAAGAGAATTAGGGTATACCAATTATATGAGTTTCCATATTTCAGGAAGTATGATCCCTTGTATCAATGGCTCATGAGCAGAGTACATAAGGACTTCTTCTAATTTACAGGACACAAAGTTAGAATTTCATCTCTCTTATCTCATTAGTTATAGGTTTGAAGGCCATAGGAGAGGACATAAATAATTATCTCATAGATAAAGCCATGATATTAAAGACCAGACAGGAGTTGGGGTACCTAAAGGGTCCACATAGTATGGATATAGATAAATTAAAGAACTATCTGGTTGTACAATCAACAACACACTTTGTTACAAAGTTGAATGATCAGGAGCGGTGGTCACAGGTAAATACTATGTGGTTACACATTGCGCATAAGATGTCAGAAGGGGCAATATACAATATTGTAGGCTACATTGTATAACAAATAGTCGAGGAAGCATGCACAGGAGGGAAGATTATCTTTGGGGCTGTTCTACTATCATTAGTATTCATGGAAATTGGAGTACCAGATGGGCCAAAGAAAAAGGTGTAGGAATACCCCATGGAAAATAAGTCACCAGCTGAAAGGTTCAACAAGTATTAATGTAAAGGGGCCATGATAGATGAGGTCAAGAAAAGGGCAGAGAAATGGTACGACTGGTTCCGCATGGCATTTGGAGAAGAGTTGCGCATCCTAAAGGACCTACCATCAGTAGTAGGGAAACAAGTCCAGTTTGCTATATATCAACATTTCTACATTGTGCACTTCCCAATGAGAGATGGAGTCTAGAGCCCTTGGTGTAAATTGTGTTACACATTCATTGAAAGGTATTTCCAAGAATCTATTCACATATTTACATACATGTGCTGACTGGTATTCAATATAGATAAGGTAGACTATGACTACCATACGTTGAGGAAGAAGCATTTCTAGACTACTTGTCTAGAATTAACACAGGAGAAGAAGCACAAATAATTGAAGAAACCATGCCTAATGCATAGGTATATAGGTTATAATGCATGCCCATATAATTAGAAGACATTGTTGTCTTTCTACGAACTGGTATGCCGGCAGAAGGAATGAAGACATTAGAAAAGAAACAACTTGCTATACGTGTGGCACCATTTATGTTAATCAGTGGTGACCTCTACAAGTTAGGTAGAGATGAAGTACTATGTTGTGTATTAGAGCATGAGCGCAAGGATATTATGGAGGAATCCCATGGTGGTATTGTAGGAGGATATTATATAGGTGATGTGACTTCCCAGAAGATATTACTTACTGGATTATCATGGGAGACATTGTATAAAGACTATAATAAATATTATAAGGTGTGTGATCATTGTTACCACCTAGGAAAACTAGGGCAAAGATATGAGATGCCTTTGAGACCAATTACTAGTGCCGAACCATTTGAGAAATGGGCCATTGACTTCATAGGACCTATTTCACCAACTGCACACAGGAATGGGTCACACTATATTATTACTTGCAAAAATTATCTCACATGGTGGGCAGAAGCAACACCTATGAAGGAATGTACAATAGCTAAAACATCTAGGTTTCTATGGGAGAATGTTCTTATAAGATATGGATGTCCTTTAATCCTGACAAGTGATAGGGGTACACACTTTTTGAATGAGACAATCGGGATCCTATTAGATGAGTTTATGGTTACACACCCTAAGAATAAACCCTATCATCCTCAGGAAAATGGAACTGTTGAGGTTTTTAAATAGATTTTGAGCCAGACTTTGACAAAAATTTGTAATGTTGGAAGATAGGATTGGGATGATAAAGTTGTCAGCTATTTTTTGGGCATATAGAACAACTTACAAGATATTTAACAAAGCCACACCATTTCAGTTGGTGTTTGACACAAAATTCATTTTCCGTATAGAATTTATATTACCTTCTTTGTGCATTGTGTGCGCTGGAGGTTTAGTTGATGAGTAGGCTTTAGAAGAGCGTATAGTGAAGATGATTCAACTGGACGAGCCACAAGCCATAGCTGATGGAGTCAGAAGCAGGGAAAATCTAAGAAAAAAACATGGCATGACAAAAACATAAGGGATAAGAAATTTGAGATTGGACAAATGGTACTTCTTTATGACTCTAAGTTCTTGCGCCATCCAGGCAAGCTCAAAGTACATTGAATGGGACTGTATGTCATCACTAACATACTTGAATCAGGTGCTTTCTAGTTAGAAGCACTTGATGGAACACGTCTACCCGGTTACTTTAACTGGAGTAGGCTAAAGCCCTACTAGAAATAAGTCTTCTTAGTGTTTGTAATAAGGCAGTATTGCCATTTAGATTAGGTTTTCAATTCTATATTTCCTTAATGTATTTCCTTCATTATCACTATGCTTTGTCAATTTAGTTTTTGTGTTTGTGTAATAAGTGTGATTGCATGCATGGAGCTAATTACTATATGAAGAATGTTTATGTGTAGAGGACTGGACATAATTTTAGTGTAGGGTGGTTTTAGTTATCCAAGTAAAAGAATGTGATAATTGAAAGGTGAAAGGAATAAGCTGCTATGGGTGTGCTTTAAGACAAAAGAAGATTGTTTCTCAAAAGTGACCAAGGATGGAGATGAATGAAAAGAAAATATAACGTGAGGTAAGCAGAGGCCATGATAATTATTAGGAGAAGGTACAGTGATAAGGTACTCAGATGCAAGGGCACATGCTGAAGAGAATTCTATGACCAAAAGGTAGGAATGCGCACTACAAGGTTTTAGCTGGGGCACAAAGATGTACCACACAGAATGAATGAATTAGGTCAATGAATGAGAGAATATTTGGTAGGTGAAGGAGCAATAAATACATCAAAATTTTAAAAATATATATAAGGATGGGATGCGGATTCATTTTTACCATTGCAACTAAGAGAATTTGAGGAAAGAGATAAGTTTTAAGAGCTAAGTGATCAGGTTAAGGTGTGAAGGGTGTGAAACCAAGTGTGACAAATAGATCTGTGCAAAAAGAAGCTTATATCCCCAGTGGTGAAGGGTTTGAGCAAAGAAAGGAGACAAAGAGGAGTTAAGGTGCAAAGTTTCCACCTAGGGAATGATTGAATCGAGCTAGGGTTTGATTCACAAGTTATAGAGTTAAATAGGAGATGTTTGCAAGATAAAAATGGCACCCAAGAAGGCAACTACAGTAGCAGAAAAAGGAAAGAAGAAGGTGGCCATCGAGGAAGAAGAGATGGAACCTGAAAGTGATTTTTCATAAATGTAATATCCAAAAGGAGTCATCATCAGCCAGGAATGGGATTCACCTATCAGAAAGATAAAAGTGATCAAATACAATCATATAATTGTAGAAAACAAGAAGGATCTTGATTCCTTGGTCACTGCGAGGACAAAAAGTGTATGGCAGATGACATGCCGGTTTATGATGATGTAAGTGAGAAGATTTTGAAGAGAATTAGGGTCTACCAATTATATGAGTTTTCATATTTCAAGAAAGTATGAGCCCTTGTATCAGTGGCTCATGAGTAGAGTTCATGAGAACTTCTTCTACTTTGCAAGACGTATAGTTAGAATTTCATCTGCGCTTATCTTATCAGTTATAGATTTGAAGGCCACAGGAGAGGACATAAATAATTATCTCACAGATAAATTCGTGATCTTAAAGACCGTATAGGAGTTTTGGTACCTAAAGGTTCAACATAGTATGGATATAGACAAGTTGAAGAATTGTCTGGTTGTGCAATCAACAACACACCTTGTTACAAAGTTAAATAATCAGGAGCGATGGTCATTGGTAAATACTATGTGGTTACACGTTGTGCATAAGATTTCAAAAGGGGAAATCTACAATATTGTAGGTTACATTGTAGAAAAAATAGTCGAGGAAGCATGCACAGGAGGGAAGATTAGCTTTGGGGATATTCTGCTATCACTAGTATTCATGGAAATTGGAGTACTAGACGGGACAAAGGAAAAGGTGTGGGAATATCCCATGGAGAATAAGTCCCCATCTAAAAGGTTCAACAAGTACCTATGTAAAGGGGCCATGACATATGATGTCAAGGAAAGGGTAGAGAAATGGTATGAAAGGCTCCGCGTGGCATTTGGAGAAGAGTGGTGCATCCCAAAGGACCTACCATCAGTAGTAGGGAAACAAGTCTAGTTTTATGTATATTAAAATTTCTACATCGTGCACTTCCCAATGAGAGATGGAGTATGGATCCCTTGGTGTAAATTGTGTTACGCATTCACTACAAGGTATTTCCAAGCATTTGTTCACAGATTTACAGACATGTTCCGACTAGTATTCAATGCAGATAAGGTAGACTATGACTACCATACGTTGAGGAAGAAGCATGTGTATCCTAGAAGAAGTACCTACACCGAGAGGATCATTTTGGAGGTGTTGAATACTAAGCTAATAAGTCTGGTTGTAGTAGATGTAGGGGTAGCATTGGTGTATCTTTAGCTGAAGCCCAAGCTGGAGAACAATAAGTATGTAGAGAATGAATTCGCTCTCCCAGGGCCATCGAAGGGTAAGCACAAAATAGAAAACATATCGGCACAAAGTCCCATAGAAGTTATTGAAGTAGAGGGTGAAGAGGAGGAGCGTGAAGATAGTGGAGGCTTAGAGCATAGAAGAAAGCAACCTTATGACAGAGAATATTCATGTCACGTTTCTAATCTAACTCAAGGACAGGATGAAGAGGAAGATACAGAGGTTGAGTAAGGGGAGCATATATTTAAGAAAGTGTTCAAACACACAAGGACTCAAAGAAAAACCCCATAAACGGTATGAAAATCACCTCATATCTCTCCACTCAAGGTTAGGATCATGTCTCGTTACATCTTGAGTATTTACATGCACGGATCCAGAGGTTTCCTTTTCTTTTTCTTCTCTTTCCTTCATCTCTTCATATTTATACTCTTCCTCCTTCTATGGCTGGTCTTCTTGCTCAAGTGGGGTAGGAGACGCATGCTTATGTAGAGGACACAAGTAAAATTGTTCGTGCCTGCTTCCATAGCACGATAGCATAGAAGGATTTGTTTGGCTGGGAGATAATGGATGAGGATATGGTGACTGTGCACACTCGAAAGCAGCTATCATGGTCAACGCACACCCACATGGATGAGCCTAAATTTTATGTATACAAAGAGTCATGCATTTCGAGACAGCTGAAGAAGGCACCCCAAGCTAGACACATGATAATAAAGCTTACTTTCATGTCGGATGAGTAGGTCAGTAATGCATTGGTGAATATTTCTACTGAAGTTGCTAGAAGAAACATGGATAAAGATGCAACGATCAGAATGATGCAAGAGGAGATAAAGAATAATGATGCAGAGATAGAGCACATAACACAAGAGAGGGACTTTGCAAAGAAGAAGAATGAAGTATTTATAAACATCGTAGAGGAGGTTGGGGACAATGTCATCAGAGCTAGGCCACACTTGGAGACCAAGGTACCACAAACGTTTCCCTCAATGATACATTATGTAGGAAATTTGGTGGACTTGGTACTTGAAGATGAACCTCTGTGCATGACATCTCCATGGAAGTCAGAGAAAGAAGAAGAACAAGAGAAATCCTTAGTGATTTGAAATATTGCATCCTATGAAGGGATGTTACAAGTGCTATAGGAATTATCAAAGAAAGAAGACCAGGATTTGAACATCTATACAACTCCAGAGGTACTTATCAGCATAAAGACCCTAGAAGAAAATAATGAGGTCCAGAAATCAATGAAGGACATGACATTGGGTTGCGCAGAAAGATTGTCAATAGTTAAGTAGAAGTGTGAGGCCCTAACAGTAGCACAAGAGCTGCATAAGACTCAGTTGGAAGATCTTGCGAAGCAAATTGCTCAAAATATGGATCTTCTAGAAGGAAGAATGGCATCAATTTCCAGCATTGTGTTGGTTCTATAGAATGAAAAAGGAAATATTGTGAGGGATGAGTTGGAATCCATTATTGTGGACATTCCAGAGAAAGTAGAACAAGCACTAGCTGATTGGAAGACCTTGGAAGCCGAAATAAAGGAGGAGTATCCAGAGTTGATACCTCAAACTGATATAGAGGAGGCTGCCTCATAGCCTCATAAAAACTCTTTATTTATCTACATTCTTTCATTCTTATTCTTTCCATTCTTCTATTATTTACTTCAATTTTTGGAGATACCCATTTTCGGGTTGATAATGATATTAGTGTTGGGTAATGTTGATCAGATAATACTTGTTAGAGATCACATAAGAAGTCCACACAGGAGAGAAGGCCAGGATCAAGGGCACAGAGGAACAAAAATAAACCATGCGCAGAGGGAAAGTTCACCATTTGGGACTTAGTTGATTTTGATCATGAATACATAGTTTTAGAATATAGCATGCGAAACACACTAATGATGCAGAGACATGCACACCATACATTATCTATCTTTGGAGGATCAGATCAAAGTATTTTGCATAGAGATGAGATAATAATAGGATTGTCACTTTAGTTAACTGTAAGAGGTATATAGATAGCACACTTACATGTGTGGATATGCCTGTAAACAACACGTGGCTATTAATAGCATGCGGCCTATTTCTGGAATAAATAAGCGGTGAAGGGAAATTCCCCACCCTATATATATGATGTGAAGTATATAGTAAGAGACATACATATACATAGGGAGAGATGAAGGTATAGAGGTATGTGCATATGATTAGATTACTGTATCAAATACATGTGTGCATCTGTGTAGATTGATATTACTGTAAGAAGCTTCTATGTTTATTAATAGAATGGAAGATATTGGATGAATCAAAGTGTCATTCCTGTGTGTAATTGAGTAGTGCATGTTCTTGATTCAATCATGATTACTATTTAAGCTTCTATTTCATAGATCTAAATGTAGCATGCATTGTAGAATGATGGATTAGTTATGGATCTATATGTTTCTTCCTCCATCATGTTAACATCCTGCTACAACAACCCTAAAGAGGGACCTGGTACCTTTGCGCACTTCGAGAGAGAACTCTGTCTAAGCTAAGTGATGTGACAATGTGTCTCGGGTATTATCTAGTATATTCTAGGATGCATATAGGTCACAACTTAGTTACTTGTTACACATGAGAAGGGGATCCCATGGTTTTCCTATGCGTTATAGAAGAACAATGGATAGACCCACTAGAAAGAAGAAATATGCTAGCATATACACTATGTGGGACAAGATCACATTGGTGGGTGGTCCACAGGGATAATATTTTTAGATGGAATGAAATTTGGATTGCTCTTACTACTAGGTTCTTCAGGAGAAATGAACCTATTCAAATATGTATTTATTACGGTAATCATCCTGTTCAGCACCACATTCAGAAGTGTGAGAGACTCTGGGCAGAAGGGCAAGAAGCTTTACCACCTTCACTATGGGTGCATAGATTTTATTCCACTTTACAAGGCTACGCACGTGCTTGGTATGTATATGCAGAACTCCATAGAGAAAATGGAAATTGGCAGAATTTAATTGCAAGAATGGCCCAGACGTTTGACTTCTTCTCTACAAAGCCTCGGGTAGAAGAAGTATTGACAATTATCAAGAACTTAACTATGGGGATAGTGACAATGATTAAGAACTCCTTTAGGAGTTATTAGAAAAGGAAGACTCAAGAGTGTGTCTTGGTGAAGAACCAGAGGCCAATGCAACATTACTTCAACAATCTTGCCTTGAGAAAGAGAAAGGAAAAATGGCCTACATAGTAGATGACGAAGAAATAGATAATCTAGATGTAAACCATTCAACAAGGAGGTGTGAGGTACTAGACAATGTGGATAAGACAACACATACCTATCATGAACCTATGAAGACAAAGAAGGTGAATATTGGAATGAATATTGAGCCTAAGGAAGACATAATTGGAGAATATTAGTCAGACTCTGAGTGGAAAAAATCATAGAGTTACTAAAGGATTACCAGGACTTATTTCCTAGGGGGTACCATAAACTTAAAGGCATGCATGCATCATTAGGGGAGATGAATATAAAGCTTAAAGAGGGTGCATTCCCAGTTAGAAAGAGACCTTACAGAATGAACCCCAACTTGCACAAAAAGGTCAAGGAAGAGATTGATAACACATTGACGTCTAGGATTATTAAGTCCCTTGATGAGTTAGAATGGGTTAGTCTAATGGTGATCAGTATCAAGAAGGATGGATAGATTAGGATATGCGTGGACTACCGGGTGTTGAATGTTGCATGTGTAACTGATCCATTTTCTACATGATTCACTAAGGAAATACTAGAAGGAGTTGCAGGGTGCTAAATCTGATTTCGTTTATAGATGGGTTATTTGGGTATCATCAAGGTTGAGATTTACTAGGAGGATCATGAAAAGACTATGTTTATTACTGAATGGGGTAGTTTCACCTCTATTGTAATGCCTTTTGGTCTAAAAAATGCACCTACTGTATTTTTGCACGCATAGTTTTCCAAGCATTCAAGGAATTTAATCACAACTTCTTACAAGTATATTTAGAAAATTAGACTGGTGTATGAAATAGCTAAAAGATCACTATGAAAATTTACGCTTAAAGTTTGAATGGCGTAGACAGTTGAGTATCTCTTTTAACATTAAGAAGTGCATATTTGCTACACCGTTTGGGATACTTTTAGGACACATAATATAAAAAAGATGGTTTATTAGTTTGATCCAACAAAGGTTACAGTCATTATAGGCCTAAGGGATCCTACCATTCAAGAGTGAGGTGCAAGGATTTTTGGGGCATACAGGATATTATAGAAAGTTTATCAAAGGATATGCCAAAGTTGACGCACCATTAGATTATTTATTGAAAGGGAAAGGTACATTTTACTAGGGAAGACAACAGTAGCACACATTCAATACATTGAAGGAGAAACTTACTATCATGCCTATTCTACATTTTCCTTCATGGGACCAACTATTTCATGTACATGTTGACACCTTTTTTATGGCCATTGGTACGGTGTTGGCTCAACCTAGGGAAGGTATTGTAGATCATCCTATCTATTTTGCTAGTAGAAAGTTGACTCCTACATAACATAGAATTACACGACTATAGAGCATGAAGCTATTTCTCATTGATATATGTGCTACATAAATTCTGCACTAGTACCCTACTAGCTACACCATTCATCTTTTATACAGATCATATGGCATTGAAGTATTTGGTAAATAAACTTGTTTTGTAAGGGTTGCATATATCTATGGGTGCTCTTTATTTCAAGAATTTTATTTCACAGTTGTGGTAAAAACTAGGAAAAAGAAATTCTAGACCAAACCATCTATCAAGAATACAGTCAAGAGAAGAAGCACATAGGAAATTGAGGATACCATGTTAGATGCACAGTTATATAGGTTACAACAAGTGCCATCAAAACTATAAGACATTATTTTCTTTCTACGAAAATAGGGATAGAACTCTAGAAGGAATGAAATCCTTGAAAAATAAATAGCTTGTTGTACGTGCCACACCTTATATGTTAATTAATGGTGACTTGTACAAATTAGGCTGAGATGAGGTATAAACGCATCGTTGTGTATTGGAACATGAGTGCACAACGTATATTATGGAAGAGGCTTATGGTGGTTATTGCAAGTGGCCACTATACCGAGTAATGCCATTGTGTGCAAGATTCTCCATCACTAGATTATGGTGAGAGACCCTCTATAAAGATTGTAAGGAATTTTGGAAGGCATGTGATCATTGTTAATGTCTTAGAAAACCAGTTCAATGAGTTAAAATGCCTCTGAGACCTATTGCTAGCACAAAGCCATTTGATAAATGGGCTAAATATTATGTGGGTCTTATTTCACCAGCTGTGTGTAGAACTGGATCATGCTACATCATAACTTACACAAATTATCTGACATAGTGGGAAAAAGTAGCACCCATGAAGGACTGTACAGTGGCTACAGTAGCCTGATTTCTCTAGGAAAATATTATTACAAGGTATGGATGTCCTTTAAGTTTGACTAGTGATAGGGGAACACATTTTCTTAATGAGATAATTAGAATTTTATTGGATGAGTTCATGATTGCACACCATAAGACTACACCATATCATCCTCAAGTAAATGGACCTGTTGAGGCTTTTAACAAAGTTTTGAGCTAGAAATTGACAAAAATATGTGATGTTGGAAGAAAGGATTGGGATGATAAAGTATATGCAATAATTTGGGCATATCATAAAACATATAAAAGGTTAAACAAAGTCACACCATTTCATCTAGTGTTTGGCGCATAAGCCATTCTTCCTATGGAATTTATGTTACCTTCTGTTTGTATTGTGCACACTGGAGATCTTGCTGATGAGAAAGCATTAGAAGAGTTGATTGAAAATTTAATCAAGTTAGATGAGCGATGAACCATAGCAATTTGGAGTCAAAAACAAGAGAAGGCCAGGCAGAAAGCATGGCATGACAGGCACATCAAAGATAAAATGTTGGAGATAGGATAGATGGTGCTCCTTTATGATTATACATTTTTGTACCATCCAGGAAAACTTAAGGTACTTTGGTTGGGGCCATATGTTATCACTTACATCCTTAAAACAAGCGCTTTCTAGTTAGAAGCACTTGATGGAACATGACTACCTAGTTACTTTAATGGGAGTAGGCTGAAGCACTATTATAAATAAGTATTCTTGGTATTTGTAATAAGGTAGTATTACCATTTAGATTAGGTTTTCAATTATGCATTTCCTTAATGTGTTTCCTTCTTTGTTGCTATGCTTTTTTAATTTAGTTGGTGTGTTGTGGAATAAGAACATTTATGTGCCAAAATCTAATTACTATTTGAAGAATTTTTATGTGCAAAGGACTGCACATAATTTTAGTATGGGGTGGATTATTGGTATCTAAGTAGAAGAATATTGGGATTAAATGACGGAAGGAATAATTTTCTACGGGTGTTATTCAAGTCAAAAGATTGCTTCTAAAAAGTGACCAAAGATGGAGATGAATGAAGAAACAAGTATAACGCGAGGTAAGAAAAGGCTAGGAAGACTACCAGTGGAAGGCATAGTGATGAGGTACTCGGGTGCAAGGAAGCATGCTGAAGAGAAGTATGTGACCAAAGGGTAGGAAGGCATACTAGAAGGTTATAGTTGGGGCACAAAGATGTACTTCGTAGAAATAACAAAGTTGGTCAATAAATGAGAGGACATTAGGTAAGTGAAGGAGCAATAAAGTCCTCCAAATTTTGAAAATCTATATAAGGATGGGATGTGAGTTCATTATTATTATTAAAATTAAGATAATTTGACAAGATCCAAGTACAAAGAGCTGAGAAATCATGTTAAGGTGCAAAGAGTATGAAACCAGACATAGAAAGGAGGTTTGTGCAAAGGAAAATCTTACGTTTCCAAGGAGGATGGTTTGAGCGAAGCAGACACATTACAATAAAGCTAGGGCATGTGATTTCCACTAGCGCATGGATATTTGAGATAGGGTTTGATTTGCACATTGCAGAAGTCAAAAGATGAGTATTTTTAGAGGATTGCAGGGTATAAATGGCACAAAAGAAGGTAGTTGCAGTAGGAGTTAAGGGACAGAAGAAGTTGGTCATGGAGGAAGAAGAAATGACCCTTGAGAGTAATTTTTCAAAGATGTAATATCCAGAGGGGATTATATTAGGCTAGGATTAGGATTCCCATATTTGGAGAAGAAAGATAAGTGAGTACAACCATTATACCATAGAATATAAGGAGTTTGATGCACTGTTGAACACGAAGACAAACAAGTACATAATAGAGGACATTCCAGTCTATGATGATGTTGGGGAGAATTTATTGAAGAAGATCAGAGTATATCAATTATACGAGCTCCCCTACTTCAGAAAATATGAGCCATTGTACCAATGGCTCATGAGCAGAGTGCATAAAGACTTCTTCTACTTTGTAGGATGTAGAGTAAGAATTTCATCCACGCTAATCTCCACAGTGACAAGATTGAAGGCTACAGGTGAAGACCTCAAGGAGGACTTAACAGACAAGGCCACAATTCTAGAGACTAGGAAGAATCTGGGGTACACAAAGGGTCTGCACAACATGGACATAGACAAGCTGAAAAATTATCCAGTTGTGCCAAGTAATCACACACCTTGTGACAAAATTAAATGACCAAGACAGGTGGTCACAATTGAACACCATGTGGCTGTACATTGCTAAAAGGATTTTAGAAAGAGTGATCTATAACATTTCAGGTTACATTGTAGAAACTATCATCAAAGAAGTGCATTTAGGAGGAAAGACCAGTTTTGGGGTTGTTCTATTGTCTCTAATATTCACAGAGATCAAGGTGCTAGATGGACCCAAGGAGAAGGTCTGGGAGTATCCTATGGAGAAAAAGTCACCTACATAATGATTCAGAAAGTATTTGTGTGAAGTATTGATGACTGAATAAGTCAGGTAGAGGTCTGAGAAGTGGTACGATAGGCTCTGCATGGCATTTGAGGAAGAGTGGCACATACAAAAGGATTTACCATCAGTGTTAGGTAAGGTATTTTAATATTCTGTATACCAACATTTTTGCATTACATTATTTGTGATGAAGGACATGGCTTAGAGCCCATGGTGTAAAATACCATATGCCTTCACAACAAGGTATTTTTTAGGCATTGGTTCATAGGTTCTCGGATGGCCACTGACTAACATTCAATGTAGACAAGGTAGACTGTGATTAGCACACACTAAGGAAAAAGTATGTATATCCAGGACGTAATGCATATATTGAAAGGCTCATCTCAAATGTGTTGAGTATAAAGCCAATAATTTTGGCTGTTGTAGATGTTGGAGTAGCACTAGTGTACCTCAAATTGAATCCAAAGTTGGAGAACAACAAGTATGTAGAAGATGAGTTCACACTCCCAGGGCCACCAAAGGGTAAGCATACCATGGAGAACATTCCATTTCCTAAGCCCACAGAGACAATTAAAGGAGAGGATGAGGAAGATGAGCGCAAGGATAGTGGTGGTTTGGAACATAGAGGTAGAATACATCCTATGAATAAGGATGAAGCTGAGCACGTAACTACACCACCTCAGCCATAAGAGGAGGATGAAGAGGAATTTGATGTAGTCCAAGGAGATTTCTAATTTATGAGAGTGTTTAGGAGAAAAAGGACACAAGGTGCTACTCTACAAATAGTGCGCATATAACCTTGACTCTCTCCACAAAAGGAGACAACCGAGAAAATGAGAAGGAAACTAAAATTGAATGAGGGAGAAGAAGAGTTAGAGGAAAGTGCACCTGATTCTCCTACATCTCTAGACAATGTAGAAGGACAACAAGATGAAGAAATGAAGGAAGGAGAAGAGGAAGACAAGGGAACAAATGAGACAGCTACCAAGACTTCTTAGGACATAGAAACACAAGTCCCAAATCTAGAAGCTCGTGTCCTTAAGTAGCCTAGGTAAATAAGAACAAGTGGGGAGCACATTCCAAAATACATGGGTTATGCTAAGGAAACAGGTAAAATTTTTCACACCCGTTTCCAAATAACACTGACACAAAATGAGTTATATGGCTAGTAATTAATGGATGAAGATATGGCAACAGTGGACAAAAGGAAGCAATTATCATGGTCGATGCACATGCATATGGATGAATTGGATTTTAATGTGTTTGAGGAGTCATGTGTGTCGAGGAGGTTGAAAAAGACACCTCAGGCTAGACACATAATAGTAAATCCTATTGTTATGTCAGATGAACAGGTGAGAAATGCATTAGTAAAAGTCTCAACAAAGGTGGAAAGCCAGAATATGGACAAAGATGTGACAATTAGGGAGCTAAGGGAAGAGATAAAAACTAAGGATGAGGAGATAACACACCTAACGTAGGAAATAGACTTAGTACAGAAGAATAACTTTGTATTTATCAGCATCGTAGAGGAAATTGGTGATAATGTTATGAAGGCTAGGCTACACTTAGAGCCAAAGGTACCAAAGACATTTCCTTCTATAATACGCTATGTAAGTACATTGGTGGACTTAGTGCTTGAAGATGGACCTCTGTGCATGTTAGCACCAAAGGATCCAGCACAAGATGCAGAGTGAGAAAAGACTTTAGTGATGTGAAAGATTGGATCATATGAAGGACTTCTGCAAGCATTGTAAGAAGAACTAAAGAAGGAATACTAAGCCTTGAATAGTTGTATAGCTCTAGAGGTTCTCATCCACATAAAAACCCTGGAGGATAACAATGAGGTCTATAAATTGATTAAGGATGACACATTGGGCTGCATAGAAAGATTAGAAATGGTTAAACAGAAGTGCAAGGCCCTCGCAACAGCCCAAGAACCACACAAGGATTGGCTAGAGAAGCTTTGGAAATTTATTGCATTGAAGATAGATTTTCTCGAGGGAAGAATGACTGCAATTTCTAGCATTGTGTTGGTCTTACAGAATGAGATAGGAGATATTGTGAAGGATGAAGTGGAGTCCATTTCTATGGACATTCCCACAAAAGTAGAGGAAGCACTCATTTAGTGGTAGAACTTGGAGGCCAAGATTAAGGAGGAATATCCTGAATTAATTTGTTAGGTTGTAGAAGAAGAAACTACAGGTTAAAAACATTCTTTCATTCATCCAAATTCTTTTTATACTTCTATTTTTTTATTCGTTTTGGAGACAACCATTTCTAGGGTGGCAATATAACTAGCGTGGGGTAATGTTGATCATTCAGACCCTAACACTTATTAAATAAAATATAGAAGGTTCGTGTGGGATATTAGAGTGCATTCAAAGGTGTGGACATATCGGAAAGGCTCACGCACAAAGAACATAAATAGGTTCAGGAATTAGCCATTTTCATGCCAAGGATCTATTTTCAGAGATAACATATAGAGAACTCAAACTAATTGAAGACTTGCATGTCACACATTTTCTATTTTTGGAGGATTATCTATGAAGTGTTTTGCATGGACACAGGCAAGAAATATATCTGCTATTGTCAGTTAACTGGTAGTATTCTATTGTTAGCACACTTGCATGTGTGGCTAATAATAACATACAACCTATTTTGGGATTAGATAAGCAGTGAAGGGAAATTCCGCACCCATGTAAGTATGTAGTAAACTATGTAGTAGAGAGAGATATAGGTGTGCATACATAGTGAGATTATGTTGATAAATCTATTACGTGCATACTATTGTTATTGTAATGAAGCTTCTGTATACTTATTGCATTTAATATAATGGAGGATATTAGCTGAATCTAAGTGTTAGTTCTGTGTGTATCTAAATCTAGTATGTTCTTGATTTCATTATGGTTAATACTTAATTATGTTCTCCCTTAGATATAGATCTGACATGTTGTGTAGAATGATGTGTTAGTCATGGAATTACATGTGTTAAGTCTTCATCATGCTAACATCATGCAACAACAACCCTAAATAGGGACCTAGTATCTTTGTGTGCTTTGGGTGATCTCTCGATCTAGGATGAGTGATGTTCCAGCACATCTAGGGTATTATTGGACTTGTCTTACTGAATTCTAGGTTACATTAATCAGTTAGTTGAGTGGTTGGTTGATCACCTTAGGGAGTAGTAGCCTCTTTCTATAGTGGGTGTTATACTAAATATGGTTGGGTGCTCCTTTTGCAGTGTGTGCTTCTCTAAATAAATATTTCTTGATGTGTAATATTCTTGCAAGTCATTTTTATGAGAAATATTAGCAAATTTTTTAGTTGGCTTTCTTTCCCTTAAGGGTTTCCCACTTGTATCTGGTATATTTTGTTCTCTTTTTTGTTTCATGCAGTTTGAATGTTTAATACACACCCAATAACACATGGTTTATGGATGTTGAATGGTTAAATATAATGATGAATGTAAGAAATGGTAAATTAATTTATAATATTTGTATGACAGATTCACCCCCCTTTTTAGTCATTGTGCTTCTAAGAGTGAGGTGAGAGGGTGATGGAGGAAGGAAATTTTAAGCACTCAGGGGCTGAAAGCTAGTCACATGAAGGAATAAATGAGGGGATGAGGAGGGACACAATTTTTTTGTCCCATAATTCCCCTTGGGAATGGGGACAAGAGGGACATAAAAGTGCACCTCAAGATGGAGGTGACATGTGTCCTTTTGAACAATTTGCTAACTGCAAAAAACATACCTATAAGAGAAACAACTTGAAGAGATGATTCTCATATCTCTAAAAGGATATTTTTCAAGAAACCGTATATGATTTTTACTCCTAGGACCATTTAAAGAAAAATGGGAGAGGGTTTAGAGTATAATTTAGTTTTCATCTTTACAAATTGGCTCCTTTTTATTTTGGATAACAAGGTATGTCTTCCAAATTGAGCTACCATGAGAAGCCATCAGGAGTTGTGAAAGAGTTTATGTTTCCACCATGTTAAGTAATCTTCAAGATTTCAAATTAATATTTATTTTCTCTCCAATTCATTAAGGAACTCTCGAAATCATCTGGTGAAGTCCAATTTCTAAAATTAGCTATACAATCCTTGCACTAAACAAACTCATTGTTACACATATTGTCCCTAGAGTAAAACATCTTCCATTAAATTTCCTAAATCACTTCCACTGTGTTATTTATATACTCTCAAATACCACCTCTAGATGATTGTGATCTCTTGAAAACCTCCTAAAGGATGCACTATTTCCTATAAAATGCAAAAATTATCCCTTCAAATCTTGTTGGAGAGCTAGTCTTCAATTGCTCTTCACATAATGAAATTACTGACCTTTTCATATCAATACAAACACCTACACTTGATTTTTAATCATATTTGAAGTAACTACAAGGTAAATATAGACATAACATAGGAGATAAAATTTCATGGAAAGGGGGTTCGAGAATAATCAAGAATAATTTTTCAAAATTGGTTTGAGTTTTCATGCTTCAAATTTTGAATTTTTTAAGAAACACATTTGCATGAAAACAACTGGATCTATCTTGGGGACTTGTTCTATTTTGATTTATATGACGATATAAAAAGAAGAAACACTATAATCTCAATAAATTGGGTGGACTAGTTCATTTTCCATTGGGATTATGGAGTCATTTCTTCCACAAAAATGCATAGAGGAAAGGGAAACAAACAAAAAGTAGAAAATAACACACAAAAGAAAAGGAAAGTATATTGCATGTTAGGGATATTTACAGAGGTAGGGATACAATATATACATACTTGGAAATGGGTTGGGATAATTATAGACCATTATGGAACAATAAACTAAATTCATGCCTTCGAAGTTCAAGGATAATTATATAATTGTGCCATGCTCTCGTGATGGCTCTTCATGGTTTGAGAAGAAGGAGAGTGGAATCCTTTATTCTTGTAGCCTCAGCCTAATTCTTTGTGAAATCAAGAATTCAATCCTCCATGAAATCATTAATTTTTTCTTGGAAAAATTCATTTTCCTTTAATGGAGGTTGTGATATGTAATCAATATTTGAATCAGAGAGGTACTTAGAGGAAGTGAGAACAAACAGATTCTTTTCTTGTTCAACAACTTCTTCTGATCTCTTACTTTCTTGTTCTGAACAATTTTTTTCATAAATGTAGGTCACATCATTGGTACGAAGGTATTCATCATCTTAGATTGATAATCACAACATTAATTTATGTTCAAAACCATCAAGGGGATTAGAACAAGTGATTTCAATTTCACCTTCCTCCCATTCAAAAGACTCCTGCACATTCTTACTTTGTTTACTTGTAAAATTATTTTCTATATAAACCAAGCCAATGTTGACCTTAACATCATTTTTTATGTTGGAGGTGATGTTTTCATGATTGAGAATATCCATAGGAAATTTTATACTTCTCTATCTATTTTTTTTATCGTAGATGCACTCTTCTTCACAAAAGAGAAAGGAAAAATACTACCTTCACATTCATGCTCATCTACTAAGACTTTGAAAATAACATTGAACTCCTCCATTTGTTTTTTCTCATAATTGAACATTGTTGTAGGGATAGGAGAAAAAAAACTTGACTCATACGTATTTTGCACTTCCATAACCCCAGTCAGGATCTCAAGAATAAGTAGAGGGCCCTCAATTCCTTCTGCAATCCTCATGATTTCTTGTATTTACAAATCTCTCAAATCTATCATATATTCATTTTATTCTTGATTACAAAATTATTTGCATTGGTCCTCAAGGTGATGATTGAAAATATGATCCACACATGGATATAATTAATTTGAAACATTCTTGTACTCTAGATTTATATTTCTTTTCATCCAGGGATCACCTTCTTATAAACCCAGGCATACTTGGTTTTCATCATTATCGGATAAGGAGAAGATATCCATGCTACGGGGAAAGGGAACACCTTTGACCTCAAAATCCATTAGATCATCCTTATGAAATTAAGGGGAGGACCATGTTGGAGTATCATCTTGATCATTCATTATAGAATCATTTTTTTTATATAAGTGGAAAATTTTTTGCTCACCCTGATGATAAACTGTATAATCCTTTAGTGAGGGTGGTGTAGTTAGATCCTCAGAGAGGAGATCCTCAAATTGTTCATTCACCTTGGATTCGATAAGGAAAACATATTATTTTAGTTTTTCATCCATAATTTTATTGAGGAGGGAGTTAATTTCTTCAGTTGCCACTATTTCATCATTTAACATTTGTACATCAACTGAAGAGTCAAAATTGGAAAGGAGACTATCCATGATTATCTCAAATTCATCATCTTGAGTCCAAGATGGAGGATTTAATTCTTTTACTCCTTCATTATTGGTGGAGTTTTTTACAAGAACTAGATCAATTGACATGGAATAAGAATATTCATCTCCTAGATCCATTATTTCTCTGATGGGTTGAGCCTTAAGCCAAAATGATTTGATGAAAAGAGGCTCAAATATCATGTCTTCTTTATCATACTCCAAGGTTCTTACTTTATTCTCATTAGAAGGTTGAAGGATATTAAATTCATCATAAGTACACAAGAATATTCTAATATTTAACACCTCATAATGTAGACAATTATCAATATATTCTTTTTAAAGATGGATTTCTTCTTCCTCAACATTATTAAGTGTTTAAACATGCTCATACATTTTTTACAAGACCAATGCATAATTCCAAACTTCATTGTAGGATTTGGGATCAGAATGTCCTTCTTCAACACTTGGAATCCTTTGCACAAAATCTCTTCTCGAGAATTCCATTTTTTCACCTTTGTATGCAAGAAAATCATCTATAGGAAGGGAGATGAGAGACAATTTTCTGAGTTTCTTGGTCAACTGCAAGATTTTAAAAATATTACCTTTAGTAGATTCTTCACCATCACGCCTTTCACACAAAATTTCATATATCTTATGAATATTCCTGATCCATATATTATATTCATGAGCATTAATCGGTGTAATTCCCATTCTCTTTCCTTTAGAGGTAGTCCACTTGAATTCGAGCCACCGTGTTTTAATGATAAGATAATCACAAACAATAATTTTATCCATTATTGAAAATATTTTCATGTATTCTTAGAAAAGGTACTAACCTTATTTCCCTTAGCTTATTGTAGACTTTATTTTGAAGCAATATATTTCCTCATTGCAGAAGAATCTTTTCTTTCGGAAGAAATGTTCTAGAATGATGACTGATAAAAAAAATTGCAGACCGGGGTCTTCTTCTTCTTCTTATTTGTTGTCACTCATTAGTATCAAACACAAATCTAGAAACTTCATCATTATGTTTCAAGAAATGAACTTGACACAGATTCAACCCTTAACAAAGTTTCCTTAAAAATTTGATTTGTCTTTGAAACCTATTTTTTCATAATATATACTATTTTTTTATATTTTGCAGATATCTTTATGGATGCACTTGGGAATTTATATCCCTAGTGGAGTGGACCAAAAACTGTTGGTGAAATAATTTTCGGTATTACAAATTAAGTGTTATCATCAATGCTCATAGGGCTACATCCCACCTTTATTCTCATCAGAAGGTTCAAGGATATGAAATTCATCATAAGTGCACAAGAATATTACAATATTTAACAACTCATAATGTAGACAATTATCAATATATTCTTTTTAAAGATGGGTTTCTTCTTCCTCAACATTATGAAGTGCTTAAAGATGCTCATACATTTTTTACAAGGCCAATGCATAATTCCAAACTTCATTATAGGATTTGGGATCAGAATTTCCTTCTTCAACACTTGGAATCCTTTGCACAAAATCTCTTCTCTGAGAATTCCATTTTTTCACCTTTGTATGCAAGAAAATCATCTATAGGAAGGGAGATGAGAGACAATTTTCTGAGTTTCTTGGTCAACTACAAGATTTTAAAAATATTACCTTTAGTAGATTCTTCACCATCACGCCTTTCACACAAAACTTTCATATATCTTATGAATATTCCTAATCCATATATTATATTCATGAGCATTAATCGGTGTAATTCCCATTCTCTTTCCTTTAGATGTAGTCCACTTGAATTGGAGCCACCATGTTTTAATGATAAGATCATCACAAACAATAATCTTATCCATTATTGAAAATATTTTCATGTATTCTATAGAAAAGGTACTAACCTTGTTTCCCTTAGCTTACTGTAGACTTTATTTTGAAGCAATATATTTCCTCATTGTAGAAGAATCTTTTCTTTCGGAAGAAATGTTCTAGAATGATGACTGATAAAAAAAATTGCAGACCGGAGTCTTCTTCTTCTTCTTATTTGTTGTCACTCATTAGTATCAAACACAAATCTAGAAACTTCATCATTATGTTTCAAGAAATGTTATTGAAACAGATTCAACCCTTAACAAAGTTTCCTTAAAATTTTGATTTGTCTTTGAAACCTATTTTTTTTAGAATATATAATATTTTTTTATATTTTGCAGATATCTTTATGGATGCACTTGGGAAGATATATCCCTAGCGGAGTGGACCAAAACTGTTGGTGAAATAATTTTTGGTATTACAAATTAAGTTTTTTCACCAATGCTCATAGGGCTACATCCCACCTTTATTCTCATCAGAAGGTTCAAGGATATGAAATTCATCATAAGTGCACAAGAATATTCCAATATTTAACACATAATGTAGACAATTATCAATATATTCTTTTTAAAGATGGGTTTCTTCTTCCTCAACATTATGAAGTGCTTAAAGATGCTCATACATTTTTTACAAGGCCAATGCATAATTCCAAACTTCATTGTAGGATTTGGGATCAGAATTTCCTTCTTCAACACTTGGAATCCTTTGCACAAAATCTCTTCTCGAGAATTCCATTTTTTCACCTTTGTATGCAAGAAAATCATCTATAGGAAGGGAGATGAGAGACAATTTTCCGAGTTTCTTGGTCAACTGCAAGATTTTAAAAATATTACCTTTAGTAGATTCTTCACCATCACGCCTTTCACACAAAATTTCATATATCTTATGAATATTCCTCATCCATATATTATATTCATGAGCATTAATCGGTGTAATTCCCATTCTCTTTCCTTTAGAGGTAGTCCACTTGAATTGGAGCCACCATGTTTTAATGATAAGATCATCACAAACAATAATTTTATCCATTATTGAAAATATTTTCATGTATTCTATAGAAAAGGTACTAACCTTGTTTCCCTTAGCTTATTGTAGACTTTATTTTGAAGCAATATATTTCCTCATTGCAGAAGAATCTTTTCTTTTGCAAGAAATGTTCTAGAATGATGACTGATAAAAAAAATTGCAGACCGGGGTCTTCTTCTTCTTCTTATTTGTTGTCACTCATTAGTATCAAACACAAATCTAGAAACTTCATCATTATGTTTCAAGAAATGAACTTGACACAGATTCAACCCTTAACAAAGTTTCCTTAAAATTTTGATTTGTCTTTGAAACCTATTTTTTTCAGAATATATACTATTTTTTTATATTTTGCAGATATCTTTATGGATGCACTTGGGAAGATATATCCCTAGCGGAGTGGACCAAAACTGTTGGTGAAATAATTTTTGGTATTAAAAATTAAGTGTTTTCACCAATGCTCATAGGGCTACATCCCACCTTTATTCTCATCAGAAGGTTCAAGGATATGAAATTCATCATAAGTGCACAAGAATATTCCAATATTTAACACCTCATAATGTAGACAATTATCAATATATTCTTTTTAAAGATGGGTTTCTTCTTCCTCAACATTATGAAGTGCTTAAAGATGCTCATACATTTTTTACAAGGCCAATGCATAATTCCAAACTTCATTGTAGGATTTGGGATCAGAATGTCTTTCTTCAACACTTGGAATCCTTTGCACAAAATATCTTCTCAAGAATTCCATTTTTTCACCTTTGTATGCAAGAAAATCATCTAGAGGAAGGGAGATGAGAGAGAATTTTCTTATTTTCTTGGTCAACTACAAGATTTTAAAAATATTACCTTTAGTAGATTCTCCACCATCACACCTTTCACAGAAAATTTCATCTCTTATGAATATTCCTCATCCATATATTATATTCATGAGCATTAATCGATGTAATTCCCATTCTCTTTCCTTTAAAGGTAGTCCACTTGAATTGGAGCCACCATGTTTTAATGATAAGATCATCACAAACAATAATTTTATCCATTATTGAAAATATTTTCATGTATTCTATAGAAAAGGTACTAACCTTGTTTCCCTTAGCTTACTGTAGACTTTATTTTGAAGCAATATATTTCCTCATTGTAGAAGAATCTTTTCTTTTGCAAGAAATGTTCTAGAATGATGACTGATAAAAAAAATTGCAGACCGGAGTCTTCTTCTTCTTCTTATTTGTTGTCACTCATTAGTATCAAACACAAATCTAGAAACTTCATCATTATGTTTCAAGAAATGAACTTGACACAGATTCAACCCTTAACAAAGTTTCCTTAAAAATTTGATTTGTCTTTGAAACCTATTTTTTCATAATATATACTATTTTTTTATATTTTGCAGATATCTTTATGGATGCACTTGGGAATTTATATCCCTAGTGGAGTGGACCAAAACTGTTGGTGAAATAATTTTCGGTATTACAAATTAAGTGTTTTCATCAATGCTCATAGGGCTACATCCCACCTTTATTCTCATCAGAAGGTTCAAGGATATGAAATTCATCATAAGTGCACAAGAATATTACAATATTTAACAACTCATAATGTAGACAATTATCAATATATTCTTTTTAAAGATGGGTTTCTTCTTCCTCAACATTATGAAGTGCTTAAAGATGCTCATACATTTTTTACAAGGCCAATGCATAATTCCAAACTTCATTATAGGATTTGGGATCAGAATTTCCTTCTTCAACACTTGGAATCCTTTGCACAAAATCTCTTCTCGAGAATTCCATTTTTTCACCTTTGTATGCAAGAAAATCATCTATAGGAAGGGAGATGAGAGACAATTTTCCGAGTTTCTTGGTCAACTACAAGATTTTAAAAATATTACCTTTAGTAGATTCTTCACCATCACGCCTTTCACAAAAACTTTCATATATCTTATGAATATTCCTAATCCATATATTATATTCATGAGCATTAATCGGTGTAATTCCCATTCTCTTTCCTTTAGATGTAGTCCACTTGAATTGGAGCCACCATGTTTTAATGATAAGATCATCACAAACAATAATTTTATCCATTATTGAAAATATTTTCATGTATTCTATAGAAAAGGTACTAACCTTGTTTCCCTTAGCTTATTGTAGACTTTATTTTGAAGCAATATATTTCATTATTGCAGAAGAATCTTTTCTTTTGCAAGAAATGTTCTAGAATGATGAGTGATAAAAAAAATTGTAGACTGGGGTCTTCTTCTTCTTTGTTGTCACTCATTAGTATCAAACAAAAATCTAGAAACTTCATCATTATGTTTCAAGAAATGAACTTGACATATATTCAACCCTTAACAAAGTTGCCTTAAAATTTTGATTTGTCTTTGAAACCTATTTTTTTCAGAATATATACTATTTTTTTATATTTTGCAGATATCTTTATGGATGCACTTGGGAAGATATATCCCTAGCAGAGAGGCCAAAAACTGTTGGTGAAATAATTTTTAATATTACAAATTAAGTGTTTTCACCAATGCTCACAGGGCTACATCCCACCTTCTTGTGTATGGGGATGCTCCCATTATTGAATTTTAATTCTATCTAAATGTTGAGGGGTGGCCAAACAGGACATGGATAACATAGAACACTTCACTGAACTTATGGAAAAGTACTTATATGGGGTATAAGATAGGAATTACATCGATGAGGGATAAATGATATAAATTAGGAAGGAGATGGTTATTGTTGTGAGTAGGCACTTGCAGAGTTCAGGCAATAACCACAATAGTTCAACATTCAATTAGAGGAAATCAATAACATAAGTATTTAGCAATACTAAAAAATTAAAGACACGCAGCTCTTTAGATTCATCAATCAAGGATAGAAAGCTCCTTCTTCATCATTATGCTTAAAAATTTGTTGAATAGAGAGAAAAAAGAGGAAAACATGATAAAATGAAATGGAATAAATGTAGATTTTATTTCTTGTGTTGGTGATATAAAACTCAACATCCAATCCATAATCCACAATGTTACAGAAAACTAAACTTTCAAAATCTAGCTTCTAGGATTTCAAGATCCTTTGGAATGGAGAATCCATTCCAATTTATAGCCTTGTGAATTATCTTCTCATTTACCCCCCACATGACTCTTCATGTTACTATTCCACTTGTGACCTTTTAATTTCCCTTAGAAAATATAAATTAAGTACCTCTCCTATAATTTTGAGTGAGTATTTTTATAATTTACAAATATTTGTTCGTTAGTTAAGTAAATAGGAAAAATACCATGATCCTATAAAATGGAGAATTAGAAAGGGGGAAAGAAGAGGATAAAGGAAAAGGATTGAATAATATACTACCAATGAATAGATTTATGATTTGAGGCATGGTGATCCAATTTTCTCCTTTTACAAGATGCACAAACACCTCAGATTAATTGTTTAGAAACAATGGTGAGATACATTTTTATGTGATCCTGAGATAATCATGGGAATCACTCATGATTATTCATCCTCAATCCATTTTGAGAGTGAGGATAACTCTCCTATTCCTTAGGTTTTTCACAATGGACATTGATGATCACAAACCAACTCAATGTTTATTAAATCCCCTTATGACTAACCACACTACTAGGTGATTGATTGAGTGTTTAAGAACATTATTATGCCAATTATGTCAAATGAAGATAGTATGGTTTCTCATTCTCACATATAAGGTTCCCCAAGTGAATATCACTTATCTAATTTTCTCAACATAAGGGTATCTTTGGAATGAAATCACATTCATGGATGCTTGCATACCTTGTATAGGCAAGGGTGAGATCTTAGTCCTTTGCATATAATGGATTGAATGTTAATTTTCTTTGAATGGTTAAATCATCTCACTTATCTCACTGGGATCACCTCAACTATCTCACCTTGGCTCAACCAACTCACTGAACTCAACTGGCTCACTTGGTTTAACGAGGTCACCTGGTTCAATTCAACTAGCTCACTTGGTTTAACGAGGTCACCTGGTTCAATTCAAATAGCTCACTTGGCTACACTAACCCAACCCAACTAGCTTACATAGAGAGATAATGATGGTTTCAAGAACAAATAATTATTTATATTTGATTTTAATGGATTTATTGGATCCTTCCAAATCTTTACACACTGTACAATATCGCTGACTTTCACCTATTGTGCCCTATTATGTTCTTCCTTTCTCCCAGGAACATTTTTTACCAGAACGATAGTTCAAGATCCTCATCGAGGATGAAATTTATCATTTTAGATGAAGGAAAACCTTAAAATCATGTGAGTATGAAAATTTATTGAGATGATTGACAACAAAAACAACTATAAATTTATGCATCAAAAACTGTGACTTTTTTAGCACTCCTTAGATAGGACTGCTATTTTTGGAAAAATTTCCATGTTTTCATTGCCTAATGCTTATTTCATGTCTGAAGGACAAATAATGTAGAGAATTCACATTATCTTATCACTTAATAGTTTTAGGCATTCTTCTCCATTAACACATGTTATTTTTAATAAGTACATTGTGGATGTCAGACTATAACAAAAAAGGTCTTAAAATTTTGGGTTTTATTCCAAGATTCCCCACTCCAAATTTTGGATTATTACTTCATCTAAACAAGTGGGGAAATTATTTTTTCATTATAGGGGAAAAAATACGTACAAATTCTCTATCCTCCATATCTTGAAAAGTCAACAACTTCATCATGCGAAAAGTGGTTGAAATAAAATTTAATTTTTCAAAGATCCTCTTCTCTGAGTTTCAAATGATTTCACCTACCAGATATTCATGGAATTGAAAAATCATTCAAGGAGGGAAATATTCTAATGAAAAATATATTCCTCTGTATCCCTTAAAATTAGGGACTTCATGTCACAATAACTAGCTCACATGAAACTAGATGTTTTTAGGGATCGTTTTCTCCAATTTTTAAGTGATTTTGTTTAATGAATCCTTGTAAAGTGAACATAAGCCTTGATATAATTTTTATTATGTTTCATGGAATCCATTAATATATTATTGAATATTTTTTAGGTGCAGCAATAAATAATGGATGAATGATGTCAATAAGTCTACATGGCTTTGTTTCCTTCCGAGCTAACTGTAACTTGACTACAGGTGAGAGAAAGCATGATGGGTTGAAACTAGGGTCATATGGCTTGGCATGGGGTGAATTTTTATGTCTAATTATTCCCCTTAGGAATGGGGAAAATAGGTATAATAAAATCTTCATCAAGGAGATGGTGATAAGTGGCGCAGTGTGTTGCAATGAGATAGATATGGAGGAAACCAAAACTTAACAACCATGAGTTGAACTTCGTACGCACAAGGAACCTTGAGAGTGGATAGAGATGGGAAAATATTTTTGTCTCATCTTTACTCTTGGTAATTGGTAAAATAGGTAAAAAAAAATCTCCCTCACCAGATGTTGTCATATGTCACTTTTTGTTGAGGTCAGAGGGAGATAGAGGAAGGAAAGTTTAAGCACTCAGGGGTTGCAAGTTGGTCACATGAAGGATCAGAGGAGGGGTGGAGGAGGAAAATTTTTTTGTATCCCATATATCCTCTTGGAAATGGGGATAAGAGGGACACAAAATTACACCTCAACTTGTAGGTGACATGTGTCCTTTTAAAAAATTGGCTAACTACGAGAAACAAACAATTTCCGAAGCACCAAAAGGACTTTTCCCATAAAACATTATATAATTTTGACTTCCAAGAAAATTTAAAGAACACTATGATAGGTTTAAGTTTCTAATTCTTCTTTCATCTTAAAAACTTGGTCCCTTTTTCTTCAGGATAGTAGGGTGTGTCTGCCCAAATTGAGCTTCCATGAGACGTCATCATGTGTTGTGAAATATTTTATGATTCAAAAATTTAGAGGTATCTTAAATAATTACAATGAATATTTATTTTATTTATAATTCATTTTAGAACTCTCTAAATCATTTGGTGAAATCCAAGATAAAAAATTAGTTATACACTCCTTACACCTTAGAAACTAAATGTCACACAGATTGTCCATAAACCTCCAAATCTTCACTAAAATTTCATAAATCACTTCTAGTATATTATAAACTCTAAATTAACACCTCCACAAGATTTTTAACTCTAGAAACCCTCCTGAGACATGCACCATTTCCTAGAAAAGTACAAAATTATCCTCTTTGAGCCTACCAAAGAGTTAGTCTTCAGTTATTCACTCAATGAAATTGTTGACATTTTCATATCAATCCAAACACCTAAATTTGATTGTTCATCATCTTGGAAGTACCTGAAAGTTAAATATAGACATGAAATTGGAGACAAACTGATCAAGAGATGGCATTTGGTAAGACTTAAGAGAAAATTTTCAAATTTGGGATTAGTTGGCATGATTGAAAGTTTGAATTTTTTATGCAAAACTTTTCCATGAAAAAAGGATATAAAAAAACATCTTGAGGATATTACAAGACCTTCTTGGTACCTATAACTTTTCTTCTTCAACATTCTTACAAAAAATAGTTTGTTTCCATGCATAAATTTGCTCCAACATGTGATTTATACTTAGATGGACTACCTTGATTCATTCTTAGTTATCATACCTTATTCTTTTTGTTCTCTTGCACTTTAGGACCGTGAAACTTGTTTCTTTACCTTGAAGGACCATGAAATAAAAAAATTTCAATATGAATAACATGATTACAGTTATAGAAATCAACTTGAATATTACCTTGTGGTTGGTCTAAACTAAAACTTCTTCCATAGTTCCATGAATACTTATTATTAGAGAATTTTCTACCACATTTCCTTGATATATAACCAAATTCATTACAAGCATAGAATTAACCATTGAAATAATTTTCATACCTTATTGTGTTATTTTTTTATGGGGTTTGATATCTTTTTTACCATGATAAAATCATCCTTTCTCTAACTAACATCTTCTTGAGTTACCACTTCGCCTTTTAGGTATTCCTTGAATCCTATACATGTCCTATCACATGAAACCTTTTGAGTATTATCCAAAATATCATCTTGGTCCTTAGAAATATTATCAAACTTTTGAAACAATCTTACCTAGATTGTAGCTTTAGTCACTTCTTCCTTTAGGGAATATATTTATTTTTAAAATAGTATGCATTCTTCCTCCTTATTTTTCAAATTTACAGTTATTATCTACACTTGAGTTTCTAACTAATGGATGTCAGTACAATGTATCTATTCAAGAAGATGAATATCTTATTTATTTTCCGTAACTTGTGGCTTCATTTCCTTGTTCTTATTTTTTTTATGCTTCAAATTTTATTGGATATAGATAAACTCAGTTCCAAGGTCAGCATGTAACTCTTCTTCATATGAATCCTCACGAGAACCTCCATATATAGAAGTTTATGTTTTAGGGATCCTATCTCCTTTGACCATAAAGAGAGTTTCATTCCCAACATAATTGTTATTTGAATCAAAATCAAAATTAGAAACTTCACTAATTACCTCTGATGAGCTACAATCCTTCTTGAAATAGAAGATTCTCTTATAATTTTCCTTGTCTTCAGGATTTTTTAATTTCTTCTTACTTTTACTAGACCTGTGGGAATTTTTATAATCATAATGATCTTCATCATGCCCTTAATTGTTGTGCTTGTGGGGATACTTATTAGCAAAATGTTTAATATCACCATATTTAAAACACTTGAAGGGAAAATTACCCTTATACTTAAACATGTCTTCAAATTTATAGAAAACATAACAATAAATTCATCCTCATAAATATTAGAAACATCATCATCCAAAATATTCTTACCTTTTGACTTCCTTTCATCTTTGAAGGTTGTTTCCTTCTTGGGAAGTTTATCAACACATTTCCTCATAGCATAACCAATTAAGATACCATGGATTTTATCCATCAATAGCTAACTCATATAATTGGATTCTTATATACCTGAGACTTTATGATAAAACTTAGGAGTGAGAGATATTACCACCTTCTACACCACCAAAGCTTCTTTCACTTCTTCTCTTAATCCTCTAATGGTATTTACCACTATATCTACTATGAGAAGATATGCATAAATAGTTTCTTCTTCCATTATCTTCAAATTTTCAAAATGATTCCTATAGGTATAAAGATTTTCTAACTTCACCTTAGAGTAACCTTGATAAATAACTTGTATCTTATCCCCCATAGCCTTAACAGTAGAAAATTTATTTACTTTGAAAAAGTTTAGTTTTGTCAATCCACACAAAGTAACATTCCTAGATTTAGATTTATCATTACTATCCTTCTTACCTACTACATCAGTTAAAGGATTTTAAGGAATGGTGTACCCATATACAACTAACTACAAAATATCACATCACAAGGAAAAAAGATGAGTTCTCATCTTGATACTCCAAAAATAATAATTTGTCCCATACAACATAGGATCATTTCTAGTAGAGGAACCACTTTGATGAGCTGCCACATATGTACTTCAAAGGATTACCTCAAGCTTATTAATATTTCTTCAAAGGACCTGCTCTGATTACAATTGTTGGAAGAAAAATTAATGAAAGGGGTTTGAATCAGTGAGAAATAAAAACTTTCATTCGCTTAACACTCATATCCATCAACTGTTCAATTTAACTTAATCATTAAACAAGTATTATTAAGAAACATAACCATTATCTGATAAAATGAGAGCAAAAACACCATATATAAATTGGAAACCATTAAGGGAAAAAAAACCACAAGATTTTTTTTTATTATTGTAATTATTCCAATTTAGTTGAGTTCCAACCCAACATAGAGCACCAACCCCACAAGGAGAATCCACCCCTGGATTAAGTAGAGCACCAACCCTACAAATAGAAGAAACCCCTAGATGAATCAAAACTACCTAAATCCATTTTATTTCTTTGTTTCCTTTGAAATATTTCAAAAAAAACTGATGATGAAACCTATAAATCTCTCTTTCCTTCTATCTTCTCCAAATCTTCCCTTCTTGCTTAACTTGCTCAAACACTTCTCCAAAAATATGATTAAGCATAATGACCTATCTCTTTAAAATATACACACCCTATATAACATCACAAAACACTCTCTACCCTCTATTTATGGTCACAAAATTATACATCTTTAACCTCTTCAATCATCCCTCTAGCTCACACTTTCTCATTCTCACCCAACTACAAAATAAGCCTCTAAAACATACTTATATACATGAATATTGATCATATCACACCTAGGTTGAACATAAAAGGGAAAATAACATCATTAAAAACATGAAAAAATAATAATAAAACCATACATAGGACCATATAGGTTGGAAATAGCTTCTCCACACTCAAATCCTTCATTAGGACATAAAAAGCCCTAAATACCTCAAACTGCCCTCTCACCAAAACCAATACCACTTGGGCCTACATGGAGATCATTGTAACTCAATTAAAACTTAGGTATGTTTTTTAATCCCACTCCATGCCTCATCCAATATTTATGAACTTTACACAACTATCTCTCATCATGAAACCCTCTTGAGAACAAGGATAACCAAGATGACCCAAAACTAGTCTTCAAAGATGAAGCTGAAACAAACATCAAATCACCTAAACCATGCAATTGTTAGATATAAATGGAAATATCATGACGTTAAGGTCATTACCAAATGATCACAACACCATCACTTGGAATTTAGAATCCTAAAAACACCTTTACAACCAGGTCACCTGAAATTGCCCAAAACTTCCCTAAAACTAGACTTGTAAGATAGGTCTCCATAGATCTCCAAAGGTCTCAATAATGATCTCAAAAAACCATTTAATTTTAAAATATCTTCCAAAATTCTTCAAAACCAATTTATTCAACAAATATAGTTCACAACTTGGGAGTAAACTGAACTTCTTAACAAACTTACAAATTTTAGTGGGGTTCACATACAATCAAGGCACCTAAATACCACCTAGAGAAAGCTAGAGGAGTCCTATTCAACATACAATCACCAATTTTCATCAAAAAATCATATTTTACCACTAGGAAAAAGATCTTATCCAATACTTCATAACTAGGGTTTATAAGTTTTTAACCTTCTTAATAATTGTTCATAAATCTTTGCCCATCAAACCACAAACTAATAGTTGGAATGAAAAATCAGGACCCTTACAAAAATACCATGAATATCTTAGACCACCATGTAAATTTTACACATTCCAATGAGCATCAAACATTCCATATCAAGTTTGGTTTCTCAATGTTGACTTCTCAGTAGAGGCAAAAATGTAATTTTGTGCTCATACTTATAAACCAAGCCTTAAAAAATTTACCACACCTCTATGAAAACCTGATTCACCTTATATAATTATCACATTTTCATCACCATTCTGAAAAAAATCCAACCAATCTCATTTGGACACATAAGGCTTAGGAATAGGTCTAATGCAGACCTAGAAATCATTTCCAAACCTTGAACTAGAACTCTAATACACTTGTGAGTTTCCTAAAACTTCATAATCATGATTCCCATGATTATCTATCTTCTACCTACCATGATCCATCATTCCATACCATCATCCAACTGACTAGGCCTTAAAATCAAGCACCTTGAACATGTTTGCACTATCTAAACTGAATTTCTCATGACTATTCCTATAATGCCTCTGCCATGTTGATATATGTACTTGCTTTTGTAATTGAAGTTTGTAAACATTGATATGTGATTCATATTCTGAGTTGGTATATTTTTTTAACTATTGGTCATGTTTGTAGAAGAGATATCCACTGCCTGTAGAAGAATCTTATGTTAATCATACTTTGAAAATATTATACTAACGTTGAATGAATATCATGTACTCACCAAATTTATTTTTGCATTACATTATGTGAACCCAGCTGGTAAGAAGTAAATGTAGAGTTTTGGAACCATGTGGGCAAGTTATCTAAATTAGATATAAAATGTGTTATTTAGGTTATTACATTTATATTGAAGATGGGAAATACCTTGGATCAATTTTAGTGATCCAAGGCATACCTGGGATCGATCTATTATTTCAATCATTTTGTTAAAGTTGATTAACTAAGTTAAGTTTTTAATAAACCATCATGTTCAGGGTTTAATATAACGTTACTAGAGATTTTTGTGACATCTTGTGAATACAGCTAAACTATCAGTTTAGCTACTCTCATTCCTTAAATTCAAAATGATGGCATCGTCTGTTTAATATCTTTGTTGCTGTCAACTTTATTATTTTTGTATTTCACTATGATTGAATTAATAATAAAGGCTATAAAGAGTATTAAAAACTTAAAATAGTTACTTGATGGTGTGGACCTAAATTGGATTACCCTGATTTAAAATATACTCTAAACTATCCTAAGGAATTCATTATTGATCATCGACCTAAGCTATGGTTGATTCATTTTAAAAGGGGCATTATCCATAAGGATAACTATGAACATAAGACCTAACCTATAGACAACTATGGTCAGAATTGTTTGGAATGGTGGGTTAAGTAAATGTGGTGGTGCCATTTCTTAGGGGTACTTGGCTAATTAAATTGTGTAATTAATGGCAGACACTACCATTTTTGGCAGCGAACTAGTCTATTTTGGCATGCACATTATTTTTTATCACTAAAAGGTTCAGAATAGTTTATTTTAATTATTATTTAATGCTAAGTTTTAACAAACTAATGTGTTAATTAATTAATGATCTTAATCAATACATGGAAAACCACCTTAGAAATGACGAGATTTTTTTGTGGAAAGGAGTGGGGGTTATTTTCTATCTATCATTTGATATTTCAAGATTAATGGCTCTACATGTGGACCTTCTATTTTTTGAACTAGTAGTTCATTTTTTTTGCATTTACAATCTTGTCATTGTATGGAGAATTTAGAGGAAGGAAATTTATTTTTGAAGCTATAAAAATAAAGGAAAATAAAATGACGAGTTTCAGGTTGATTTTGTTGCAAATTTTTTGTGTAATATATAGTGAAAGCTTGAAAGGAACCTTTGGGAGCTTGGAAAATTTTTACAGGAGCTCTACCAGGCCTGATAGGCTCAAACTCATTATGATAATATGCTCTATTTAATTGTTTCATGAAAATAACTTTGTTCTTATTTAAAATTACATTCTGAGACTTGGGGTATTTTTTGTGAATAGTGTTTTTACTTCACTGGTTTTCAATTTTTTGTACTTTGAATACCTTGTTTAAATCTATTTAAATGACCCTATTTGTTTATATTAACCTCTGAGTGATTATGTTATGAAATAGAGGATTTATTTAGTACCAATTGTGTATTTGGGTTTTGAATAATCAATTTCATATCAAGACTAGAGTTAATAGTTCTAGGGTCAAACCCCAAAATGAAAAAAATGTTTAGAGAAACTATTTATTTTCTAAGATAGGTATTAAACCAATGAGTGGTTCATTGTCTTATGGTTGTCTCTGTGTAGGCTCTTGATATGGTCTTATTGATCATTATTTTTGTGAATCTTGGTTCAGTAATTTTTAAGACTCAAAAATCAGTGTTAACCCATTCTGGGTGTTCACAGTTTTAAAATATTTAATACCTCCTTAATGGTGAAGGTAGCTAGTTTATGGTATGGATTTTCAATCACATTTTTATGATTGAGTAGTTGTTTTCTAACCACCCTTTCTGGGTTGGCGTAAATCTTAATCAAAGTGAGTAATGTTTGATCCTAGTCTTCTATGTTACTTATCTTCTTGGTTGTATGATTTTTCCATTTGGGGGCATCATTAGAATTTGGGTTTTGATGTTTTATCTTAACATGGAATTCTATATCTTAATAAATTTTACTAGATTTGAGCTCAGAATAGATTTCATATCTAGGCATTCATTTTTCGAATGGGATCTATTATTTTCCTAATTTTCTAATTATTAAGGATGATACCTGGTTTCAGATATTTTGAGTTATTCCTTTCAAATTTAATTCATTTTTATCACTAAGATATTTCTTAGACATGGGTCATCAGATTGACCAATGAGGACTAATACATTATTGTGAATGAACCCTTTCATTTATTGAAATAAATTTGATATATTTCCTTATATTCCTTTTTCGAATGGCTAATCTATGAATTAACTTGGAAAATTTGTTTGGAATGCTTTTGAAATGGTTATAGTGGAATTATTTTTTGAATGTGTTAAGGGGAATCTTAACCTCGAAAATTAAGACTTTGAGATCTTGTACTATTTAGGTTTGTGCTATATTCTTATTTTCTTTAACTATGTTTACCTTATTTTGATCTCCTGTAGGAGATGTTTATAATAGTTTATCGATAATATCAACTGTAAGTAATACCTTTTTTGGTTCATAGACTAGTTGAGATTTTTAGGGTTGACTTGGTCATAAAAAATATTGTTAAATAATTTAGACGTAGCTCACTATTATGATATTCTATATCAGTCCTTTATATGGGTTATATATCGAATTCATCCTGAACTTTCATGAAGTTGGAAATGGTTTAAACCACCTTGTTATATCTTAAATGAGTTATTATTCTGAATATGTCGAACCACTCTTTTCTGATAGTAGTATCATTATATGGATTTGGTAATGGGGACTTGTTAACAAATCAGGAAAGGAAAATAAATTGACTATTATATCAAGTTACATTTGATTGTTGAATAGATATTTGGATATTTATTAGTCTTATTGTATTTACTCAATTGTAGTTATAAAAAATATCACTAGGATACTAGTTAAATTTTATGACTTCCATGTAAATGACTTACTCTAATTATTTAACTGGAATACCAATTGATTACTGTGGTGTGTTGAAGTATTAATTTGAAAAGTAAATATTAAATAAAGGACAAGGTATTAAGTTTCAAATATATAATCTATATGATTATATGACTTAAATACTAATACACCTGTATCCCTATTCTTGAATTTCAAGGATCAAATGGACGTAACTTATCTTGATGGCTGAATTTTATTGATATAGATAATTGGTTCATAGATGTGATTATTTCACCGTTTTCTTTAGAGATTTAGACAAAAAAATAAGGGTATGGGTCAAGGAGGAATACTTGTTATGATGGTTGGTTGGAGGTTGTTATGCGTGTTCTTCCTTCTTGATCCAATGTTGAATTTGAGAGCTTCCTTTTGGCTAGGAGGAAGTACCTGAAATATAAAACAAGACCACAAGAAATATTTAAACAATATATGTCGTTGGGCTGCCTAGAATATGCTAGATCTAAGAAGTGTAATACTTCCTCGGTGACAGTCAACCCACTGTTTAATACAATTTAATGCAAGAAATAATGTAAATAAACAAGGTTCTACTGTAGTTGATATGATTTAGGTATCTAATCTAAATACAACAAGAAAATCTAACATAATAGGATAGGCTATGATCAACTCTGGAAATAAGGTAAATAATCAAGGTGTTGGAATAGGTCAGGGTCAGGTTTTGGTTCACTTGGGTCACTTGGGAAAAGGTTATTGGGATATTCTATTAGCAGGATTGACAAATACAGAGAATGACATTGGTTTGGTATGACCAATGACGATTTAGTAATAATCGATGACAATTAAGGCAGGCTGATAATAACCCAATAGTTCATGGTTTTGGGGATTTGTCTAAGGTTGAATTAAAGATGGTAAGGATTTCATTTAGGTCTGTGGAAGTGTTGGTAATATTCATAGGTACTCAATAATGGACATAGGTGATTAAAGTGGTTATGATTGATGGGGATGGTCAAGTTCATAGGAAGGTAATAGTGGTGAGGTAAAAATATAAATGGTGGCTGATAAAAAAAGGTGAAGAACCCTTATAAAATGAATAGAAATGAAATGGTGCAGGCTAGAAACAAACTTACTCTTATGCAGGTTCAATGGCTGGGTCATGGTGATGGTTGATTAGTGAAATGTTGATTAGTGTCGTGGTAGTGCTTCCTGGAATGTTACTATGAATGTAAAAATCTTATGATCAATGGTTGTACTAGTTATGGTTGTTTGGATGTGTGAAACAACTATGGTTCTTGCTTGTATGTAGATCTCATTTTCTCGCAAAACTTGAGAATGTGGCCAACTTCTCAAACAAGGTTACCAAAATGGTTATATGGTAACCGATGACGGTTTAGGATGATCGGCGTTAGTTTTGGGTTGAATAGCATTGGTTAAGGTGGGATATCCTAGGTTGCCTAAAGTAGCAGATCTTGTCTATCTTTTTCCACCTTTGATAGTTGGTGTCAGGTCTAAATGGAACATTACACTTAGATACGTGGTAATGTGGTTAGAGGAAGAATAGGCATGTTCTTTTAGGGTTATACTAAGTCTTAGTTCGTTAAGGTAAGTAGGGATAAATTTTAGTTAGTTATGGAAACATGTTATGAATAGGTCTATGGTGAGGTGTCTATGTGAGGTGGCTAGGTGAGGTGTCCATCCATTTAATTAAAGTAAGTAAATTAATAAATGGAGTGAGGGGGAGTATTGAATTAATTGTGGATAGTTAAATTAATGTTAGTATGGGGTGAAAGGGGGCTAATGTTAGGTGAGTATGTTTAAGTTAGTTATTCAAAAGGGGACCAAGGAGAGTGTGACTCAATTTTGGTTTCTACATTTTGCCCATTTTTATTGCGTAGATTGTATTTGTAAGCGACACTGACAAAAATAGGAAGTGATTGCCCCATGTGTGGGTGAAGGTGATCTCCCTCAAACCAGACACTGATGAGGTGAAATACGAAATTGGTGAGTTGTTTGATAAATGTGTAGGTGGGTAAGATAGGTGGGGAAGAGTTGGAGTATTGAGGGAAAGGGTGATGGTTAACTTGGGTAATAGGTACTAGGTCATGGTCATAATTAGGTCATGGGTAATGTTAATCAAACACACATACACATATAGATTACAACACGGTACTAGGTTGAAGAGCTTGCAAACTCTACATAATCCAAGGTCTATAGGTTTATCCAAACAAGGGTGAAGTGATTCACATATCCAAGGTATAAGATATGGGTGAGAAACATAATGTAGGTCAGGTGTAGGAATGTTTAGGTATGCTCTGGTACACTAAAGGTTTTTTTGAGATAAATGACATGGAAATATTCAAGGTATGATTGCTAGGCTAAAACAACATAGGTAACAACTTTATAAGGTATAGAAAATGCATAAGGTCAATGATCACACCAAGTAGGTCAATTTTAGGAAAGCATGGTATGGCATGGGTAAGGCCAAGGTATAGGTAAATTAACAACTCATAAGGTGTAGAAAATGAAATGTAGGGGTAGGTTAAGCTTGTAGGTATGTTGGTACTGATGATTGTAGGCAAAGGAAGTGTAGCAAGGTTAAATAGTTAATTTGGTTTACCGATTTCGGTTATAGGGTGACTGATGTCGGTTGGCTATGGCAAAAATATGACCGATGTCAGTCATATCGGGTTGGGTTTATAAAACAAAAATTCTATATTTTACAGAATCATTGTTGTGTTTTGACTTTGGAGAAAACAACAGAGCCGTTTGTGTTTTTGTCACTTTTTTCAAGAGAGAAGGACAAGGTATTGTACTTGGCTAAGGTGGAGATTATGAGTGGGTGAGAGGAGCTAGGGAGATGGGTCCATGAGCATAGGGGTATCAATTTTATTGGTTAGATTAAAGGAGTGGGTTGTGGTGATTTGGGCATGGAAGAAGCAGGAGAGGGTTCGGGTGGGCCACCAACACAATGGCTAGTCGTGCCACCACACAGATGACAACGAGATGAGGTAGGATTTCATCCTTTCTATGTATTTATTTGAAAAAAAATAGGTATGTGTATGGGTTTTTGTGTATAGGTATATAATTAAATTTATTGTGAAAATTGGTGTAATGAGGGAGGGGGAGGTCTGAGATAGGTTAGATAGGGGTAGGGAGGGATTTGGTCTAGGTTTGGGTAGGGTAACATAGGTTTCTAGGTTAGTTTGAAATATTTTGGGGAAAATGGGGGGTTTTTGTGGATTTGGTTGCCACGACAGTGACCGATGCCTGTCAAGGTTTGGCCGACATCAGTTGGAATTGGACGGCATCGGTCAGGTAGCAGGTGGTCAATGCCGGTCATGAGGGACCGATGTCGGTCACTGGAGACCGATTCTGATTAGATTTTAGAGGGAAATAGGTCAATAAGATGGAAATTTTAGGAGGTAAAAGGTAAGTGATGGGATATAATAGCAAATGGAGTGATGACAGGTAGGTTAATATATTCACAGAGGGTAATGAGTAGAGTAATAGGTATAAATGCTATGAGTGGTTTTTGGTAACAAGGGGTGATTTGCAGGGTTGGGGTACAATAAATAATAAGGGTTTTGGGAATAGGTTTTTTGGGTAAAAGATATGTGGGGTATGGTGAAGGTTTAACAATGTTGTGATTTTTTGGGTGCAGGCAAGGGAACTATTGCAGATGAGAGACAGAGTACCACCTCTATTACTATTAGTACAAGGGAGTGTGACGGTAGAGGAGTGGCATCACATTACAGATGTTGGTCTTATTGGGGTTAGATGGTATGGGCACATAATTCGGGAGCCAAGATTGATGGTCGCACTCATCGATAGATGGGATTCAATGACCAACACATTTCATCTGCTGATGGGTGAGATCACAGTTACTGTAGAGGATGTGTATAGGATCCTGTGGTTACTAATAGTGGGGACACAGGTGTATTCTATTTATTTAGAGGAGCTGATGTTGACATTATTTGGGGAGGTGATGGCAGAGATGAGGTTCCATAGTGTAAGTGTGAGTTATGGAGATATATATGCAGCCCATCCTGAGGAGATGAGGCTTAGTGGTATTGATTATGGAGGCAGTGTGTTACTTTGCACTGCTATATGTGGAGGGTGGGAGATTCCCATGAGAACTGATGGGGGTTCTCCATGAAATGATGGAGGATATGACATGGTTTGCTTGGGCACTAGCATACTTGGTGAAGTTGTACCAGGAGTTATGGGAATATGGGTAGTTGCGAAGGTTCAAATTTTGTTGCACCTTTCTTTTACACTGCTGGGCATACGAGCACAGAGTATGTGTGCATCCAGTTGGTATGCCCCGACTAGATGAATTTGAGGTGGGTTTTTTTAGTTGGCTACAAGCATTGGCTACCTATTGTTGGAGAGCACAGGGTTATTAGGGCTACACATGATGTAGCATAATATAGGCACATGCTAGAGGGTTTATCCAGTGTAGACATTATCTGGAGGCCATATGTCAGCTTCCCCTCATATAGACAGATGGCAATGGAGTTGGATAGATTATAGTTGGTGAGATGGATAAAGGGGCGTCTTGTCAGTGAGTACGACATGATCCCCATTGACAGGGTTAGGTGATAGTTGGGATTTCCCCAGGAGGTGCCACCTCCATTTCCACAGTATAGGAGGGATGACGTGGAGAGACCTATGTCTCCACCACGGCCTATAGTGATGACCGGGTAGGAGGAGTAGCCCGTCAACTGTCAAATTAATGATGCAGGTTGTACAAATGCATATAGATGGTGGTGGGTAGCCCAGCTATGAGTAGCACCAGCTAGGATAGGTCAGTGAGATGTGACCACCTTCATAGTTTAGAAGGATACACTACAAGGACAAGTGGTCTCCTCACATGGCCATATTACAGGTTTATAGGGGTAGTTTGTAGGGTCACACACATAGGTGTCCATGTTATAGGAACAGGTAGTGGCTCTTCAGGCCCAGATTGCAACACAGGGACATGCACCTACATAGGGAGGGGATGGAGAAGGGGGGAAGGAAGCCACCCTATAGGAATAGGTAGCAGGGTTGTAGGCACAGTTGGCCACTAGTCAGGCACAGATTGTGGCCTTACAAGCCCAGGTCACAACTCAAGCACCAACTCAGGCACCAACATAGGGTCAGGGATAGTTTCCCATGGTACATGTACATGGTCTGATACTGATGGGGGAACCTCATACAGTACCAATGGCATGGTTCAAGGATTCCTTGAATGAGGAATGGTACTATCAGGATCACTCGATGGTGGAAAGGATAGATGTACCCTCTTATGTAGAGCATAGAACACAATAAGCCTCAAGTAAGGGGACCAGGTTTTGTACTCAAAATGTAGAGAGTACAGGGGGTCAGTGAGCCCATGGGCAGGGTTAGGGTGAGGCCACTATTTTATGGTGACCAGAACCAGGTGAGGGGGCATCAGAGGTTAGACCAAGGCCTATGGAGGGTGGTGAGATGTTAACTAGATGTTGCACAGGAGCAGAGGATACATAGGAGATGGGTGAGACATGTATGGACATCAGATGTGGAGATGAATGATCCCCCCATGCATCCTAATTTTTTAATATATATCAGCCTATGTGTCATATATGTGAGGATGTATATGAGATTTTTGATATTTTGAACATATACCAGCCTGTGTGCTTAAGATGGTGAGGCTGTATATGAGAGGCACATGTATTAATTATGCTTTTGTGCACATATGTATGGACACACAGATTCAGATGATGATGTATATAGAGATGGTGATATTTATGGTATGATGTTGTATTTATGTTGTAAAATTTTCCGTGTTATATGCATATGGGTGAAAACTAGGTGGATTAGGCATGATGGAGTCAGGTCGGTTTAGGCATGATGGATTTAGGTTAGTTTAGGCATGATGGAGTTAGGTCGATTTAGGCATGATGAAGTCAGGTTGATTTAGACATGGTGGAGTTAGGTCAGTTTAGGCATGATGGAGTCAGGTCAATTTAGGCATGATGGATTCGGGTTGATTTAGGCATGGTGGAGTCAGGTTGATTTAGGCATGGTGGATTTAGGTCACTGAGGCATGTTTGAGTCAGGCGGATTTAGTCATGGTGGATTCAGGTCACTTAGGCATAGTGGAATCAATTTTTTGGTTTTGATTAATTTCCAAGTTATTGGTAATATGGGGAATAAATGATGATTTATATGTATGTTATGGTATATATTTTCAATATATTTGATATTATGGAAAGGTGAAATGATTAATTGCATGTTGTTATGATGTGGTAACCTGGTAGATATGTATGTTCTTATTAATTTCCAAGTGTTGAAGAAAGTGGAAATGAAAATAGAATATGAAAATAGGAAAATGGGGGAAAATAGGTTAGGGTAAAGAGTGGTTGAGCTAACCTCTAAGGGCCCCATGCCCTCAAAGTGCTGCCTACATAGCCCCGATGAAAAGGGGCCTCATGTCGATGTAGTTCTCCCATAAGCTAGGGAAGAATATGATGAATTAGAGGAATGGGTTGGTAGATTTTAGGCATGATTGAATATAGGTCATAGGCATGGTTGAGTTTAGGTCCTAAGCATGGTTGAGTCATTTTAAATGTAGGTTTCGATGGTCTTGTCCTGTATAGGATAATCAATAAGTAATGAGGAAGGTGAATGGTAAGAGGTGGCTAAAAATCCACTTAATTGATAAGAACCCTAATGAGTCTACCATACCCAAGATGGGATTATGAATGTAAGACCCTAAAGGAGTTGCATAATGGACTATTCTAAAGGTGAAGAAAGTCACATGATCACGAAATGTCGTAGTTGTGGCAAGTCCCTTGAATAGAGAGAAACATAGGGCACAAAAGGCAATGAGGTGAAAGTGGATGGTTTAGTGTAATTAAGTGTACGACCGCATGCTTACTTAGCAAGAAACCCATGATCAAAAATAGGCAAGTCCATGACAAATATTTCATGATTTTCTTCAGTTGTTTGTTTTTAATAGAATGATCGATGTGGGAAGTCTATATGGGATGAGTATATTATTTCTTTGAGTTCTTCACAAAGCTGATCGATGCGGGAAGCTTCTATATTTTTTTATAATGACTTTATACAGTTGTCCTTCAAGGGAGTAGTCTATTTATAATGGAGAGGTATAAAGAAGAGATGTCCCTTTTGGAGGGAGTCATATTTTTCTGGAAGTTTTACTCAAGGAGTTGAATCCCATTTTGTTTTTGGATGTTTAAGTCATGGACAAGACTGTAGAGGAATATTGGGTTTTTTTTTAGATTATAAAATACCATAGTACACAGAGGTTAATTGTAAAAGAGGTGGTTTCAAGTGATGAACTACCATGGAATTCCATATTTAAAAATAAAAATGAAAAGTATCCATGAGAATTATGTTGTGAGTAGATTCATGGTACTCATATTGAAGATAAGGTTAAAAGGTGACGAGTAATCACAAAATTCTTGTTTAGTCATTGATCTAAAAAATGGGTGATATGGAAGGTGAACAATGCTTAGGGGATGAGCAGTCAATTGCCAAAAATTGATATAGAACTTAATGTAAATAATAAAATGGTTGAATATGTAATGCATTGAGGAGCTCAAGTTTGATTTTACGTTTGAGTGAAGACAAACAATAAGCACCTGATCCATAGGCATGGGTAACAATATAGGGTCCAAGCTAATTAGGATCAAATTTTCCCCATTTACTTTTCTCTTTTTCAATTATATATTGATTTTCCTTCAGGACGAGGTCACCGACCTGAAAGGCTCGTTTATAGACACATTTTTTGTATGCACATTTGATACATTTTTGGTAGATTTTGATATGGTCAAGAACATTAAGACAATGTTCATCTAATAACTCAAGTTACACCAAATGATCCTAGCGAAAGTTATCATCATTGAGCATGTCTTGTAATGAGATGCAGAGAGATGGAATTTGGACTTCAAGAGGAAAGAAAGCCTTGGTACCATAGACCAGAGAAAAAGGTGTGGTAGAAGTTGAAATGTGAATACTAGTGTGATAAACCCACAAAGTGAAAGGAATATGTGAATGTCAGTCCTTATCAGTATCATCAACTACTTTCATGAGAATTTTCTTCAAGGTTTGGTCAACTCTGCTTAGCCGTTGGTTTACAGGTAATAAGGCAAAGAGAACCTGAGTTGGATGCCAAAATTTTCACATAACTTACGTAGGGTTTTGATTTTGAATTTATTTCCATTATCAGTGATGAGACGGTGAGGAACACCAAAGTGAAAAATGATGTGATGGTTGATAAATTCACATATTTTCTCAGCTTTTGTAGAAATGAGGGGAATGGTTTCTACCCGTTTCAGTATAATATTCAGTAGCGGTTATTAATCTATTGATGGTGTTGTGAAGAATGGGGATTGATCTCACCGATAAGATCTAAGCCCCATTGAGAAAAGGGCCAAATGTCTCATGCTACCTGTAAGGAATGACTAGGTGTGTGATGAAGATTAGCATGTTGCTGGAATTTCACAGAATGCTTGACATAGTCACAAAAATTGTGGTTTATGGTTGGCCAATAATAGACAAGGTGAAGAATGCATTTAGAGATAACTAAACCACTAAAGTGGCATCCAAAAATTCCATCATGAAATTCCTTGATGGTGTAGGGAATTTTAGAACTTGTAAGGCATCGTAAGAGAATATTGTCGAAGCCACACTTATAAAGGAGAACACCCATTATGACATAACGAGATACACTTTTAAGAAAAACTCGTTGTCCATTACGAGTGAGATCAACGGGGAGAATGGAAAGGGAAATATAGTATGTAAGTTTATTAAACCAAAGGTCACGTGGGTTAAGTGCAATGGTTCTGATGGAGTAGACCTCATGAGGTAAATAAGAGGGTGATTATAACCATTATATTGTGACAAATATTTTAGAGTAGGTGAGAGAAGTGGGTATCTGAGAAGACAAGCATGTCATGGTATCTGAAAATTTATTGGTAGAATGTGGGGTGGTTTGAAGTTCATAATGGTTATAGGTAGTCAAAAGTATGTTTACATGATGTTTTTACTTTTGAAGTATTTCATTAAGACACTGGTATATGCCATTCACTTGGTTTATGACAAGCTGAGAATCATCAAAGATATTGACTGATTTAACATGTAAAGCATAAGCATCCTTGAGACCCAATATGAGTGCTTAATATTCAGTGATATTGTTTATACAATCAAACTCTAGTTTGAAAGATAAATGCATAAGTTCACCATCAAGAGGAATGAGGATAAGACCAGCCCCACCTCCACGCTGAAACTTAGAGCCATCAAAGGAGAGTGTCATTTGGAAAGTGGTATCATTCAAAGAGAGGTTAGCTATGGATTCGTCTAGGAAATCAAAGTTAGAGGGTTGATTCTCGGAAAGAGGTGTGTGTCTGCTAGTTGGTCAGCGATGGTTTGACCCTTGAAAGTTACACGATAAAATGATGAATAGATTACAAATTACCTTACAGGCTTCAAATTTGATGGAGATTAGTAGGTGGAGGTATTTCTAGAATAGCCTTTACTTTAGTAGGATCGACTTCGATGCCACGCAAATTAAGGATGAAAACAAGGATTTTTCCTGAAAGTACCGCAAAGATGCACTTCTTTGGTGGAAGATGAAAAAAATACTTGATGAGGTAGTAAAATATGACCTTACAGATGGTAAGGTGTTTGGCCCAATGTTTGTATTTAGCAAGAAGATTACATATGTAATCTTCCAATATGTGATGCATGATGTCGTGGAAGATGTAAGTCATGGCTCGCTGATATGTAGAAACGTCATTTTTAAGGATGAAAAGGCACGACTCGATAGTATAAGGTTCCCCAAAGGGTGATGAAGGTAGTCTTGTGTTGATCTTCTAGAGAAAGTAATATTTGATTATAACCCAAGACACCTTCCATGAGTGATAGCATTTCATGGCCGACAGTGAGATCAACTAGTTGGTCAATGCTTAGTAGGGGAAAATTGTCTTTGGGACAATCTAGGTTGAGGTCATGGAAGTCTATGCAAATGCAGAGTCCCCCTCTTGCCTTTGTGATAGGGATAATGTTAGAAATCCATCAGGGATAGTTAATGGGTAGGATGAAGGAAACTAAGAGAACACGCTGAAGTTCTTCTTTGACCAGAAGAGCAATGTGAGGATGCATTTTCCACATATTTTGTTTAATGGGTTTGGAATTAGGAATGGTCACGATATTGTGGACCATGATTTTAGGGTCAATACCGAGCATATCATCATAGGACCAAGCAAAAGCATTTCTATGGTCCCATAGGAAAGAGGTAAAAGCTTCATGTTCAGTAGCATCTAAAGAATGGCCTATCTTTAGTATTAATGTTGATTTAGATAGTTGATTCATTCAACATAGTTTGTGTCTTAGAGGGTAACAACTGGTGAATACAAGAGTATTTTACACCAAGGTAGGTGAGGATGGACTCTTCATCCTAACATTGAATGACGTTAATAGAAGGCATATCGTCATCGATCATGTTAGGATACAAGAAGGGGAGAGAAGAGGTAGCCTCACCATCGCGTTGACAGGTCAGAGGTCCTAAGGAAATTGTGTTTACGAAAAACAAATTAGGAGGAATAGATTCAGTATTTATGCACTCTGTGGGTGAAGAGGGTGATGTGGGTGAATGAGGTGGAGAAGGTTTATCTTCTGCAATGAGGTCGACGTGGGCCTTCTTGGGAGGTAGTGTAGAAAATTCAATGCAAATACGGTCATTATGTTTATGGGTGGTACATGAAATGACAGTATGGCATCCTTGTTCGAAAAAACTAAAGCAAAAGCCTTTCCATGTGCAACGACTTAGGAAAGTGTGGGTAAAGTGGAAGTTAGTAAGGGATTGTAGGTCAGATGAAAATGATCATGTTTGAGATGGAGGTTCAGGTCAATAGGTGGAAATATCAAGTCCCCCATATGTTAGTGTTGTTGCAGGCTCACAGCACCCCTGGATGTAGATCAGGCTTCTAGGTTGATCACTCTAGCATCCAGTGTGATTGCACAACATGGAAACCTCTCTCCAAGTGTGGGACTTGTTAAACTGAGAGAGGAATCTCCAGATTAGAGGCTGGTTCCTCAAACTCCTCTGATTTAGATCTATATTTTGCAAAACTACAGAGGTTCAGATCCTAATCCTACTCTAAATTACAAGGAGGCAGGGATAGAAATGCAAAAATTGAAACTAACTAAAGATGGTGATGCACCAAAAAGGAGTGGTGAATATTTTTGTCATGCAAATAGACACAAACTAGAGATTGCAACATAAAACATACACAGACTGATAAGATATAATTTAGGATCTGAAATGAAGCAAATAATACAAACAAAGGATTGAAACCCATTCACAGAGCTTGCATTATCATTTCCAGTGTCAAAACCATGCATTACAACCTCAGAGAGGTAAAAAAACTGTTACAATCCTTGAAGAGGTCTGATTCTTCAACAACCACTGCTGGAGGTGAAAGAAGAAGATTTCTCTGCCCAAAAAATGTTCCACCCTTTATAAATGAGCCAAAACTGGCTTTTACATTGCATGGGTCAAGCCCAGGAGATAGAAACGTACAAAACATGGGAGCTCATTCCTCATTAACTACAGATGCATTAAAATGGGATGGGAGACCTTATAAACCCATAACCTATCATTTTTGACCGAATTGCAGGAGAATGCGACCCATTCTGCGTTAAATTTGGTCACTGAAATGTCACTTCTGGCCATGAACACGCGTCAGAGCCGTTTATTAAATTTATCTCTCTAGACTACACCAAAATTCAAGATTAACCCTGGAATCATGTAGAGAATTTTATAACCTTTCCAATGATATAAAGAACGTGAAAATCTGAGCTCTGAATCGAAAGATATGGTGATCTGAAGATTTAGGGCACAAAATAGGCAAAAAATGGGTTTCAAAATTTTTTTCCCGCGCTCTGACACCTGGACGACACATGTCGGGCGCTGATTGGACGAGAAATTCTCTCTCCTCTGCTCACCTACAGGTTTTCCTTGAAAATTTTTACTTTTGATGACTTTGGAACATTTTTTACTTTTTCTCCGCGCCCCCGCCACTTGGGACACATGGCATGCATTGATTGGTTAGGACAGGGGCGCGGGGAAGACCTTTACTTTTAGATTTTTGGCCAAAACTTTTGCCAAATTCTTCAAAGTTTCCCCGAGCTCCGTGCTCCCTTTCTCCATTCGGACACGTGTCCTCTTCTGATTAGCTCAGGCTTGACCCTTCAAACCTCGCCCTTTTGAACTTTTTGGACGTTTTTCCCTTGTGACACGTGGCACGCTGATCTAATTCATCCACGGGACCTGCCAGCTTTTCACGTCCCTCATGCGTCCCTGCATGGCCTAGCTATGTCCCAAACTACTCTGGGACAAACTTCTCTCCGATCCACCGATTCGGGCTTCCCTATCCCTCTTTCGGCTGATGACACGTGCATGATTTGATTGGCTCTCGGCTCCTTCGGCTCCCCGCGTACCGCCACGTACTTCTGGCTCCGACTGTCCCAGTGCTAAAGTTCTCTGTTTCGGCCGATCCGGGCGGTTCGTGTCCTTCGCGTCCTCATGAGCTCTGAGATGTCCCAAACTGCTTTTGCTGCACAACAGTTAGTCAATTTTTCTTTTACTCCTTCGGCCGGTTCGCCCTTTCCGCGTCCCACGCGTTCCCACTGTCCCTAGATGCTCTGCGGCCCTGCCTGGCGGCCTTTCGGCCAATTTGTGCCCCGACGTCCCAAATGTCCCAAGTGTTGCGAGGACTAGGACTTAGCCAATTTTCAAGATTTTTTCTGGCCCAAGCTTGTTTTTCGCAACTTTTTCACCTTTTATCAGAACTTGCTCTTTTCCTCTTGAACAGGGGAGTTAGAAAAAAACCTGAGGGGACCCTAGAAACATGATTTTTGCCTTGCATCAATCTATTTTCCTGGAACTTGAGTATTCTGATCTCTTGTTATCATAATCACCTTGGGGGTGAATTGTGGATAACAATTTAGCGACTCAGCGGGGTTACCTGCCTACTAGGTAGAAGATACCAGTTGCTTGAAGCAGTCCATTGGGCATGGAGTCATCAAATATTCTGTTTAGAACCCCAAATGACTTAGAATGTGCAAGGAGGAAGATGGAATATCACCTGATGAAAGCAAGGACTGCAAAACCTATCCATGGACAGCAAGTTGTGCCAAAGCACTTAGGGAAAACAAAAATAACCTACAACAAAACAATGTGCACAAGCACTTGGAGGAAAGAAAATCTAATCTAATATTTACAAGGTAGTGAATTTCCCTCTAGAAGCAACGCTTGAGATAGATTCCATTGACTATAATCTGCAGTTCTTCACCATCCAATGAGGCCAATTGGAAAGCATTGTTGTTCTTGCACTTCGTGACCATGTATGGGCCACTCCAAATGACATCAAATTTTGAATGCCTTCCAGGTTTTGCTCTATCCACATCCCATTTCAACACTAGATCTCCAAATCAGAAGGATCTATCCTTGGCCTTCCTATCAAAGGTCTTCTTGATCAATGCTTGATCCTTCTTCATTGCTTGGGATGCCTGATTTCTGATCTCTTGCAGCTCCATCAACTCTGCATACCTTACCTCCATGGGCTCAAATTCAAGAAACTCCAGCTGCTTCATGAGTTCCAATGTTGGAAACTCAAGCGACATGGGCAAGATTGCCTCTCTTCCATAGAAAAGCCTGAATGGAGAGTTACCTGTGGATCTCTTAGGAGTTATCCTATCAGCCCATAAGGCTGATTTCATTTTAGTATGCCAAGACCTCTGATTCTTGTCAAGAGTCCTCCTAATGATCCTCAACAAGTTCTTGTTTGTAGACTCGGCCTAGCCATTACCTTGAGGGTAATAGTTTGATGAAGTGCTTAGGTAAATACCGTTCTTGACAGCCCACTCAGTTACCTTAGATCCAATGAATGCCAATGCATTATCAGAGATTATTGTAGCAGGTACACTAAATCTGGTTGTTATCCCCTCATAAAAGTCTAAGATGCTAGACTCATTTGCCTCTTTGAGTGCTACTACTTATGTCCATTTGGTGAAATAGTCTGTGGCTGTCAAAATCCATTTGTGGCCTTGGCTTGAATTGGGATTAATGACTCCAATGAAGTCTAAAACCCATTGCATGAATGGTTGGTCAGCTGAGATTGGATGTAATGGAAGGGCAGCAAGTCTCTCTTTTCCTGTGAAGAATGCACAATTCTTACACCTCTTGATCCATGCATAGCAATCACTGAAGATTTTAGGCCAATAATAACCAGCCTTCATGATTTTTATAGCTTTCACTCTTGGTGCAAAATGACCACCAGCTGGTCCACCATGGAACTCTTCCAACACTCTTTGAATCTGATCTGTGCTAATGCATCTCAGCAGCACTCCATTTACATCTTTCTTGAACAAAACTCCATCAACAATGGCATACGGAACAACCTACAATCTGAAGTGTCTCCTTTGAGTCTTGTTCATCTTCGGAGGGCATAGGCATGTGCCTAGGAAGTGCATAATACCTTGGGTCCAGCAAGGAGTGGGGGCAACATTGTCTTCTTCTTGATTGCCACTTGGCTCATGGCTGTCCTGGATATCAAAATAGCCTCTTCTTCATTGCATACTTCTTTTTGCTTCCCCAAAACCAGCTGCTCACACAATCCTTTCCCTCTTACCAGCTTGGTGATCTTGATCTCAATGTCATACTCCATGACACGGGTGATCCAACCTGCCCTTTTCTCATTCAAATCCTTGTTGAGGAGGAAGTCCTTAACCCCCGCATGTGAGACCAGCAACTGGACCTTGTTGTTTAAGACTAAATGCTTGAATTTCTTCAAGCTCCTGATTACCTGCAAGCACATGCTTCTGAAAAAAAGAGTACCTCACCTCATAGTCATCTAGGCTCTGGCTGAAGAAGGCAATTGGCTGCTCATCATTATCCTTGTTCTGCTGTACCAAAATGGCAGAAATAGTGTCATTACCTCCAAATGCATAGAGGATGAAATCCTTGGAGAAGTCCGGGTTGATGAGAGTTGGTGCTTGAGAGATAGCTTCTTTGATTGCTTCAAAACTCTCCTTGCCTTCTGCTTTCCACTTGAAAGCCATGCTCTTCTTTAACATTTTGGTGATGGGATTGACAAGGGCTGCAAAATCTGGGACAAACCTCTGAAACAAAGTTTATCCTTCCCAAGAAACTCTGAAGGGCCTTCTTGTGGCTTGGCAATGGTAGTGCTCTTATGGCTTCAACCCTCTCTGGATCAATTGCTAATCCTTCCTTGGAGACAATATGGCCAAGGAGCTTTCCTTCATGTGCAAGAAAGATGCACTTCTTAGGATTCAAAGACACTCCAAATCTCCTGCACCTTGTGAAGACTTGTCTCAAATGAGAGAGGTGGTCTGCTGCATTTTTGGAAAAAACAGTGATATCATCAAGGTAAATCAGCACCACATTGTTAATCAAACCTTTGAATGCCATGTCCATTGCCCTTTGGAAGGTAGCACCAATTGGACAGCCCAAATGGCATTTTCCTGTATGCAAAAGTTCCCCATTTGGTTGTGAAGGCTGTCTTGAACTGGTCCTCTTCCTTCACCATAATCTGATTATAGCCTGAGTAGCCATCAAGTAGTGAAAACCTCTCAGAGCCAGCCACCACTTGCAAGATTTGCTCCATGGAAGGGAGTGGGTAATGGTCCTTGAGAGAGGCTCTATTCAAGTCTCTGAAGTCAACACACAGTCTGATCTCTCCACTCTTCTTTCTGACTGGAACTAAGTTGGCAACCCAACTAGAATGCTTGATTGGGAATATGATCCTTGACTCAATCAGCTTGTCCAATTCTTTCCTCATGAGAGGCTCCATGTGTGGATTGAACTGGTCTTTGTTTCTACCTGACAGGCTTAGTATTTGGATCCAATTCGATGGTATGCTGAGCTAAGTTGGGATTGAAACCTTTCAAGTCTTCATAGCTCCAAGCAAACATGTCAGGGAACTCTTGACACAGCTGTATGAACTCATACCTTTCTTGTTCAGTTGCCATCCTTCCAATTTGCAATGGTTTGTTCTCTTCTACCAAGATGGATACTGAATCCTCTCTCTTGACCTGAATGTTTGCTTTCTTCTTTCTAAACTGATCATTGGGATTAAAAATGGACTCCAAAGTGATAAGTCCCTTTGGGCAGCTTGTTAGTTCTCAGCTGTATCACTTGGTCACCATACTGCTGTTCTAAATTTTCTTGGTTCTTGGCTGAGAACTCAGCTTCTTCTTGCAAGAAATGGATGATTTGCTGATCATTTTTAAACACTTTCCAACTGACATTGTTATCTGGAACTGAAGGCCTCACAATCACGTGGATGTTTGGTTATACCTTGTCTTGTTGAATGCTTTCCACAATGTCAAAGGCTGCCCCTACTGCTGCAAGCCTGTCAGCAGCTTGATTCTCTTTCCTGGGAATGGATTTGATGCCAAAACCCTCAAAATCTTCCATGAGGTCCCACACCCTGTTCTTGTAGCACCTGAGTAGATCATTCTTGGCAGCATGTTGTCCCTTGACCTGATTTACAATCAATTCACTGTCACCAAAGACTTGCAAGTTCTTTATTTTCTTCTTGATTGCCCAATGCATCCCTTGCACCAAGGCTTCATATTCAGCAGTGTTATTGGAGCATGCAAACTGAAATCTAAAAGCTGAATAGTACCTTACTCCTTGAGGTGAAACAAGCATAGCTCCACCTCCTGCACCTTGTCTACTCCTTGATCCATCAAAAAACAGCTGCCATACCTCATTGTCATCCTTGTGGTTTGGCTTGGTGATGCTAGGAATAGGCTGATTTTCTTCATGTATGCAATAGACCCCTAGCTCAGATTCTTCCACTTCTTGATAAGGATCAAATGCATGTACCTTGTTTTCCCATTCATCAAGAGTTAGATCCGGGGATGCTTCTAACCTTGGTGTCAGCTTCATCAGTGCTTGGGTGATCTTCTTGATCAAATGCTGAGCAATTGGCATTAATCTGACTTGGAGTGTAAGGCTCAATATGGAAGTTTGCAATAGGTTCAGACCTGATTGTAGCCTTAGTTCCATACCTCATTCTGAACAGCATGTGTGACCAATCAGTAGACAAATATCCCCCAATCTTGGCTATGAAGTCCCTTGACAAGCATAGGGCAAAGAGTGGTGGAAGGTCTATGACTGATACATCTTGTAAAACAACAACATTTGGACATGCATGCAAGGTAAGACTCAAGTTTCTAATCACTCCAACTGTTGCTACTGCTGTCCCATCTAGCTGCACTACCCCTTTGGATGTTGTTTCATATTGGAGCCCTAGCTGATCAGCTATCTGTTTAGGCATTACTGAGCTACTTGCCCCAGAGTCTATCATGCAATTGTGCACTAGCTGATTTCCAATGATCAATGAAAAATAGAAAGGAGGGGGCTTCAACATTTTACCCTGCTGTCCTCCATGATTTTCCTCAGGCTGGGCAGCATTTGTGAGCACTTTGTCTTGCATCTGAACTTGTTGATTCGAAGTTGGCCAGTCCTTCATGGCAGCTTGCAGCAGATCTCTTTAGCCTGGGATGGATAGGGATTCCCACATTGATATGTTGACATTTGTCTTCTTCATCTGATCAATGATACTGAATGGTGATGAAGGATCTCTTTGTTGTCCCTTGGTTTGCACATTCACTCCTTGCACGTGGGCAGCAACAAATAGTATTTGAGTTGGCCTAGGGCCTGTTCTTGGCTGCCCTTGTGCATTTGAAATTGGATTTTGCTTGCCAACCATTTGTGGAGCTATGGAAGGTTGTGGATTGGTTGGGGCTAATGGCTATTCTTCACCCAAATTCCTCCTTTTTGACCTTGTGTTGGCTGCAACACCTTGAGAAACTGCCTGGTTCATGCCACAGAAATCTTCTGCTTACTAGTTTACCATTGTGCTGTCATTTGGGGCTGATTGCTATTGGAATGTTTCTTGTTGTTAACTATTTCCTTGACTACTCTCACCCTCCACACCAGTAGTTGTCACCATTAGTGCTTGATTCAAAGCACCATTGAAGCACATGGATTGGTTATGAAGCCCATTACATGGAAAACACCAATCATACTCCTGAGAAATGTTGTTTTGTGTTGGCACCAATGCCTTAGAGGCAGATATGGCATTTGGATTGTAGGGCTGAAATGGTCTATTGGCAGGAGGCCTTGTTTGATTCATATTTACAACTGGATTAGGTGGCCTTTGTGGTTGATATGGCTGCCTGTTAGGCTGAGCTTGGGGTTGATAAGAAGGTCTAAAACCTTGGGCTTGCTGCCTCTTGAGAGTAACCAGCTCATTGCCTAGGTTTTGCAATTGCTTCATGACTTCTTGAAGCTCATTTGGGGCACTTGGAGATGAAGTGGAAGCTTCGTTTGAACTCTGATTTCTAGGAGTGGGAGAAGGAGCCAAATTAGGTGCTTGATTGGTGTTTGGAATCTCTAAACTTGGAAACAATGGCATGGGAGGTCTAGGGGCAAGTTTTCCAGCTTGGATTAAACAATTTTCAGCCCTAATGGCAATGTTATAAGCCATAGGGATAGTTATGCCTCCCATGGACTGAATTAACATAGAAATATCAGAATTTAGAGCTTTGAGATAGTAGAGAAAAGCACCTTCTACTATTGGTCTGACCGCCACTGGAATTCTCTCCCAAGTCTTTTGAAATCTGAAGTTGAAATCAGTCAGCTACTCATTGGGAGCTCTCTTGATGGTTGTCAGCTGCTCCAAAAGAGACAAGTTGTCTCCCTTCTCTCCAAATTGCTCATGAAGTGCTATACACTGTTGATTCCAATTTGAGATAGAACCATCTCCAAGGCTTCTAAACCATTGCAATGCTTTACCCTTGAATGAAGATGCCAACAACTTGACAGCCACTTGCATTTCATTGATTTCATGGATTGCACAAAGGTTAGCAATATCTTTAACATGATCACCTGGAGTAGTCTGATTTTCTCCAATGAAGTAGGGAATGTTCTTCAAGGCTGCAATAGGAATCAGATGTTGTGCATTGAGGGCAAGTGGGCTGCTGCCTGTGAAGTTGACGTAGGGGATGTTTTGAGCCATTCTAATTGGTCTTAAAACCCTTGTTGACTGAATGAAAGGCCTACCAGGTGGAGGAGTTGAGAGAGTTCTGTTTGGTGGAGATGGAGTCCTTTGAGTCCTTCTTCCTCTTTGCCTTCTTCTTGGAGATAATTGCAGGTATTCAAACAGCACTTCTTCTTCTCCAACTCTTGACCTTGTGGTGATTCTTCTCATGAGTTTTCGGGCCTGCACTGCTGAAACCAGTTGATTCTTCCCCTTGGAGTCGCCAGATATGCAAATAATAGCTCTTTTCAAGCAAGAAAATTGTAGCAGATGCACATCAACTTTGTTGCAATAAAAATGAGACCTCTTGTGTCCCACCAGGCATGCCAAAACTATTGTTACAGGCTCACAACACCACCCTGGATGCAGATCAGGCTTCTAGGTTGATCACTCTAGCATCTAGTGTGATTACACAACATGGAAACCTCTCTCTAAGTGTGGGACTTGTTAAACTGAGAGAGGAATATCCAGATTAGAGGCTGGTTCCTCAAAATCCTCTGATTTAGATCTATATTTTACAAAACTATAGAGGTTCAGATCCTAATCCTACTCTAAATTACAAGGAGGTAGAGATAGAAATGTAAAAATTGAAACTAACTAAAGATGGTGATGCACCAAAAAGGAGTGGTGAATATTTTTGTCATGCAAATAGACACAAACCAGAGATTGCAACATAAAACATACACAGGCTGATAAGATATAATTTAGGATTTGAAATGAAGCAAATAATACAAACAAAGGACTGAAACCCATTCACAGAGCTTGCATTATCATTTCCAGTGTCAAAACCATGCATTACAACCTCAGAGAGGTAAAAAATTGTTACAGTCTTTGAAGAGGTCTGATTCTTCAACAACACTTGTTGGAGGTGAAAGAAGAAGTTTGCTATGCCGAAAAATGTTCCACCCTTTAGAAATGAGCCAAATCTAGCTTTTACATTACATGGGTCAAGCCCAGGAGAGAAAATATACAAAACATGGGAGCCCATTCCTCATTGACTACAGATGCATTAAAACGGCATGGCAGACCTTACAAACCCATACCCTATCATTTTTGACCGAATTGCAGGACAATGCGACCCATTCTACGTTAAATTTGGTCGTTGAAATGTCACTTCTAGCCATGAACACGCGTCAGAGCCGTTTCTTAACTTTCTCTCTCTAGACTATACCAAAATTCAATATTAACCTTGAAATCATGTAGAGAATTTTATAATCTTTCCAATGATATAAAGAACATGCAAATCCAAGCTCTGGATCAAAAGATATGGCGATCTAAAGATTTAGGGCACAAAACAGGCAAAAATGGATTTTGAAATTTTTTCCCGTGCTCTGACACCTGGACGACACATGTCGGGAGCTGATTGGACGAGCAATTCTCTCTCCTCTACGCACCCGTAGGTTTTCCTTGAAAATTTTGACTTTTGATGACTTTGGAACATTTTTTACTTTTTCCCCGTGCCCCTGCCACTTAGGACATGTGGCATGCATTGATTGGTTGACAGGGGTGCGGGGAAGACCTTTGCTTTTTAGCTTTTCGGCCAAAACTTTTGCCAAATTCTTCAAATTTTCCCCGAGCTCTGCACTTCCTTTCTCCTTAAGACACGTGTCCTCTTTTGATTGGCTCGGGCCAGCACTTCAAACCTTTCCCTTTGAAATTTTGGACATTTTTCCTTTGTGACACGTGGTGTTGTCTAATTTGTCCGCGGGCCTATCAGCTTTTCACGTCCCTCACGTCCCTTTGCCCTGCTTGTCCCGAACTGTCTGGGATAAAAACTTCCGATCAGCCCGACTCGGGCTTCCCTATCCCTCTTTCGGTTGATGACACGTGGCATGATTTGATTGGCTTTCGGCTCCCCGCGTCCGCTGCGTACTTCTGGCCCAACTGTCCCAGTGCTAAAGTTCTCTGTTTCGGCCGATCCGGGCGGTTCATGTCCTTCACATCCTCATGTCCCAAATTTCCCATGTGCCACTCAGCAGTTAGTCAATTTTGCTTTTACCCTCGACCGGTTCACCTTTTCGCGTCTCACACGTCCCAACTGTCCCAGTGCTCTGCAGCCCACCTGTTGGCCTTTCGGCTGATTCGCGCCCCGACGTCCCAAATGTCTCGACTGTTGCGAGGACTAGGACTTAGCCAATTTTCATGATTTTTTCTGGCCCAAGCTTGTTTTTTGCAACTTTTTCACCTTTTCTCAGAACTTACTCTTTTCCTCTTGGACAGGGGAGTTAGAAAAAACCCGAGGGGACCCTAGAAACATGATTTTTGCCTTGTATCAATCTATTTGCCCGGAACTTGAGTATTCTGATCTCTTGTTATCATATTCACCCTGGGGGTGAATTGTGGATAACAGTTAGATTAGTGCAAAGGTGGGGAGGACTGTAAGGAAAAACCTTAGCTACATGGTAGTCATAAATAGGGTGCTAGCATAAGTTGTCATACTCTTGCGGAGTGAGGAATGTGTCAATATTGTATAGGTGGTACTCCCCTAGAGTTAGGTGTTGAAAAACACCTTCTAAGGTATTAGTAGTTAATATGTGGGTAGTGGGGATAGATGAATCACTAGATGATTGGACATTAGGGGTATTGATTGGTTGGGAAGAAGAGTGGTTAGTTATGGAAGTTGCAGCGGCAGTAGGAACAAAATATTTAGATACAAGAGAGGTGGTGGCAGATGCCTTCACTGGTACAATCATGTTGTTGGGTTTGTACAACATGTTACATGTTTTGAATGGTGATGGGTTGGTGGGGATGGTGTAGTTATGTGTAATCAGGTGGGGTACTCGTAATAACTCTAGTGGCGATTGGGGGTAGGGACTGTGGGATAGAAAGGGCGAGGCTTTGGAAAGGGGTGTAAGTTATCGACACCAGAGGTGGTTGCAATGCAATGGGTATATGTGAAGTGACAGGTGCAGATAAAGCTATACTTATAGTGGGTGTCGAGGGGAAAATTGATGTCACGGGTGCAACAGATGATGTAGATGCTACAGTTATAGTGGTTATGGGATCTAGCTGAGACACCACAGGTGCTAAAGTGGATGATGGTAGCACCGAGATGGTGCTAGCTAACACAAAAGTGGGAGGTAGAGAAGAAGGGATAGATACGGGCATGTCGTATATTAATTGTCCTCAGGAAGCCCAAGTGGAAGAATTTGCAAGATAGTACTAGAGAGTAGAGGGATTTTGGTCGAGGAGTCTCGGGAACTCCTTGTCACTGGTAGTGATGGGGATAAGCTGAGTCTGATCCATAGGTGACATGATGGATGGCAGTGATGGCCTAGGTGGGAGTAGTTGATGGATGGCATGAAACATGAGGGCATTAGTTTTTCTATGAGTCAGTGCCATGTGAATCAGCATATATTAAGTGAATTGTACTCTGTAAATGACATAGGGGACAACAGAGATGGGACAAAATAGATTCTGAGAGGGAAAGTTGGTAAATGTTTTGATTAAAATCAAAACATAATGAGTAATACCGGTCAAACTGACAGATGATGGTTAAGGAATGACCGATGTCAGTTATAGGAACTGATATCAGTTACTGTGAGGAAATAATAGTTTCAGAAAATGAGGTAGAAACCAATGACTATCAGACAAGAAAGTTGTATTTGATGACTGTTATGATAGTATAGAGAGTACAATGATACATAGAGACTCTAAATAGAAGAGAATATGAGATAAGTATCTTTTGGGTAAATTAACCAAAAGAACAAGGAACCAATGCTGATTAGGTAAAATTATGGTGGTTAGATGTAAACTAACAGTGGTTGCTACACCAATGTCATTTACTATGAAATATGAAGAATGAAGAAAAATGATTTTTTGTGAATTTAGATTAGATGAATAAGCAACCTAGAAGTCTAGGGATGATAAGATGAGGTCTTGACACACTCTAAGAAATTTAGAATACTCTAATTGTGATGGTGTAGTGTGAAAGGAAAAAAGAAAAATAAAGAATCATATCCTCACACCTCAAAACACAACTCAAGTATAAAGCTAAGAATAAAATATGTAATCCAATAAGGGAGTTTAGTGTGTTTATCTTATGTTATTTACAAGTCTGACTCGTGAATTTAGAGTAGAGATTTTGGTTGGGAAGGCTTCCTACGAAGAAGGAAATTCTAAAGGTGAGGTTTTAAGTTATGTTATGGCGGGGGAGGGCCGTCCTCTGATGGGATACTAGATAGAGATAACCAAATGGGTGCCCATTGTCAATCCTCTGATCATGTGATCATTGATAGCTTCTTCTAGGTGGGATGTTGTTTTAAGAAGATGTATATATTTTAAATTGTGTAGTTTGGAAAAGAGAGAAGAAAGAATGTGCTTTTCTATAATTCAGTTATGTCAACCATCAGTTGGGCATAACTTCCAACATATAAGTTTCCCTCATTGTAATGTGAGCTAAGATGCAGGGAATCAGAATGCTATGCAAGTGTTTTAAGACCAGATCAAAGTTTGATATTTGATGTAACAAGCAATGAATAGGAAGAGGAATGCTCTTTCACTAATGCAATACTAATGAAAGAAAAGAAGTATTCTTTTTATAGCACCAAAAACATAATTTATTTTAGACAATAGAAAGAAGGGAAGATTCTAAAGAATAAAATTAATGTGTAAGCTTTTCATAAGGGAGAAAAACACACCACATTTACCTAGGGATGAATAAAATGCAAGGAGCCCTAGATGGGTCGCACTAGGTGTGACAAAATGTTTCACCATTTTATTTAGGGATTTAGATGAAATAGATAAGGGTATGGGTCAAAGTGGAATACATGTTATGATGTTTAGTTGGAGGTTGTTACGCGTGTTCTACCTTTTTGATCTAATGCTGACTATGAGAGCTACCTTTTGGCTATGAGGAACTACCTGAAATACAAAACAAGACCACAAAAAAGAGTTAAATAATATATGTGAGTGGGTTTCATAGTGTATGCTATATCCAGGAAGTTTGATACTTCCACAGTGGCATTCAACCCACTGTTTAATACAATTTAATGTAAGAAATGACGTAAATAAACAAGGTTTTACTGTAGTTTATATGATTTAGGCATCCCATCCAAATACAATAAGAAAATATAACATAACATGATAGGCTATGATCAGATATAGAAATAAGGTAAATAATCAAGGTGTTAGAATAGGATAGGGTCAGGTTCTGGGTTACTTTGGTCACTTGGGATAAGTTTATTGGGATATGCTATTAGTAGGATTGCCAAATATAGAGACCAATGTTGGTCTAGTATGACCGATGACGGTTTAGTAAGAATTGACGACAATTAAGGTAGGATGATAATAACCCAATAGTTCATGGTTTTGGGGATTTTTCTAAGGCTAAATCAGAGATGGAAAGGATTTCATTTAGGTTTGTGGAGGTGTTGGGAATATTCAAAGGTACTCAGGAATTGACATAGGTGATTAAAGTGGTTATGAGTGATGGGAATGGTCGGCTTCACAGGAAGGAAATAGTGGTGAGGTAAAAATATAAATGGTGGTTGATAAAAAAAGGTGAAGAACCCTTATAAACTGAATAGAAATGAAATGGTGTAGGTTAGAAACACACTTACTCTTATGCAGGTTCAATGGTTGGGTGGTGGTGATGGTTGATCGGTGAAATGGTGATCAGTGTCATGGTAGTGCTTCCCAAAATATTACTGTGAATGTAAAAATATTTTAAGCAATGGTTGTGATGGCTATGGCTGTTTGGATGTGTGAAAGATCTTTGGTTCTTGCTTGTATGCAGATCTCCTTTGTTCCCAAAACTTGAGAATGTGGATAACCCCTCAAACAAGGTTACCAAAATGGTTATATGGTAACCAATGACAATTTAGGGTGATCGGAATCGGTTTCAGGCTGATCAACATCGGTTACGGCGAGATATCCTAGGTTTCCTAAAATAGTAGATCTTGGCTATCTTTTTCCAGCTTTGTTAGGTAGCATTAGGTCTAAATGGAACATTGCACTTAGATATGCGGGAATATGGTTAGAGGAGGAATAGGCATGTGTTGTTAGGGTTATACTAAGTCTTAGTTCATTAAGGTAAGTATGGCTAAGTCTTAGTTAGTTATGGAAACATGCTATGAATAGGTCTATGGTGACGTGTCTATGTGAGGTGGCTAGGTGAGGTGTGCATCCATTTAATTAAAGTAATTAAATTAATAAATGGAGTGAGGGTGAGTATTGAGTTAATTGTGGTTAGTTAAATTAATTTTAATATGGGGTGAAAGAGGGATAATGTTAGGTGAGTATGTTTAAGTTAGTTATTCGAAAGGGTACTAAGGGGAGTGTGACCAAATTTTGGTGTCTACAATGACTAAAATTGAATTCCTTTCTTTATTAGACATTTCAACATTTTGGCATGCTTAAAAGAGTTGTTAGTATTTTTGAACTTAGAACAATTTCATTAAATAGAAGAGTTCTTTTCATGAAATTATTAGATAGAAGCATACTACTCTAATGATTTAGTACTTATCATGCTCAGTTCCTTTGAACTGAATAATGCTAACAATTTTGTAGATGGATATCACGAAAGGTAAAAGAAGAAAGGCTTATAAGAAGTTACTTTTATTTTATTGATGAAGTTCATTTTAACTAGATGTATGATTTCCATAAAAAATGCTTTTAATGATTCTGTTTAAAGAACCATAAAGGCCTAGTACAATAGTATTCTATAATTTTTTGAAAAGGATGTTAATGTTGACTAAATATTTCTCATATATTTATTTTTGAAGGAATAAAGGGAATTTTGAATTTTTCCTAATAACTTATTGTATGATTGGAATTTGAAAGATAGTTCTTTCCTCTCATTATGATCAATGTCGATTGATTAGTTAATCCTAAGCCACTATGGACATGATTTATTAGATACTTTATGGATTAAAGTGTTGATTTAGGTAGAGGATTATATATATATATATATATATATATATATAAGTCCGTTAATATATTGTGATAAGGGTAAACTAATATGAATTTGTAATTCTGATATGATAAACGTCATTCGATTGTGTCATAAAAGTAATATTATGCGATAAATAATTATATTGTGTCCTTATCAGGATTATACTAAATTATGTCTTTGAGAACTTATAAACGAGATAATAAGTTCTTAAATGGAGGAAAAAGAGAACTTTCTTATTATTTTGAAAAGTACATATTATATGAATCTTAACCTATGTTGATATTTAGATCTATAAGGTCCAATGGGATATAAGATCATATTTAATTATGAATCAACGCATTGGTAACTAGATTAATAATAATGTTATGTTATGATGGGAATAACTAATATCAAGCCACTCTATTTAACATAACAACAAATTTGATTTGTACTTACTTGTTGGACTTAATTGATGAGATTAAAATGTTGTCATTTACATGTTTAAATTAGAATTATATTTATCGCTTAATGGACTAAGGGAAAATGAATAATTAATTCATTGAGATATACACAAATTTGATCTGCATAATTTCAATTATCATAAGGTGTAATATGATCCTTACTTTAAGGATTAATCGTATTGAATTTAGTTGATACTTATGAAATATACCTAATGTTAAAAAAATCTAATTAACAAGCTAAAAATTAATGGATCAATCAACTCGTTAAGCATGACAGTTTTGTTATTGGAACTAAGTGGATTGTCACAAAATATTTGTTGCTACATAGTACCCACATGATTATGGAGGTCATTAGGTGGATACGGTGAAGCAGACACTATTCCACACTATTCCACTCAGCTCCTCTATCACCACTTTCATAAGGTGGGATTTCAAGTCACTATTTTACTCTAAAATGCAATAGGCATATAGTCAAGTGTTGACATCAACTTATGTTGACAAAGGGTGAATAAACACCCCTGAATAGATGTCATTTGAGTCGATTATGTTCACTTGCCCTTATTCACCATAAGTAGAACATTCACACTAGTTCATGTGAGCTGTCCCTATTTAGTGTGAAACATAGACCTAGAACCAGTTGACAGAAGTCAAGGAAGTCTAATCTAGATAATAGTTTTGAGTGGGGTGAAATAAATATTCCTTTCAAAAAGTATGTTTCTAGGAATAAAAATATGGTATACGTGTTTAAAATTTTGGCTAAAGTATCGCAAACTACTAGTTGCATTTTCTTATGTGATGCAGTCTAAGGTTGTGTGATATCATATGAGTTTTAGTAACATATACTCAGATAGGATTCCTAGACATTAAAACTTGATTAACCCTCAAGGGGTGAAGGAACCAAAAGTATACTTTGCAGACACATGAACATAATGAAACATGATAGATCATTTTATCACCAAGTCACAAAATGAGATATAGGGTTACATCGAGTCATTACAGTTGCATATGGTTACTATTATGTGATGGATTAGCAAGGAATGTTTGTTCTAAATTATGTCAATTTAGAACAACGAACATCATGTTTTAAAAATTAAAAATTCCCCTGTTTTCTAAAGTCATAAATGAGGATGTTACATTTTTGTATTAGATCTTAAGGGTGCAGCTCTTGGACCTATTTGAGTCCATCTCTGATAAAAACTTAATTTATTGTTAAAAAATGGTTAGAATAAGGAGACATGTTGCAAATAACCTTCCTCTGGTTAGTGAGTCAACTACAACACAAAATCTTGATGAGATTATTGCTTCCCTCTTGGACACAATAGATTGTCTTGTTGTATTTAAACAACAAGTAATGGGAAAAGAAGAAGAGGAGGATGAAGCTGATAATAACAATCAACCACCTCTAGGAAATAATGTTAATGCTAGAAATCCTGACAGTGATAACAACAATACTGTAATGAATAACAATGTTTCAAATGCCAATGATAATGTTGCAAATGTGAATGCAAATGCACCTAACCAGCCTGAAAATAAAAAAATAAAGGTTGGTAGATGACCTTACTAATTATATAAAAAGAATAATTCCACCAAAGTTTGATGGTACCACACTAGGAGATGGGGATAAGAATTAGATCAGAAAAATGGAGAAGTACTTTGTGATAAGGAAATTCTCAAAAGAAACCAAAACAGTATGGGGAGCTTCTCAGCTTTCCCATAAAGCACCTTCTTGGTGGGATAGCCATAAGGCTGAATTGAATATTGATGAAGAAACCATCACTTGGGAATAATTTAAGGGCTTCTTTAGGAAGCGTTTGTTTCCACAACTCGATTATGATCAGAAAATGATGAAATTTCATAGCTGAGTTCAAGGAAAATTGATTGTAGCTGAATATTGGGAGAATTTTACCAAGCTTCTCAAGTATGTACTACAGTACCAAACTAATGAAAAGTTCAGAATATGTAAGTTTATAATGAGATTGAATCCTATAATAGGTGGAGAGGTAGTAGATGTACATAGCGCAACCACCATGGAGGGAGTTGTAGAAAAATCCATAAGGTAAGAACAAAAATTGAAGGCAATTTTTGTGCATAAGGAAGAGAATCAAAAGAAAATATCCAACTCTTCTTCATCACTTGCACCGAAGAAGGTGGTATGGAAATATTTTGGCACTAAAAATAGGTTTGGGGCTGAAAACAGTAAGAAAAAAGTAGTAAATAAACCTGTTGGGAATAAGGGGCATAAAACTTACAGTATCCAAAATAGTAATTACAAAGCTAAGAATAAGTTTGAACCTAAAAAGGGACCTATTTGGGGCTATTAAAACTGTGGCAAGGACCATTATGCAAATCAGTGCCCTATAAAGAAAAATGAGAGCAACCAGTAGCACAAGATACATGTTGCAGTAGCTGATAAGCAAGTTGAAAAACAAGCTATACCCATAAAAGTGTGAGGTAAATTATTTGGTATACTTGTAACTATACTTTTTGATACTGGTGCTAGTGAATTCTTTATTTCAAACAAATTAGCTTCAAAAGTAAAAAGAAAAGATGAAATTATGGATAAATCATGGACTGTTCATTATGGGAATAATGTTATCCACATTATTAATAAATGTCTTTTTGGTGCAGCCTTATAGTTACCAAGTTTTATTACAGAAGTAGACATGTAAGTTGTACCTTTAGGGTCATATGATGTCATAATTGGAGTAAATTGGCTTGCTGACCATAAGGAAAAGGTTGATTTTTTTGAAAAAAAATATTAAATGCCTTGATGATTTGTAGAAAACAACATACATCAAAGTGTTAAAAAGGGAAATTTCAGATAGAATACTATTAACCATGTAACTTTAAAATGCCACAAATAAAGGTTACATGTTATATGCAGTAAAAATATCTAAAACAACATAAGAAGGTAGTAATTTTATGGAAAAATACCCATTGTTACATGAGTACAATGATGTGTTTCCGAAATAACTACCTGGTCTTCCATCGAAACAAGAATTTGATTTCACTATAGAAATCAAATCTAGAACTAAACCTATTTCCAAGGCACCCCACCACATGACTAAAATTGAATTAGTTGAAATAAAGGCACAGTTACAAGAAATTTTGTCTAAGGGTTTAATTAGACTGAGTGTCTCACCTTGGGGAGCATCGGTGATCTTTTCTAAATAGAAAGACATAACACTTAGAGTTTTTATTGATTATCAAATGTTAAACAAATCAACAATCAAAAATAGATATCCTCTTCCTAGGATTGATGATCTATTCGATCACATGCATGGTGCATTAGTTTATTCAAAGATAGATCTTCCATATAGATATCATCAGTTGAGAATCAAAGATGATGACATACAAAAAACAACTTTTATAACAAGGTATGAGCACTATGAATTCATTGTTTTACCTTTTGGTTTAACAAATACACCTAAAATTTTTATGAATTTGATGAATAATATCTTTCAAGAATACTTAGACAAGTTTTCGCTTGTATTCTTGGATGATATTCTTATCTATTATAAACACATAGAGAAGCATAATGAACAATTAAGGATTCTTCTGATATTTTAAGAAAGAGAATTTTTTTTGGAAAATTGTCAAAATGTTCCTTCTATGAAAATGAACTACATTATTTGTGACATGTTATGAGTAATGATGGAATATCAATTGATCCATCAAATATTGCAGCCATAATTGATTTTCCAGCAACTAAGAATGTTCATGAAGTTAGAAGCTTCATGGGGCTGGCCAGATATTACAGAAAATGTGTTAAGGACTTTTCAAAATCTATTGCCCTAACTACTTCGTTGCAGAAAAAACACAAAATTTTTGTTTAGAGTGATAAATTTGAAGCAACATTTAAAAAACTAAAAGAACAATTAACTACAACACCTATTTTGACTGTTCTAGATCCAAACAGAAGCTTTACAGTAGTTACAGATACTTCCGAAGAAGGTTTAGGGGGTATATTACTTCAAAATGATCATGTTATACTATATGAAAGTAGAAAAATAAAGTTACATGAGATGAATTATGCTCCCCATGACCTTGGACTTGTTCCCATAGTACATGCACTTCAAATATGGATACATTACCTCTTTGGTAGACCCTTTGAGCTAAAAAATGACCACCTTGGGTTGAAACATATCTTCACACAACCAAATTTGAATGCAAGACAATGAAGATGGTTAGATTTTTTGTCTCAATATGATTTTGAGATAAGTTACACTAAAGGTAAGGAAAATAGAGTGGTAGATGTACTAAGCCATAGGAAACATATTTATGTTCTTGTAACTTTGAGAACTCAATTTAAAGATGTAGTAAATAAATCGATGATGTCTTATCCATATTATCAACAAGTAAAAACAACACTTGTAGTAGATTCTAGTGCTGTAAGATAAAAAGGTTTCATTTTTTATAATGAAGAAATCTAAAAGATGATTCCCTTGTTCTTTCAAAAATATTTGTTCATAAAAATTTAGATTGCATGGTGTACCTAAGTTGATTATATCTGATAGAGACCCAAGAATGACGTCACATTTTTTGGAAAACTATAAATATATCCTTAGGAATGAAAATGAATTTTAGTTCCGCATATCATCCAAAAAAAATGGGCAAATTGAAATATTAAATCAAGTAATGGAAGATATGTTGAGAATGTATTGTATGGACCAACAATATAAATGGGAAAAATACCTTCTTTTAGCTGAATTTGAATACAAGAATACTTATCATTCCTCTCTAAAATGGAACCTTTTGAAGCATTATATGGACAAAAGTGCAGAAACCTTGTTAGTTGGGATAGCATCGAAGATAGAGAGGTAATTTGACCTAAAATTATTTTTGAAATAGAACAAGTAAAATTAATCCGTGAACAATTAAAGGAAGTTTCTAATAGGAAGAAAAGTTATGTAGACCTGAAAAGGGTCGATCGAAAATTTGAGCTTGGTGAAAAAATATTTTTACGTGTCAAGCCAAAAAATATCTCAATTAATTTTGGAAAAGCAACCAAGTTAGCACTTCGTTTTGTGGGACCTTTTGAAATTGTAGAAGTAATAAGTCTTGTAGCTTACCACTTAGCATTGTCTCCCACATTAGCACAAATGTATGATGTTTTCCATATTTATTTTCTTAAGAAATATGTCTCAGACTTATCAAATGTATTAAATTGGAATTCATTATAAGTCCAAGACCCGAGAATAATCATGGTTGAACCTGTAAGGGTGCTAAAAAATCACCAGTTGCTCTTGCGAAATCATGAAATAAGTCAATGTAAGGTCCATTAAGACCAGTTCAATGAAGAAAGTGCAACCTAGGAGAATATTGAGGACATGAAAACTACTTTTCCTTGTCTTTTCAAATATAATTAATTCATATTTATGTGATATTTGAATATTTAGTTTGAAACTATCTGTGATTTCTGCTCATTTTAGCAAAAACACTTTTTTTTGCAAGTACTTGTCCAATAATTTGATGTTGTAATAAGTGCTGAGAAACTTAAATTTCTACAAATTTGTTAACTATTTGAGAATTTTATGGATGAATAATCTATATTTATGCTTATGTTCTTAAATATGTATGTGGAATAAGTTAATCATCAGGATGATGATGCTTTCTAGAGGGGAGGTATGTAATGCCTCTGCCATTCTGATATTTGTAATTTCTTCTCTAACTGAATTTTGAAAACGTTGATATTTGATTTTTTTTTTGAGTTAGTATACTCTTTAAACTATTGGTCATGTTTGTAGAAGAGATATACACTACATGCAGAAGAATATGATGTTAATCATACTTTGACAATATTGTACTAACGTTCAATGAATATCATGTACTCCCTAAATTTAGTTTTATAGTACATTATGTGAACCCAACTGGTAAGAAGTAAATGTAGAGGTTTGAAACAATGTGGGTAAGTTATCTAAAGTGGATATGAAATATGTTCTTTAGGTTATTACATCTATATTGAAGAAGTGCAATACCTTGGATCAATTTAAGTGATCCAAGGCATACCTAGGATTGATCTAATATTTTGATCGCAATCAAAGTCAATTAACTTAGTTAAGGTTTTGATAAACCGTCATGTTCAGGTTTTAATATGAGGTTGCTGGAGATGTTTGTGAAATCTTGTGGATACCACTAAACTATCATTTTATGTACTCTCATTCCTTAAATTTTAAATGATGGCATCTTGTGTTTAATCGGTTCACAACCTTCAAATTTATTATTTATCCATTTCAATATGATTGAATTAATAAGAAAGGCTATAAAGAGTGTTAAAAACTTAAACTAGCTACTTGATGGTGGGGACCTAAATTGGATTACCTTGATTTAAAGTATACTCTAGATTATCCTAAGGAATTCATTATCGATCATCAACCTAAGCTATGGTTGATTCATTTTAAAATGGGCATTATCCCTAAGCATAACTATGAACCTAAGACCTAATCTATAGATAACTATGGCTGGTATTGTTTGGAATGGTGGGTTAAGTAAAGTAGATGAAACCATTTCTTATGGGTAATTGGCTAATTCAATTGTGTAATTAATGGCAGGCACCATCATTTTTGGCAGCTACCTAGTTTATTTTGGTATGCACATTATTTTTTATCACTAAAAGGTTTGGCATTGTTTATTTTAACTATTAGTTAATGCTAAGTTTGAAAGAATGGTTGGTAGGTTCTGGGTGGCTACTAACCGTCTGCTATTCATTAATGATCTCGATCAATGTGTGGAAAACTACATTGGAAACAACAAGATGGTTTGGTGGAAAGGAGTGGGGGTTAGTTTCTATCCATCATTTTATATTTTGAGCTCAATGGCTCTACATGTGGACCTTCTATTTTTCGAACAGGTAGTTCATTTTTGTTGTATTTACAATCTTGTCATTGCATGGAAAATTTAGCTAAAGCTATAAAAATGAAGGAAAATAAGATGATGGGTTTCAGGTTGATTCTGTTGCAATTTTTTGTGGAATCTATAGCAAAATATTGGAAGGAAACCCTGGGAGCTTAGAAATTATTTTCAAGAGCTCTACCAAACATGATAAGCTCTAACTCATTATGATAATCTTATCTATTCAATTATTTCATAAAAAGAACTTTGTTATTCTTTGAAATTGCATTCTGAGCTTTGTGTTTTTTTTTGTGAGTGAATATTGTTTTTACTTCACTGGTTTTCAATCTGTTATACTTTGAATACCTTATTTAAGTCAATTTAAATGAACTTGTTTATTTATATTAACCTATGAGTGATTGTGTTATGAAATAGCGGATTTATTTAGTACTGGTTGTGTATTTGGGTTTCAAATAGTATTTTTTGTATCAAGATTGGAGTTAATGGTTGTAGTGTCAAAACCCATAATGAAACAATGTTTAGAGACACTATTTATTTGCTAAGCTAGGTATTAAAACAATGAATGGTTCATTGTCTTCTTGTTGACTCTATGTAGGCTCTTGATTCGGTCTTATTTACCATTCCTTTTGTGAATCTTGGTTCAATACTTTTTAAGAATCAAAAATTGGTCTTAAGCCATTCTGGGTGTTCACAATTTTGGAATATTTTATATCTCCATAAAGGGGAAGGTAACTAGTTGCTGGTATGGATTTCTAGTCTCCTTTCTATGATTAAGTAATTGTTTTCTTATTTTATAACCACCCTTTCTAGGTTGGCGTAAGTCTTGATCAAAGTGATTAATGATTGATCCTGGTATTTTATGTTACTTATCTTCTAGGTTGTGTGCTTTTTCCATTTGGGGGATTCATTTGAACTTGGGTTTCAATGTGTTCTCTTACGATGGAATTTTGTATTTTAATAAATTTTACTTGATTTTAACTCAGAATAGATTTTGTATCTGGTCATTCATTTTTTGACTGGGATCTATTATTTTCCCAATTTTGTAATTATTAAGGATGATACCGTGTTTCATTTCTTTTGAGTTATTCCTTTTAGAGTTCATTTGTTTTTATCACTCGACTATTACTTGGATATGGGTCATCAGATTGACCCCTGAATATTTATACATTATTGTGAATGAACCCTTTCTTTTATCAAAATTAATTCAATATCTTTCTTGGTATTTGTTTTTCGAATGGCTAACATGAGACTGGACTTGGAAAATTTGTTTGGAATTCTTTTGAAGTGGTTATAGTGGAATTATTTGTGAACGTGTTAAGGGGAATCTTAATCACTAAGAATATGAATTTGAGATCTTGTATGATTTGGGTTCATGTTGTATTTTGATTTTATTTAACTGTGTTTACCTTATTTTGATCTCTTGTAAGAGATCGTTATAATAGTTAATCAATATTATCAACTGTAATGATACCTTTTTATTTGTTCATAGATGATTTGATATTTTTAGTGTTGAGTTGGTCACTAAATTATTGTTGAATAATTTAGACGTAGCTCACTGTTACGATATTGTGTATCAATCCTTTATTTAGGTTTTATATCGAATTCATCTTAAAATTTCATGAAGTTGGATATGGTTTCAACCACTTTGTTAGATCTTAAATGTTATATTATTCTGAACATGTCAAACCACTCTTGTCTGATAGTAGTATAATTATATGGATTTGGTGATGGGGACTTGTTAACAAATCAGGAAAGGAAAATATTTAAATGTTATTTCAAGTTACATTTGATTGTTGAATAGATATTTGGATATTTATTAGTCTTATTGTATGTACTCGATTACATTTATAAAAGATATTAGTACGATAATAGTTTCATTTTATGAGTGCTATGTAAATAAATTACTCTACTTATTTAACTGACATACCAATTGATTACATAGGTGTGTTAAATTATTAATTAGAAAAGTAAATATCAAATAAAGGAAAAGGTGTTATGTTTCAAACATATAACCTATATGATTATATGGCTGAAATACTAATACACTTGTATCCTTGTTCTTTACTTTAAGGGATCAAATGGACTTAACATATCTTGATGACTGAAATTTTATTGATATAGATATGTGGTTCATAGATGTGACTTAAATTTACTTCCTTTCTTTATTCGACATCGTGGCATTTTGGCATGCTTAAAAGAGTTGTTCGTATTTTTGAACTTAGAACAACTTCATTAAATAACAGTGTTCCTTTCGTGAAATTTTTAGATAGAAGTGTACTTCTCTAATGATTTAGTACTTATAATGATCATTTCCTTTGAACTGACTCATTCTATGTAACATTCCCATTTTAGTACATTAGAACAAGAAATTTTATTTATTTATTTTTTGATAAGTGCTTCCTAGTTCTAAATACATAATTTAGAACTCACAGATCATAACAATCATTCTTATAATAGATAACCATATGCAGCTGTAATGACTCAGTGTACCACCAATCTATTCATTCCATGACTCGGTGATCTACAAATCTATTCATGAGTATCATAGAGTTGGCATTTTTATCTTAACACTTCACTCTTGCGGTTCTCTTCCCTAATCTGGGATTTCAGAATGCTTTGTCCAAGGAACCTATCTGAATAATTGTTACTATTATTCATCGGCATCATGTCCCTTAGACTAGGTGACATAGGACAACGCAATCAACAGCTTGTGATACTTTGGCCAAAGATTTGAAACATACTATTCATGTCTCATATTCCTTATCAAAATACTCGTAAATCTGGAATACGTCCTTCACCCCACTCCGATGTTAAATAGAATGTCTTATACTGACTTCTGTCAACCTCCCCTATCCCAAGTCATTCACTCAGGAATGGGTTAATAACATGACACATGTTATAAGGATGCTCTTGAAGACTAGGGTAAGTTGACATACTGGGTCAACCACTGTTAACCCCGTGTGTCAAGGTACCCTGAGTCTCCAAGGGCAGCCTCATAACATGACTATGGTCCAAACCAGTCCTAGAGGAAAAACTTGTTCGAGTTTCAAGTGTAAATATTAACGATCAATGCAAAGGGTGTTGCCATATGTCACCTGCATTGTTGTATCCTCGAGAAGATCCTAATCTTCTCGAAGGTACAACCCTATACTTGACATGTGTCGGCATCCTACAAAACTTCCTCGGAAAGATTTACATAACTTCAAGGATTTACTTAAGTTGAGTTGAAATTGAATTTAAGACTCTCCTAACTGGGTATTCTTTTCCCAACCCTGGGTTCCACACCTTTGAGTTACCTTATGCAATTAAGTTCAATTTCACAGAGAGAAGTTTAATAAGATTTGAGACCTCGTCAAGGAGATCATCATTTCCCAATAATCTTATTCCTTATAATTGGGCAATACCCCTAAGTCCTCTCATAAGGAAGCTAACTAAACCCATAAGGGTTTATATCAACTCCGAAGACTGAAATATATCTTACTTATTGTTATTAAGATATAGTGATTTAGAACCATCAATTACGTTGTCTTGACTTAGATCATGGATAGGGAGTAATAGATTCTCTTCCTACTATAGCTACCTATTAGGGCGTAGTTTAACCTTAACTTCTTGAAAGGCAGTGGACTAATTTCCAATTTAGGCTTATTCATAACATAAAAGAATTACTATTCATTCACGAAGTATTCAGTCACATAATTTTTACAAGGCCTACTTAGAGAATCTAACTAACTCCCATGGTATACAATAATAAAAATGCACTTACATTCAATCAGACCTAAGAAGTTCAATCCAAAAAATAAAAATGCAGCCACATAAGTAACAATCTCCCCATTTCATTCATTTCCAGACCATACATTTACAACTTATGCACTTCGGCACATTTGATACAATAATCAACATCAAAAGAATATCTTTCTTCCTATAGTACAATTTGAGAAATCAAGTTGGAATTCATCATAAAAACCAGATTAAACAATCTGAGCATCATATCAGATCTGTGTGCCTTTACCACTTACGATGTCCATCTCCAAAAATTGCTAGCACATGTTAGTTCAGTGAACTGAGCATGATAAGTACTAATTCTTAAAACAATTGCATTCCACCAATTATTCTCATTAAACAACCTGTTTAAATGAAATCATTTCTTCAAATCCTTAAACATGAATCAAGCTAATCATCTTTCTACAATTCTAATATGACTTTAATGCATAACTCATATTATAGCTGCCAGTTAAACCTAAATAATTTTCAGATGATTCATCATATATATTAGAGACTAAGAAGAACAAAATGAATCCACAATATCCATCCATTTGAAAACCAAGGACAGTAATAATCCAAAAAAATTACTCCATTCAAGAATGAATTCATATCAGTACATGTATCCAACAGATGTGCATTTAACAATTCAAGAAAAGACAGACTAAAACCTCCAACAAGTACAACTGACGGGATTCCTTTATATTCATAGCATTATTTCAATGACATTGATAAGTATACCAACTTCTACTACAATACTATTTTTATAAAAGTGGATAACCAAACAACTCAAACAGGATAATAATATAACCGTGATAAAGAAGAAGACTCTGGTCAAGAGTCAGTACTTACCATTCTCTCCTTACAAATTTAACAGTCTATTCTTCTTATGCCCGTACCGTAGAGTTCACATAAAGATACAAAAGAAGAGAGCACTCATAATTTCTAGACAAGGGAGAGAATATTTTCTTATTCCAAAACTCATATATCAACATATACTTTACATCTTATGAGAAATAAACAGAGGCATTCAGATCTCCATTCCGAACAGGTTCAGGACTGTACCAACTTCCCAGGAGTAATGCATAGACATTCAATCTTGAATTCAATTAAGGAAGAAGAGAAAGCAAGAAAATCAACACCCAAGTTTACCATTAGCTCCAATCTGATAGAACTGTTTAAAAAGGTTTCCCTAAGATTCCAAGGGTCTTACAATTACACATTAACAAAAGACAGAGATTGTTATAAACGGAAATACATATACGTTCAATATCAGTACACAATCATGGCCCAAATAAAATAGTCTTCCCTTCACCCAGGACTCGAATAATTTTAGACTATGAGTTAGGGTACCCACTATCATTACTTACTGATAGGTAACACTATCTATTTCCAGTCATTACAGTGGATAATTTGTAATTGTGTTTCAAGGATACCAAACAAATAGCACTTCCAGTATTACTAGATGATTTCTAATGTTAGATTTCAAGGTCACTATAGGTGAAAAAAACACAATCCCATCCCTTCCAAGTATAAAACCTGATTTCCATCCATGCAGATCCAGGATTACCCACACGTTATTAAGAATCAGAGTTCCTCAAAGCAAGATTTCTCTCAGTCAGGCTATGTTCCCATTAGCCAAGAAAAGTCGTAAAGAAAACAATAGCTACACTAATATTTCATCTCATACAGAACCCAAAATCATTGACCAACCAGACCCTTTTCATAGAGGTGCAGGCTTAAATTTAACATATTTCTTACACATGCGACTAAATCAGTCGAGCTCAAAAGAAGGAACTACAGTTTCATCACAATTGAATTATATATTCACCTGAAGCTATCAAGTAATAAAAGAGTTCTTGTGACCAAGAAATAATCAATAAACCAGCCAAATTAGACACAAAAATTCTTTTGATGTCATTCTTCAAACATGAAATCATCCAACGCAATTTTCTGACTTGGTACAGTTAGGAACTCATTACCTCAGTGAAACAGGAGACTAGGAAACAACATATACAGAAGTCGAACCCTTATGTAAACACAACAAGGACTTCAACAGAAGTCGAATCAACATGTAAACATAGCAAGGACTTCAACTGAAGTTGAATTCATATGAAAACACTGCAAGAACTTCAACAGAAGTCTAATCAATACAGTAATCACAGTAACGACTTCAACAGAAGTTGAACCAACATGCAAATACAGCAAGGAATTCAACAGAAGTTGAACCAACATGTAAACACAACAAGGACTTCAACAGAAGTCAAACCAACATGTAAACACAGCAAGGACTTCAACAAAAGTCGAATTCATATGAAAACACTGCAAGGACTTCAACAGGGTTTTTGTATAACCAGGGATTCCCAAATCAACAACAGAAGAAGAAAACCAATACATTGCTTTCAGTCAAGCCAACTGTACAAAAAAAATCATTTGAATAGAGTTGTTTTAATGAAATCATTTGAAGGAAAGCAAGATTTTTAAAAGTTAGGGCCTATCATGCCTAATAGTTTCGCTTGAAAATTCGAAGAAGACCTCTAAATGTGCTCGCACCTTCTCTTCTTCTTCCACGATAGATTAAACAACAATAAATTGTTACCTTCATGCCTTATAAACTTTCCCCAAAAGAGAAGGGAGCTAGAAATTCTCAAAGTTGTCATGCAACATAGAGTAGACGACTGGTTCGAAGAACCAGTGCTCAAGCAGAGTGAAAAATTGAATGCATGGAAAACCAAACAACCAAACAATATTCAATTTGCATGCCTTCCCAAGCAATCCGCGCTTGGGAACCAAATTTCATTAATTTCATTAACTACCATCCTCCCGCCTATTCTCCATTACCACCGACCACCAAAATTGGTGATCACAAAAAGAAAAAAAACAAACACTCCCATACTTGGTGATACTAGCACGTCAGGTCACATTAGCCGTTTGCAACCTCTACCAAACCTGACAGCATCCCAAGTCCTTCAACCTTATCCCCCTCATAAATGCCATGGAAACCACCACCCATGACTCGCGACCCTTCATAGGTCCCCCTCCATTCTTATCATTAGTTAAGATAGGTTAGATCATAGGGTTAAGACATTAGTCTCCCTTTCATAGCGCTAGGTGTAGTTAACTCTTAGGAGCATTAAGCTTATAGTTTAGGGCTAGGTTGGATTAGTAATTATTTTAACCAATAGGTTGTAGTTTAGGTTAAGGTTATTAACCTTAACGAATCAAATCTAGGTCTCCAAAATAGGACCACTCAAAGTTAGAGTCCATACAGGGTTAAACATTCCTGTAAAGGATTCTATTTGGCATCACTAAATTAAGCTTATGGTATACACATGAACATATTACCTAGCTTAAGGTCTAGGCCTTCCTGATGTTATGATATCTGTAACCAAAGTCCATTTATCATGATCAGCCTGAGTTAAACTTTGAGATTGATCATTCAAACTCATTCAGACCTTGTAACTTTCATAAGGTCAATAAATTTTGTTCATCCTGAATAAGCTTAAAAAATTCCTTGGATCAATGCAACTGATCCAAGGCTGAGTCATAAAGATGGATGAATCCACAATTCATCCAGAAATCAAATTGAACTCAAGTGCGAAGAATGAAAGAAACAAAAGAGTCCAAGCATATTCTGGCTTAGTCAAAGATCTTTAAGAGTAAAGAAGATACAATCCATATCAAGTATGACTTCACAAACCAAAGGAACATGTCCTTATATAGAATAAATCATATATCAACACTTGAATTCTCAGGAGAAAGTAACAACAGTTCAGGGTGTTACATGCTTCCCTCCTAAAAGATTCATCGTCCCGATGATTACATCCTTTAATTTACCTTCAGGTCAATCAATTTATTAGTTCACAATACAAAAGACTATTTCCAGCTTGAATAATTGCATAAATCAATGTCATGATACAATTTATTCAACCTAAATAATGTTTGCCTCCAAGCTGGCTTACATAAAGACATGAAAAAGATAAGTTCATAATAATTAATTTTTTTTTGTCAACAAATTCCATTCTGTTCAAAAAGAAAGGGAAAAGTAATTTTCATCTCTTCCAGATTTTCCCAAGTTGCACTTTCTTCATTAAACTGGTCCCACTGGACCTTACATTCCTGTATTTTATGATTTCTCAAATGCAATTGGCTAGTTTCCAGCACTTGTTTGGGTTTAACCATGATTATTCCTGGGTCTTGGACCTGCGAGGAATTCTAATTTAAAACATGTGACAAGTCTGAAATGTATTTCTTAAGCAAAGAAATATGGAAAACATCATGCATGTGAGACAAAGTAGGTGGTAATGCTAATCGGTAAGCTACATGATTGATTATTTCGACAATTTCGAAAGGTCCCACATAACAAGGTGACAGCTTGGCAGCCTTGCCAAAAATTATAGAACTCTTTCTGGGTTTAACATGAAGAAAAACCTTTTCACCAAGTTCAAACTTTTGATCAACCCACTTTAGGTCAGCATAGCTCTTCTACCTATCTGATGCTTATTGCAATCATTCACGAATCATCTTAACTTGTTGTTCCATTCCAGTGAGGATTTCTGGTCCAATTACCACTCTATCCTCAATACTATCCCAACTAACAGGGGTTCTGCAGTTTCTTCCATAAAGTGCCTCAAAAGGTTCCATTTTAAGAGAAGAGTGATATGTGTTATTGTATGCAAACTTAACTAATGGGAGATACTCTTCCCATTTATACTGTTGATCCATGCAATACATTCGTAACATATCTTCCAACACCTGATTTACTCTCTCAGTTTGTCCGTCCGTTTCTGGGTGATATGCAGAAATGAAGTTTAGTTTTGTTCCAAGAGTTGTATTAAGTGTTTGCCAAAATATTGATGTCATTCTAGGGTCTCTGTCAGATATAATCAATTCTGGTACTCCATGTAACCTAAAAATTTTGTGCACGAATATTTTTGCTAACACTGGAGAATCATCCTTCAGATTTCCAGCGATGAAATGAGCTACCTTTGTTAGTTTGTCTACAACTACCAAGATAACATCATGTTTATTTCTTGACATAGGAAACCCTTGTACAAATTCCATGCTTATTACTTGCCATTTATACTGCGGTATGCTATGGGGATATAATAGTCCAGCAGGGTGCATGTGTTCTGCCTTAACCCACTGACATTCCAGACAATGAGTCCCAAAATCAATAACATCCTTTTTCATTCCTTTCCAGAAGTATTGCTGTTTTAGATCAGCGAGCATTTTAGTAATACCCGGGTGCCCAGAAAAGGGTGAATTATGAAATTCAACTAACAATTTATTTCTCAAATCGTTTAGCAAAGGTACATATACCCTGTTTTCATAACGTAAGATTCCTTCATTATCAAAATGAAAACCTTTATACCTTTCATCTTTTGGTTCTGCAGCAAGTACTGCTTTTACTTGCTGAAAGTATATATAAGATTCTGAGGCACTTTTTACCTCATCTTTAAACTGATTTCTTAATGTTATAAGAGCATAAATGTGCTTCCTACGACTTAGAGCATCTGCTACTCTATTCTCCTTTCCATTGATGTAACTAATATCAAAATCATATTGAGATAAAAACTCTAACCACCTTCATTGTCTTGCATTTAGGTTAGGCTGAGTGAAAATATATTTCATCCCTAAATTATCAGTTTTCAACTCAAAAGGTTTCCCAAGTAAATAGTGTCTCCATACTTGAAGCGCATGAACAATTGCAGCAAGCTCTAAATCATGAGGGACATAATTCAGCTCATGTAACTTAAGTTTTCTACTTTTATATGCTATGACTTGATCATTTTGTAACAAAACACCTCCAAGGACTTCCCCAGAAGCATCCGTTACAACAATAAAGTTTCCATTAGGGTCTGGTACAGCTAATATAGGTGCTGAAGTCAACTGGCTTTTCAAACTTTTAAAATTAGTTTCACACTTATCATTCCAAATAAATTTCCTATCCTTCTTCTGTAATGAAGTTATCGGTGCAGCCACTTTAGAAAAATTCTTTACAAATTTTCTATAATAACCAGCAAGGCCCATGAAGCTTCTTACTTCGTGTACATTCTTTGGTGCAGGCCACTCGGTTATTACCACTATTTTTGAAGGATCCACAGCAATTCCTTCTTTACTAATGACATGACCCAAATAGTGAACTTCAATATCAAAGAAAGAACATTTGGATAACTTACTGTATAACTTTTTTTTCTCAAAATTTCCAAAACTATCTTCAAATGCTCATTGTGCTCTTCGATACTTTCAGAATATATGAGAATATCGTCCAAGAATACAAGCACAAAATTGTCTAAATATTCTTGAAAGATATTATTCATTAAGTTCATAAAAGTTGCGGGTGCATTAGTTAATCCAAAGGGTAGAACCGTGAATTCATAATGTCCGTACCTGGTTCGGAAATCTATTTTATGAATATCTTCTTCTTTAATCCTTAATTGATGATAACTAGATCGAAGATCTATCTTGGAATAAACCACTGCTCCATGCATCTGATCAAATAGATCGTCAATTCTTGGAAGTGGGTATCTATTCTTAATTTTTGCTTTGTTTAAAATCCGATAATCAATACACAGTCTAAGTGTTCCATCTTTCTTTTTTACAAATATTACTGGCGCTCCCCAAGGTGAAACACTTGGTCTAATCAAAACCTTAGACAAAAGTTCTTGCAATTATACCTTAAACTCGACTAACTCTGTAGTAGTCATCTGATAAGGTGCCTTAGAAATAGGTTCCGTCCCTGGTTTGATTTCAATGGTGAAGTCAAATTCCCTTTTGGGTGGTAAACTTGGTAATTCCTCCAGAAATACATCCTTGAAACTTTGCAACAGTGGGAATCATTTCATGGAATCACCATCTTCTTCTGAAAATTCAGATATCTTTACTGCATATAAGGTACATCCTTTGTTTTTAGCCTTTTTAAGTTGCATAGCTGACAATTTCCTAACTGAAATTTCCCGTTTCACACCTTCAATCTCTGTTGCTTTTAGCCGATCATCTAAACATCTTATATTCTTTTCAAATCAGTCTACTTTTACTTTATGGTCAGCTAACCAATTGACACTGATGACAACATCATAGGATCCCAAAGGTGTAACATAGAGGTCAACTTCCATGGAAAAGTTAGGTAAGTCAAGGACTGCCCCAAAAAGACACATACTCACTGTATGAACAGAGTTATTACCATACTGTACAGTCCAAGATTTATCTATTTTTCCAGCTTTTCTTTTAAGTTTAGAAGCAAGTTTACTAGAAATAAAACATTCAGTAGCTCCTGTATCAAAAATAATAGTGACAGGTATGCCAAATAACTTACCTGAAACTTCTATAGGTGTCACTTGCTTTTCAGCTTGCTTGTCTACTACTGTAGCATGTATCTTATGCTGTTGATTATGATCATCCTTCTTCAAAGGGCACTGATTTGCATAGTGGTCTTTGCCACAATTATAGCAGCCTCCTATAGGTCCCTTTTTAGGCTCAAAATTACTTCCAGCATTAAAATTATCACGTTGTCCTCCATAGGGCTTCTGCCCATTGTTATAATTTTTGGCAAAACTATCCCTTATATTTCCAACAGGCTTATTCACTTTCATTTTTTTATTATTATCCACTGGAAACTTACTTCTGTTTCCAAACTTTTTCCATGGCCCCTTCTTAGGTGCAAGTGAAGTTGAAGAAGGGTTTACAATCTTCTTCTACACTTCCTCTTTATGAGCAGAAATAGCCTTTAATTTCTGTTCTTGCCTTATGGCTTTTTCAACAACCCCTTTCATAGTGGTTGGGTTGTGAACATCGACCTCTCCTCCTATCACGAGATTTAGTCCCATGATGAATTTCTATATTCTGAACTTCTCGTCAGTTTGATACCGCGGTACATACTTGAGGAGTTTCGTAAACCACTCCCAGTATTCAGTTACCGTTATCTTTCCTTGAGCTAAGTTCTGGAATTCTATCATTTTCTAATCATAGAAAAGTTGTGGCAGCCAACGTTGCCTAAAATAGCCTTTAAATTGATCCCAAGTGATATTGGTCTCATCAATATTTAGCTCAGCTTTACGGCTGTCCCACCATAAAGATGCTTCATGGGAAAGATGATAGGCTCCCCAAACAGCTTTGGTTTCCTCTGAGAAGTTTCTTATTGCAAAGTACTTCTCTATCTCACTAAGCCAATTCTCAGCTCCATCTCCTAATGTGGTGCCTTCATATTTAGGTGGACTTATCCTTTTTATATCATTAGTGAGTTCTGCTGCCAACCTGGCCTTTTTATTTTCTGGTTGGACAGGTACATTTCCAGTGTTATTACTAACACCCATATCAGGGTTATCCTTAGGAGGTAGCTGATTGTTGTTACTAGCTTCATCATCCTCCTCATTTCCCATTACTTGCTGTTCAAATACGCCTAACGATCTCTTGTGTCCAATAGGGCAGAAAGGATCTCATCAAGTTTTTGGGTTGTTGTCGCCCATCCCTTTGGTGGAGCATTATTTGTAACGTTCCCTCTTGTTCTAACCATTTTCTGTTACAAGAAAATTCAAGTTTTTATCAAATTATGGACACAATAAATCAAAGAGCTACAACCTCGCTCTGATACCAAGATGTAACATTCCCATTTCAGTACATTAGAACAAGGATTTTTTTTTTGATAAGTGCTTCCTAGTTCTAAATACATAATTTAGAACTCACAGATCATAACAATCATTCTTATAATAGATAACCATATGCAGCGGTAATGACTTGGTGTACCACTGATCTATTCATTCCATGACTCGGTGATCTACCGATCTATTCATGAGTATCATAGAGTTGGCGTTTTTATCTTAACACTTCACTCTTATGGTTCTCTTCCCTAATCTGGGATTTCAGAATGCTCTGTCTAAGGAACCTATCTGAATAATTGTTACCATTATTCATCGGCATCATGTCCTTGAGACTAGGTGATATAAGACAATGCAATCAACAGCTTGCGATACTTTGGCAAAAGATTTGAAACATATTGTTCATGTCTCATATTCCTTGACAGCATACTCGTAAATCTGGAATACGTCCTTCACCCCACTCCGATGTTAAATAGAATGCCTTATACTGACTTCTTTCATCCTCCCCTGTCCCAAGTCATTCACTCAGGAATGGGTTAATAACATGACACACGTTATAAGGATGCTCTTGAAGACTAGGGTAAGCTGACATACTGGGTCAACCACTGTTAACCCCGTGTGTCAAGGTACCCCGAGTCTCCAAGGGCAGCCTCATAACATGACTATGGTCCTAACAAGTCCTAGAGGAAAAATTTGTTCCAATTTCAAGTGTAAATCTTAATGATCAATGCAAAGGGTGTTGCCATATGTCACCTGCATTGTTGTATCCTCTAGAAGATCCTAATCTTCTCAAAGGTACAATCCTGTAGTTGACATGTGTCAACATCCTACAAAACTACGCAATTAAGTTCAATTTCACAGAGAGAAGTTTAATAAGATTTGAGACCTCGTCAAGGAGATCATCGGTTCCCAATAATCTTATTCCTTATAATTGGGCAATACCCCTAAGTCCTCTTATAAGGAAGCTAACTAAACCCATAAGCGTTTATATCAACTCTGAAGACTGAAATATATCTTACTTATTGTTATCAAGATATAGTGATTTAAAACCATCAATTACGTTGTCTTGACTTAGATCATGGATAGGGAGTAATAGATTACTCTTCATGTTACACTACTTATTAGGGCATAGTTTAACCTTAACTTCTCGAAAGGCAGTGGACTAATTTCTAATTTAGGCTTATTCATAACATAAAATAATTACTATTCATTCACGAAGTATTCGGTCACATAATTTTTACAAGGCCTACTTAGAGAATCCAACTAACTCCCATGGTATACAATAATAAAAATGCACTTACATTCAATCAGACTTAAGAAGTTCAATCCAACAAATAAAACTGCAGCCACATAAGTAACAATCTCCCCATTTCATTCATTTCCAGACCATACATTTACAACTTATGCACTTTGGCACATTTGATACAATAATCAACTTCAAAAGAATATCTTTCTTCCCATAGTACAATTTGAGAAATCAAGTTGGAATTCATCGTAAAAACTAGATTAAACAATCTGAGCATCATATCAGATCTACGTGCCTTTACCACTTACGATGTCCATTTGTAAAAATGGCTAGCATAGGTCAGTTCAGTGAACTGAGCATGATAAGCACTAATTCTTAAAACAATTGCATTCCACCAATTGTTCTCATTAAACAACTTGTTTAAATGAAATCATTTCTTCAAATCCTTAAACATGAATCAGGATAATCATCTTTCTACAATTCTAATATGACTTTAATGCATAACTCATATTATAGCTGCCAGTTAAACCTAAATATTTTTCAGATGATTCATCATATATATTAGAGACTAAGAAGAACAAAATGAATCCACAATATCCATCCATTTGAAAACCAAGGACAGTAATAATCCAACAAAATTACTCCATTCAAGAATGAATTCATATCAGTACATGTATCCAACAGATGTGTATTTAACAATTCAAGAAAAGACAGATTATAACCTCCAACAAGTACAACTGACGGGATTCCTTTATATTCATAGCATTATTTCAATGACATTGATAAGTATACCAACTTCTACTACAATACTATTTTTATAAAAGTGGATAACCGAACAACTCAAACAGGATAATAATATAACCTTCGATAAAGAAGAAGACTCTGGTCAAGAGTCAGTACTTACCATTCTCTCCTTACAAATTTAACAGTCTATTCTTCTTATGCCCGTACCGTAGAGTTCACATAAAGATACAAAAGAAGAGAGCACTCATAATTTCTAGACAAGGGAGAGAATATTTTCTTATTCCAAAACTCATATATCAACATATAGTTTATAGCTTAGGAGAAAGAAATAGAGGCATTCAGATCTCCATTCCAAACAGGTTCAAGACTGTACCAACTTCCCAGTAGTAATGCATATACATTCAATCTTGACTTCAATTAAGGAAGAAGAGAAAGCAAGAAAATCAACACCCAAGTTTACCATTAGCTCCAATCTAATAGAACTGTTTAAAAAGGTCACCCTAAGATTCCAAGGGTCTTACAATTACACATTAACAAAAGATAGAGATTGTTATAAACAGAAATACATATACGTTCAATATCAGTACAAAATCATGGCCCAAATAAAACAGTATTCCCTTCACCCAGGACTCAAATCATTTTATACTACGAGTTAGGGTATCCACTATCATTAATTACTGATAGGTAACACTATCTATTTCCAGTCATTACAGTGGATAATTTCTAATTGTGTTTCAAGGATACCAAACAAATAGCACTTCCAGTATTACTAGATGATTTCTAATGTTAGATTTCAAGGTCACTACAGGTGAAATCAACACAATCCCATCCCTTCCAAGTACAAAACCTGATTTCCATTCATGCAGATCTAGGATTACCCACACGTTATTAAGAATCAGAGTTCCTCAAAGCAAGATTTCTCTCAGTCAGGCTATGTTCCCATTAACCAAGCAAAGTCGTAAAGAAAAAAATAGCTACACTAATATTTCATCTCATACAGAACCCATAATCATTGACCATCCAGACCCTTTTCATAGAGGTGTAGGCTTAAATTTAACATATTTCTTTCACATGCAACTAAATCAGTCGAGTTCAAAATAAGGAACTCCAGTTTCATCACAATTCAATTATATATTCACCTAAAGCTATCAAGCAATAAAAGAGCTCTTGCAACCAAGCAATAATCAATAAACCAACCAAATTAGACACAACAATTCTTTCGATGTCATTCTTCAAACATGAAATCATCCAACGTAATCATCTGACATGGTACAGTTAGCAACTCATTACCTTAGTCAAACAAGAGACTAGGAAACGACATATACAGAAGCCGAACCCTTATGTAAACATAGCAAGGACTTCAATAGAATTCGAATCAACATGTAAACACAACAAGGACTTCAACTGAAGCCAAATTCATATGAAAACACTGAAAGGACTTCAACAGAAGTTGAATCAATAAAGTAATCATAGCAAGGACTTCAACAGAAGTCGAACCAACATGTAAACACAGCAAGGACTTCAACAGAAGTCGAACCAACATGTAAACATAGCAAGGACTTCAACAGAAGTCGAATTCATATGAAAACACTGTAAGGAATTCAACAGGGTCTTCGTATAACCAGGGATTCCCAAATCAACAAGAGAAGAAGAAAACCAATACATTTCTTCCAGTCAGGCCAATTGTACAAAAAAAATCATCTGAACAGAGTTGTTCTAATGAAAGCATTTGAAGGAAAGTAATATTTTTAAAATTTAGGGCCTATCATGCCTGATAGTGTCGCTTAAAAATTTGAAGAAGACCTCTGAATGTGCTCACACCTTCTCTTCTTCTTCCACGATAGATTTAACAACAATAAATTGTTACCTTCATGCCTTATAAACTTTTCTCGACAGAGAAGGGAGCTAGAAATTCTCAAAGTTGCCATGCAACACAGAGTAGACGACTGGTTCGAAGAACCAGTGCTCAAGCAGAGTGAAAAATGGAATGCATGGAAAACCAAACAACCAAACAATATTCCATTTACATGCGTTCCCAAGTAATCCACGCTCGGGAACCAAAGTTCATTAATTACATTAACTTTCATCCTCCCATCTATTCTCCATTGCCACCGACTGCCAAAATTGGTGATCGCCAAAAGAAAACAAACAAACACTCCCATACTAGGTGATACTGCCACGTCAGGTCACATTAGCCATTTGTAACCTCCGCCAAACCTGACAGCATCCCATGTCCTTCAACCTTATCCCCCTCATAAATGCCATGGAAACCACCGCCCATGACTCGTGACCCTTCATAGGTCCCCCTCCATTCTTATCACTAGTTAAGATAGGTTAGATCATAGGGTTAATACATTAGTCTCCCTTCCATAGCGCTAGGTTTAGTTAACTCTTAGGAGCATTAAGCTTATATTTTAGGGCTAGGTTGGATTAGCAATTATTTTAGCTAATAGGTTATATTTTAGGTTAAGGTTATTAACCTTAACGAATCAAATCTAGGTCTCCAAAATAGGACCACTCAAAGTTAGAGTCCATACAAAGTTAAACATTCCTGTAAGGGATTCTATTTGGCATCACTAAATTAAGATTACGGTATACACATGAACATCTTACCTAGCTTAAGGTCTAGGCCTTCCTAATGTTATGATATCTGTAACCAAAGTCCATTTATCATGATCAGCCTGAGTTAAACTCTGGGATTGATCATTCAAACTCATTCAGACCTTGTAACTTTCATAAGGTCAATAAATTTTATTCATCCTTAATAAGCTTAAAACATTCCTTGGATCAATGAAACTTATCCAAGGCTGAGTCATAAAGATGGATGAATCCACAATTCATCCAAAAATCAAATTGAACTCAAGTGCAAAGAATGAAAGAAATAAAAGATTCCAAGCATATTATGGCTCAGTCAAAGATCTTCAAGAGAAAAGAAGATAAAATCCATATCAAGCATGACTTCACAAACCAAAGGAACATTTCCTTATATAGAAGAAATCATATATCAACACTTGAATGCTTAGGAGAAAGTAACAATAGTTTAGGGTGTTACATGCTAAAAATTTTGCAGAAGGATGTTGTGAAAGGTGAAAGAAGAAACACTTATAAGAAGTTACATTTATTTTATTGATGAAGTTCATTTTAACCGGATGTTTGATTGTCTTAAAAAGTGGTGCTTGTAATTATTCTATTTAAAGAACCATAAATTCCTTGTGTCATAGTATTATGTAATGTTTGGAAAAGGATGTTAATGTTGATTGAATATTTATGAGATATTTATTGTTGAAGGAATAAATTGAATTCTCTATTTGTCCTACTAACTTATTTTATGATTGGAATTTGAAATATAGTTCTTTCCTCTCATTATGATCAATTATGATTGATTAGTTAATCTTAAACCAATGTGGACATGATTTATTAGATACCTTATGGATTAAAGTGTTTATTTGGGTAGAGGATTATATATATATATATATATATATATATATATATATATATATATATATATATATATATATATATATATATATATAAGTTCATTAATCTATTGTGATAAGGGTAAAATAATATGAATTTGTAATTATGATATGATAAATCTTATTTGATTGTGTCATTAGTGTAATATTATGTGATAAAGAATTATATTATGATCCTTATCAAGATTATACTAAATTATGTTGTTGACTACTTATAGATGAGATAATAAGTTCTTAAATGGAGAAAAAAGAGAACTCTCTTAATATGTTGAAAAATACATATTATATGAATCTTAACCTATTTTGATATTTATATTTATAAGGTCTAATGGGATATAAGATCATATTTAAATATGAACCAACACATAGGTAACTAGATTAATAATAATGATATGTTATGATGGGAATAATTTATATCAAGCCACTCTATATAACATAAAAAATATTCAAATCTGATTTGTACTCACTTATTGGACTTAATTAATGATACTAAAATGTTTTCCTTTACTTTTTCAAATCAGATTGATATTTAATGCTTAATGGATTAAGGGAAAATTAATAGTTAATTCATTGAGATAAACAAAATTGTTATCTACATACCTTCAATTATGAGAAGGTGTAAGACGATCCTTACTTTAAGGATTAATCATATCAATATTAGTTGATCATTAGGTACAATACCTAATGTTAAATTAAAATAATTAACAAGCTTAAAATTAATGAATCAATGAGCTCATTAAGTATGACAGTTTCGTTATCGGAACAAAGTGGATTGTCACTACATAATTTCTGCTACATAGTACCCACATGATGATGTAGCTCATTAGGTGGATATTGTGAAGTAGCCAATATTCCAAAATATTCCACTCATATCCTCTATCCAAAATTTCATAACGTGGGATTTCAAGTCACTGGTTTACTCGAAAGTGTGATAGGCATATAGTCTTGTGTTGACGTCAACTTATGTTGACAAAGGGTGAATAAACACACCCGAATCAATGTAAATTTATTCAAGTATGTTCACTTATCTTTAGTCACCATAAGTAGACTATCCACACTAGTTCATGTGATTTGTCCCTATTAAGTTTGAAACATAGACCCAAAACTAGTTGACAGAAGTCAAGGAAGTCTAATCTAGATAAGTGTTTCGAGTGAGGTGAAAGACATATTCCATTTGTCAAGTATGTTGTCTAGGAATAAAAACATGGTATACATGTTTAAAACTTTGGGTAAAGTATCAAAAACTATTGGTTGCATTTTCTTATGTCACTTGGTCTAAGGCTATGTGATATTAGATGAGTTTTAGTAATAGATACTCAATTAGGAATCTTAGACATTAACACTTGATTGACCCTTAAGGGGTGAAGGAACCAAAATTATAATTTTTATACAAATGAACTTAATGAAACATGAAATATTGGTTTAACATCATGTCATGAAATGAGAGATTGGGTTACACTGAGTCATTACAACTGTATATGGTTATTGTTATGTGATGGATTAGCAAGGAATGTTTGTTCTAAATTATGTGAATTTAGAACAACAAACATTATGTTTAAAAAACAAATCCCCTATTTTTTGAATTCATAAATGAGGCTGTTACATTTCCTTTCTTTATAACCTACAAGAACCTTTAACAAGATTCTTGACACCTAAGAAACATTAAAAACTCACTAAAACACCTCTTCAAGTCACTACAAGCCATCATATCTACTCAAGGAACATAAAAACATCATGCCTTCTCAACATGACATGTTAGCAATGAAATACATTACCAATCAACCTTCATGTACCTTACCTCTTTTGACATCAATGATAATTCAGACATTAATGACATCATCAAAATTTGATATTAATGACAACATAATGCCAACAGATCATCCTTATGCCTTCCACAAGTTGATTTAGCAACTTGAACCTCTTCTTTCTCTATCTAAACATTATTGTTATTTAATGACATTTCTTTCTCTAATTCAAGTCCAAGGGAAGTTTTAACAACAAGAATAATTTCCTTATGTTTAAGTGGAAGATTTTTTTATTTCAATTAACTTATCTTCCTCTTATTTTTCATCATAAAATGTTTCTTCGTCAATCATCATATCTGGCTTTTATTTCTCTTTCTCATGGGAACCCATTTTACAAAATGTATAAGTTAAAGGTAATCTTTGTGATTCAAAATTATAGTCATCAGGAAGGGAAGAAATTTTCAAACATGAAAAAATAAGGATAACTACATGTAGTTAGAACATCTTTCTTACTTTCCTTTTCCTTCCTAGGCCTTAGTTTAACACCACAAGGGTTGTAAAAAATTCCTCCAGCTTTGTTTAAACATTGTCACTGTCTAGAGAAAATTCTTATTTAGTTTCATTTTTAGGAACCATAATTTTATAAAAATAATAATTTTTTGGGTTCATACTAAGGGTAAATGATCTTATTTATCTCTTCATCTTGTCCCATCCTAGATAGAACCGTTTTTTGATCTAACTTATATCCCTCAATGGCATCTGACGAGTCTTTTAAATAACCTACTTTGTACTCCTTTTGACCTTCATAATGATCCCAATCTTTTGCATAAAATTTAATATTAGAATTTTTAGTAACTTAAAAGTAGAACATAAATTAATATAATGGTTTTGTAGTGGAATCAAAGTCAAAATTTTCCTTTCAGATGTTTTATCCTAATACAAGGAATAAAAATAATTTGTGTTCAAAATTATGTCTTAAAGGGTTAAAGATCTCATAAAAACTACTACAATATTGAAGAAAAAATTTCAAAAAAAATTAGACATGATTTAATCATCTCTAGGGTTCATGTAAGGAGTGATGGGGTCTATTAGCTAAGCATCATAGTTCATTTAAGGGGTGTCGAATTCTATTAGTCAAACACTAAAGTTCATCTAAAGAGAACTTGATTCTTTCATGGAAGAACAATAGTCTATCAAAGAAATGCGTAAGTCAATTACAAAAGTACCAAATTCCACCAAAATCCATTGCATATTATATTTGACTCAATATCATACTTTTACTAAAGCATATCTAATTTTGGAATATTCTAAATGTGGATCATTTAAAAATAGTAATTTATCACATGAACAAGACCATGCTTTACCACATTTATCTTTTGAAAACTCATTTTGTAAGTGCATTATAAGGAGTTAAAGGATTTTATGCATCCATGTTATATGATGTGTCTTATAATTGAATCTTCCATCTAGCCATAATCTATCGATTTTTTTTATTTGATACTAATTTCATTTTTTATATGTAGATCCTATATTTCAGAATTAAGCTCTTGGATATAGGGATCAAATTGTTAAACATGAAAATATATGTATAAAAAGGGAAGATAAATACTCTGAATGATAAGTCTTATGAATAAAAACTCCATGTATGCCATTATGTAATACTTTTTCATTATTAAATAAATTAAGGTTTGATGTTGATAATTTGGTAGAAACAATTGATTATTTATCCCCTTTTTCAGGAGGAGATGTGCCCACTGTTTCCAATGGAAGGAATATTAGTTATTTGGTAATATATATTCAAATTTTATTATATATTCCAAACTATTTATATCTTCTTGATAAGTTACATCAATAAACTATAGGTTTAAAACAACATTATTGATTTTTGATCTCATAAGAGCATCGATTAAGTGTGTGTCATTCACTTTTGTAATTAAGATTTCAATTCAGAAAGTGTGTTCTCAATTCAACAAGTGTGATTTCAATAATGCAAGTGTTATTATTTTTACAAGTGTGTTTTTAATTACACTAGTGTGATTTAGTTAGGAAACAATTTTGACTAAATTTTAATTTAGACTATTAGTTAATACTATGTGAGATACGACCTATTGTATAATTGTCTATGACAATATTCTAGATTGAAATTTAAAAAATCAGATGGAATTAATGGTGAGAAAATAAAAAAATGAACCTCATCAGTATCAATAATAATTTATCTATTTTTATATCAATTTTATTATCCATGGTGTTAAGAACTTCCTTATCCTCATACTTAGGCTCATTAGAAACATCCTCAACTCTAGATTTGATAATATTAATAACATGGTTTCCTTTAAATAATTAAGCTAAGTCTTCATCATCATTAGATATAGATTCATTACAATCTAAAATGAAAATATTATGAATTTCAAAAATAGGAATTTCCTTAGCTGTTATTGATGTATTTTTATACGGTGGATTGCTTTTTATCTTTTAAGGAATTCATTTCATCTCAAACTATGTACTCCCATATTTGAAACTTGACAACTATACTTGTTTGTTGGGATCCCCCTTATGAAACCTCTTTAAGTTTACTTGTATATTTTATTTATAATAAGGATGAGTAACATCCTTACCTACCATAAAAAATTTAGATCCATGTTTAGCAAGGAGAAGCCAATGGGATGGCCAAACAACTGTTAATTCAAATGAGCATTTATACTCATTATGATATAGTAGAGTTTTTTCATGAATTTTAGTGGAACTAGGAATCAATTTTTGTGATGGTGGGTGGGTATATATTTCTGAAAATGGGAAGGCTTAGATGAGTGTTTCACATATCCTTATGGATAATAATCCAATAAATAGAAGGATGGTCTCTTGGGATGATCTAGTAGAGACTATAGAGATGGAAGGGAAAGGTTCTACTTAGGACGAATATAGATCTCATGGGGATATAAGAAATGATATGAGACATACATTTTAGGGTTTAATATATTCACTAATCTAATCATTGGGGTGGAATATCAGCCTGAAAGTTACCATTTTTGTAAAGAAAGGGATTATAAAATTAGAGGAAGGTAGTTATATGAAAATATCAGAATGTGGATATAAAAGATAAAATAGCAAGAAACTTGTGGCTTAGCATGGAAAATTCAGTTCCTAATTCACTCACACAAGTTGAGAAGGAGAGAAATAAACTAGACTAGTACTTAATATTGCCAAAATAAACACCCTTCCTATTTTTTTCCCACTAGTTACAAAATGAATAATTTTGTTCCTTGGTGTATCAAATATTTATCAAATTAATTGTGTAGTTCACAAACAAAGTGTCATAGTTTAGAATTTTCAAGGACTTAGGATATTTTTGTTTGAAAATTTACAGGTTTGAAAAACCCAGTGTTCCATGAAAATCAAGAACTTATTGTCCCGCAAGTTTCTAAATCCATGGAACAAATAATAAGGTTTCTGCAGAGTTATAGAGAAACTTATTAATCTATGGAATTCTCTAGAAAAAATTATTCTTCCATGGAAATGAAGAAGATAGTGTTTTGTAGAATTTAGGAACTCAGTCTTCCATGCAATGAATATGTGTAGTGTTCCATACGTTTTCAATTCCACGTAAGAAAGGAACATAAGAAAGATATGCAAAAAATTAACGAATGACCACATATTTAAACTCTGTTAGACATGAAAAATTTAAGTGTGGAGGAAAATAAATAAGTAACGGTGAACAAATGGTCATCTTGGGAACAAGGTTAATTTAAAAACATGTGATACAAAAGATGTACACAATAAAGATGTTAAAGGATATGCATAATTGTGGATAAAAGTGGATATGTACACCACATGACAAGTAAAATTAGAGTTCAAGAATGCTAGAAATATTTAATGCGGAGGAAAAAAAGTAAAGTCCATACAAGGAAGCAAATCCATGGAATATGAGGATGTTGGAAGCACAAACACTGAGGGGGGTGAACCAATGTGCAATAAAACATTCAAACATTCCAAATTTAACCATTCATTAACCATTCATCATATTAACCATAAACCATTCACCATTCATTCAATAATCAAATCAAAACATGAGCAAGGAATAATGCATCAACACATTGACATAAGATATAAGTGGGAAACCCTCATGGGGAAGAAAACAAACTGAAACAAAAATTTGTTTAGCCATGTTTCAAATTTATTTGAGCACCAACCCCTAGATTTAGTAAGGTAACAACTAAAAAATGGGCACTAAACCCTAGTGTATTAGTGATCTAACCCTACAAGAAGCACCAATCCTTGATTTAGTAGAGCACCAACCCTGCAAGGAGAACCAATCCATAATTTGGTAGAGCACAAACCATACAAGGAGGAACAAACCCCCTATATGATTCAACAGAATCAAAATTAATTTGGAATTTATTCCATCTCTAAATTATTTCTCACACAACTCATGATGACTCTATAAAGCTCACTCTCCTATGTATCTTCCTCAAACCATCTCTCTAGCCTCGATGCACACAAACTTCTTCTTTCAGTCTAATTTCACCATCCTCCCTAGCTTTCACATACATAATATCTCTCTATAAAAACATCACAACACCATTTATCTCTCAAAAATTTCACAAATTCCTTTTTCACCTCCTTTAGACTCCCCTCTAGGTCGCACTTCTCATGCACTCACTTAACTAGCTCAAATTAGCATTTTAACTTGCTTTTATACATATCTTATGAAATTAAAACACCCGCTACATCCATCATAGTGAAAAATAAATCCCAAAAATAATACAATGATCATAAAAAAATCACCCAAAGGACCACGTAGGTCACCTCTATGACCTAGAGCCTTATATGCCTCTATTAGGACTCAATAAGCCTTAAAACACTAAATCAAGAAACTTTCCATTAAGGGTATGATATGGCCTAAAAATAGCTTCATAAAAGCATGAATAAAACTTATACATGTTTTATAATCCTTAAAACCCAATTCATAAATAATGAAACACTCAGTAACCATCATCTCTCACCATGAATCTTCTTAAGGGCATGAACAATCAAGCACCCCAAAAACTAGTCTTCAAAAAACTAGCCATAACTTCCTCAAAAATCAACAAAAATTAAAGTATTATATATCATTAGAAATATATTGACCTCATATACATCACCAAACTAAAAAAGCTCCATATATCCACCAGTAGAACCTCCAAAATGGGTCTGCATCAAAACTGCTCCAAACTGTCCAAAACTGGCCAAAATTCAGTCTTAAAAAATAGGGCAAACTAAACCTCCTAAATTCTCAGTCATGATATAAAAAAATCATGTAAATGAATATAAAACCCCATGTTGTAATAAATTATAAATTAGTCATTATGTTTAATTAAAAACTTTTTCACAAACTTAAATTTTCCAGAAATGTTTATTTTTAAGTGGGGCCCACATATTTTCAAAACCTCTATACCACATCAACAGAAATATGGAAGATTCATATAAAACCTAAAACCATTAAACTTACAAAAGGAATAAATTTTGGACCATTACACGTAGTTTCTTTGAATTTGTTGCAAACCTAGGGTTTCAAGAGGGTTAAAAAGTATTTTACCTTCACAATGATTATTCATAAAAATGTGATGATCAAATAAATTATTTCAACTTGGAAAATATTCATAATTGAGGGATTCAAATACCCCTATTATCTTAGGTTCCCACTAAAATCCTAAACTCTCCAACGAGCATCTGAAAGTTAACTTTTAGCTTGAAAACTCACCCTTAGAAGCTCAGTTTTGATCAAAATGCAATAACTCAAAAAACATTCATCACTTGATTCTAAAATTTGGTCCAAACCATCATGCCAACCTAATACAGAGTCTTCAATGTTCATATTTACCCAAATATTCTAAGAAGTACTATCTCCACCACACCAAGACCTATTTTCTCTAAGACTTGGTCTAAGAATAGACCTAAAAACCATGTCTAAACCATGTATGTGCACAATATTAAACTTATGAGTGTCCAAATACATCATCCTCATAATTACCATACTATTACCATGCATATACATCTACTAAATTCTTCATTTCAACATTCCATACCTCATTCTTCTCTCTAGGATTCACAAAAAAACCTAAAACATGCTTGCTTCACCACAACTAACCTTCTCATTACTTGGACAACCTTGTACACATGAAACAACCTTATCAACATCTCGTGAAAATTAAAAAACATCCTTCATACCACTAAAATTCATCATTACACTCCTACAAGCCACTATAATTCTAAAAAACCCATGCAACTCCATGTAATCTCAACAAGACAAGCATCCTTCATGTTTCATATACCTTTTTACATGAATGGCTTAAATGAGCACCATATCAACATCTCTTTTTGACATCAATGAAAGCACATGGTAGATAATATCCCCCTTTATCATTGATGGAAAACCTATTTATGGTAAAAGCACACTATACTCATTCACCTCCTAGTGAACACACATGTCATTAACTCATTCACCCTCTTTTGACATTAATGAAAAATATACATACTTGAAACATCATCTATTGAAAATATGATAGGGATATCATCTTGGTTGGAAACATAAACCAATCATGAACATCATTCCACCTTCTTCTTCTAAACTTTTACTCACAAGAACAATAAATTCCCCCCCTTAACAAATGCATGATTTCCAAAACAGACTCTAACCTTAATTAAACACCACTCAAGAATTAACTGATGTAAAAAATTATGAACCAACTACTTATAAGAAAACTTTCCTTACCTAATTCCAAAAATTTCTTCAATGATTCAGTCCTTCATGATAAATAATCATGTTCAAAACTCCTCAATAACTTGTGACTAATTCCAAATGAGATGACATACACTACTAAACATTGTCATAACATGATGCATATTGTATCCTCTAACTGACTCCCCCTAATTCCACTACACCATCATCCTTACATCAACTTTATCGTCATCTCCCACTTACATCTAGTGTTGACCGGTGAAAATGGATAAGAACTAGCCATAGGTAGAGATTAGGGGCCACACGCAAGGGGTGCATGAAGGGGCATGTAGATGCAAGAAGGATCAGTGAGTGAAGGTTTGTGCATGAGCAGATAGAGTTTGGTAATTAGTTGATTTTCTATAACATGGCTAAAAATAGCAAATAAGAGTTGGAATGGAGTTAAAAAAAGGTATAAAAATAGATAAATGAAATATTACTTGGGATACACACGAAGGAGATATAATTGGGAAGAGCACATGCAAAAAAAGATAAAGACCATGCATGGAAGATATCTAATAATAGGATCAAAGAGGATTAAAGCATGATGTATATTTATCTTAGTCTATTATTAGCACAAGATGTAAAATGCATGCAAGGTATTTTTCATGCACACCTATTATTAGGAGAGTATATGTAGGTGGTGAAGGGAAATTCTCCATCCTATCAATATAGGTGATCTTTCATCGTAATGGAGACAAGATTAGAACCAATCTTATTTTCATAGTTCTAGAGTGTAGAGCTTGGATGATATTGATGTAAGTATAGTTGGGAGTGTGTATGAGTGCTTGCATGGTCCAATGCATTGATGTAATGGATAGTAAGGCATTCATCTTCCATTTTATGTTATTAATTGTGGTTATAATGGAAAATTTTGCGTGGGTTACAATGATTTCTATGCATGATCATGGTTTGATGGTTATTCAGATCTTAATATTCATTATATTTGATTGATTTCCTTATTATATGTGTTTCTGAATTGACATGGTACATTATACATTCTTGTATGAGTGGTTGAATGGTTAATACACAAGAATATTAACATCTTGATAAGCATAACAAAGAAGGAACCTGATGGCTACACATTCTTTGGGTGAGCTTCCAAATCTTGACACAAAATCATGCACTTGGGTACATTTCTAGGTCCTAAAAGCATGCTAGCATTTACATGATTCCTAAGTAAGAAAACTATCTTTGGCATCTTTTCTTTGTCTTTTGCTTTCTTTTTGGTCTTACACAACCTACATCATAGTAAAATCTTTACTTATTTATCCTCTATGGCTTATGATGCCACCGCCCAGCTATGACAGCATCACCCAGGTAGTCATGTCCCTTCTGGGTGCCCTTGACCCTTTATTATGTTATTCAGTTATTTTGGGTCTCTTTTATATTTTGGGCATATTTTTCACTTACGGGTCATCCTTCCAGTTGTAAATTATGAAATTCAAACAAGGAATTCATATAAATACATATTTATGTGTTCAAAATGAGGGACCAAGCACTAAGCATTAATATTACCACCTAAGCTTACATTGAAAAGGAACCTAAAGCAATCCAAGTCATTTATTTAGCATCCATTCAATGGAATTTTATAATAAAAAGAGAATAAGAGGGGGTTGGAATAAATCCTACATATTTCTTAATTCATCTACCCTTAGAATCAACAAGAAACATAATTTATCCATTCACATACATTCAACCATAACATAATAAATGTACACAATATCAAAAATGAGCCACAACACACATAAGATAGATCATAGACACGATATTTAGGTGGGAAAAACTCATGGGGAATAAAACCCACTGAAACATAAACATTATATTTTCATACTTCAAATTTAGAGAGACACCAAGCCCATAAGGAGCACCAACTCTTAGTTTAGTAGAGCACCAACTCTAGAAGGAGAACCAACCCCTAATTTAGTGAATCACCCAATCCAAAAGTATGCTACGACCCCCTAAAGATGACCAAGAACAAAATTGGACACCTATAGATGTATAATATTTGATAATGGTGCTGCCATAACTGATGAAGATCATTAATTCAACACACAAACCCTAGCTCATAAGCTAGGGCATCAAACTTTTTCTTTCTCCTTCTTTATTTTCTCTATCCTCTTTCTCTCATACTAAGTGATATTATTCAAACTTTCAAGCTCTAACTCAGTCTTCAAATAATTCTCTCATACCTATAAAATTTCTTCCTCTAGGTTGCATACCTTCCCTCTAAGAGCACTAGTTCAAAAACAAACCAAACAAGCACTTATATATGCTTTTCTTCTTTCCAAACAAAAAAATTGATCCTTCATGATAATTATGACCCATATAACTCTAGAAAATTAAAAAATTTTAATTCAACAATCACATATGACCCATTTAGGTCGAACTAGCCAAAAATATCATTACATGTGCCAAAAATGGCTCAAAACCCCATGGGCACAATCTTAAAATTGCCCTAACATGAGTACCATACTTTTTCATGACCCATTAAATATTATACATGATTTAAGTTACATAATAAATTCATACATGGTCACAGTTAATATCAACTAATCCAATTATTTCATTTACTAGGCCCATTTCCCTTTACAAATCTCAAAACAATTATTTTGTGCACCCTTTAGCATCATGAAAACTTCATAATTCCACCCAATGGATTCTAATGAAACAAAATATTCCATGTGAAAACTAAAAATAAATTTAATAACCTGTATAATACTTATAATAAATTTAGAATTCATGAATCATACTTCTCTTCAAACCACAGAAACTTTTTCCTTCACCATATCAACCTACCAAAAAAGTTGTTTCCAAATGTTATCTCATAAAATAAATTATGAAAACATTAAATAACTCAAAATGTATTCATTGGATGAATAATTCATCCCTTGTAACATTAAATGTTATAATAAGCATCACCCAATCCATCTCATGCTTCAAGTAACATCAATCTTGCATCATAATAGATGTTGTCTTAAACTGCCAAAAAACTTTATTTCTGAAATAATGCCATAGAAACCATGACATATTACCTCATCATGAGGAAATAAATATATCACTATAAATATATCTGAATATATTTTCCGACACAACTTGAATCATCTCTAAACTCTACCTATATCTCAAGTTATGGCCAAAACACTGGACCCTACTATTTGAGACCCCAAAATTGTCCTTTGACTAGTCAACTTGTTTGAGCCTCAAAACACCATGTACCTAAAAAATAATTACCTAAAACCACCATGGAAATAAATAAAAATTCCCGTAAATCATGCACAATAAATTTTTCATGCTATTATTTTGGACCATCTTGTCCTAAAACCTTCTTCTCTAGAAACTCAACCATACATTTCTGGAAATCCTGAGGAGTTCTCTACAACATCTAATCATAATTTTTTCATTAAATATCACAACTAGGTCAGTATACTTCACTTTTTGCAAACTACTCCTAGTTAGCGTTTAACTAGGGTTTTTGACCTCTTTACCTTCTTAACATTCATTCATAAAAAAGTGGAAATCAAATGACCTAGTTATTTTTTTGAAACCTTATAAACTAAAATTCTAATCATCCTTGAAATCTAAAAGGTACCATTCAAACCACATGATTCACTATGAGCATCTGAAGTTTCACTTCGAGTTGGAGTTCGCATTGGTTTTCACCCTGTCTCACTAAAAGAGCTATATCTGACAAAATTCACGTCATGGGAACCTGAAGTTTTTAGAAGATCACTATAACTCATCCCTATAACATCTCAAATAATCATAATATGAATTCCATATCCCAATATCTCCATTCATTAAGACTTACATATGTTTGCATGTTAGATCCTCAGTCTAGTTGCTAGGACCAATTGAAATAATGCAATAACTATTCATGATATCATTGAAAAGTATACAAATATACCTCATACAAAATTATATACTTGATATCATGCATTCATGAGCTCAAATGGCTCCAATCCACTTTTTCTCACTGTCAAGCAAGCATACCTGCTATCAAATGAACACCTGTAACCAAGCAAACCACCTGTACCTACACTACGCCACTATTATCAGTTCTCAATCACCCTAAAATCATGTTATCCAACATCCCAACATGCTTCCCAAGCATTCAAAAATCTCGCACTATCAATGTGAACCTCCTAGGCACCTATATGGACTTGCTAGAGCAAGTGTGCATCACTAAATCCCAATGTTACAGTTTATAAACATTTGAACCATCATGTTAGATCCATTTACAAAATCATAAAATCATGATCCAACATTCATTTTTTCATTAATGTGGTTTTTCATCAATGAAGACACTTATTAAGACACCATGCCAATAATTTCCCGCTTTTTCATTGATGGAAAACACTATGAAATTCTCCCCATTTTTACATTAATGACAAAGGCTTACATGTTACTTACCTTATTCACCTTTATCATCATCATACCTCCATGATTTGGTTGGAAACATCAACCAAAGGTCTCAAATTGGTTCATTTTCTTGATTTTTGCTTAAAATTTGATGCTTGCCTTCATTTTGGGCATGTAACCAACAAGCTCCCCTAGAAATGACACTTCCAATAGCTGAAAAACATCATTCAAGAATGTAATAAACAAGATCATAAATTTTTAGGAGATACCACATCATATCGAGTCTTCTAGCCATGCAAAAACACTTATTTTCTCCTTTACCCCTATTTTTACCTTCTTAGAACCACTGAAGCAATCTGAAATCTAAGTCATATCCTTCTCACTCAAGCCAAAAAGGTCAGTTTCATCATGAAAAATCTTCTTACATCCTTCCTTGAAAAACTTATATCTTTTCTATACCTAAGACAAGCTATACCAAGCCCAACCTTTTTCTTCATACCATACTAGAACTCATTTCCCTAATAAAGCTTCTCAGTGCATTTAGAACCAACTTTGATATGGTACAACATGTTAATCATACCTTGATTTTCCAAAAAACATTCCCCCTTAGCTAGTACAACCTTATTCTAGTGAGATACTAAAACTAGGCTTTACTTCTTACCTTACTCAATTGGATTGAAATCACTTCAAGAGCTTATCCTCAGTACTAAATCTCTTTTTCAATCCACGAAAGTCATAGAAGATGTAATAATGCATTCAAGAACCAAAAAAAGTATTTCATACCTTTAATGGCCTTGAAACTGCCTATATCATCATCTAGAAGCTCTTTCAAGCTTCCCATGACTCTTATACACCCATATGCATCTCAATCACCTGTAGTAGCTCCTTGAAAACTTCTGATATAGGGCATAGTTCACAAAGATATGACATGAATCTCTAATCATCTTGTCACATTATTTAGGTGGCTTGAATGGGAATGGCCATCTTTAAACTACTTATGATGCTTTATCACTATCACCTTATCTTGTACTGAGAATGCTACAAGATACCTTGTCTTATGACCATTTATTAACTTAGAAACCCTTTGATGCAACTTATTATCAAGTCATAAACACCTATTTTTTACTTTGAATATCATTCCACAACTATTTTCCCACCTATATGAGTCTAAAGAGTGCATGAGACCATTTTTCAATGCGTCATCTTACCTGAGAGGATAGCTCTACCTCTGTCCTTTTCATGACTCTAAACGAGGCATTTAGTCCTATAACATACCTAGAATCATTTCAATGCAACTCTTGATGGTCCTCTATTGATCTTGCTAGCACAAAACCTTGAATTACTGATTCCATACACCTCATTTCTTGATAGATGACTTTAACCACTTATTTTAATGCTCATAATTAACTTCTAATGTACCATTACTTGAAACCAATATATATGAAAGGCATACCATTTTCAACTGAGACAAAGCTTATATAATCACTTCATACCTCTATAATAAGCTACTACTCTAGCTTATTTATACCTATAGGTCTTCACCTTCCACACCTATAGCTCAGTTGGACTTGCACCATGACTTGTCACTTGAATGAGGAAATTGATGACCAAAACACATCAACCTTGTTTATGTAACATCTGAGATATGTAAAACTAGCTCATGTTCAATCATAAATCTAAAATGACCACATGTTCCTTGTCTTTATTGAGTCTCTATAGATCATATTTCTTTACACCTATAGCCAACTCCATTCCTTGCTACAAATCCTGTGAGTGCTCTGACGTGTAGCTGTAATCTATTTCATACCTAGAACTAATCTCAATTTACCTCTTCTTGCATTGAAGTACCTATAGGGAGACATTATTTACACCTCTTCTCAGACTTCAAGGCTTTCATACAACTCACATATATTTATAAGTTGTATCTTGTCAAAACATTTTACTCTATACCTGGAGAACTCTATCACAGTCCCCTGTTATGCTAAAAATCTTGTAAACTTGTAATTAGTCGTCATTGTATCTGAGATACTTAAATCTTGAAAAGAGAAACTCATTCTCTACCTCCTATAGCTGCATCCTTGTAGCTTATGAATCCTTGATAAACAAGGACTGAGACACAATTGATTTGACTAAGAAATGCCTCTACCTCTCATAGACACTTCACCATTTTTCATTAAGGACTCATAGTTTTTTGAATGAGACACAAGAAGCACTCCCCCTGTTTCTAAAGTATTCTTAGGTTCTCATAATTTATCATGCCACTTTATTTGTCTCAAAATTTTTTAACATCAACTGTGATGAAATATACCTCTATAGCATGTTGTATCAACTTAGGGTTTTATCTATTAAACCCTCACAATCTTCTTCTTACCAAAACACATAATTCCATTGATTTTTGACACAAAAGACACTAGAGAACACTTTTTTTGGATGACTAAAACTCTCTATGACCACATATAGACACCTTTTCTTCTCAATAGAACATATAATGACTCATAAAATAACACATAGAATCACAACACGGACTATTTCCCTAGAATTGACATTAGAAAGACTTAAGGATAGGAAATTATCAAGAACTTAGAAATACATTTTCACACTTAAATGATACCTTCAATGCATTATTCACACCATGAACTAATACTTATGAATCCATCACAACTCAGAAATGAGACAAGGATAGTGACATACTAACTTGAGATTCATAAGCAAGACAAGAACTCACAAAAAACACAACTTAAACTCAAAGATATGACTCCCAATGATAAAATAGACTTATACATGACATAGACTCAGATTTTCAAGGACACAATGTGATCTAATAAACAATAATTTAGTACATACTTCCTCAATATGATCTATTCATACTCCATTTCTATAGATGACCTTGATTGCATTAGGCAAGATTTTTGACACCACACTCCACTTCATTTGATGAAGGAAAAACTGTGACTCAACATGAGTAGTAAAATTTAGTAGAATTTCCCTAAAGATACACCTCAAAATTTGAGCTCAGACCATAAATTTTACACTTAGACCTCAACACTAATCAATATACTCAAACATAGATATGTAGAGAAAAAAAAAATTCACTTGATGATTGAAAACATGTCTAAACCATGACACCTTTGACAGACATGTAAGATGCTATATGGAAAAATTTCTTACCTCAAAACATCATGACTTGTTCAATTTAGGCCTCTAAACACAAACTTGAAAAGGACATACTTGAGGATTGAAAAAAAGTTTATATGATTTCACTAGCTCAAATATATTCTCAAACTTCATACTTGACCAGCTGAGTTAAATAGAATTCTAGAGACCTTATACACATGCCATTACACAACAACATGAAAAACTAGCTAACTCATACTACTTTTGTCATGACTTACAAAATACTGGATCCTTGAATGATGAAGTACCTTGAACAAGAAGACTCAACTCTTACAAACTTTTTAAAACATTTAAATCAACCCTTGAGGAAAGCCTTGATAGAATTATGAAGGCATTGAAATATTTCCAAATCCACAACACTTTGACACAACATCACAAATCTCATGCACTCACTTATGAGAAAAACCATTTTACTATGAATACATAACAACTACTTTGAGACCATGACACATATATTTATACATTCATACCCTCATGAAATATATCCTTGAAGAATGATGCAGGACTCAAAACTTAAACCATGACATACAGACCTCAAAGACACACTTATGCAAATTCAGACACCTATTAAGTGCAAAAGTTCATGAAAATAGGAAAAGAGTCACTTTCCATACCTTATAACCTTTAGTGGTATCCCATAGATCAAATTTATTCAACTTATCTTACACATGAGCTTGGAAGCCATTCAAACACATATGCTCTTATTGAACTTGAGAAAACATATTGTTTTGAGTTGTCATAGGCTTGAGAATATCATTTTTAATCTTGGTATCTCTAGTATCCTCTTTGACAATATTCAAACTCTATATGATGGGATGAGAATCAATTCGCTTGACCTCCTTCACTTGAGAAACCTCCTTTTTGTCCTTTGGATCAAATACAACAGTCTTGAACTCATACATAGGACTGAATTCATTTTTGTAAACCTTTCCATTTGATGGTTGAAATCTGCTGGTACCTCTTGGAGTTCCACTTTGAACACAAAAACTAGCAATATGACCTTGTTTGTGAAACTTGAAACAAAAAAGAACATTATTGTTCCTCTTAGGTTCAAAAAATCTTAGATTCCAACCAAAATCCTTAGCTTATGCCCATACTCACAACATAAGTAGAATTCACCATTGAAGACACCTACTTCATTCCTTGGAGCCCTCTTTTACAATATCTAGCTTTATGACCAAAAACATGAAAAAAAAGCAATATCCATTAAATGAAGGACTATAACTCATGGAATTAGGTTGTCTAACTAAGTTAGAACTTCTAGGATCAAATTTATTAGTCATCTTTTCAGCTACTTTAGTACTTGAACCAACTTCATGATCATCCTTATTTTGTTCTCCTTCAAACATTAGGCCAAATTTTTCATGCCTCTTTGATTCTCTAACATGTCATTAAGAGACTTAAAGATCTTCTCAAATCTTTCATGCATCTACAACTCACTAGTTGCATCCTTCAAATCCGATTCAAGGACCTTCAACTTGGCTTCATACCTGGAACAAACATATTATTTCTCCTTTAGAGAATTAGACAAAATTTCTACTTGAGATTTACAGTATTTGAAAGCTAGATCATGATATTTCTCAATTTATTCCATTATTTATTGTAATCCATAAACCAAATACTCAACAATCTCATATTTTCTTCTCCAAATATATCCAAACTTACCCATTTGTGCTTTAGAGAATCTCCTTCAAGTTGTCAAACTTCTGCAAGAAGGACCTGCTTTGATACCAATTGTTAGAAGCACAAGGGAATAAAAGGGGGTGAATCAATGATAAAAATTTCTTACTTCATTTACCATTAGAATCAGTAAGTAATATCATTTATCCATTCACATACATTCAACCATAGTGTAATAAATGTGTAAAATATCAATAATGAACCACAACACATGCAAGAGAGATCAACATATACACAATATTTAAGTGGGAAACCCTCATGGGGAATAAAACCCATTGAAACATAAACATTATATTAGCACATCATGCTTCAAATTTAGTGAGGAACTAACCCCACAAGGAACAACCCCTAGTTTGGTAGAGCACCAACCCTACAAGGAGAACCAACCCCTAATTTAGTTAAGCACCCACTCCACAAGGAGGTTAAAACCCCCTAAGGATGACCAAGCACTAACTCAACCAAATGAATAAGTTTTATCTCTGCATAATTATTTCTGTTGTAACTTATGGAGATCACTAATTCAGCTCACAAACCCTAGCTCATACCCTAGGGCATCAAGCTTGTATTATTTCTTTCTTCACTTCCCTTTGCTCTAAATCCTATTGCTCTCATATTGTCTAAAATTTCTCAACCTATCATGATATTCCTCATCATTCAAAACATGCTCTCATACCTGCAAAAATATCTCTCTAGGTCACACACCTTCCCTCGAAGAGCACTAGTTCAAAAATGAACCAAACAAGCACTTAAATATATTTTCTTCCTTTCTAAACCAAAATAGTCGGTACCTCATGATAATTTCAACCTATATATCTCTATAAAAATTCAAATTTAATTAATTACAACAGATCACATATGACCCATATAGGTCGGCCTAGCTAAAACATCATTACATGTGCCAAAAATGGCTCAAAACCCCATGAGCACATTCTTTAAAATGCCCTTACACATTAGTACCATAATTTTTCATGACCCAAAACCATTTACATGATTAGTAAAATATCATAAAAAATCATACATGTTGGTCCCAATTAATATTAACCAATCAAATCATTTCATTTATTGGGCCCAGTTCCCTTTACAATTCACAAAATAATTATTTCTTGCACCCTTCATCACCCTAAAAAACTTCAATCTGATCATTAAATCACTTATAATGAACCAAATCATGCCATGTGACCAGTAATAAATGAAATTTTATAACATATATAACACTTATAAGCAAGTTATAACTCATGAAACATTCTTCTCTTCAAACCACAACAACTTTTCCCTTCACCATATCAACCTGCCAAAAATGATTTTTCCAAAGGTTAGCTCATAAAATAAATTATACATACATTAAAGACCTAAAAATTGATTAATTGGATGGAAAATTCATCCCTATCTTCACTTTAAAGGTGATATGAAAGCATCATCCCAATCCATCTCATGCTTCAAACAACATCAAACGTGCACCAAAACAGATCCTGTCCTAAACTACCAAAAACCTTCTTGATGAAATAATGCCCTATAAACCTTATCAAATCACTTCATCATGAGGAAATAAATATATCACTGAAAATATATATGAATATAATTTCCAAAAAAACTTTAATAACCTCAAAATTCCACCTGTAGCTCAAGTTATGACCAAAACATTAGACCCTGCTATTTGAGACCCCAAAACTGCCCTTTGACCAGTCAACCTGTTTGAGCCTCAAAACACCATGAACTTGCATGAAATGTCCTAAAAATTCATGGAAATAAATAAAAATCCCATAAATCATCCACACATCAATTTGGCATTTACTCCTTTGGACCATCTTGTCCTAAAACCTTATTTCTTCAGAAACTACTATTTTTAGGTGGGCCCACATATCACCATGATCTCAACCATACATTTATAGAAATCATTAGGAGTACTATAAAACATCCAATCATCAATTTTATGAATCAATAAAAACTGGGTCACAACACTTCACATTTTGTCAAACTGCTCCTAGCTAGGGTTTAACTAGGGTTTTTGATCTCTTTACCTTTTTAACATTCGTTCATAAAAAAACATGACGATTATGAAAATGACCTCATTATTTTTTAAAACCTTATAAAATCACCTTAGGAAGCATCCCATTGAAATCCACAAGGTACCATGCAAAATCACATTGATTCACAACAAGCATCTGAAGTTGAACTTCGAGCTAGATTTTCACATTATTTTCCACCCTGTCTCACATAAATTGTCATAATTCACATAATGGGAACCTGAATTTTTTCTTAGATCACTATCACTCATCCCTCTAACATATCCAATCATCATAATATCAATTCCATATCCCAATATATTCTAGTCACTAAGACTTACCTATGCTTGCATGCTATATCCTCATAGTAGCAACTAGGGCCAACTGAAATAATGCAAGAAATGAACATAAAACCTATAAAAATGACCCAAACATACCTCATATGTACCATTATATACTTGATTTCATGCATTCTTCCATGAGCTCGTATGGCTCCAACCACTTTGTCACACCTCCAAGTTGCCATACCTACTCCCAATGAGCACCTGTAACCATGGTGAACCACTTGTACCTGCACTATGCCACTATTGTGAGTGTTCAAGAACTCGTAAATAATGTTATCCAATATGTAAACATGCTTCCTAAGAATCCAAGAAATCTCATTCTACCAAGATACACCTCCTAGGCACCTATATGGGCTTGTTAAAGCAATCATGCATTATTGAATCCCATTGTAGCAGTTGATAAACATTTGAATCAGTATGTTAGTACCATAAACAGCATCATTAAATCATCCTAACACAATAAATTTTTCATTAATGTGGTTTTTCATCAATGACAACACCTATTAGGACACCATGCCAACAGGGACAAGGATTAGTTACTTCATGCACTACCTTGGTGTGATTGGAACAGGGGGAAACCTATTCTATTCCATAGGGACACATACTATACATTATCTACATTCTAGATGTAGCACATTATCATGTGCATCGTGCACAAGCGCATCGCTACAGGCATTTTTTCTACACACACACACACACACACAGCTACAAAGTAGAATGTGAAGATGTAGTGTAGTTCGATTGGTGATAAGTTCACTATTCGAGGTGACCACCAAGGTTCAATCTAACTCAAGTATATGTAATTGTTTCCCTCTTCTAGGTATTGATTCATTTTGTAGCCTTATGCATATGAAGCTAGGGTTTGCGAGTTGCAAGTACTTTAGGTGTGTTAAATAAATTCTACTAACAAATTTTATGTAATATAAAGTGAAAGGAATGAAGATAATTTCAAACACCTGGACAAGATCAAAAGTCCTAAGAGTTACTTCACAGGACACTAGATACCCAGAAGCAGTCTCCACTAGCACCTAGGCGTGTCCTTTCCCTCATTGTGGGTGGTCATGTTCCGAAGCTCTAGGTTCGTGAATCTCTAGTATTCTCAAAAAGAGCAGTACACAATTCAGTTTCCATCTTTCTCATCACTGTTTCCCATCCTAGAATCAATTTCGATATTTAGATACATATATCAAGTTAATTCTTATCTCATTATTACTCATACCTACTTATTTCTTGCATGATAGATCTTGTTTGTTACTATTAGTCATTCATTTGATCTCAGTCCTATGATGAAGATTTTAATTGTCTATTATTAATCATCCTACATGCATTGTTGGATAAACTTGTGAGGTTACTCTGTAATCAAAATTAAGGGAATTTTTAGATGATGTCTCATATAGTGGGTGAATAGTCAACATAGATGGTTATCTACTTTCTCACCCTGCTTCACTGTTATTATTCCTTTTGAAAAATTTTGTTTTAATGGGTTCTAATAATCATTTTATTGAATATATTTAGTTTTATCTTCCTCTATGTGAATTTAATCCATCATTCCAATCAATATAAAAAGGGATTTTCATATTTGGTAAATCAAGCATCACTTATCCAATCTAGTGTCAAAACATATTCAAAACTATCTATCTCATTATCTCCTCCTCCTAAGTCATCTATAACATCACCAATTCCAACCCAGGAACCACCTCTCAAAATGTATACTCCATCTCCTCCTCCTATAGAGTCATCTACAACGTTATCAATCCCAAATAATCCACCACCATTTGAGGTCCCTCTCTACCCTCCATCACTTCAGCATCTAATTAGTTTTAGCAAACAAGTCAATCCTTATATTGATTACCGGGAAATATTTCAAACTCCACCACCATGTCATGGTCCTTCTCACATCACTGCATAGAACTCCATCACTCACATACTTAGGGGTAATCACAAATTCTTCCCCCCTTTCATTACTCTCAAATTTGCTACTTCTACACTTCACACTCTGCACTTAATGTATACATATTTCCTAGCATTCACACATCCCCTTTGATACACACATTGTATTGTCATTACCCTATAACGTATGCTAGTTCCACAATTCATACTCGACTGATAAGGGTCTGATTTTTAAATAGACCTCACCTCACATCACTCTACATATCATGTTTTATGCTTCATGATACATCTTTGTAGAATCTACCTTCGCATGACACATTGATTTCCCAATGACGCACTCTTGTTCTACGGCTAATTCTTGATGGATGAGGGATCATTTATAAATTAACCTCATCTCATGCACATCCTCTAGGGGGAACATTGATTCTATCATCTTCACAATTTTCATACCATTCCATCGCACTCATACATTACATTTGTATATCTTGGTTGTATCTAATTTTTTTTATCTTATTCTACTTACATGTTACACTTAGTTTTCCATGCTAGACATATTCTTATTATGTCATTAACTTTCTATACATAAACATGTGTGTTCACTTGGTATTTTGAGGTGAATGCATATATATTACAAGTTCTTACACATTGTAATGATGCTTGGCATTGTACCTTTTACTAGTCCCACCAAGGATCTTGGGGGAATGTAATTTTTCTATTATCTATTACACATGTTCTATTGCTTCATTTTTCACTGTCAATTACTTCACTTTTTCCTTATTTATCCACGCTCATGAAATAGTAGTACATATCTTTCTAACATGCTAATGGGTGTTTCATCTGTATTATTTTCCTTACAGGACTATTTACAACCATTGCTATCTGACATACTTTACTTTATCTTGTTTTTTATTGTATTCTATTGTTTACGGGTTATGCCCTATGTCTTATGTGATCATTATATGCTTTTGGTCACTTCAGAATTGATTGTCTTTTGAAATTGTGAGATATGTCCCATGTATAAAACCCAATTTTAACAGTATCTCTTTCTTACACACTTTCTCGAGTACATTTTTTCTACTACACATTTTTCTTGCACTAACACATAGTTCTAGTATACTTTGTTTGCATGTTTATTGGTTTCTATAACGCACTTCCCCTACCCTCCATAGGTATCAACATCACGTCCTCTCCTTTGGGCCACACTCTCCTATAATTTTCACATGAACCCTAAATGAGGGGGGCATACATTGGGTGAACAAAGCACCCCCATAGTAGTACAAATATCTAGAATAGTATAGTACAATATAGAATCATAACTGAAACATATATACAAATTGGCTCAGAATCAAACTTGGGTCAGAATCAAAGAGCATAATTTAGTTCCTATAATTAGACAGTAGTGCCTGGGTGCTTGTTCCCTCCCATAGGATTTAATGTACTAGGGGCATATACAATCAAAATCTCAATACATCAATGTTTACAGTAGGTTATAGAGTAGTTATACAGTTACAGGCACACACCTTCAGTTAGATAATGCATTATATCTCCTACAATAAGTTGCAATTAATACAATCAAAACAATTTAGAACTAATCCAGAACTAATAGGGACAAGTCATGGACGTACCATCTGTAGTGGTGTTTTTTAATAAAATTCATATAAGGAGAGTAAAACTAGACCTATCTCCCGAACACTTTCTCTTTGGTCTGAGATCACCCAAAAAACTCACACTTGGCATCAGATCATCCAAAAAACATGCTCTTGGCATGATATTACCCAAAAACCTCACCGTCAACATTCAGATCTGAAATCTCCAAACAACAGAACTAATTTATAACTTTTAATCTTTTACATATTAGGTGTACACTTTCCTTTTTACATACTTATGCATATTTTACAAAGATTTTTTATATGCACAACTTTGACTACTTTTTCAGTCTTCTTTTCCATGTCCATCCTTAATACGCAACAAGGAGCATCTTAATTCAACAAATACACAATTTATAATCACATATTTATGCATACACTTCACCCCTAGGGTCAAAATTCACTTTTTCTAGTCTTCATGCCTCATTTTACAATCACTCCACACTTCACTTGTCCACTCAGAACATTATTCACCACACGATCTACATGGATCATAAGGTACACATATTCTATCTAATTTATGTTATCGAGTATTCACTCAATAACTTAAAGTGGGGTGAAATGTAGACAAAAAATCATGCACTAGGGTACATTTATAGGTCCTAAAATCATTCTAGCATTTACATGATTCCTAAGAAAGAAAAATAGTATTTCACAACTATATTCTACCTCTTTTCTTTATCTATTACTTTCTTTTTGGTCTTATTCACCCTAAAACTTAGTCAAAAATCTACTTATTTATCTTCTATGGCTTCAGACACTAGCACCTAGGTGCTCATGTACCCTTTGAGCACAATTGAACCTTTCTTATCGTATTCACTTCTTTTGGGTATCTTTTATCTTTTGGGCATATTTTTAACTTATGGTTCAACCTTCCATTTTTCAATTACAAAATTAAAACAAGGGAATAATATAAATACATAGTTATGTGTTTAAAATGAGGGACAAATAAGTAAGCATTACTATTAACACCTAAGCCGTCATTCAAAATGCACCTAAAATGCTCCAAGGAATTCATCTAGCATTCATCCAAGGGACAATGGCTGCATACTTCTACATACATTTCATAGGAAGGGGAATTCTATTCTATTCCATCCACTAATATTATACACTGTTACATTCTAGATCTATCCCACTATCAAGTGAAACTTGCACAAGGGCATGCTAGGGAATCATTTCTACACATAGATATAATAAATACATAGATTTTGAGATGTAGTATAACACTCGGTTGTAAGTTTTCTTTGGGTGACCATCGGGGTCAGTCTTACTCCCCATTATATATTTTCCTTTTTATGTTTGATGCAGTTTGTGGGCTTGGACAAGTGAACTTCTCTTTTATAGGTTACAGGTTACTTCAGGGATCAAGAAGCTACTTTTAGGAAATCAATAGGGAATAATAGTGAAAAATTTGTGACATATCAGAAATCAGATCATGAGAATTTACACAATCACAGGTGCCTAGAATAAGTCTCTAGTGCCCAGGAATCATTTCCCTATTATGTGTTTCCATGTCTATCTTTGTTCATGAATTCCATATTTTACCAGGAGCATTCATGAAATATTTTTCAATCTATTCAACACTTTACCATTCATAGATCACTTCTAAACTATATAGATATCATATAAGTATGCTTATCTCTCTCATTTTCTTATGGTTTCATACTTATCATGCTTATTTTCTTGCATCTTACAAAATATTAGTACTTGTACATCATCTATTATAGTAGTTACTCTACAATTAGATTTAATTCCATTTTTCAAATCTACAAACTTGTCTAGATGAAGTGTCAGTGTGCATAACTACTTTTGGATAAAACAAGACTACATTTTAGTTCCATTTCTTATTACAGAGGAAAGCCTTGAAGAAGTTGTAGGGCGCAAGCTCTATTCCATCATGGATGGATTTTCCATGTATCATTAGGTGTAAATTGCATATAAGGGTAAGTAAAATACCACCTTTAACACTGAATGGGTAATTTTTGCATACACTGTCATGCCATTTGGGTTAAAGACTACACCATCAATATTCTCGCGCATTGTTTTTCAGTAATTCTAGGAATTTATTTATAAGTTTTTGTAGGTTTATCTAGAATATTGGACTATTTATAGGTTAGTGAAGGATAATTATGATAATATGAGGCTTACGTTTGAAATATGTAGGTAGTTAAACACCTCTCTCAATATTAATAAGTGGATATTTCCTACACCCATTGACACTCTTCTTGGGCACATCATTTCCAAAGATGGATTGATCGTAGCTTAGGCTAAGATTTTAGTAATTTTGGGGCTATAAGAACCAACCAATTAAAGTGAAGTATGCAGTTTCTATTGGCACAATGGATACTATAGAAATAATATCAAAGGGTATATCGAAAATTCCATGCATTTAGAAGAGTTACTGAAGGTAAAAGGGAAATTCTATTGGTTAGATGCACAACAACATGCTTGTGAAATCTTGAAGGAAAGATTAACTACTATGCCCATCTTATGTTTTCCTTCTTAGGATAAGTCATTCCACATGTACATGTGGATGTCTTTGGCAATATTTTTGGATCAACCAGGAGAAGGAAATATTGATCACCCTATTTTTTTTATAAGTAGGAATATGACACCGGTAGAACAAGACTACACAACTATAGAGTACGAGGTGTTATCCATGATCTATGCACTCCATAAGTTTAGACACTACTTATATGCCAAACCATTTAGATTTTACACATATCATATGGATTTAAAGTACTTGGTCAAAAAACTAGTTTTATAGGTGCTCATCTGCTAATTGATACTTATTTTTTAGAAGTTTCAATTCATAATCATAATAAATCCTGGAAAGAGAAAATTTGGACCTGGACACTTGTCTTGGATCAACTCTAGAGAGGACGCACTGAGCATTGAATATAATATGCCAAATGTACATTTGTTCAGATTAAATCATGTGCTAGAATATTTTTAAGATATAGCATTATTTTTGTGCATTATCCTTGTGTCAGAAGGAATGAAGACATTGGAAAATAAAAAAATTACTATTCAAGTCATGCCATATCAATTGATTGGAGGATACCTAAATAAAATGGGTAGAGATGAGGTATTTTACAGATGTGTTTTGGAGCATGAGCACTAAGCTATCATAGAGGAATTATATAGAGGGATTGTAATAAGACACTGTGTAGGAGATGTAACTACGTGCAAGATCCTTTTACCTAGTTTATTGTGGGAAACATTATATAAGGATAACAAGGCTTTTGTTAAAGCATGTGATCAATGTCAATTAGAAATCTTGGTAATAGAGATGAAATGTTGTTGAGACCCATAGAAAGTGCAAAACCATTTGAGAAGTGGATAATTGATTTTATAAGACCTATCACCCCACCCACACGAAGGAATGGAGCACACTACATAATCACATGGATTGATTACTTGATCAAGGGAAGAACATGCTCCTACAAAATATTGCACAACAACAATAGGAGTGAGGTTCCTTTCAGAAAATATTATTAGCAGGTATGGATGCCCATTAAGTCTAATAAGTGATAAAGGAACTCATATATTGAATGATAACAATAGAAATTTATTCACATAATTTATGGTGACATACCATAAGACTACCCCTTATCACCCAAATGAAAATGATATTGATGAAGCTTTCAATAATATCTTGGGAAAAAAACTAATTAATATGTGTGATGTTAGAGAAAATTATTGGGATGATAAGGTATCAGTTGTAATTTGGGCATATAGAATAACATATAAATAATTAAATAAGGCCACACCCTTTCATTATTTTCTTTTCATAGAGGCTATGCTACCTATGGATTTTATGATACCTTCCCTACATATTACATGTATAGGTTTATTAGATTATGAATAGGTTATGGATGAGTGCATTGAAAACTTTATCCAATTGGATGAGAGGCACACCATTAAACATTGGATTCATAATAGAAAAGACATGAAAGAAACATCAAGAACAAGTCTTTTGTAGTTGGAAATTTATTACTTTTGTATGACTCTAAGTTTGATCACCACCCATGAAATTTGAAATTACATCATTTGGGACTCTTTGTAGTGACCAAGATACTAGACGCAAATGCATGTCAATTTTGAGCTCTCGATGGAACCATGGTTCCTAGTTACTTCAATTGGAGTAGGTTAACTCCCTGCTATAAATAATCTTCCTTTTATTTGTAATATGGTAATATTTCCACTTAGATGATATTTCCCTTTCATGTTTTTTTTTTATTGTTTTATTTTAATAAGTGCATTCACCCATAAGCGTTGATTACTACTTATTTATTTGATGTGAAAAAGATTGTACATACTTGTAGTGTGGGGTGGAAATAGGTGGGATTACATGCAAAAGATACTAGGATACTAGTATTTGCATTGGATTGGGTTGATAGGTACACATGAAATTATATAAGAAGGGTGATAGATATAAAAACTAGGTATGTGGAAAATAATAAGGGAAGTGTTATAGGTGTTTAGAAATGATGGTGCTTATTTGGAATTGCTTATATTGGGAAACCACACAAGAAAGAGGCCACACACTATAACACAAGGGAGGAAGAAACATGGTATACTAGTTGATATGTGGTACAGACGAAGATTGGTTATGATGAAGGGAAGTGCATGTAAGAATGACTATAGCCTAGGAAGTAGGGGTGTGCCTAAAGGTTATTACTATCGTGCATGGAAGGAGCATCGAGAAAAGAAAAAAATTTCCTTTAAGATGAAAACGGTGTTTTAAAAAATAAAAGTGAAAAATAGGAAAAAGTTGTTTTAAAGCAAAAAATTATGTCGATGGAGTATTAAGTGTGAAAAACATATAAAAAGGAGGAAATAGAATTCATTTGTTGCCTTGAATTTGATTTGATTTGATCAATTGAGCAGCCAAGTGAATAATTACTAGAGAGAACACTTAAAGTTTTAGTTTCTATTGTTAGAAAGCATGTAAATGAAATTTTAGACCATTATGGTCACCCTCCTCATGTTGACAGGACCCATGTCACAATTTTCAATGGTATTTTTATGTTTTCCCTTGTCCCATCATCCAAGGGGATGGAGGTGAAAGAAAAATGTTGTCCACCTTCAATTTCTTAGACCCTAAACACATCTAGAACCCTATGTTGGCCCCCAAGTGCTTGTTTTCATCCCCTCTATCTCATTCTCATGAATCCACAAGATAATACTTAACATGATATGGTTAAAATAAAACTTTGGTGTAAATTTTGTCCACTTGTTTCAATTTTTCCCTATTTTTATGGTAGACCTCCACCTCCACCTGACCCTAGTTAATTCTCATAAGGTTAAAGGTGAGTTAAGATGCACAAATAGAGAGAAATGGTATTAAAATAAATAATTAACCATATTTTTTTATTTCAAAAGTGTATTTTCCCCTATCAATCTCTCTCCCATGTTTTTATGATGCTAGAAATATTCTAAGAACCTCCATGTCCAAAAATGGAAATTTCCTCATATTTCCTAAACCCCTTGTCTATTTTCCATGAAATATTAACAACGATGCCTTCTCAAAAACACCTTTCAGATGATTCAAATATTTCATTAAATGGTGTTCTTCATTATTTCAATATCCAAATGAATCATCCAATTATAAAATTCTATTTTTCAGAGATACAAAGTTATAGAGATTGAGATCCTCTAAAAACTAGAGCAAAATGTCCTCATGAAATAAAAAACTTTCGAGACCATTCTCATTGTGCTCCAAAATCTGGAAGATCCACTTCTAAAAATAGTAAGCATTACTAGTTTCCACAATTTATATATAGTAATTCCTAGAAATATGACATTTCCTTAGTTACCTTCACTTCTTACATATCAAGAACACTCAAAAGTGTTGAATTGAGACACTTACTAAAAATAGACATCTTGGAATTAGACTTACTAAAATTAGCATGTGTTGCGATTATGGTCGAATTCTCCATTCTTAGTCTTATCCATTTCATCTCACTAGCCTTCATCACCATGGAACTCAAACACTTAGGTTCTGATCAAATTGCCACATTAAACATTTAATATCCTAATGTTGGTGACAGTGATGTAACAAGCATATAATTAGAGGAAATGAAAACAAAAATGCTAAGTGAACACCAGGATGACGCAGAGGGGAATACATCCTCAATCGGCTATTCATATTTGGCAGGGTCACACTTGCATTTGGTAGTTGCACCATAACTCAAATGGGAAAGGAAGTCCTCATAAACTCCCAAAAATTGGTCTCAAGGTGAATACAGTGATTTCCAAGACTTTGTGTTTCACTTTATCCCAGCAGCCACCGAAGAGATGTTCAGGAGATAAATGAAGTGATTTGAGGTATTTAATGGAAATTTGGTGGAGATAATTGAGCTCAAGAACAAGTTAACAACAATCAGGTCTTTTAGGTAAGGTAGTGGGAAAAGTGATTTTCAAAGGATCTAGTTACCTTGTTTGAGGGGTTTCAAGAGCCTCATGAAGTGTTAGGAGCTCATATCCTAGGGATTGTAAAGCTGATAGAGCCTAATTCATGGTGCAATAATCAAGATAGAATTATGAGAGTATAAAAATTGTTAAAACATTAATTTTAAATAAGGATTAACTCCTCTTTAAGTGTTCATGAGTTATAAACCTTAGTTTATAATTAAATAAATAAAAATAATAATATTTTAATTTATTTAATATAAAATCTAGTTTATAAAGTTAATTTATTTAATTAAAATCAATTTATGAATATGATGGGGTGCTTCACACCCGTAAAAATATTTAAATATTACCCTCAGTGTTGAGTGAATTCAATTCACAGGAAAAACAATTTTTAAAATGTAAAAAGGAGAGAAATGGGTGAAGGATAGTTGGACTGTAAATGTGCTTCTCACCTAATGGAAATCTATCATTTATCTATGGTATTATACCCTTTGGGATTTTCCACATCAAATCATGGTGTCCATGTGTTATATTTTACTATCTTGTGTGTATTATTTAATTTATAATGTTTATTTAATATTTGTTTAATATCTCAAACCTTACATTATATCAAATCTATTTAATGAGGTTACGGTTTCAAAAAAATTGTAGTTTTATAAAATAATATTGTTAATATAACAGGAAAATCTTTTTCTAGAAATTAAAATTTGATAAAATCTATATAATTGAAAATTTAATTTTAAAATTATGAGTTAAACAATAAGTATCTTTATCAAAAGAGCTTTATTATTCTTTAAATTATAGGAAACAATTATTTAATTGTGAAAATTAAGGTGCGGAAAGGACAAATATCTTAAATTTGGCACATATTTTCACATAGAAATGAAAGGGGGGTTATTTACAAAACTTTTGAGTTTTTACCTCCGTGAAAATTAATTTTTATCAAAAAAGTGTAGATTAAGGACTTGAATATTTAATTGTCATAATAATATATTTTTCTCTTGATTTGATTTTTGAAATCTTCAAAATGGTTTCTAATCATTTCAGCATTGAAAAAACATGAATGTTGAATAGGAAAAACTAAAACATCTAGAAGATATGGATGAAGATGGAATTCATGACACGTAAACTTGGAATGTCATAAATGGTATGGAGAAATATCTGACCTATAAACAAGAGATATCATACAATGTATTCAAATTTCAATAGAAAATGTAGGAAGTGATTTCAAACATACTGTGAAGCATGTAAGATGACATCATGCTCCAAAATGGAAACTAGGAAAGTATGAGTGAAGCTTGGACATAGTTAGAATCAATGTATTAAAGTACATGTCTTTTGAAGATTATAAAATTGATTCTTGAGCTAATGACAACTACCATGAAGGGAGACAAAAAATGGTTAATAGTTTACATAAAATTAAATATATTAAATCTCAATTAGATGAATTTAACTATAATTTGATAAATGATAAACTACTGTATTATATTATTTAAATGAACATCCATCAAAGGTTTAGGAACTCAATTTCCATTTTAAATTCAAAATATCAAACTAAACAAGATATTCTAGACCTATCTACTATAAGTGTTCTCCTAATTTTGGAAGAGCAGGTCATGTCAAACTTTGATTCGAAGGATAATTTCACTCAGGAACTAATCATGTTAAAACATAAGAATAACTTCTCAAGGTTTAACAAGAATAAAACATCAAAACTTAAAACCCATAGTAAAGAAAATAAATCAAGTAATTTAAGAGTCAGTTTGATGGGAAATGTCACAATTATGGGTCACAAAAAAGAAAATTATAGGGTAAATAAAAATAATCCAAATTTAAAAAATTAGAAAAGGTAAAACCCAAATTAGAATCAAAACAAAAAATCAACAAAACAATAAACTACTTAATGTAGTTGCTTTGTATGATGCATTAGTTACTACCAAAGAAAATGAATGGATATAAGACAGTGGTACATCTAGGAACATGACTTATAGATTTAATATTCTAACTTATATCAAAGAATGTAATGATCAAATCTCTCTAGGTGATCATTTTATTCTCAATGTTAAGAGTCAAGGAAAAGTAAAAATTTTAATGGTTTTATATATGATGTTTTATATGTTCCTAAATTGAAAATGAATTTTATTTCTTGTTCACAACTAACTCAAAACTATTTATAGTGTAATTTTACTAAAATATAAATGGTTTATTAAAAATGAGTTAGATATCACTATTGCTAACATAATACAAAATAATGATTTATATGTTTTTAAAGGTTTTGTATCTACTTCATGTTTTTCTACTCAAAATAGGAATGATGTTCAGTTGTGGCATGAAATATTAGGTCATGTAAATTTTAGGAGAATTTATGACATGTATCGGCTTAACTTAGTTATTAGACCACTACCTATCTCTCATGTCCAAGAAAATAGTGAAGGGTTCTTAGGTGGTAAGCAATCAATAAACCCCTTCCATATTCATCATGAAGTTAAATCGTCATAACCTTTGCAAATTGTCCATAATGATGTTATAGGACATTTAGAATTTCCTTCCCTAAATGGCTCAGTGAATAGTTTTACTTTTATTGATGGTTATTCTTCCATGATTTGGCCATTCTTTATTAAAAAACATATCAAATGTGTTATCTAAATTTAAATCCTTAGTTAAAAATTAGTCTTATCACAAATTTAAAAGGATAATTTATTATAAATTGAAATTAAATATAATTATAGAGTAACTATTGTAATGAATGATATAAAAATAATAAAATACAGTAAAGTGACAAGCCACAAGCATGTAATAATATGAAACCATAAGAAAGAGAGAGGGAGGAGATGAATTAGCTGATTTTTACACAATTTGGAAATGATCTAGGTAGGTAAAAAGTTTGAATATTTTGGAAGCAACATTGTTAAGAATTAGTGGAGGTTTTGAGACATGAAATTGTGTAAGATAGAAGTGCCCATAGGAGGATAGGAGCACCTAGGTGCTGGTGACTAGATCTGGGTGCTAATGTCTACCCAGATGCTCATATTTTGATATTTTCTATGTTGTAGGAGATTTTTTATTACTCTCTGATTATTGTTCTACTTTCAATTCAATGTTTTCAATTATACATGTAATATGTGAAATAAATTTTTAGCCACACATACCCACAAACCACATCAAATCCTAAAAATAATGATGTAGTATATGGATTTAGATTGACCCTAGAGGTCACCCGAAGAGTGAACTTATTACCAAGAGTTGCACTACATTTCAATCTCCATGTATTTATATGTGAGTGTGTGTGTAATGATTCCCTAGGATGCCCTTTTGGAAGTTGCACAAATGATAACATCCTAGATCTAGAATGTAGCAAGTCTATAGAATGTGTTGGATGAAATAAAAAATTACCCTCCTATATTGTGTATGTAGAAGAATGCATCACTTGTCCCTTAAGTGAATGTGCTAGATGAATGATTTGAAATTATCTTATGCCTTTTGATGTAAGCTTAGGTGATAGTAGATTTTATTAGTGCTGGGTCCTTCATTTTGAAAGAATAACTATGTATTTATATGATTACCTTATTTGAATTTTGTAATTGAAAAAAAGAATGCCAATCAAAATTAGTAAAAAGTAATCAAAAAGTGAAAGGGGAAAAAATAGGATAACAAAAAGGTAAATAAGGATAAGAGCACTGAGGGGGAAAGGATTGCGTAACGCTATTTTCCCAACTAAGTGCTAGTGTTCGAGGCCATACAAAAATAAGACACTCAAATGCTGACAGGAGTACAAGATGTATAGATGCAATAAAAGTATAGAAGACAAAGAAAAATGCCAAAGGGATTTTTCAATTACAAGTTTTATCGCTTAGGAATCATGTAAATGCTAGCATGTTATTTGGACCTAGAAATGTACCCAAGTGCATATATTTTATGTCTAAATTTTTCTCCCACTTTTTTTTGTTGATTGAATACTCGATAGAATAAATTAGATATAATATACATACCTTGTAACCTTGTAGAGAAGAGTGCAGCCAATAGTGTCCCCAGAGGACAAATGAAGCATGGAGTGATCTCAATGTCAAGCGTGAAGACTAGGAAAGGGAAGAGGACCCTAGGGGTGAAGCATATTTGTAATGTGTTGTTGGAACCTATGTTCAATGAAGTAAGTTTCTCCTTGTTGTGTATTAAGGATGGACCTACAAAATAAGGGTGAAATATCAGTCAAAGTCTTGTATATGAAAAATGTAAGCAAAATATGTAAAAGTGTGTAAATGTAGCAATAAAGGAAATTGTTCACTTGATGTATAAAAGTGTAAAGGGATAGAAAGAGGTCTTGAAATGTTGTGAAGGGTGAGTATTTGGGGATATCATATGCTGAGGGAATTTTTTTTTGGTGATCTCATACAAAATACGAGTTTTTGGGTGATTTCATGCCAAGGAGAAGAATGTTGGGGAGAGAGGTATAGATTTTTTCTCCTCCCTTGACTTATTCCCAAATTTCCACTACATATCGCACGTCTTCATTTATTCTAATTTTTGTGATTTGTTCCAATTTATTTTAATTGTAACTAATTGTGAGTGATAGACTCAATTTTGTACCTAGAGGCAAGTTCCTTCTACTGGAGAATGGATCTAAAAACTACTATGAACTATTATAAATTGAGAAAATGACTACATTTGTCCATAGGACATTAGTGCCTCGGGGGAACAAGCACCCAATGCTACTATCTAAGTCTTGGTTCTAGTTTTTTTTGTGTTTTGGGCTCAAGCTTGATTCTGAGCCAATATGTAGCTTTGTTCCCGTGTCATTTCTATAATTTTGTTATCTATACTATAATTCTGAGATGTTATAGGGGTGATTTGTTCACCGAGTATATTCCCCCTCATTTGGGGTGTATGCGAAGACTGTAGGAGAATACAATCTATAGGAGAGGACCATGATCTGATATGTTTATTTGAAGTAAATACCTATAGGGGATCGGCGATGTACATGGTAGAAACCAAGGCACATACAAACAAAGTAGGCTAGTAATAAGAGTTAGTAAAAAATAAGCTAGGATGCAATGGAAGACAATGTAACGATAAAATGGGAAGACAAGAAGGGCCATGAAAAAGTGAGTTGCAAACATGGGACATCACTAACAATGTTAGAATACAATCAAGGCTGATGCATCTATAAGCGTATAATGAATAAGAAAGACATAGGTCATAACCTGTAAGTAATGATAATACATAGTAAGCAATAAGGGACAAATAACAATGGTTGTATAGATCCTGTAAAGAAAATGCTACACTTGAAGCACCCATTAGAATTTTATAGACATAAATAATATTCCAAATTGTGTATATATCGGCGAGTAGTAAGTGATAGTAATTAGTAGTAGTAAATGATTAATAATATCACATGTAGAGTGTGTGAGTAGTAAAGGTAGATGCCCCTAGGAGCCTCAGTGGTATAGGTAAAATATTATGTTTCAAGAATCATTGCATCATGTGAAAATTTACAAGAGATATGCATTCACCTTCTAATACGAAGTGAATGTACATGTGTGTGTATAAAAATATAATGACATATTGAGTATCTGAAAAGCATAATAATAAAAGTGCAACATATAAGTAGTATACGTGATAAAGAGTAAATACAAAAAATATATGTGAATGTTGTATGAATGTGATGGTATAATATGTAAAATTTGAATATGGGAGAAATTACGTTTCCCCCTAGGGTATGTGTGTGATATTAGGTTCATTTATAGAAACCGATAATATTCAAGAATGAACAATAGAAAAATATTACGTCATTGGGTAGTGAATTAAGGTGTATGGACCAACGATGTGGTGATTATTTGAAATATATGCATGAATTATGAAAAAAAAAAGAGTTGTAAGTGTTGATTCCTCAATTGTCAAGTGTTAACTGTAGCACAAGAGTGCTTCATCAGGTAATGAGTGTAGTTTGTGAAATTAGTTTTTATAAAAGATGTATCATGAAGCACAGAGTGTAAAGTGTGGATGATGTGCGGTTCATGAAAGAAGTGACCCCTCAATATTTAAGTATGAACCATGACATGAGAGTTCATCATCGGGTAATAAATGTGTTTTGTGAGAGTATATGTTAGAATGATATATTGTGTATGATGTGAGGTTCATAGATTAATTTCACCCTCAACAATCAAGTGTGAACCATAGCACTAGAGTGTATCATTGGGTAATAAGTGTGTGAATTCTAGAAAATATGTTAATATAAAACACAGGGCATGAATTTTAGTAGTAAACACTAGTTCTAACATATAGTGCTGGAAGGGGGGAGAAAGTGTAATGCCTCTAAATTGTGCCAATGAGATAGATATATGTAATTATTCTAAAGAGATGTTGTAGTGGTGACAGATTTTGCAATGTATCATAGGAAACTATATTGTCATCACAATGATGGGTAAAAGCAAGAGTAGGATTAGTGTTGGGTTTTGGGTTTATATGAGGAAGTTTGAATAGGTTATATATCAGAGGGTGAATTGGTAATGTTGTAGAGGAATGAATAGAAGGAAGTGATGGGGTACATGATTTGAAAGGTGGTTTATTAGTTGGAATCGGTAACTCCGTAGAAGACTTGATATTAGGAGGGGATGGAGGACATATTTTGATATGTGGTTGCTTAGTTGGAATTGGTAACATTTTAGAAGACTTGATAGGATGAGGGGATGGAGGAAACAATTTGAGAGGTGGTTACTTATTTTGAATTGGTAATTCCATAGAAGATTTGATAGGAGGGGATGGAGGATGGATTTTTAAAGGAGGTTTCTTAGTTGGAATGGGTTAGATAGGTGACTCTTGACTGACTAGACAAGGAACATTAGTAATTATTTCTTGATGCTCATTAAACATAGAAGGATTGTATTTGGGAACCCATTGGGATTTAACAATTAGAGATGAGAAGGTAGAAGAATGGTTTGTAGCAAATGAAATAAAACCCTTATGCTCAAGGTGTTTAATTCTTTGATTTAATGCATAATAATCATTTTCATGATTTCTATTAAGTCTGTGATAATTACAAAATGGGAGACCTATGTATTTAGCAAGATGATATGGATGGTGAAAATGAGTAGTTCACAAATTTATCAATAGGTGATTGAGTAGCTTGAGAAGAATATCATGTTAATTATCATTTAGATAAAACTTGAGAGGTGCTTGTAGCAGTAAGACTTGAGTTTCAATGATATGAACACATGTAGAAGACATAGGATTGGGATGAGGTGTAGAAGAAGAACTAGAATGGTCTTGGGAAGCCTCCTTGAGATGTTGGATTTGAGATGTGGCAGATGTAATCGTGGTTTCCATAGCTTGAATTTTATCTTGAAATAAACAATGTAAAGCTTGAATTGTCTTGGAAATGGATTGATTAGATGGAGTATTAGGGCCAATAGGGTCATCAAATAAATGATCAAAAATAATGTTTACTTGTGTAAGAGGAGTATTACAAGGGAGGTACATAGTGTCTACGTATTTTTAGAGAACATCTTTGCAAGGTGGGTGCATTTGAAGAAATTGATGCAAGGATACTGGAGAATTTTTAGGATCCATGAAATAAGATTAGATATAGTAGGTAAAATAAGGATCCAAGCATTTGATCATGAGTGGAGTTCATAAAATTATTTAATATAAATTTAATTAATTATATATTTCAAAATAACTACTATAATATGTGATGTACAAATGCTCATATATATTAAGATGCAATCAAACAAGCATGAAAAATATAAAACCCTAAGTGAGAGGAGGATATAGAATGACTTATCTAGTTTCTAAGAAATCTAAAAGTGATCTGGTAGGTGTATAGGTGGAACAGTCTTGTAGTAGCATCTTCATGACTCACTAGAGGTTTTGAGACAAAAAACTATGTAGGATAGAAGCACCTACAGGAGGGCATGAGCACATGGGCGCTAGTGAGTGGATCTGAGCACTAGTGTCTACCTAGATGCTCGAATAATGCTATTTTTTTGTGTGGGAGGAGATTCACTATTGGTCTCTAATTATCACTCTCATTTTTCTTCAATGTCACTGATTGTACTTGTAACCTGCGAAACAAATATCTAGCTACACATACCCTTAAACCACATCAAATCATAAAAATAAAGATGCAATATGTTGAGTCAAACTAACCCCAGTGGTCACCTGAAGATTGAACTTAGTACCAAGTTTTGCACTATATTTCACAATCCATGTAGTTATGTCTGTGTGTGTAATATTACCCTAGGATGCCCTTCTGTAAGTTTCACAAATGATAGCAGACTAGATCGAGAATGTAGAAATTATATAGAATGTGTGGGATGAAATAGAATAAAATTCCCCTCATATGATTTGCATTTAAAATAATGCATCCCTTGTCCCTTGGTTGAATGTGCAAGATGAATGCGTTTAAATGATCTTGTGCCTTTGGATGAAAGATTAGGTGATAGTAGATAGTGCTAGTGTTTGGCCCTTCATTTTGAAAGAATAACTATATATTTATATGATTCCCTCATTTGAATTTCATAATTGAAAAACTAAAATTCTAAACCAAAGTATTAAAAAGTAATCAAGAATTGAAAGGGGACCAAAGAGGATAAGAAAACGGTAAAGAAGGACAAGAGCATCAAGGGGGATAGGAGCACCTGATGCTATTGTCCCAACTGGGTGCTAGTGTCTGAGGCCATATAAAAATAATACATTTAAATTTTAGCAGGAGTAAAATATGTATAAAGTTAATGGAATTACAGAAAACAAAGCAAAAAGCCAAAGGGAGTTTTGAAATACTAGTTTTCTCGCTTAGGAATCATGTAAATGCCAACATGGTTTTAGGACCTAGAAATGTACCCAAATGCATAGATTTTGTGTCTACAAATTCTTAAAGCATATAATGAAGATATATATTTTAATAAAACATTTCTAAACTCTGAATGAGTATTTCATTACTAAAAAATACTATTATATGCACATAAAAATGACACTTGGGGATGCCTTGGTGTCTATATTAGAGATATCCAATACTAATTACATGTAATATTTGTAACATATTTAGGATACTATCCTACTATATTATCGTTGTCATAAACTATTATTTCAAGATTGAAATAGTGAAGTTTTTTTTTCAAATAAAACAATATATTGGTAATATAAAATGATGGATTATAAACATATTGTCATGTAAGTTGATATAAAACTTGATTTTAAACCTATTAATGTAGGATTCATACATGGATAAAATTGAAATTAGTGAATGGTTTATTTTTATTATTATGATAATTCATGTTTATATGAATATTTTGATTTTGAACATGTTGGCATTGTGATAGATATAAAATCTACAAGTGTATTTGTGTTCAAAGGGAACATTTTTTATTACTTTAAGTAGCAACAAAGAGATGAAAATATTCATCTCTAGTACTGAGGTAGAATATAGAAGTGCAATGGAAGAATTGAAAGAAGCCATATGGATAAATAGGTTGTTGGAATAAGTTCACATGAAATTTAAAATAAGTCCTTATCTTTTATGTGATAGTTAGAGTTGTATTACTTTTTCTAATAAACTAGTTCAACACAAGAGAATGAAGCATATAGAGATACATATGCACTTCAATTGAGAGAAGATGTTATGTGGTGATATAAATCACCATTACTTCCTTATTGAAGATCAAGTTTCAGATATATTTATGAATTCACTATGTGTCTTGAAGTTATAAAAGTTTCATGTAATGTTTGTCCTTTCAGAGATACCATTGATGGGGAGTGTGCATGAAAATTTCACCTCAATTAAAAGCATTGTATAAGATATTTTTTATGATCTTAGTAAACATATCACTCTAAGTTTATTATGTATTTGATTAATGTAACATCATGTTATAAAGGAGGTATTTACTTTATAAAAGGTGTGTTAGGTAGTTTTTGGTAAATTTTAAAGGTAGATAAAACTCAAAAATAACAACGTTTACTGATACCTGCACCAATAGTCACAATGTTGGGATGATAAGAAGTTGACAATGAGAAATGTCTCCTTCTTTCATGAAGTGAAGAGACCTGTAAGAAAAGAAAGTGAACAAATACATTAGATAAATATAACAATGATATTCTCAGTAAAGTATGATTTTAGGAATTCAAAGGGTGTTCCTCTAAGGATGTCATCTTTTTTTGATAAAATTAAGTGGGTTTGATAAATATAGTAAGGAAGATAATGATAATATGTAAGAAACCAAGTAAGCAAGATATAACTCAATATGGATAGGAAGATCATGTTAAGCTTTGTAGGTGGCCCATGATAGATTGAAATCAATCTAGTTATCGTCAAAGTAATCATACCAATAATATTCAGTTTTTTTTTGTATCTCATGGATGATCTCAAATTACTCCTCAATGTCTTCCAAGTTCAGTGTGAAGGTTTTGAAACACAAAGTAATTACATGTAGGATTTCAAAATGCTCCCACACGAATGGTTGTTAGATGATAAAAAGATCGTAATTACTTGTGATTGGATTTTATTGACCTAGATCTACAACATAGACATGCTTATGAATAGACAAATTAAGTATAGATATAGACAACAGATGATAAAATGAAATGATTTGATAAAAGAGACTAAATTGACAGTAATCATAGGTGATTGATAATATCACTTACGATCTAGGGTAATCGTAGGTGATTTGACGGAATCATAGATAATGTATGAGATAAAACTAATATTTGACAGAATTTTAATTAGATGGCAAAAAAATACTTAAACTCTTTTTTTAATCGTGTTTTTGTGTGTAACTAGAATGAAAACAAAAATTAAAAGAAAGGGCTTACTGTTGATGTAAAAGTTGTTGCAAAGTGCTTACTGGGGATTTTTGAGATCTTGCTTAATGTTTGATGATGTTACATAGGCCTTGAAGATTTATGTTTGGTTTTTTGGATCGTTAAGGATTTTTAGTGATTGTTGGAGTGACATATTTTTGCTAGTACATTCGAAGATTCAATATTGAAGATCCCTGGAATATGAGTCTAAGCTCCTTTTATAAGCGTTGGCAATTCGTTACAGTCTCTGGCGATCAAAGAAATATGGAAAAACCTATTTGGAAGTGGTTTTAACCACTTCAAGAACATGAGTTATGGGTATGAGGATGATGGTAAATGATTAGGAGAGAGGTTACGCATGGTTAAGGAGTTAGATAGTTGGGGTAAAAAAGGTTAGGATGAATTAGAATTAGTTAGAAGGTTTTTTTAAGGGAGATTAGGGTTAGTAATTAATATTTACGGGGGTAAAAATTATTTTAAAAGGTGAGTGATAGTTATTTAGGTTATGTTAGAATAATAAGTTAAATGATTTTATATGTGTGTATAGGGTGTAAATGGGTGATGAAAACCCGGTTTCTAAATTTTCCCCTTTTTTTCAAGTGGTTTGTGATGGAAAAACTACTAGAAAAAATGAGTGAGGTGGTTTGACTTATGTTTTGATGGGTGCCCCCTCAAAATAAGGGTGGTTGTGATAGAGTGCAATAATCACCTATTTTAAAGTTTATTTTGGATGAGATAGGTTTCTTGGATGCTTTTCTTTTACTTTGAGAAAACCCAAGACTACACATAGAAATAAGACATCCGTAAATTTGAATTTATGCTACCATGGAGTCAAATGATGGGGGAACAAAAGGGTTTGTTATCCATGGATATATGAATCACAAGAAGTGAGGGTAGGCAAGATGGTTGGAGATGTTTTTGATCCAGAGGATCCTCACTAAGAAACTCTTATCTTAAATCTTATAAAATAAAACATGGGAAGTTTCATTACGTGAAGAAAAATTTGAGCTTTCTAATGATATATTGTTTACAAAAATTGGAGCACATATGAAAAATTAATGGGTTGCTGAAATTTTTAGAAAACTGGTGAATTTAGGGACTGTGTGTAGGTTGAATGTGTGTATGGTCGCCAAGTGGACCAAAGAAAAAGTGGCACATGGACAATATGAGTGAAAGAGTAAAATTTTTGTTTTGACGTCGGTCTTAAACACTCGGTGACAAACAAGTGGGCCCTACTTTTTGCTAGTTAGGGGCTCTCAACTAGGTTCAACAAACTTGATTATGGAGGGGTGTCTTGGCCTCCTTCTCATATTTTTATTGCCAAGATTTTGATTATATTTTATCTATATTGCAATTTCTGCATACATGTGGGATTTTATTGTTTAAACATTGTAAAGGGCTCAGTGGATAGCCCAACTCGGTTGACTAAGTCAACCTATCCACTGAGCCACACTCCTTATTTCTCCACATTAGCCACTTAAACCATATATCCAACACATATTATTAAACTTTCCATACATTATCCTCTATCTATTTTCCACAAATTATTTTCTAACCCTTATCTCTCCATTAACACTTGGCTTGGCTTAACTGATTCCACAACTCAGTCTTAACACATTGTGCCAAGTACTGAACAATCATATAATTTGTAAACTCTTTGGATGGGTGGCACAACACTAATTTTCTGGGAGATTAAGCTTCAAGAAGTAGAGTAAACCAAAGGTAATGAAATCACTCCTTAGTCTGATTTTGTTTCAAATCTTAGACAACAATTTTATCCTCTTAGTTGCAAGAAACAAGCTATTATGGATTGGTAAACATTGAGACAAACTAAGGGATAAAGTGTTCAAGACTACACACAAAAATTTAGGAAAAGGGCTCTAATTCTTGAAATTTCTCTAAACACATAAGAAACACTGCTTAAATATATTGGTGGATTGCATAGTTACCAAAGGCATGTGATTCTTGTTTTAGGTGCTACTAATCTTGATGTAGTGTGTTTTTAGGCAACCCATTTAGAAGAATGGGTGGTAAATACTTAGGATTCCTCCTCCTTTTATTTTAAATAAAAGGAAAAGTAATCCAAAGAACAACGAAAATGTTCGAAAGAACAAGGAAAAGGAAAGGGTAAGAAAAAGACAAACTCTACTGTTAAGAAGGGAGATGAAAAAACATTTTGTAATCATTGTAAAAAACAACCATGATGAGTCTAGGTATTAGAAACTACATCTAGAAACTAAGCCTAAATGGATGGTTAAGAAAGAAAAAGAGAATAAAATGAATACTTTGGTTCATGATCTTGGGTCTGATTCAAGGGATGAAACCAAAATCACAACCTTGAGTCTTCAAGGTAATAATTATTTCTCTTCTTCCAAAACTATTACTTCAACTATTGCATCTTCTTCGAATAAAAAATATATGCATGATGAAAATAAATGGAATGAGATTTTCCACCTTAGAGTTATTTCAAAACATACAAAAAGTGATACTCTTTTTGATAGTGGATCTCAAGATAATATGATTTCGGATGAGGTTGTTAAGAAATTGGGACTCAAAAAAAATCCACATCGTAAATCTTATCCTTTGGGCTGGGTTTGTGATGATGCAAAGCTTCAGGTAACTAAAACTTGTAGATTCAGGTTTGCCATTACAGACATGTTTATTGATGAGGTTGAATTGGATGTAGTTCATTTGGATATTTGTGAAGTAGTATTGGGGAGTCCTTATTTATATGATTATAAAGAAATATTTTATAGAGAAGAAAATAAATACTTTCTTATAAAGGATGGAATTGAGTATATTGTTTGAGCTCACCATGTAAAAACAAGTATTTCCCTAGTTAATGTAGGGTAGATGAAAAGGCTTTTTAACTCAATAAATATTTTTGTACTCTTGGTGATCAAATCTAAAGAGAAATATGATGAAAAGGATTTTGAGTATTGTGATCCAAAACATCGTAATGAATTAATAAAAATTGTTTCTAACTATGATGATGTTTTTCAGGATCCACAAGGTCTACCTCCCAAAAGAGGAGTTTAGCATGAGATAAAGTTGCTACAAGATGCACCTCTTCCCAATATTGGTATGTATAGATTGTTCATGGTTGAAAATGAGGAAATCAAGAAATAGGTGATGGAACTTTTGACTAAATGTATTATTCATCCAAGTACATCTCCAAGTGGTTCACCAATCATTTTGGTGCCAAAAAAAGATGGCAGATGTTGAACATGTGTTGATTTTGGTGCCTTAAACAAGATCACGATGAAAAATCATTACCCTCTTCCTAGAATAGATGATTTATAGGATCAATTAAAGAATGTAATTTTATTCACTAAGTTAGATTTAAGAAGTGGTTATCACAAAGTAAAAATTGATGAAGGTGATGTATGGAAAACTACTTTTAAAATGAAACATGGATTATTTGAATGGTTAGTGATTCCTTTTGTATTGTACAATGAACAGATAACATTCATGAGAGTTATGAATGATGTATTTCCACCATTCATTGAATATTTTTTTATTGTCTACTTAGATGGTATTCTTATTTTCAGTAATTCTTGGGATGATCATGTTATTCACATCCAGAAAGTGTTAGATGCATTAAGAGGATAATTTTTTTTGAAGATGTCAAAATGTGAGTTTAGAAAAGCAACTTTAATTTAATTGGGTTATGTTTTTAGGAATGGTGAATTGAAAATAGATCGTGTAAAAAATCGAGGTTATTGTAAAATGTTCTAGACCCAATAATATGAAAGAGGTTAGGAGTTTTCTTGGTGCAGTACATTATGGGAGAAAATTCATTTCTAACTTCTCATTTATTACATCTCCTTTATATGATTTGACAATTATTAAACATGTATTTCAGTGGGGAGGAAAACAACATAAGGCTTTTGATGCACTAAAAGAGAAAATCAATACAGATCTTATCTTGGCACTTCCGAATTTATATCATTCATTTGAAATTGTGATAGATGCTAGTGACTATGCAATGGGGGTAGTTTTGATGCAGAACAAACAACCTATGTATTACCATTCAGAAACCTTCACAAGTGCTGTAAGAAATTATCCAACTTATGATAAAGAGTTGTATGCTTTAGTGTAGAGTGTAAAGAAACAAAATCGTTACTTAATGGGTAAGGAAATTTTTATATATATTGATCGTCATCCTCTTCATTATTTGAAAACAAAAAAAAAGTTACAACTATCTAGACATTTTTGTTGGATGAGATTCTTGCAGCAGTTTCATCTCATGATCAGGTATAAAAATGGTATTCAAAACAAGGTTGTTGACATGTTATCTATTCCTCCAATTGTTGTTGTATATATTCTTGTACAACACAATTATAAGGAATAGTATTTTTATGATGCTGATTTTAAAGAAGTGTATGAGGATTTAATGAGTGGGAAACAAGTAGGAGAAATGGATTATCCTGTGCCTAATGGAATTTTATATCATTTTGGTAAAAAATTTATTCTAGAAAATGAGTGTGTGCATATGATTAAGGAAGCTCATAATTCTCTTATTTTTGGTCATTTTGGTGTTGGTAAAATAGTTGTACATTTACAGATGTATTGTTATTAGCCTAGAATGCATGAGCATGTAACCGGGTATATAAAAGGATTTGTTCTTTGTGCCATGAGAAAGACAAGTAATAGTAAATGAGGAATTTAAAATCCATTTCCTTTCCCTACACGGACATGGGAAAGTATTTCCATGGATTTTGTAGGACGTTTTCCTATGTCACGAAAGAAAGATGACTATTTATATGTGGTTGTGGACAGATTTAGGAAGATGTGTGTGTTGATTCCATGTACTAAACAAATAAATGGTGAGGGAACCACACATTTATTCTTTCAATTTATATGGGTTCATTTTGGATTGCCTACCTCAATTATTTCAGATAGGGATTCCAGGTTTCTTAGGGAATTTTGGTCAACTTTGTGGGGTTTAATGGACACTAAACTAAAAAAAATCACTTCTTTCCATATAAAGACTAATAGTCAAACAAAGGTTGTAAACCGTATAGTGATACATTTTCTTAGGGGCTATTATGGAAGAAATCCTAAACTATGGGATGAACATTTATATTATGTGCAGAATGCTTATAACCGTTCCTTACATTATTATACTTTGAAGTCTCTATTTGAGACTTGTTATGGTTATCTACCTAAATATCCATTATATTTCTCTTGTGGACATGATATCGTTGTTAATGGTTTAAGTTATTTTGACAAAGCTAAAATATTTGTGTAACAAATATAACGGTTTCATCAGTATGTCCAAGAACAGTTGGAGAAAAGTCAAGCTAAGTACAAGGCAAGTCTTGATAAACACATCATTGATCATAGGTTTCAATTTGGTGATTCATTTTGACTTCACATTAGTAAGGAAAGGTTGATAGGTGAAGGTAAAAAGTTAAAACCTATTTGGTATGGTCCATTCCAAATATTGGAGAAAATTGGTAAGAACGATTTTCGATTGCATTTACGTCCATTTATGTAAATTTATTCAGTTGTAAATGTTGAGAACTTAAAAATGTATGATCCACTTATGGTTATTAATCATGACAATGATAACATTATTCCTTCTATTGATGACTTCACACCTAAGTATCTCAATGAGTTAGAGGATGATATCATCTTGGATAGGAAGGTCACAACTTCACAAAAGGGTGATATTAAATATCTTCATGTTAGGTTCAAAGGAATGCATCCAAAAAATGAAAAATGGATGGAAACTAGAAAGGTTAGAGAGATGTACCCTCACTTATTTTCTAATTAAGTTGACTTTTAGAGGTCCAAAAGCTTCTCGGTGGGGAGGAGTGATCCAAATGATCCTCGCTAATAAATTCCAATAAAAAATATTCTCATAGTAGGTTACGCATAGTTTCATTGCGTGAAGAAAAATTTGAACTTTCCGATGATATCTTGTTTGCAGAAATCAGAGCACGTATGCAAAATTTATGGCTCATAGAAATATTTAGAAAATAGGTGAATTTTGGGACTGTGCATAGGTTAAATGCATGCAGGCTCACCAAGTGGACCAATGAAAATGTGACATGTGAAAAATATGAGAAAAAGAGTACAATTTTTATTTTAACTCCAATCTTGGACACTTGATGATGGACAGGTAGGCACTAGTTTTTACTGGTTGGGGGCCCTCAGCAAGGTTCAACACACTCAATTACGGAGGGGTGTCTTGACCTCCTTCTCATATAGCTATTGCAGAGATTTTGATTAGATTTTCTCTATATTATAATTTTTACATTCATGTGGGATTTTATTGTTTAAACATTGTAAAGGGTTCGGTGGATAGCCTAACTCGGCTGACAGAGTCGACCTATCCACCCATCCACACTCCTTATCTCTCCACATTAGCCACTTGAACCATATCTCCAATACATATTATTAAACTTTCTACACATTATCCTATATCTATTTTCCATGCATTATCCACTAACCCTTATCTCTCCATTGACACATGTCTTGACTTAACTAACTACACAACTCGGTCTTAACACATTACATCAAGTAATGTGCAGTCATATAATACAATGCACCCATTTTATCCTTTTAATTGGCTAACCAAAAAATGCACCAAAACAAAATGTCTCTTTAGCCAATACAAATTGCCTAGCACTTCCAACTTAAACCAATCCCTCATCTCTTACACGAGAAATTTGGGATTTCTCCCACTAAGGAAAATGCGAAGTGAGTGGAGAGGGATTCAAACATTGGCCATTGAGGTAAAAATATAAGCATTTGAACATTACACCACAGAGCTCGAAACACTATAAAAGGAGGTCGTATTTAATTTTATGGGCATTTTTTAGAGACTGTGTAAATTTTGTAAACATTATATCTTGAGCTAGGGAGATAATTTTGAGAAAGTGTAAAAAGATGCTGGTAATATTTTTGGTAGGGGATAATTATGATAAGGTCGTACTCTTATAGAAATAATTGTAAAGGTCTATTTTCAATATTTTACTAGACCGATGCCATTTAAATAGACCCAGAGACGTAGGCCTCAAGCGCCAAACTCTGTTATCACTTCTCGTGTCTAAATGTTGGTGAATTTTCTTTGTATTTCTTTGAATTTTACACAGTACGCATAGAATTTATTTATTTATAAAAAATATTAAAAATATTGTAATGTCAAATTTTCATTAAAAATCGTTAAAAGAAAAATTTGATTGTATGTGTGGAAGTTTGCTTTGGATTTCTAGATTAGTTATTCACGATGATGTTTCCATAAATGTGGGATTTTAAGATTAGGAAGTAAAGAAATAGGGTAACTAGTGGGTTCATGTCCTATAGACCTATGACTAACTTGTACCAAGGCTACAAAGAATCCCATATGGATATGATAAGGGAAGGATTTAACTGATTGGGTTGCAAGGCTAAGGAAAGTTTTTTTTTGATTGGTTATTTATTGATTTTGGAAGGGACATGAGGCACATGATAGAAAAATGTGCTATTTTAGTAAGAGATGATGAAGATGTTGGCTTAAAATGACTATTTTGTTAAAATAGTTTGACAAAGAGTCACTGGAAATTTAGGGAAATCGTCAGGACTAAAATAATCATCGGCAAAACATGGGCTTGAAAATTATACGCCTCATAAATAGGAAAGAATTACCATGGTACCTTAATTTTTACCATGAAACTCGAGAGATAGGAGTTCTAACTAGAGATATTTTTAGATGAAAAGAGAAAAATGGAGGTTGCTAGTGGATCTAGGAGATAAAGTAGGCCCACTTTAGGAGAGGTGGGTCCCTTTTTTTTTTTATGATTTTTTAATTATTTTTTTATTTGGATTTTCCACCTATATGAGGGCATGATGACCTAATCACATGTATTTCTAGTGATTTGGTGGAATCACCTGTGATTAGGATGAAATTATAGAAATTTAAAGGAATCATGGGTGATGAGGTGGACATGTAGTGTAATTTGATAAAAATTTAATTAAGTGATATTCTAATGGATTTTTTTGTGTTGTGGATGTAGGTGAGGGAAAAATTTACCATACAAGATTAGATTCCACTAATTTTAGATGATGTACATGCATCCTTGTCAGATGATAAGTGGGCTTACTTAGAGGATATGTGCCTGGGATCGATGCACCACTATAGATACATCCACAAGAAGCAGATTTTGTTGTTTACTTTTTGATAGAGAAGGGACATATGTGACAGACACTTTTTGGTTCTAGATGACAAAGATGACTATCACTCTCAAGGATGTACACAGGATCTTGAGATTTCCTATTCAGGGGGAATAAGTATATTTGATTGATGAGAAAGAGAGGCCTCAAGTGATGAGGAGGTTATATGATAATGAGGTGGATGGGGTGGATTTCTCATCAGGTGGGCTTTTTATACGGGGAATTGTACACGTCGAGACAGAGGTTTGAGCACTCATGACCCTGACGATGATTGATATTAATTGTAATGACTTTCTTGACTCTGTTGGAGGTCATTTTTCATAGATTTTGAAATAGGTATTAAAATATATGATGGAGTAGAGGAATATTTTTGCATGGGCCCCTACCTTTCTCACACAGACTTAGTAGGAGCTTTGGTCATGGAAGATAGGGAAGACGTTTAGTATTGATGTTGGATTCTTGTTATAGTGTTGATCTTATGAGCACATTGTAGTGGCTCAACCAAGAGGTTTCCCATGGGTGGCCTTTTATTTTTGGATGAGAGAAATGGTTTTGTATGGTGGAGGTCAGATAGGGATGAGGTAGGGCTAGTGCAAGGTGAGGAGAAATATCTATAGCTTCTCGCAAGATTACATGATGGTAATGTGAGATGGAGACATTATATTGGATTTTTTATGTGGTAGGGTGAGGAGGTTGAGCTCATAGACACCAAATACGATATATGGGTGTAGGGAAGAAAACCAAAGGAATGGGAGTTGATCATATTTTATCGAGTTAGGAGATAGTTTAGATTAGTTTAGGATGTTCCCTAGGTGGCCATTAGCTACAAACATGATGATGGAAACATGTATATACCACTTATAATTGTCACAGGGCTTCACATTAGAGTAGATGCATTTTTTATGATGGGTGTGGATGATCAAGTTGCACCCATAGAAGCAGATTATACCAAGGTTACTGATGCTTATGTTATATGGTGGTAGGTTTATATATCTAGGGTTAAGAGGTGGGTGTGAGCCTGTGTGGAGGAAACTCCTTAGGGATAGATGGTGCATATAGAGGAGGTGAGGATACCGTTGGGAATGAGGATAGGTAAGCCTTAGAGGCTACTGTAGATTTTATAGAGGTCGAGAAATCCACATTCTTAGCTAAGTGGATGACCTTGATAGTAGAGAGAGATACGTTCATTAGAGAGTGTGGTGGATTGAGCTAGTGACTAGTCATTGTATAGGAAGAGATGACACATCCTATAGCTAATAGGTAACGATATAGATAGCAACAAGAGGTATTGCAAAAGGAACTTAGGATTATCGGTATGTCTATTTTAGGATTGAATCTACGGGAGGATCAGGCTCAGGATAGTGAGTAGATGGGGCCACCTAGTTGTGTGAGGATGTTGAACTATCAATCACTATTTGATGAGCTACGGTACTATGAAGTGACAGTATAATGGATGTTGTCAAATTAGAATCGCTATATTGTGTATCAAGTGTAGAGATAGGTGGAACTGTCAAGAAGTGCGATGAGTGTGGTTAATATGTAAACTCTTCAACTTTGGAATTATCCATAGAATCACAAATTAAACATTTTTGATCTACTTTCTATTAGAAAATGATAGAGATAGCTAGTGAATGAATTTTTCTTGTGCTTAGAATAAAAAATTGTAAGAAAGGAAAGAATATAAACTCACAAACACCATCAACTTTTATCCTGGAAACCTCCTAAGGAGGAAAAACCATTCAAGAAGGGTAATTTCTCTTTTTTCCCACTTTTTATTGGCCAATTCAAACAATAAGTAGAGAATTTAGGATAAGTATGAAAGAGAAGTAGATAATATCTCACACTTCCTCCCAATTACTTGTTTGCTCTATCTCAACACTCCTTTCTTCTTCAACACACAATTCCAGCATTGAGAACTTCTTGCTCACTTGCTTTCATGCTTTAATGATCCTATTCTCTTCTAAAAACATATATTTATAGCCTTTTTCATGCCCTCCCATACACTAGAGAATGGGAAAGGTCATGGAGGAGAAGAGACACAGACAACCTTTCAAATTTTTGGGTTGTTCATTTCATGTTTTTATTTTCAGTCTAAAAGAGCCAAGACCACCACCCAATGCAAACCGGTAGTCTCAAGACTACTACCCTAATTGGGTGGTAGTTTTGTAACCATTTCTCTGCACATAGTAGTGGTCATGTTACTATAAAGATAGAACCTCTATGTATTTATTTTACGTCTTCGTGCTGATTGATCTGATGAAGTAGAGTCCTTTTGGATCCCTATAGATCCCACCTCCCCTTATTAGGAGGATTTTGGTCCCAAAAAATATTAGTGGGGGAGTAGATGAGGAAATAATTCCCTCACTTGATCCTTCGAGCACCACCGAGCCTACTTTGGTGTCTTTCCTTTCAGTCCAATCTACCAAGAATCCTGTGGACCTCTCCTAGTCTCTCTCACCTTCTTCTAAAACACTACATCCTCCTCTAATTTGCCTCATGAGTCTAAGATAAAATCCTCAATGGAAGGTAGTAACTGTAGTCCTTCATCTTCATCTAGCATGGATGGATCATATAGGTGCAAGTTCTCACAACTTAGTATAGATTACATCCTCATAAATGATGGAAAATGAAGTTGAAAATAATTTTCTCCAACCTACTCCCCAATATGGTGAAGGGCCCATATCGTAGTGGCTTGAGCTTTCATGCTTGACCTTATAGTCTCTCCTTACTCAAGTAAATATACAATCTATCTCCAACATAAATCTTATGTTCCCTCCCATGTTTTTTGTGCCTAGCTTTGTACTTGGATTGATATTTCTCTAGTTGTTCAATGAATTTGAGATGGATTTTCCAGATCCTCTCAATGAATTTTTTTTCTCTAGCCACCTTTGTGTCTCGTGTCTCCTCGTCATCCTATTACCCAACTACTATGTCCAGTGGATTTGTAGGTAGATATCCCGAACATGCTTCAAATGGTGACTTCATAGTGGATGTGTGTACTACGCAGTTATGGAAATGATGAATGTAGGCTAAGGAATCATCCCAACTCCTTGGGTATTTGTTGTTATACCCTCTGATAAATTGTACCAAAGTCCCATTCACCACCTCTATCTTTCCATATTTATGTGGATGGAAATTTGTGCTCCTCTATAACCTGGTATCCATCTTGTCCCACAAATGATTCCAAAACGTCCCCAAGAACATGGAATCCCTATTAGAAACAATAGACTTTGGAAAACCAAAATGCACCCATACATTAGAAAAGAAAAGATTTACTACCTCATATGATTTTCTTTTCTTTTTACATGCCAAAAGAATACACATCTTACAGAATCTATCAACAACAACATAGAGATAGTCATGGCCATGTTTGGACATAGGTAATCCTCCTAAAAAATCCATAGAAATTTCCTCCCATAGACAAGTAGGTACTGTCAAAGGCATATAAAAACCCTCCTTCCTAATCTTAGGATTGTTTGTTTAAAAAAGTTTACATACACGTATAAATTTTGATACTTCTTCTTGCATATTGGGCCAATACACGTACCTTTGCAAGTGGGATAGGGTCTTAATGACATTGAAATGTCCTGCTACTTTTGAGGTAGGTGCTTCCCTCATCAATATAAGTATTTCTTTTTTAGGAACACAAATCTTCCCTCATCGGTAGAGAATCTTGTCCTTGAGATAAAAATCTTCAATCCCTATCGTTTCAGTCCCTTAGGACTGCAACTGTTGAAATGTCACCCCAATGTCTCTATCCTGGGCATATGCCTCTCTATAACCTTCCTTCATGAAGGGCTCGATTTGAGAGATAGTGGCCAAACATGATAGCTTCTCCTATGTGGGTGGCCTAGACAACATGTTTTCCACCAAGTTTGTACTACCCTTATTTTATTTGATCACCAGATGGAATTGCTAAAGGAACCCCATCCATTTTTAGTGCATTGCCTATTGTAATTTAGACTGTGTGTGCAAATACTAGTGAGGTTTTTGGTCAGTGTGCACAATAGTTTCTGTTATCCAAAATGTACCCCTTGCTCATTTTGTGGATAACTCCTTTCATTTTTTCCATCTCTTGTGCCTCAGTCATAATTTTTTCTTTTCAGGCACTCAAAACTTTTTGGAAATGGCACCATTGGATAGAAATATTTCTCAATTTTCTAGAAAGTTCAAGTTTTCCTCCTAACTCCATGTATCTTTGAAGTTATGGCTCAAAAGAGTTTTGTGGGAAATTTTCCCTTGAAAGGCCTGCAGCCAATGAGATGGTGCCACGTGTCCAAGGAAGTGGTGGGGGTCAGAGGAAAACTTGGTTTTTTTTACCAAGTGTTTGGAAAAATTTCAAAAAAGAAAGATTTTCCCCGCAGACCCGTCGGCAAATAGAATGGTGCCATGTGTCCATGGGGAAAAAATTGAAAAATGACTAAGTGTTGGTGCCATGGAGAAATTTTAGGGGAAGGGCCCACACCCAATCATGTTTTACCACGTGTCATTAGAGGCCAGAAAAGTGGAGGGCAGAGGTGAACTTAGAATTTTCATGAAATCTTTGGAAAAATAGCAATGGAGAAGTTTTTGGCCCGCTTCTTGCCAACCAATCATATTATGCCACGTGTCCATGGGCACCCAGACTGGTGAAGTGCGGGAAGAGATTAGGATTTTTTTTCCAAAGGCTAAATGAAAAGGAAAAATGTTTGCAGAGGGTCCATGGTGAATGAAATTTTGCCACGTGTCCTGGACTGGCAGAAGGTGGGAAGAATTTGGGAAATTTTCCCAAAGGATAAAGAAGAAAATTTTGAAGGAAAAAATCACCCCCTGAGCATGAACCAATGGAATCTTGCCACGTGTCAGGTGGCAGAAAAACTCAAGACAAAACCACATGGAGAGTTCAAAGGGAAAGGCCCGCAACTAATGAGGTTTTTCTACGTGTCTGAGTCAAGAAATAGGATCAAACAATGATGGAAAATTTATGAGGATAGGCCCGCGCCCAATCAACATGTGCCACATGTCCTCAGGTCATCAGCCCAGTGGGGAATTTTCGGAAAATTTTCCAATGGCAAAAATAAAGGGAAATGAAGCGCAGAGGGCTCATGTCCAATCAAAACATGCCACGTGGCTCCCAGAGTGGCAGAGCGTGGGGATTTTTGGAAATTTTTCTAGATGACCAAAAAGTGAAAAATTTAAAAAAATTTGCCTGCCAATCCGATTTGGCCCTATTTTGCCCTAGAATTTCAAACGGCCATATCTTTCGATCTAGAGCTCGGTTTTTCACGTTCTTTATATCAATGGAAATCTAGTGAAATTATCTACAAGATTCAGGGTCATTTTTGTATTTTGATGGAATTTGGAGAGAGAAAAATGAAAAACACCTCTTGCACGTGGTCATGGATAGAAATGACATTTCAACCACCATTTTTAATGAAGAATGGCTAGCATTCTCTCTCAGCATCACAAAAAATGTCAAGGGATGGGCCTGTAAGGATGCTCATGCTTTTTTACTATGTTTTTGGTTAGTGGTTGAAGCTCTCCCACATTTTCCCATGTTTCTCCCTCCTGGGGTAGTGGTTTTTGCATTATAAAAGCCAGATTTGGCTCATTTTTTTAGGGTTGAACATTTTTATGTATTGCAGGTTCCCTCTGTCACTTTGAAAGTGATATTTGTGGAAAACTAGACCTTTTCCAAGACTGCAAACTGTTTTTCCTCTCATGTGTTGTAATGCAAGTGGTTTTTGATGTAAAATGACAATACAGGCTCTGTGAACGAGTTTTAATCCTCTGTTTGTGTTGTTTGACTCATTTCTGACCCTCCATTATAGTTATCAGTTTGTGCATGAATTTTTGTTGCATTTTTATGAACTATGTCAATTTATAGAAGTAAAAAATGCTCACCACTCCTTTGGTGTATCACCTTACTAGCATTAGTTTTAGTTTTTTTTTTTGCATTCTCTATCTCTGTCTACTTTGGAATTTAGAGTAGGATTTTGAGTTTGAAACCTCTGTATAACTTACAAGTAATACAACTGATCAGAGGAGTTGAGGAACCAGCCTCTAATCTAGAGATTCCTCTCCCATTTTTACAAGTCCCACACTTGGGGAGAGGATTCAATGTTGTGCAAGCACATTGGATGTCCAAGATGTCATACTAGAAGCCTAATCAACATCCAAGGGTGGTGCTGATTTGCGACAATAGTTTTGGCACGCCCAGTGGAACCTTAGAGGTCTTCATCTTCATTGCAAAAAATTGATGTGCATTTGTTACAATTTTATTTCTTAAAAGAGCTATAAATTGCACATCTTGCGACTCCAAGGAAGAATAATCAGCTAGTTTTAGTAGTGCAGACCTGAAAAATCATGAGAAGAATCACCACAAGGTCAAGATTTGGAGAAGAAGAGGTGTTGTTTTAATATTTGTAGTTATCTCCAAGAAGAAGGAAAAGGGGGAGGAGAATTCAAAGGTCTCCATCTCCACCAAACAAAACCCTCTCAACTCCTCCACCTGGTAGGCCCTTCATTCAATCAACAAGGGTTCTAAGGCCAATCAGAATGGCACAAAACAACCCCTATGTCAATTTCACTGGCAGTAGCCCACTTGCTCTCAATGCACAAAATCCAATCCTAGTTGCAACATTGAAGAACATCTCATACTTTACTGGAGAGAATCAGACCACTCCTGGTGATCATGTTAAGGATATTACTAATATTTGTGCAATCCATGAGATCAATGAGATGTAATTTGCTATCAAATTGCTAGCATCTTCATTCAAAGGGAAAGATTTGCAATGATTCAGGAGTCTTGCCTCAGGTTCTATCCAAAATTAGAACCAGCTATGTATAGCCCTCCATGAGTAGTTTAGAGAAAAGGGAGATAACTTGTCCCTTTTGGAGCAGATGATAACCATCAAGAGAGCTCCCAATGAGCAGCTGACTGAATTCAACTTCAAATTTCAAGTGACTTGGGAGAGAATTCCAATGGCAGTAAGGCCAGCAATAGAAGGTGCTTTTCTATATTACCTTAAAGATTTAAATTCTGATATCTCTATGTTAATTCAATCCATGGGAGGCACAACTATCCCTTTTGCTTATAGCATTGCCATTAGAGCTTAAAACTGTTTGATTCAAGCTGGCAAGCTAGCTCCTAGGCCTCAAATGCCATTATATCCAAGTTTAGAGAGCCCAAGTAGTAGTCAAGTGCCTGTTTTAGCTCCTATTCCCACTCCTAGAAGTCAGAACTCAAGTGAAGCTTCTACTTCATCTTCCAGTGCCTCAAATGAACTACAAGAATTCATAAAACAATTGCAAAATTTAGGTAATGAGCTAGTTACACTCAATAGACAGCAAGCCCATGGTTTTAGACCTCCCTTCCATCCTCAAGCTCTGCCTAACAGGAAGCCATACCAACCTCAAAGACCACCCAATTCAGCTGCAAATTTAAATCAAACAAGGCCTCCTGCAAACAGACCATTTCAGCCCTATAATCTCAATGCTATATCTACTTCTAAGGCATTAGTGCCAGTGCAAAACAACATAGCTCAAGAGTATGATTGGTGTTTCCCTTGCAATGAACCTCACAACTAGTCTATGTGTTTCGACGGTGCCTTAAATAAAGCATTAATTGTGACAAAAACTAGTGTGGAGGGTGAAGGTAGTCAGAGAAATAACCAACAACAAGAAACATTCCAGCAACAATCAGCTCCAAATGATACCACACTTGTAAACTGACAGGTAGAAGATTTTTGTGGCATGAATCAAATGGTTTCCCAAAGTGTTGCAGCCAACACAAGGTCAAAAAGGAGAAATTTGGCTGAAGAAAAACCATTAGCTCCAAGCAATCCACAACCTTCTATCACTCCAGAAATTATTGGTAAACAAAATTCAGTTCCAAACATACAAGGGTTGCCTAAAACAGCTCTTAGGCCAACTCAAATGCCAGTTGTTGCTGCCCATATGCAAGGAATGAATGTGCAGGCCAAGGGACAGCAGAAAGATGCTTCATCTCCATTCAACATCATTGATCAGATGAAGAAGACAAATGTAAACATATCAATGTGGGAATCACTATCTATCCCAGACCAAAGAGATTTTCTACAAGCTGCCATGAAGGACTGGTCAACTTCAAATCAGCAAGTCCATATGTAAGAAAAGGTGCTCACAAATGTTACCTAGCCTGAAGGGAATCATGGAGGACAGCAAGGTAAAGTGTTGAAGCCCCCTCCATTCTATGTTTCATTGGTCATTGGAAACCAATTAGTACACAACCGCATGATTGACTCCGGAGCAAGTAGTTCAGTAATGCCCAAGCAAATAGCTGATTAGTTGGGAATTCAGTATGAATTCATATCCAAAGGGGTAGTGTGATTGGATGGGACAGTAGTAACAACTGTTGGAGTGATAAAGGACTTGAGTCTTACTTTGCATGCATGCCCCAACATTGTTGTTTTACAAGATTTCTTAGTAATAGATCTTCCACCACTCTTTGCCCTATGTTTGTCAAGGGATTTCACAGCCAAGATTATAGGTTACTTATCTGTTGATTGGTCATACATGTTGTTCAGAACAAGATATGGAACCAAGGCCACAATCAGATCTAAACCTATTACAAACTTCCACATTGAGCCTTACACTCCACGTCAGATCAATGCCAATTGTTCAGCATTTGATCAAGAGGATTATCCAAGCACTGATGAAACTAACACCAAGGTAGGAAGCATCCCAGACCTAACTCTTGATGAATGGGCAAATAAGGTGCATGCTTTTGACCCTTATCAAGAAATAGAAGAATCTAAGCTAGGATTTTATTGCATGCATGAAGAAAATCAGCCTATTCCTAGCATCACCAAGCCAAACCACAAGGATGACAATGAGGTATGGCAGTTGTTTTTTGATGGATCAAGGAGTAGACAAGGTGCAGGAGGGGGAGCTATGCTCGTTTCACCTCAAGGAGTTAAGTACTATTCAGCTTTTAGATTTCAGTTTGCATGCTCTAATAACACTACTGAATACGAAGCTTTGATACAAGGATTTCATTGGTCAATCAAGAGAGGGATAAAGAAATTGCAAGTATTTGGTGACAGTGAGTTGATTTTCGACCAAGTTAAGGGGTAACATGCTGTCAAGAATGATCTACTCAAGTGTTACAAAAATAGGGTGTGGGACTTCATTGAAGATTTTGAGGGCTTTAGCATAAAATCCATTCCTAGAAAAGAAAACCAAGCTGTTGACAGGCTTGCAGCAGTTGGAGCAGCCTTTGACATCGTTGAAAGCATCCAAAAAGAAAAGGTACAGCCAAACATCCATGTGATTGTGAGGCCTTTAGTACCAAACAACAATGTAAGTTGGCAAGTGTTTTAAAATGATGAGTAAATCATCCATTTCTCGCAAGAAGAGGCTGAGTTCTCAGCTAAAAATCAGGAAAAGTTGGAGCAGCAATATGGTGACCAAGAGGTACAACTAAGAACCAACAAACTACCAAAGGGACTTATTACTTTGGAGTCTATTTTTAATCCTAATGATCAGTTTAGGAAGGAGAAAGCAAACATTCAAGTCAAGGGAGAAGATTTAGTGTCCATCTTGGTGGAAGAAGGCAAATCACTCCGAGTTGGTAAGGTGACAACTGAGCTAGAAAGGTATGAGTTTATACAACTTTTTCAAGAGTTCCCTGATGTGTTTGCTTGGAGCTATGAAGATTTGAAAGGTTTTAATCCCAAGTTAGCTCAATACACCATTGAATTGGATCCAAGTACTAAACCCATCATACAAAAACAAAGGCCAATCAATCCACACATGGAGCCTCTCATGAGAAAGGAATTAAATAAGTTGATAGAATCAAGAATCATATTCCCTATCAAGCATTCTAGTTGGGTGGCTAACTTGGTCCCAGTTAGAAAGAAGAGTGGGGAAATTAGATTGTTTGTTGACTTCAGAGATTTGAATAGAGTATATCTCAAGGATCATTATCCACTTCCTTCCATGGAGTAGATTTTACAAGTAGTTGCTGGCTCTGAGAGGTTTTCATTACTTGATGGCTATTTGGAGTACAATCAGATTATGGTGAAAGAAGAAGATCAGTTCAAGACATCCTTTACAACCAAATGGGGAACTTATGCATACAAGAAAATGCCATTTGGGTTGTCCAATGCTGGAGCTACCTTCCAAAGAGCAATGGACATGGCATTCAAGGGTTTGATTAACAACATTGTGCTGATATATCTTGATGATATCACTGTTTTTTCAAAAAATGCAGCAGACCACCTCTTTCATTTGAGACAAGTGTTCCTAAGGTGTAGAAGATTTGGAGCATCCTTGAATCCTAAAAAGTGTATTTTTCTAGCCCATGAAGGAAAAATCCTTGGCCACATTGTCTCCAAAGAAGGATTAGCAATTGATCCAGAAAGACTTGAAGCCATAAGAGCACTACCACTGCCAAGCCACAAGAAGGCCCTTCAGAGTTTCTTAGGGAGAATAAATTTTGTTTGGAGGTTTGTCCCAAATTTTGCAGCCCTTTTTAAGCCTATCACCAAGATGTTAAACAAAAGCATGGCTTTCAAATGGATAGCAAAAGGAAAGGAAATTTTTGAGGCAATCAAAGAATCCATCTCTCAAGCCCTAACTCTCATCAACCCAGATTTATCCAAGGATTTCATCCTTTATGCATTTGGGGGTGATGATACTATTTTTGCAATTTTAGTACAGCAAAACAAAGACAGTGAGGAGCAGCCAATTGCTTTCTTCAACCAAATCCTAGAGGACTATGAGGTGAGATATTATTTCATTGAGAAGCATGTAATTGTAGTAATCAGGAGCTTGAAGAAGTTCAAGCATCTAGTTTCAAACAACAAGGTTCAGTTGCTGGTTTTTCATGTGGGGATTAAGGACTTCCTCCTCAACAAAGACCTGAATGAAAAGAGAGTAGGTTGGATCACTCGTGTCATGGAGTATGACATTGAGATCAAAGTCACCAAGTTGGTCAGAGGAAAAGGATTGTGTGAGTAGCTGATTTTGAGAAAACAAAAGGAAGCATGCAATGAGAAGGAGGTTTGTTTTTGTGTTACAAGATAGCCATACACAAGGAAGCACTCAAGAGGAGAATGATGGTGTCCTCACTCCTTGCTGGACCCAAGACATGAACAAGACCCAAAGAAGACACTTCAGATTGTAAGTTGTTCCATATGCCCTTATTGATGGTGTTTGGTTCAAAAAGGACATGAACGGAGTGTTGCTTAGATGGAGCTCCAAGAAATCAGAAATCAAACATCCTGAGAAATGGAGAAGGATCAAGCTTTGATCAAGAAGACCTTTGATAAGAATGCTAAGGATAGATCCTTCCAAGTTAGAGATCTAGTGTTAAAGTGGGATGCAGACAGAGCAAAACCGGGAAGGCATTCAAAATTTGATGCCATTTGGAGTGGTCCATACATGGTCACAAAGTTTAGGAACAACAATGCTTTCTAATTGTCTTCATTGGATGGCCAAGAACTGCAAATTCTAGTCAATGGAATCCATCTAAAGCATTGCTATTAAGGGGAACTCTCCACCTTGTACATATTATCTTAGATTTCCATTCCTCCAAGTGCTTGTGCACATTTTTTTGCTGTAGATAAGTTTTACTTTCCCTAAGTGCTTTGGCACAAGCTTGTTGTTCGTAAAATGTGTGTTATAGGCCTTGCTCAAATCAGATGATGTCCCACCCTCCATCTTCCTCCTTACAGCATTCTAGTCAATTGGGGTACCAAAAAAATAATTTGATGACTCCATGCCCAATGGATTGCTTCAGGCAACTGGTAACTTCATCCAGCAGGCAGATGACCCCTCTGAGTTGCCAAAATTGTTATCCAAAATGTACCCCTTTCTCATTTTGTGGATAACTCCTTTCATTTTTTCTCTCTCTTGTGCCTCAGTCATAATTTTTTACTTTTCAAGCACTCAAAACTTTCTAGAAATGACACCATTGGATAGAGCTCTTTCTCAGCTTTCCAAAAAGGTCAAGTTTTCCTCCTAAATCCATGTATTTTTGAAGTTATGGCTCGGCGGAGTTTTTGTTGTAAATTTTCCCCTGAAAGGCCCACAGCCAATGAGATGGAGCCACGTGTCCAAAGAAGTGGCGGGGTTAGAGGAAAACTTGGTTTCTTTTACCAAGTTTTTGGAAAAATTTCAAAAAAGGAAGATTTTCCCCGCAGGCCTGCCGACGAATAGAATGGTGCCACGTGTCCATGGGGAAAAAAATTAAAAATGACTAAGTGTTGGTGCCATGGAGAAATTTTAGGGGAAAAGCTCGTGCCCAATCATGTTTTTCCACGTGTCACCAGAGGCCGAAAAATTAGAGGGCAGAGGAGAACTTAGAATTTTGGCAAATTGTTTGGAAAAATAGTAATGGAGAAGTTTTTGGCCAGCTGCCTGCCAACCAATCATATTACGCCACGTGTCCATGGGCACCCAGACTAGCGGAGCGCAGGAAGAGATTGGGATTTTTTTTCCAAAGGCTAAAATGAAAAGGAAAAATGTTTGAAGAGGGTCTGAAGTGAATGAAATTATGCCACGTGTCCTAGACCAGTGGAAGGCCCGAAGAATTTGGGAAATTTTCCCAAAGGATAAAGAAGAAAATTTCGAAGGAAAAAATTGCCCCCCAAGCGCGAACTAATGGAATCTTGCCACGTGTTAGGTGGCGGTAAAACTCAAGACAAACCCACATGGAGAATTTGTAGGGAAAGGCCCACAACAAATGAGGTTTTTCCATGTGTCTGAGTCAATAAATAGGATCAAATAGTGACGGAAAATTTAGGACAGGCCCACACCCAATCAGCATGTGCCACGTGTCCTCAGGTCATCGGCTCGGCGGGGAATTTTTGGAAAATTTTCCAATGGCAAAAACAAAGGGAAATGAAGCACAGAGGGCCCATGTCTAATAAAAACATGCCATGTGGCTCCTAGAGTGGTAGAGCATGGGGATTTTTGGAAATTTTTCTAGATGACCAAAAAGTGAAAAATTTAAAAAAATTTGCCTGCCGATCCGATTTGGCCCTGTTTTGCCCTAGAATTTCAAACAGCCATATCTTTCGATCCAGAGCTCAGTTTTTCATGTTATTTATATCAATGAAAATATGGTGAAATTATCTACAAGATTCTGGGGTATTTTTATGGAATTTAGAGAGAGAAAAATGAAAAATGCCTCTGGCACGTGGTCATGGACAGAAATGACATTTCAACCACCATTTTTAATGAAGAATGGCTCACATTCTCTCCCAGCATCGTGAAAAATGTTAGGGGATGGGCCTGTAAGGATTCCCATGCTATTTTATTGTGTTTTTGGTTGGTGGTTGAAGCTCTCCCACATTTTCCTATGTTTCTCTCTCCTGGGGTCGTGGTTTTTGCACTATAAAAGCCAGATTTGGCTCATTTTTTCAGGGTTGAACATTTTTATGTATTGCAGGCTCCCTCTATCACTTTAAAAGTGATATTTGTGGAAAACCAGACCTTTTCCAATACTGCAACCTATTTTTCCTCTCAAGTGTTGTAATGTAAGTGGTTTTTGATGTAAAATGACAATACAGGCTCTGTGAACGAGTTTTAATCCTGTTTGTGTTGTTTGACTCATTTCTGACCCTCCATTACAGTTATTAGTTTGTGCATGAAGTTTTGTTGCATTTTTATGAACTGTGTTAATTTGTAGAAGTAAAAAATGCTCACCACTCCTTTGGTGTATCACCTTACTAGCATTAGTTTCAGTTTTTTTTGCATTCTCTATCTCTGTCTACTTTGGAATTTAGAATAGGATTTTGAGTTTGAAACCTCTGTATAGCTTACAAGTAATACATCTCATCAGAGGATTTGAGGAACCAACTTCTAATCTAGAGATTCCTCTCCCATTTTTACAAGTCCCACACTTGGGGAGAGGATTCAATGTTGTACAATCACAGTGGATGTCCAAGATGTCATACTAGAAGCCTGATCAACATCCAAGGGTGCTGCTGATTTGTGACAACAGTTTATTTACGCAAAAAATAATGCTTCCATTTTTTAATTACTTGAACTATTGCATACATTTCCTTATCATACATAAAATATCCTTTAACTATTGAAGTGAAAGTTTCAGAATGATAGTATACGAGTTTACCTCCTTGAAGCAACATTGCACCCATAGTGTAATCATTGGCATTTGTCTCTACTTCAAAAGGATACTACAAATTAGGAAGAGCAAGTACTGGAGCATGACTAAACTTGTATTTAAATAACTCAAATAATTTGTCTTATTCCTTACCCCAGTCAAAACCCTTACTCTTTATGGCCACTATGTGTAGAGGTTTTGCAATCACGGAGAAGCTCGGAATGAACTTCCACATGTACTGTACTTCTCCCAAAAAACTTCTAGTCTTTTTGGCTCCTGTTGGTGTTGGCCACTTAGTGATGGCTTCCACCTTTTTTGGATCTACTCATAGATCTCCTCCCCCAACCACGTGCCCAAGATAGACAAGTGACTATTTGTAAAATTCACATTTAGTCATATTACAAAGCAATTGTTTCTCCATGAGAACTTGCAAGACTTTTTGCAAATGATTTAGATGTTCTTCTCATATTGCACTAAAAATCAAGATGTCATCTAGATATGCAATGACACATGAATCTATGAAATCCCAGAATACATCATTCATCAATCTCATAAATGTAGTGGATGCATTGCATAACCCAAAAGGAAGTACTAACCATTCATACAAACCCTATTTTGTCTTAAAGGAAGTCTTCCATATATCCTTCTCCTTCATTCTGATTTGGTTATAACCTAACTTGAGATCCAACTTCGGTAAAAATTTTGCATGTTAAAGTTGGTCCAAGAGATCATCTATGTGAGGAAGTGGATTTTTTTCTTTATGGCGATCTTGTTCAAAGCATGGTAGTCAGTGCACATTCTCCAAGAACCATCATTCTTTAGCACCATCACAATAGGTGAACTACATGGTAAGGTGCTTAGACATATCACCCCTTTTTCTATTAGTTCCTAGAGTTTTTTCTTTACTTCAGTACTCTCAAGTGAGGATTTCCTATACAACTCGATGTTTGGTAGAGGGGACTCTAGTAATAGTTGAATCTCATGCTCTACTTCCTATTTTGGTGGTAACCCACTGGGATCCTGAAATACTTCCTTAAAATATTGAAAAATACTATCCAAATCATGCTTTCCCTGGTTATAAATATCTAAAACTTCCACCCTATCTTGTTTATCCTTTAACAAAAGTAAACAAAACATATTATGATTTTCCTGAATAAGTTGTTTTGCATGGTTATTACTCACCATAGTAACCCGTGTCTTACACTGGTACACCTAGATGTTGTATTTGATCCCATCCTTGACCCATTTGTGCCATTTTCCCCTTCTCATAAATATAACATCCCTAATATATAAGGACTCTAGAATACAACATCAAAAACATTAAGTGGAATAATGTCAGCTTCCAAAACATCAATATATTGGGAATTTATCCCAAACTTGACCTTACATCTTCTGGTTACCTAAATTTTAAAACCCTTCTTCACCTAACCCAAAGGATAAGGGTGTGGATGCTCATAAGTCTTAAGACCAAGATTCTTTACAATCGCTTCAAAAATCAAGTTAGACTAAGAACCGGTATCAACCAAAGCATTTACCTTAGTTTTCTTGATCTGGATTTTGATATGAGATATTCTACTCATCTCCTCTTCCTAGATATCCATGTTGGTGACCATGTATCCAATCCTTTCGTCTACATCAGAGTCATATTCAATTTCCACCTCCCCTTCTGTTTATACAAATTTCATGGACTTCTTTGAGTCCTTGGTTTGGTTCTTCAGATGTAACTCTGGATGAAACTTCCAACATGTAGCATCAATATGACCATTGATATCACAGTTCTTGTAAAAATTCTTGGGATCTTTACGATTATTTAAAGTAGTGGAAATTTTTTTATCTATCCCTTTCCACTTACCCTTGTTACTTGTTTTCCCATACTCTATTTTCTGATGATTTGTCAACTGTTTTACCCTTAGCTCTACTTCTTCTTGCTTCTTTTCATTGTCTATGTAGTGTTCCTACACACACACCTTGTTGAGATATTTGGGCTTTGTGGAGATGAATTTTCTTTGAAAGTGAGTGTGAATTCCTCCCAAGTACTTAGTCATAATATCATCATCCTCTAAGTCCATGTTTAACAACATGGCCTACCTCCAAAACTCCGTAGTATAGTCCTATGCACTTTGACCATTTCCTTGTTTAAAATACTACCATTTAATCATTTATTCAGTATTGTGGCCAATAGGATAGAAGTTATCTGTAATTAATTCTTTAAATTCTTGCCAATATTTTGAAATAGGACACTTCTTCTTTTCACAAGTGGTTATATGGGTTTCTCAAAAAACCAGAGTGTGTTCCTCCATTTTGAGATGTGCAAAGGTGATCCTTTGTGCCTCAGTGACATTAAGGATGCTAAAGTAGAATTCTAACTATTTTAGCCATTTATCAAGCAACACTGCATCTAATTTTCCTTCAAATATTTTAATCTCAACTTTCGTCTCAACTTTAAAAGGAGTATGATCATATTTTACCTTTTCTCTTGTGTTTGAAGTCTCTTCTTCATGCTCTTCTCCATAATATTCCTCATGGTGGCTCTTCCCTATGCCAAACTTTTCAGCTAAGCCTCGAACCATTGAGTCCATGGAGTCTTGCTTGAAAAAAGTTGTCTTCTACAAATCTACAAGTTCTTCTTTCCTTCTAAACATCCTATCCATCATGGTCTCAAGAATCTCGATTCTATGGACTAAGTTCTCTTCCTCCATTTCCCCTTGAACTCTCTATTTTCACTTCCTTGTAGAAATTTCTAGATCGCAAGGTAAAGCCTCTTCACCTTTATATATTGTCACTGTTATACAAATCTACGAATGAATAGCACATTCCTAGATACTTATTAGCTCTGATACCAAAATGATATGTAAACTCTTCAAATTTTTAATTATCCATAGAATGAAAAATTAAACGTTGTTTTTCTACTTACTATTAGAATATGACAGAGATAGCTAGTGAATGAATTTTTCTTATGCTTAGAATCAACAATTGTAGGAAAGGAAAGAATATAAACTTAAAAACACCAACAAGTTTTATCCTAGAAACCTCCAAAGGAGGAAAAACCAGTCGGGAAGGGTAATTTCTCTTTCTTCACATTATTTATTGGGAAATTCAAACAATAACTACAAATTTTACAATAAGTATGAAAGAGAAGTAGATAATATCTCACACTTCCTCCCAATTACTTGTTTGTTGTATCTCAACACTCCTTTCTTTTACAAAACACAATTCCAACACTAAGAAATTTTTTTCTCACTTGCTTTCTTGCTTTGATGATCCTATTCTCTTCTACAAACATATATTTATAGCCTTTCTCATGTCCTCCCATGCACTAGAGAATGGGAAAGTTCATGGAGGAGAAGAGACATGGACAACCTTTCAAATTATGGGGTTTTTCATTTCATGTTTTTATTTTATATCTAAAAGAGCCAGGACCGCCACCCAATACAGACCATCGGTCTCAAGAACACCACCCTGGTTGGATGGCGGTTCTATAATCACTACTCTATAAAGAGAGGTGGTCATGTTACTATAAAGATAGAACCTCCATGTATTTATTTTCCTTCTTTGTGTTGATTGATTTGATGAACAGATTCATTCTGGATCCCTATGGATCAATGAGACAACCACCATGAGGTGTAGGTAAGGGCATCCCTATTCAGAGATAAGATGAAGATGTTGGCATTGATCAGGGGAGTAGTTCCCAAGGAGGCATCCGACTAAAAAATGTTTAGTTCAATCAAGAGATATGATGTTTTTGATGTATGTGGTTCTTTTGAAGCCTATATTGATCTATATTTTTGACATAATGAGTCTTGAGACTCATTGATGTACGTTCGTACACTCATGTATATATGATTACAATTTTGACTCATTTATTGTTGACTTGTTTTTATGTTTGATGTTTTATGATGTTGGTTATTTTGATATTTAGATATACAGTTGTTGATTATGATTTTTGATGTGATGTTGAGATAGCTTCGATGTGATGTTTTAGATATGATTTTTACATGACATATTTGTTTCACCATTTTTATTACCTTTTCGAAATGATGAAACAAATAAGGGTAAGGGCCAAGGAGGAATACCTATTAAATGTTGGTTGGTTGATGGTTATTGTGCACATTCTAAATTTTTGATCCACAACTGAATGTGAGAGCTTCCTTTTGGCTAGGAGGAACTACTTGTAATAGAAAAAAAAACCACAAAAAGATATTTAAATGATATATGATAGTTGACTGCCTAGCGCAGGCTAGTTCCAGGAAGTGTGATACTTCCTAGATGGTTGTCAATCCATTTTTTTAAAAAATTAATGTGAGAAATAAAAAAATTCATAATGTAGTTGATATGATTTAGGTATCTCATTCAAATACAATAAGAAAATCGAATCACAATAGGATAGGCTATAGTTGGATCTTAGAGTTGAGGTGTCTGTCAAGGTACTAGGACTAGTCAGGGTCAGATTCTGGGTTATTTAGGTCAACTGGTAGGGTGATTATTGGGTCTGTTCTTGGTCAAGGTGTAAAACACAGAGACCAACATCAGATAAATGTGATTGATGCCAGTTTAAGTAAAACCGACGATGGTTGTGGATAACCAATGTTGGTGTGATCGAGGTAAAATAAAATCAAAATTGATTAAATGATAGGGGTGATGTGAGGTCAAATAAGGTTTAGGAGAGTGAATGGGGAGGTCTGTAGAGATCTTAGGTATGCTCAGAAGTATACACCAGGTGAGGATAGGTGATTTAGTGATATGGGTAGAGGGATATTTAAGTTCACAGGAAACTGGGTGATGAAACAATAAACATGTAAAGAATAGATTACTAACAGGAGTAATTAAGATTTCTAATTGAAATAAACCATCCTGGTTAGGGCCATACTTACTATGTTAATGACCTGAGGGATGAGTGGCAGAGGTGGTTTATTGGAGAATATGTGTATGGTCCTATAGTGGTGATTTCTTAGAGTGCTCATGTGAATGTAATGGCTCTATGATTGATTCTGGTGATGGCTCTAGATGTATGGATGTGTAAAAGGATGCTTATTTTGCTTACATACAACTCTGGTCTCTTTCCTTTTGTACTCAAAATGTGCCAACCTCGAAATAAGGTTACCAAAGGGAATAAAAGGTAACTGACAATGGTTCTGTGTTGACTAGAGTCAGTTCAGGGGTGACCAGCATCGATTAAGGTAGGATTCCCTAGGTTTACTAAAAATAGGAGATCATGGCAATTATTTATGCCAAATCACTCTATTCATCTGGGTAAGAGCAGGAGTTACCTTTTTTTATGTGGGAATGTGGCTAGAGGGGATGTAGGCATTGATTTTTAGGGTTTATTTAGGTCTTAGTTAGTTATGGCAACATACTAAGAATAGATTTAGGGTGAGGTGGCTAGATGAGATGTCTAGGTGAGGTGGTGGGGTGGGAATTATCTTAATTAGGATGATTAAATAATAAATATTATGAGGACATGGATTAATTTAATTAAATTAATATTAGTGTCGGGTGTAAGGGGCCATGGTTAGGTCAGTGTGTTTAAGTTGAGTATTTATTGAGGGGTCAAGGGGAGTGTGACCCAATTTTGGTGTCTACATTTTGCCCCTTTTTGTTTCATAGCTTTTATTGGTAAGCAACGCTAAAAAAAATAAGATGTGGTTACCCCATGTGTGGGTGAAGGTGATCCCCCTCAAACTAGGAACTGATGTGGCAGAAGATAGAATCAGTGAGTGGTTTGATAAAAGGTGAATGTGATGAAGAGGAAGGTGGACAATGGGGGTAAGGGGGTAAAGGTCCAATCGGGTAATCTAGGTAATGGGCCAGGGTCAAAGGTAGTAATAGTCAAATGCACGCACACATATAAATTACATCATGGTACCATGTTGAAGAGAATGCAAACTCTACATTGTCTAAGGTTGATAGGTTTATCCAAACAAGGGTGAGGTGATTCTGGTATCCAAGGTATAGGATATGGTGTGGAAGCACTTCATATGTCAGTTGTAGTAACGTTTAGGTATGTTCCGGTACACCAAAGGTTGGGTCAGGAAAAATGGTCACAATAATAGGAAAAGTAAGGTCATTAGGTCAAACAACACGGGTAACAGTGTTGCAAGGTATAATGAGCACATGATTTCATAGGTCACTAACAATGTTCCACGTCCAAGTAGCTAGGTCAAGGCATGGGTAGGGCCAAGGTTTGGGTAAAATAACAAGTCCCAAAATGTAATTAAGGAAAAGTACAGGTAAGGTAGGCATGGAGGTTGGTTGTAATAAGGGCGGGTAAGGTCAAATAGTGGTTGGGTTAGTTAAGTTGGGTCAAAAATGGGGAAAGAGTAGAGGCAAGAGTATGACAGGTAACTGATGTCAGTCATACGTAACTAGTGATGGTTGAGGTAAGCTGATCATAGTTTATTGGGGTTAGATGACTGATGTCAATCTAGGTATAACCAACCACGGTGCGCTAGGGAACAATATCGATGTCAGTTTAGGTATAACTGATGTCAGTCAAGTTGACGTGGGTATAAAAAAAGGAAAAATCCATATAAGATGGATTCATTTGTACAGTTTGACTTTGGTGAAAATGACAGAGCACTAAATAAGTTGTGCTTTGTTAGGAGGAAAGGACGAGGGAAAATATCCTACTGAGGTGGAGGGATCCGGTTGGTTAGAGGAGCCAAGTAGATGGGTTCATGAGCACAGGGGGATCGATTGTGATTGGGTGGAGATCAGGAGGATTAGATTTGGTGAGTGGACATGGCAGAGGTGGGAGAGAGGATGGGTGGACCACTAGTATAGTGGCTCAACATGGCACCACAGAGACGCTAGCGTAATGAGGTAAGATTCAATCTCTTACATCGGTTTGGGAGGTAGATTGGGTATATAGGTTAGGGAAGGAATACATGTGTTTGGGGTGAAAGGGGATTTGAATTTGGGAAGGGAAATTAAGAAAAATAGGAATGGGGAGAGTTATGGTTAGGTGTACGAGGGGTGGTGAGGATTTGAGGGTAGAGTTAGGTAGGAATGGGTTAGAAGAAGGGAGTGTTTTAGGAAAAAGGGGGTTTTAGGTGTCATGGATTTCAGCACGATAGTGACCGGCGTTGGTCAAGGGGTGGCTGACATTGGTGGTGTTGAGCCGGTACCGGTCACATTTAAGGTGACCAATGCCAGTATGGGAGAGACTGTGGTTGGTTAGGAGTAATCGGTACCAATCATCATGTGGAGAAAAAGGGGCCAAAATATGCCTAGGGTGGGTGGGTGAGATAGAGAGTGGGTAAAAAATATGTTGGTGATGAAAAACATAGCATGGGTAAAAGGTTGAAAGAGGTATGGTATGATCGATAGTGGGTAAGGGTTGGGGTGGGTAGATAGAATATGTGATAAGAAGGTAATTTGTGAGGGAAAAAAAGAGGGAGGGTAATAGGTGTAGGTGAGGTGTCAAGAGTGATTATGGGTATGATCAAGGTGTATTAATGTGATGTTTTGTTGGATGCAAGCGAGAGACCAGTTGCAGATCTGAGATAGGGTGTCACCCCTACTTGTGATGGTTTGAGGAAGTGCAAAAACTAAGGATTGGGATCATGTTGTAGAGGTTGGCATGATTGGGGTCAGATGCTACCGGCATGTAGTCCAGCAATCGAGTTTCATGGTCACCTTTATTCGACAGATGGGATTCGCTGACCAACACATTACATATACCGACGGGTGAGATCGCGATCACCCTATAGGATGTGTACAGGATCTTGCAGTTACCGATTATGGGGACGCAGGTATATTTGATCTCCTCAGAGGTGTCTAAGGAGTTGATGCTGATAGTCTTTGGTGAGGGGTTTGTGGAGATGAGGTTTTACAGCACCAACATGAGCTTTAGGGAGATGTACTTGGCTCATCCATAGTAGACTAGGCTAGTAGTGTTGGTGATGAAGGCAGTCTACTATTTTGCACTATCAAATGCAGAGGGTGGGAGATTCCCACCATCATTTATGGGGGTCCTACATGATATGGTGGTGGACAAGACCTATTTTTCATGGGTGCCAACATTCCTAGTGTAGCTATACAGGGATTTATGGGTGGCTACGAAGGTTCATCTTATGTTGCACCTTTCTTCTTCACTGTTGGGTATATGAGCATATTATGTGTGTGCGCCTAGTTGGTATGCCCCGGGCTGATGCATTTGAGCTAGGTTTTGTTCATTTTGTATCTGTGTACATATGTATGTATATACAGACCTCATAATTTATAGATGATGATATTTATACTATGGATGGTGTACTTGTTTTAATTTCCATTCTTATGGAAATTATGTGAATTAAGTATGATGGAGTCAGGTCATAGGCATGGATTGAGTTAGGTCATAGGCATGGATGAAGTCAGATCATAGGAATGGATTGAATTATGTTGACTTAGGTATGGTTGAGTTTTTAATTCATTAATTTGTGCGATTAGTGATGATTTGGATCATGTTAAGATGTGTTGTAGTAAAATGCATGATAATGGTAAAGAAATGGTAGATATAATGAATGTATGACTGATGATGGTAAAGATGTGAAGAAATTGTTATGTGTTTGGTTTAATTTCCAATTATTGATATAAAAAGGAAAATAACTAGGGAAGAACGTGACTAGGAAAAGGGGAGAGGGAATTGGTTTGGTGGAGAGTGGCCAAGCTAACCTCTAAGGGCCCCATGCCCTCGGATTACTGCCTACATAATCCCAGTAAAAAGGGACCTCAGGATGATGTAATTCTCCCATAAGCTAGGGAATATTAGGGTGAAATATAGGAATGGTCTGACAATTGTTAGGCATGGGTGATGTAGGTCATAGGCATGATTGAGTTTAGGTTGTAGGTATGGTTGATTGATTTTTAAATACATGTGCCAAGGATCTGGTCCTATATAGGATAATCAATAGGTAGTGCGGAAGGAGAATGGTAAGAGGTGTTAAAAGAACTACTTAATTGATAAAAACCCTAATCAGTCTACCATACCCTAGATGGGCTTATGAAAGTAAGACCCTACCGGCCTTACATAATGAACTATTTTAAGAGTGAATAAAAGTCACATGATCATGAAATGTTGTGTTTGCGGCAAGTACCTTGAGCAACGAGGAATTTAGGTGAAAAAGACAAGGAGATGAGAATGAGAGGTTTAGCGTAACTTAGTGTATGACAATGTGTATTTTGGCACAAGAAACCTAGAATCCAAAATAGGAAAGTCCATGACGAAAATTTCATCTTTTTCTTTATTTGTTTGTTTTTAATAGACTAATCGATGTGGGAAGTCTATATGGGATGAATATATTATCTCCTTGAGGTCTTCTTGAATTTGATCGATGCGGGAAGCTTCTAAATATTTATTATAGTTTTATAATGATTGTATATAGCTGTCCTTTGAGGGAGAAGTCTATTGATAGTGGTAGAATATGGATAAGAGATGTCTCTTTTGAGGGAGTCATATTTTTCTGGAAGTTTGACTCAAGGAGTTGTATCCCTTTTTGTTTTTAGACATTTAAGTCATGGAAAATATTAGAGGACAATTAGGTTCTTGTTTTAGAAGACAAGATCGTAGTACAAAAATATTAACTGTGAAAGAGGTGGTTTAGAGTGATGAACAACCATGGGATTCCATCTTGAAGAAGATGAAAAAGTATCCATAAGAATCATGTTATGAGCAAAGTCATGGTACTCATATTGAAGACAAGGCTAAAAGGTGACGTGTAATCATGTGATTCTTGTTTAGTCGTAGATCCTCAAAATGGGTAATAATGGAAAGTGAACAACACTCAAGGGATGAACGATCAATTGACCAAAAGTGATACAGGACTTGAAATAAACAATAAAATGGTTGAATATGCAAGGCATTAAGGGGCTCAGGTTTGGGTTTACCTTCGTGTGAAGAAAAATGATAAGAACCTTATCCATAGGCATGGGTGACGATAAAAGGTCCAAGCCAATTAGGAGATTTTTTTTCCTATTTACTTTTCTCCTCTTTGGTTACATGTTGATTTTCCTTCAGGACAAGGTCACCTAGTTGAAATGTTTGTTTGTGAACACATTTGTCATTAGCACGTTTGATACGTTTTTGGTAGATTTGGAGATGGTCTAGGGCATTGAGATGACATTCATATAATAATTCAAGTTGCACCAAATGATCCTAGAAAAATTCATCGTCATTGAGCATGTCTTATAATGAGATGCGGAGGGATGGAATTTATACTTTGAGAGGTAAGACTTCCTTAGTACTGTAGACTAGAGAAAAGGGGGTGGCAGCAGTCAAAGTGCAAATAATAGTGTGGTAATCCCACAAGGAGAAAGGAATTTTCATATGCCAATCCTTTCCAGTATCATTGACCACCTTCATAAGTATTTTTTTCAAGTTTTTATTGGTTGATTCAGCTTGACCATTGATTTGTGGGTAATAAGGTGATGAGAAACTGAGTTAGATGCCAAAATCATGGCATAGTTTACGTAGGGTTTTGTTTTTGAATTATTTTCCATTATCTATGATAATACGGTGAGGGACACCAAAGTGACAAATGATGTGATGGTTGTTGAATTCACATATTTTCTCGGCTTTGGTGGAAATGAGGGGAATGGATTCTACCCATTTAGTGTAATATTCAGTAGTGGTTATGATCCATTAGTGGCAGTGTGAAGAATGGGGGTTGATCTCACCGAAAAGATCCAAACCCCATTGAGAGAAAGGCCAAATGTCCCACGCAAACTATAAGGCATGACTAGGGGTGTGATGGAGATTAGCATGTTGCTGGAATTTTATGTAGCATTTGACATAATCGCAACAATCACAGTTCAGGGTTGGCTAGTAATAGCCTAGGTGAAGAATGCGTTTTGAAACAGCAAGACCACTAAAGTGGCCTCCACAAATCCCATTGTGGAATTCCTTAATGGTGTAAGAAATTTTAGAATTGGTAAGGAATCACAAGAGAATGTTGTCAAAACTGAGTTTGTAAAGAAAACCACCCATGATGACATAATGTGAGACACTTTTAAGGAAGGCACATTGTCCATTATGAGTGAGAACAGCGGGTAAAATGGAGAGGGAAAGATAGTTTGTGTATTGCTTATACCAAAGGTCAGGTGGGTTAGGGGAAAAAGTTCCAATAGAGTAAAATTCATGAGGAAAATAAGAGGGTCTTTATCTGGTGAAAAATATTTTAGAGTCAGTGGGCGAAGCAGGTATCTGAGAAGCCAAGAAATCCATGGTATATACAAATTTATTGGTAGAATGTGAGGTAGTTTGAGGGGCGTAACAGTTGAAGGTGGTAAAAAGCATGTCCACATGATGCTTATACTTTTGAAGTATCTCATTACGACACTAGTATATACCATTGACTTGGTTTATGACCACCTGAGAATCACCAAAGATGTTAATTGACTTATAATCTAAGGCATAAGTAGCATGGATACCCAATACCAGCGCTTCGTATTCAACAATATTGTTTGTATAATCAAAATCAAGTTTTAAAGACAAATACATAGGTTCACCATCAAGTAGAATGAGGATAACACGAGCCCTACCCCCATGCTAACACTTGGAGCCATCGAAGAAGAGTGTCATTTCGTAAGCACGTTCATCCAGGGAAAGGGTAGCAATAGAATCATCTAGAAAGTCAAAGTTAGAGGGTTGATCCCTGGAAATCGGTGTGTCAACAAATTGGTTGGTAATAAATTGGCCTTTGATGGACTTTTGATGGATGAATTCAAGGTCAAGGTAGGCCAAAATCATAAGCTAGCATGTGGCACATTGATTTTGATAAGGTTTGGCATACATATAGTGTAATGGGTTGGTATTAGTAATGATGAAGTTTTTGTGGTTGAGTAGGTAATGGTGGAGTTTGGTGGTATTGAAAACCAAAACTAGGAAAAGTTTTTTGGTGTGGGTATATCTAGTTTTATAGTCAAGAATGGTATGCCTTATGTAATAAACCGCTTTCTCTCGGTGTTGGTCATCGCGATGAGCGAGCATGGCAGCTACATAAAGGTCAGTGGCAGAAATATATAGGTAGAAGGGTTGGGCATCCTTAGGAGGAATGACCACTGGTGGTTGAAGTAGGTATTATTTCAAGTCTTGAAAGGCTTTATGGCAGTCATCCCATTTGAATGAAACATCGTTCTTGAGAAGATGATGGAGTGCTTGACAATGGTCAGAAAGATGGGAGCTAAAATGATGAATTGCTTACAATTTTCCTTGTAGGCTTCGAAGTTGATGGAGATTAGTGGGTGGAAAAATTTCAAGGATAGCCTTAAGTTTAGTAGGATCGAATTCTATGCCACGCAAAGAAACGATGAAACCTAGGAGTTTCCCAGAAAGTCTGTAAAGATGCATTTTTTTGGTTGGAGACAAACACAATATTTTATGAGGTAGTCAAAGATAAATTTAAGAATGGGTAGGTGTTCATTTTGATGTTTGGATTTGGGAAGTAGATCATCTATGTAATCCTCCAATATGTGATGCATGATGTCATGGAAGATGTAAGTCATGGTCCACTGATATGTAGCACCAATGTTTTTTAGACTAAAGGGCATGACTTGATAGTAGAAAGTCCCCCAAGGGGTGATGAAGGCAGTCTTGTGTTGATCTTCGAGAGCTAGTAATATTTGATTATAGCCTAAGAAAATATCCATGAGTGATAACATTTCATGGCCAATAGTGAGATCAACTAAATGGTCAATGCCTGGAAGTGGGAAATCATCTATAGGACAGGTGATATTGAGGTAACGGAAATTTATGTAAATGTGGAGTCCCCCTGTCACTTTCATGAAAAGAATGATATTAGAAATCCATTGGGGATAATCAATGGATAGAATGAAGGAAACTGAGAGAAGGCGTTGAAGCTCTTCTTTGACTAGAAGAGCAATGCGAGGATGCATTTTCCACAGCTTTTGTTTGATAGGTTTTACATCAGGAATGGTTACAATATTGTGAACCACAATTTTAGGATTGATACCAGGCATATCGGCATAGGACCAAGAAAATGTGTCACTATGGTCCTGAAGGAAAGAGGTGAAGGCTTCATGTTCAGTAGTTTCTAAGGACTGGCTAATCTTTAGAATGTGTGGGTCATCCTGACTATTAATGTTGATTTCAATGGTCGATTCGTTCAACATGGTTTACGTCTCAGAGGGTAATGACTGGTGAATATAAGATTCTTCTGCACCAAGGTAGGTGTGTATGGACTCATATTCTTGACATTTAATGATGTTAATTGAAGGTGTATCATCATTTATCATGTTAGGATACAAGAATTGGAGAGAAGAGGGAGCCTCACCATCGTGTTGATAGGTCAACACTCTCAAGGAAATGGTTTTTACAAAAAAAATTTAGGAGGTATAGATTCAAGATCTATGGATTCTGTGGGTGAGGATGGTAATGTGGGTGAATGAGAAGGGGAATATTTCTCATCCTAAATAAGGTCGATGTAATCCTTCTTAGAAGATGGAGCATCAAAACCAATTCCACTGTTGTCATTGTGTTTATGAGAGGTACAGGAGATGACAGTGTGGCAGCCTTGCTCATAAAAACTGAAGCCAAATCATTTCCATGCACACCAGTGGAGGAAAGTGTGAGTGAAATGGTGGTTAGTGAGGGAGTGTAGGCCAGATTAAAATGGTTGGGTTTGGGATGGAGGTTCTTGTTTATAGGTGGCCATATCAAGTCCCCCATATGTTAGATTGGTGTAAAGGTGGGGAGGGCCATAAGGGAAAATATCACCAATGCGAATGTCGTAACTAGGGTGTTGACACAAATTCCCATACTCTTGTGGGGTGAGGAAGGTATAAATATTATATAGGTGGTATTCCCCTAAAGTGAGGCATTGAAAAACACCTTCTAAGGGATCAGTAGTTGGTATGTGGGTAGTGGGTATAGATGGCTGATTAGATGAAGGGGATATAAGGGCACTAGTGGTAGAGGCTACAACTACAGTAGGGATAGCGAGGTTAGACACAACAAAAGTAGTATCACTTTTGGTGGATGGGCTCATGCGTGGAGGTGAATTGTTTTTGGTGGCGGATGCCTTAACCAATATAAGCACATCATTAGGTCAATATAGCATGTTATAGGTCTTGAAAGGTGAGGGGTTGGCAGGGATGGTGTAATTATGTCTCTCATGTTCAAATTTTAGGCATTGATGTAACATCCAAGGGACACAACCCATGGAACTCCCTTTCTAAGACATAGAAAAGTTTCGGGACAGTGTGGGGGCCTACGTGGACATGGAGAACAATGGTACCTAGTGTAGAGGTCATGGCATCATTGAAGGAATGCAACATAATGGGGTTACTATGCATGAAATTGGCAGGTATTTGTATTTGGTCATATGCATGGGAGGAGATGATGTTAATTCTAGTACCACCATCGATCATAATGCATAATATATGTACATTATCGATAAATATGGAGATGAAAAGAGTGGGGTTAGGGTCATCAGACTGGAAGGGAATGATCTCTTCATCTACAAAACTGAGGGTGGCCACTTGGCGAGTGGGTGAAGGTGTAGAGGAAGGCAAAGGCCTAGTGAGAGAGGCTACGTGGTGAGGAGTAATGATGGAGGCTATGGGTGTGGGGTCATTTGGTAATAATTTGATAGATTGAAGGACCTCCATGAGGGCTTGACGATGTGACTTTGGGTTATAGAAGAGGTCATATAAAGAAATTTCAAGGGTGGATTGGTGTATTTGTTTTAGCATTGTGCGATGTGTGAACCCATCGGAAATGGGATATGCATGACCTCGAATGATGAATTTGGGTGTGGGTGCAGATGGTATGTTTGGTACCAGGTTGGTTGATGGGCCACTTGCTTTCTCTTTTCCCTTGTATTTCTGAGCACAGATGGAAATTTTGATCATGTTAATATTAGGGCAGGTGGATGAAGAGGGTGTGTCATGGAAGGTATAGTGGTAAGAGGGAAAAAACCCTAGTGGTGGATACGAGCCTTATGAGATGAGTAGGGCGCTTTGGAATTTGAGTGGTATATTGGCCAAATCTTTTATGCGAACCATGTTAATTTTGAATCTTGGTGATGGACCTAAGAGTTGTGGGGGTGGATATTTTAGTCACTGAGTAGGTAATGAGGGAAGATCTATGGAAATTGGTGATGGTAAAATGGGGTCCTCATCAATAAGATCATCATCATCAAAGTTTTCTTCAGGAGGACACAATTAGACAAGAGTGGTTTTCAAAGCCTTATAGTTCTCTACTTCATTTCTTGGCACATGATGGTATACAAAAAAAATTGTTTTGTCAAACCCTTTTGGTTTGGGTTTGAGTGGGTGGTAAGGTCTAAGAGGTAGTAATGTGATGACAAAATTTTTGAGGGGGTTGGTAAGGATTTTTGCATAGGATCCTGCTAATGGATCACAATGGGAGGTGAATGTGGGTTTGGGTATAGGTGTGGCTGACTGTGGAGGAAGCGTATTTACAAGAGGGGGAGTACGTTGGGATATTATTTTGGTGTGTGGTGTGGTCTTAGGTGTTATTTGTATTTGCTTGGGTAGGGGCATGGTAGATGAACTGACAATAGAAGGTGTGGCTGGTTTAACTACCATATTGGAGGGTAGTAGATTTTTATCTTTAGGTTACATCTTTTTGGGTAAAGGTGATATGGGCGCACAAGATGTTAAGGGAAATGTAGATGGTGGAAGAGGGAGGATTACCCATGGGGGTAATTGAGGTGTTGTGGAGGTAGGTGGTTTGGGTTGGGTAGGAGGCATAAGGGAAAGAGAAGGAAGTGTCATGGGTAGTGAAGAAGTTATTGACGGTAGTGGAGGTATGGGTGGTAAGAAGGTCATGGGTGAGGCCAGAGGTTGTGTGGGTAGCTTGGGTATATTAGAGGTTTGTGATGGGGAAATTGGTTACTGCATTCTTGGTTTACCAGTGGATGGGGATTTCTTGGCCAGGGTCGAGGAGTGAGGTCCTAGGATGGACTGAAAGGGTGAAGGTGATAAGGGTGTGGTTGGTGATGTTGGGGCATGAGATCTAGGAGATTGGATTTTCTCTTTAGGGGCCATGTTAAGTTTGGTGTTAGTTTTGGAAGATGTAGCTAAATCTAATTTGATGGGTGGGTGAGTAAGGTTAGCTATTGGTATGACCCCTAAGGTAGTGATAGGTTTAGGAAAGGGATATGATATAGGTGTGGGTTTGGGTGTAGATGCATGTTGGGCTATGGGCAGAGGTCTGAGTTAGGCCATGAGTGGTGTCGTGGAAGGAATTGCGATAATTTTGGTTGTGTTTGGTTTGGTTGCTCGAAGCACTTTTGGATAGATAGTGGAGGTGTCAGCAAGTGATAGCTGCATTTGTATTAAAATAGGAAGTAGGAGACGTCCCCAAAGTAAGGCTCTATCAACATAGTCCAGGTGATTGGCCAAGTGTGAGAATGGTACTTGTTAAGTGGAGCCGACATGGACCAAGTGGCAATTCCTATAAAATGTGTTTGAGATATAGGGAAATGGATAGCCTCAGACTCTGTGGGTAAGAGAGCTGAAAGCATATCAACGAGATCTTGAAGGTCTAATGGTGAATGGTCATCTACATGCAGTGGTACTTATATAGTATCCTCCATGGGTAGAGGAGAGGATGGGCCAGCTAAAGCGGGCTCTCCTTGCATTGGTGTAGGTGATGGACCTGCATATTCTATGAGTAGGAGAGGTGCCACTAAAAATTGCTCATAATTTTGAGGGGTTAAAGGTGGTGTTCTGATTATAGGCTCTTTCATGAATGAATTAGAAGATGAAGGGGTTTCCTCTATGGTTAGAGGAGTAAATGAAATAGTTTCTAGTGTAGGTAGGGGAATGTGGGCTAAGATTTCATCTATGGAAGGAACATGAGGTAATTGGGAAGCAACTGGTATATCACTGAAAATAGTGTGGACCTCACAGACATTTCTATCCTTGTTTTAGGTATCACCAGCTTGGTTGGAAAATGGGGCATGATTAGGGAATGACTTCTTGAAGATGTGCAAGTTTTGGTTAGCGGGTGCATTCGGGCTATCCAAGACTAGATCTCCATTGTCTATCATTTCTAGGATGATATTCTTGAGGGTGATGCAATTATTGTCATTGTGACCTTTGACATGATGATATTTACAAAAGTCATGTTCCTTATACCACATGGGCATGGGTTACTCAGGTTCGAAACTAGTATGTGGTTTTATAGGTGGAAGGGTAATGACAACATCTTTAATAAGCTTTTACAAAATGGATGAATAATATTCTCCTAGGGGAGTGTACTTTCAATGTTCTCGTCTAAATTGGAAAGCTTGGACAGGAGAGAGATTAGAAGGGGATTTGGTTAGGTTTGATTGATGAGGGGGACTAACTTTGAGAACTACAGAATTAGTAGAACCTTTGGGATTTGAATAGTTATTTTGGGGTTTCAAATATGATGGAGCATCATTTTATTTAAATGTGATGTTCTTGTTACGAAGTTGAATATTCTTTTCTTTGATAGCATAGATTTCCAATTTTTGTGCCATGGTGAATGCCTTGTCGAAAGTACAAAAAAATTTCACCTGTAAGGTTGGTGTGATGTGTCTAGCACATGCCCGAGTAAATAGTTCTATAATCTCAGTTTGAGGTAATTAGAATGTGAGCTAGTTAATGAGGTTGCTCCAATGAGCAATGAAGTCAGCAATAGACTCATCATCATACTATCATGTCGAATGAAGATATATCATGGTAACTGTATGATGGAAAAGTGACAAGTGAGCGTGGGAATTTACAAGTAACTCTTCCTCACACCCGACCTCTCGAGGTCTTGCCGAGACAGCCAGTTGGGATAAAATATGTATGGGATGCAGACAAACTAGTTAGGAAATCTAATGTCTTCAATACGCACTAGTGGAATTTGTGAATCTAAGGCAAAGAAGGCCCTCCTAACCTGAATTGGTGTGATAGATCGATCGGCAAGGATGACTACTCGAAGGCTCCAATCAATATCAAGATTTGGCGTGATTCGATCTATGGGTTTTGGAATACGTGGAAAATGACCTGGGATAGTTTCATGTATGTCTCCAGGATAAGGTCATATGGTGGATGGTAAATATAGTTGACTCTATGCACGATTCTATGGCCTAGTCCAGAACTCTCTAGCTTTGTTAGCTGTTGTATCTAGTAAGGATAACTATTCGATGATGATAGGTGGAAGTGGAGTGGATATGAATACTAGTGTGCGTAGGCCAATGTTTATGTCTGATTGAATTATGGATTCATTGGGTTGCAGGATTTGTGGATCGCAACCATAGACTCTTGGTTGTTGTGGTCCTGTTATGGTCATGTATGGAATCAGTCCCTGATCCGTAGTATCTAATAGTCGTATGCTTTCTCCACTTCTATGTTTATAATCAATAACTATGTAATCTTCTCAGAATATCTTACAGGTGTTCATGCAACCTGAATTCTCAGGCTGGTATCTATATCTGTAAGAGTGTCTCCTGCGTCTGGCTATGGGACCAAAGGATCACAACCAAAGGTTTGTTCTCTTTTAACCCCTTCTACAATCATATGGATGTTACCTAGGGTAATCTGTAGTTTGGTTGATTCGACCAAAACATGTGCACTTGGTCGTCTTATATGTTTAATCCACTCAACTGGGAATTGATTTGTTGCAAGCTTACCGTTGTTCAGAAGACTTGGATCCTAAGATTTTGATCTATTTCAATTATTGCTGAGATTGGGCTGGGGCATGATTGGCTCGAATACGTATTCCCTCGGCTCCCTAGGTCCCGTGATTGTCATTAAAAAGTAACAATGTAAAACGAACTGTAGCAAAATAAAATTTAACTACGTTGAATATATCTATAGCATATATGATTTCTCTATTTTTGTATTTTCTGATGAACTTTTATGAAGGAATTTTTAAAAGAGCAATTATTTTAACATACCTAGAATTTGACAATTAATCTAATGACAAAATTAAAACAAACAAGATAATTGAGTGTAGTTATTTGTCTTTGCAATTTTGAACCTATTCCAAACAATGAAATAATTGACTTAATCTATTTGCAAGGCTCTCGATCCTACCTCAGAAGTGAGGAGTGAATCATAGTTTCTTAGAAACTATCAATCCCCACAGCCTCCCTGGGAATATTGAGAGTAGAATTGATTGAAATAAAGTGATTGGCTACTTTATTTAATATGTTTCTAACTAGAACTTTGAAAGCTAGAACCTGGATTCTGTAGAACAGTGGCAAATCTGATGGTGTGTGTGATCTTGTCCCCTCAGTGTGATCTCCTCGTTCCTTTATGTCCATGTGGATCCAAAAAAGCGTGTAATGCTAGCATCAACAGAAGTAGATATTGGGAAAAAGGCAGCTCAAGATACAGACTGAATACAATGCGAGTAGGAGAGGGATAGCACAAGAAGGTACAGAGCTTGGCTTATGTAATTCCTAGCGGGATTTATTGCGAGTCATGCAACATGAAACGTCTAGAACCTGAAACTATCCTGTTTGAAGAAAAAAACCTGCAACTTTAATGGCTTCCTATTGAAAACAAACTATTCTATTCCAATGGGTTGGATAAAATGATAACAGCACCTACACAAGATGGCTATGTGGCTTCCTCTAACAGCAAAACAATGCTAACTAGCCATGCAATGAAAGAAACTAAGAATTCTAAGAAAAATGAAAACTAAATCTATTGCAAAAGAGAAATTCAGAGGTAAATTTGAGGGGCCATTTGCTTGAGCACAAGCCAACTATTTATAGCATTTGCATTTACCCAAGGTAAAAACCAAATAGAACTCTTAAACTATAAACAATGGCAAAACACTATTCCAAGGAACTAGAATCATAAATGCAAGCTTATGGCAGTGAAAGAAAGCTGGTAAAATGTTGAAATTACATGAGTCGTGTTAAAAGAGATTTCTAGAAAATGCGTAAAGGACCGCCGCCCTAAGCAGGGTGGTGGTTATAGGACCACCGCCACTTAGTCAGGGTGGTAGTTTCATCACTGAAGAGAAAAGGGCCAGGAAAAGAGGGGAAAAGGGAAAAACAAAGCACATGGGGGCTAAGCGGGGCATGTGAGATGCTAATGCACACTTGGAGATCTTTTCTGGATCCTGAACACCTGGCGAGGAGACCTGTATCATCATTAGGGCAACTGTTACGTTATTTTGGCAGTACAATACCTTACAATTTTGGGTACGTATAGTAACCTTCTTAACAATGTTGATGGAGAAATGATCTTGGAAGTCTTATCCTGCTTGATTTAATGAGTAAATGGAGTGTCTTGGTAGTGCACTCTACCAGTCCAATATAGGTCCTGTCAAGGACATTGGGAAAGTCCTCAAAAGTAAAGCGTCATCATGGGAAATCAGGTAACACCCATGTTTAAAGGACCAAAAATGTTGTTGCGGATCTTCTTTTCTATTAAGTAGTTCAAATTTGGCATTTCCTAATGTATGGGGTATGGTCAAATAGGAATGGATGGGTGAATAGGCTCATTACAGATTTCATCATAGGTGAGGGAATTGCATGAGCCAGAAACCGATGCTTCTAGTGTTTACATTTTTTCCATCATCAACTTAATGAGGTCATTGGTAGGTTGTGATGGAGGGACACCTCCTGTGGCATAAGGATGTGGATACTAAACCTGATAGATAGGTTGAGAATAAGGAACTGACATAGAAGGTACATATCTAGAATGGGAGACAAATGAGATGGAGGGTTGTTGATAGTAGGTGTATGTAGGTGAGATGGTCATCATAGATATAAAAAAGATAATGAAATATGGATTCATCCTTGTCAATAGGATTGAAATTAAACTTGCACAAATATTCAACAATAAGCTCGATAGAATCATCATCCTTATCAGAAAAATTAATTACGACATGTTATTATTGCAAGCCTACATTAACCAATAAGTCAAGATGAGTGGGAGAAACAGGTGTGAAGGATATATTATACATTAATATTGATCAGTAGGGACCTTAGTCATAGAAGGAAGAAGTGAACTCAAGACTCAATCAATAAGTGATGGTACAAAAAGGTGTAATATTCGAGCTATTTCTTGCCTCACTAACCACATATGTACTTAACTTATCCATAGGAATGGGTTGTCATAAAGGGGTAATAATAGGCTCATTGGAATTTATAGGATTTCAGTTTTTGCAATATTTACAAGGATCGCAATGGCAATAGTGTATTCATAACCATCATGTATAAATTTGACACATTGATGTGTAATGGATGAGATGGCTTCCATAACATTGATCCAAGGGAATCCTATAGTCAAGGATATGGTGAAATGATGATGTGGCACACTCTATACATAATGATGAATGGCATATTATGGGTATGTTTCTTAGGCAGGAAAAAAGAGGATTCGGAAGTGATATTACCATATATAGATATTGTGTCATACTATAAAATTCATTGCTATGGTAGTACTTAGTTTTTATCAGATCACCAATGACATTCATAGCAGGATACCCATTTATTTAAGAAAAGCTATCTAATGAAGCTTATCCCATCCCTTTATCACCTACAATGAATGGGGTAAAACTTGACTTAATTGGGAGCCTAAAATATTTGAAAGTAGGAAGTGAACCTAAGCACTTCATGGTAAAAAATATAAGCATCCATACCAAGTTTAGGAGGAATCTTGCAATGAGACTATAAATTAATTTCCTTATCCGTGGTTTTGTAAGGTACAAGGGTTGAGGTCTGTGTCAAGCTAGTAAGCAGGCAATAGATTTGCAAAGCCTACAATTATGAGGCAATGTCCACTCATAAACTAGGTGCTCGAGTTATATATGAAATTTGCTCAAAATTTTGAGACAATCACGATGGTATGATCATTTATCCAATTTGGAGATTTTGTGATAGATTTATTTGTGGTTAAAGTCACACAAAGACGTATAACCGAAGGGAGACACTATTGTAAGTGGATCAGGAAGGTGAAGGACATAGGTTGAGCTCCATTAACATCCTTCAAAGGTCTAAAACATGGTTTTGCAGGTTTTTGATTCATTATTGATTAATGTAAATGTTATTGTATTTACATTTTTTAATATTATTAATGGATCGGTTCATCATGAACTTGGGGACGTAGGAATCCCGAACCCCGTAAACAATCTGCTGTTGTGTTCTGATTTTATTTTCAGTTTCTGATTATTAGAAATAATTGAAGATCATAAAAATAATGTGGATGCAATGGTAATTAGTATTTGAAAACTTTGAAAAAACAATTAAAATCAAGAAATAGTGAATTTGGGTTTTGATCAAACATTGAATGTTGAATAAAAAGGAATTTAAATTTCAGTTTGGAAAACATTCCTAAATCATAATTTGATCAATTTTTAGAGTATAAAAGACTTCAAGTTGATTAAGAATTAACAGTCCTTGAAAATTTTTAAAAGTGGAAAAAAAATAAACACCCATTTTTGGATCAAGTTTGGTATCAGAGCAGTTAGATTTCCGAATTAGCTTCAAATTGTGCTTGAAAATTTAGCTTCAGTTTCAGTAGATTTCAGTTTTCAGCATGCAAACATTTTGGGGCTTATTAATCTTCTTTTGTAGTGTGTAGTTTTGGAAGTACAAGTTGTGTTTGCAGAAACAAGGAATCATGGGCAAGTCATCCAAATAGGAGCAACTGGATGAGCTTGAAGCCATAAACCACAACCTCCAAGAAGAAAACTCTTTCCTGAGAGATAATTTTTATTCCTTGGAAAAGGTAATTGTGTGGTTAAAATCTAAGCCACAATCCTCTATAACCAAGAAAGAGGAGTATGTCAACGAGATGCTTGCATAAAGCAAGAAGTTGATGGGATTTGTTAAAGAGTTATAGAAAGAAATATGGACCAAGGGTGCCCTCTTGGAAAAGATACAACAAGGTGAACACAAGAAGGAAATTATTTCCAAATAAGATGCAGGTACTATGACAGAATGCACTATAATTTGTTCACATTTTAATTCTTCCTCTCATTCAGTTTCAGATATTCCTTTGGGTCAATTTGAAAAAAAAACACTAAGGGAATTGGTGTTGGGTTGTGGAGCCTATTTTTTGGTCTTCTTGAATTAGTGTTGAAGTTCTGGAGCTCAAACGGTTAAGTTTGGAGACTTTAGGAGCATTCTACAGTCGTTTTCTATGACGTGGTTGTGTAGTCATTGTGTCGTTGTTGTTAACATGTTGTTAACGTCGGGACTATTTTTTCCAGACATGGGAAGTTGAAAGATCGCGACTTTCAATCTTCTAGGGTCAACTTTATGGCTTCTTAGAAGGATTGTAATCCTATAAATAGAGGTGTTAGGGTATCTTAAGATATCTTGAGTGTTCAAGAGGTCTTGAGTCTTAGAGATCAAGAGGTGATCAAGAGTGATCAAGGTTATGCAATTGGGTGTCAATTGTGGTTTAGATGTGGTTTAGCATCTTTAGAATTCTGTTGTGAGTTCATAACTAAGACAAGACTATGAGAGTTGTTTTACTCTTGTTGATAATAAAATATGAGCAAGTTCTTGGTGGACGTATCCCACATTGGGTGAACCATGTTAAATCTTGTCTTGTCTTCTTTTGTGCATTATTCATTTATGTTGTTATATTTCTATAAGTATAATTCTGCTATATAGTTTCCTATTGTTGTGGTTTGAGGAATTGTTTCTGCATATTTTTTCTCTAATTCCTAACAATTGGGTCTAAAATAATGGTTAAGATGGGATTTAATGGAAATGGCCTTGGTAAAAATGGACAAGGTGATGCTAACCCAATACACGTAGAGGATCAACCTTGGTTTGTAGGTTTGGGTTATTATAGTGGGAAAATGGAAATTAGAGAAAGTTCTAAAGCAGCTGAAGGAAGACAAGCTTCCAACAGTCAAGGATCTATGCCTCTATAATTACAGGGTTCCACCATCAAGAGCAACAATGAAAGGTGTAAGAAAGTAGGTAAGCAAGGTAATGAAATTCCACCTCCTCCCGCTTACACTAAAAATAGAACCAAGGGGAAATTTAATCCTAAGACTTCTAAAACACTCTTTTGGTTTGAACAATATAGATTTGGTAGACATGGGTATGTTTTTCCTTACACATTTTGTGAAGGTACTAATCATTCTACAGCATATTGTTGGAAGAGGAAAAATATGATAAAGAAGTTAATGCCTTTTGTAAATGATAAGGCAGGTGCAAAAGACCAATCTCACTCTGGTAAGGTGAGAAATGATAGAAAGGTTACCTCTCCTAAACAAGGGAATCATTTTCTTAGACAGAGTTCAAGGAATGGAAAAATGGGTAAGATTCCTAAAAATAAGGAAGTTAATTTTTTTCCCATTGTAAAAGGAATGGTCATGATGTTAAGATGTGTTGGTATGTTCCTTCAGTGCAACATTGGAAAGTTGTCAAAAAGGAAAATAATGTCAAATGAAAATTTGTTGATCTAACTCATGTAAATGCTCATTCTTGTACTAGGGAAGTAAAACCACCAAAATAGAGAAATCCAAGTAATTGGATGGGAAAAACAATCCTCAACTTTATGTTTGCATTACAGTAACTGGTGATAGTATGCAAACATTTTAGAAGCTATATTTTAGGGATTTTGATGCTATGTTAATATTTACCTTTGAAATAATTTGGAAGCAGTCGTAAAGAATATTTGAGTGATAGGTTAATCATAATCATATTCATCTTCTCACATTTTTATTGGTTATACCATTTATGACAACAGTATGCATGGATATGGGCATCGTCAGAATGTCTAGTTTGAAACTTGCAGTTTTATAGTGTTGTCATTTGTGTAAATATTATGGATTCTTATAAGACCCATTCAATAACCTGTTTGATATTGTAATAAATAAACAAACTTGTTGTATCAACATGTGTTATTTGTACTAATTTATAAGACAGTTGTAATCAGCATAATCACAAAGTGTCATTTGAACACTAGCTTTGTTATAGATGGGTGTTATTATCTGACTTATTATTGTGATGGTGATATAATGTTTTGGAAAATTCACATGGATTCAGTTGTTGACTATAGCTATTTTTGGGCGTTGATAGTCTATTTTATTCTAGATAATGAAATACTTGCAGTTATAGTTTCAGATGGACAGTGGGCACTATAGCCATTTTTGGTGTTGATGGTTTAATTATTTTGGATAGTGAATATTTGCAGTTGTAATCAACATAATCACAAATTGTCATTTGAAAACTATCTTTTTTATAGATGGGTGTTATTATCTGACTTATTATTGTGATGGTGATACAATGTTTTGACAGATTCACGTGGATTCGGTTGTTGACTATAGCTATTTTTGGGCGTTAATAGTCTATTTTATTCTAGATAGTGAAATACTTGCAGTTATTATAGTTTCAAATGGACAGTGGACCATGGCTTGCTTGGATTCTCATATACCTACTTCGTCCACTGACTCTAAAATATTTGTCACCAGATAAAGACTACAATCACCCTCAACTGGTGATAATATGCAAACATTTTCAAATCTATATTTTAGAGATTTTAATGCTATGTTAATATTTAGCTTTGAAATAATTTGGAAGCAGCTGTAAAGAATATTTGAGTGATAGGCTCATCATACTCATATTCATCTTCTCACATTTTGGTTGGTTATTCCATTTCTGACAACAGTATGCATGGATATGGGCATCATCAAAATGTCTAGTTTGAAACTTGCAGTTTTATAGTGTTGTCATTTGTGCAAATATTATGGATTCTTATAAGACCCATTCGGGCACCTATTTGATATTGTAATAAATAAAAAAACTTTTTGTATCAACATGTGTTATTTGTACTAGTTTATAAGACCCTTATTTTGGGAAAATTTGATTTTTGTAACTATCAGATGTGGTTACAATTAGGGTGTAAATTTATTACACTAACAAACTGGTTTGCAAAGGTACCAGGTGATCATTTTACAGATTATGGTAGTTCACCAATTTGGGTAAGCATACAGTTTATAGTCCATCCCTTTACAGTTCAGTGTATGGATAGAATATTTACATATTCACGTTGATTCAGATTTTGACTATAGCCATTTTTGGCATTGATGGTTTAATTATTTTGGATAGTGAATATTTTCAGTTGTAATCAGCATAATCACAAAGTGTCATTTGAATACTAGCTTTGTTATAGATGGGTGTTATTATCTGACTTATTATTGTGATGGTGATATAATGTTTTGGCAGATTCATGTGGATTTAGTTTTTGACTATAGAAATTTTTGGGCATTGATAGTCTATTTTATTCTATATAGTGAAATACTTGTAGTTGTTATAGTTCCATAGATCTTGAATCTATACCTCCTAAAAAAAATTCATAAAAACCATTTCCTTGAGAGCGCTGACCTATCAACACGATGGCAAGGCTCCCTCTTCTATCTAATTCTTGTATCTTGACATGATCGATGACGATACACATTTAATTAACATCATTAAATGTCAGGACGATGAGTCCATATTCACCTACCTTGGTGCAGAAGACTCTTATATTCACCTATCATTACCCTATGATATTTAAACCATGTTGAACAAATTGACCATTGAAATCAACATTAATAATCAGGACGACCCACACATTCTAAAGATTGGCCAGTCCTTAGACACTACTGAACATGAAGCCTTCACCTCTTTCCTTCAGGACCATAGTGACACATTTGCTTGGTCCTATGCTGATATGCCTGGTATCAATCCTAAAATTGTGGTTCACAATATTGCAACCATTCCTAATGCAAAACCTATCAAACAAAAGCTGTGGAAAATGCATCCTCGCAGTGCTCTTCTGGTCAAAGAAGAGCTTCAACGCCTTCTCTCGATTTCCTTCATTCTATCCATTGATTATCCCCAATGGATTTATAATATCATTCTTATCATGAAAGCGACAAAGGGACTCTACATTTACATGAATTTCCGTGACCTCAAACTCACCTGTCCCAAAGACAATTTCCCACTTCCAGGCATTGACCATCTAGTTGATCTCACTGCTGGACATGAAATGTTATCACTCATGGATAGTTTTTTAGGATTTAATCAAATATTACTAGCTATCGAGGATCAACACAAGACTTCCTTCATCACCCCTTGGGGGACTTTCTACTATCGAGTCATGCCCTTTAGTCTCAAAAATGTTGGTGCTACATATCATCAGACCATGACTTACATCTTCCATGGCATCATGCATCACATATTGGAGGATTACGTAGATGATCTACTTCCCAAATCCAAACATCAAAATGAACACCTACCCATTCTTAAATTCATCTTTGACCACCTCATAAAATATTGTGTTCGTCTCCAACCAAAAAAATGCATCTTTGTGGTACTTTTTGGGAAACTCCTAGGTTTCATCATTTCTTTGCGTGGCATAGAATTCAATCCTACTAAACTCAAGGCTAGATCCTTGAAATGTTTCCACCCACTAATCTCTATCAACTTTGAAGCCTACAAGTAAAATTGTAATCAATTCATCATTTTATCTCCCATCTTTCTGACCGTTGTCAACCACTCCATCATCTTCTCAAGAAAGATGTTTCATTCAAATGGGATGATGACTGCCATAAAGCCTTTCAAGACTTGAAATAATACCTACTTCAACCACCAGTGGTCATTCCTCCTAAGGATGACCAGCCCTTCTACCTATATATTTCTGCCACTAACCATTCTCTAGCTGTCATGCTTGCTCATCGCGATGACCAACACCGAGAGCAAGTGGTTTATTACATAAGGCATACCATTCTTGACTATAAAACTAGATATACCCACACCAAAAAAAATTTCCTAGCCTTGGTTTTCAATGCCACCAAACTCCGCCATTACCTACTCAACCACAAAACCTTCATCATTACTAATACCAACCCATTACACTACATGTATGCCAAACCTTATCAAAATCAATGTGTCACATGCTAGCTTATGATTCTGGCTGACCTTGACCTCAAATTCATCCATCAAAATTCCATCAAAGGCCAAACTATCGCCAACCAATTTGTTGATACACCCATTTCTAGGGATCAACCCTCTAACTTTGACTTTCTAGATGATTCTATTATTACCCTTTCCCTGGACGAACCCGCTTACCAAATGACACTCTTCCTCGATGGCTCCAAGTGTCAGTGTGGCGGTGGGGTTGGTGTTATCCTCATTCTACTTGATGGTGAACCTATGTATTTGTCTTTCAAACTTGATTTTGATTGTACAAACAATATTGTTGAATACGAAGCACTCGTATTGGGTATCCAGGCTACTTATGCCTTAGATGTTAAGTCAATCAACATCTTTGGTGATTCTCAGTTGGTCATAAACCAAGTCAATGGTATATACCAGTGTCGTAATGAGATACTTCAAATATAAGAATCATGTGGACATACTTTTGACTACCTTCAACTGTTACGCCCTTCAAACCACCTCACGTTCTACCAATAAATTTGTAGATACCATGGCTTGCTTGGCTTCTCAGATACCTATTTCACCCACTGACTCTAAAATCTTTGTCACCAGATAAAGACAACAATCACCCTCAACTGGTGATAGTATGCAAACATTTTCAAAGCTTTATTTTATGGATTTTGATGCTATGTTAATATTTACCTTTGAAATAATTTGGAAGCAGCCGTAAAGAATATTTGAGTGATAGGTTCATCATACTCATATTCATCTTCTCACATTTTTTTTGGTTATTCCATTTCTGACAATAGTATGCATGGATATGGGCATCGTCAAAATGTCTAGTTTGAAACTTGCAGTTTTATAGTGTTGTCATTTGTGCAAATATTATGGATTCTTATAAGACCCATTCGGGAACCTATTTGATATTGTAATAAATAAACAAACTTGTTGTATCAACATGTGTTATTTGTACTACTTTATAAGACCCTTATTTTGGGAAAATTTGATTTTTGTAACTATCAGATGTGGTTACAATTAGGGTGTAAATTTATTACACTAACAGACTGGTTTGCAAAGGTACCAGGTGATCATTTTATAGATTATGGTAGTTCACCAATTTGGGTAAACATATAGTTTATAGTATATCCCTTTATAGTTCAGTGTATGGATAGAATATTTGCATATTCACATTGATTCAGATTTTGACTATAGCCATTTTTGGCATTGATGGTTTAATTATTTTGGATAGTGAATATTTGCAGTTGTAATCAACATAATCACAAAGTGTCGTTTGAACACTAGATTTGTTATAGATGGGTGTTATTATTTGACTTATTATTGTGATGGTTATATAATGTTTTGGCATATTCACGTGGATTCAGTTGTTGACTATAGCTATTTTTGGGTGTTGATAGTCTATTTTATTTTAGATAGTGAAATACTTGTAGTTGTTATGGTTTCAGATGGACAATGGGCACTAGTCTAATTGTGGGTAGTTTAGATGTCTGGTATATTGATCTGTGTTATGAAATTGTAATTTAAGTAATCAGCATAATCATAAAGTGTCAGTTGAACACTAACTTCTGTTATAGATGGGTGTTATTATCTGACTTATTATTTGTGATGGCGATACATTTTTTTGGTAGATTCACATGGATTCATTTTTTGACTATAGATATTTTGAGCGTTGATAGTCTATTTTATTTTGGATAGTGAATAATTGTAATTGTGATAGTTTCATATGGACACTGGGCACTAGCCTAATTGTGGGTGATTTAGATATCTTGTATACTAATCTCTGTTATGGAATTATAATTTTTGTTAATCAACCATATCATAAAGTGACTGTTGAACACTAGCTTTCTATATCAGAATGGGTGTTATTATTGGTCAATTATTTGTGATGACATTAGAGTGGGGTGTGATAGTTCACAGTTGTGTGTAGAGTTGACAAGGTTGCAGCGTTTCAGTTAAACACGAGCTTAATTTGGTGTTATTATTTGATTGGTTATGTGACTAGATAATCAACTATTTGCATTTATTTTAACCTATAATGTTATTTTGGGTTCTTGTAAGTGTTTGTGCCATACAGGAAGAGATAGCATTATTTGAGGGTTGATAAATAGCTTTTTGTGGGAAGAAAGCCTTATCAATAGGGAGGAGTGATCAGGGGATATTTTTCAATGTCAAAAGTTCCCTAAACTTCCCTAAACCATGTCAATGTAGTAGATCCTTCAGAGAGATTTTTGATAACTTTAAGAACGTAAAAAATGGACACTGAGCTCAAGTTATGTCCAGTCAAATTTCAGTCAACATATCAGTCAACTTTAGTCAACATGTCAACAAGTGGACCAATGACAAGGTGAAATGTGGCAATTGTCGACAAGGAAAAATTGATGGTTTTGTAATTTGTTAAAAATTAGTTCCATGGTATAGATGTAGTTACAGGCTTTCTGACACATTTTGAACGGACCAAATCTGAGTTTGTATGCGAAATATATGCATAGTCAAAGTTGTGAGCAAATGATGACGTGACACACTCTGACGTGGACAAATGGCATAGTATGGGAGTGACACTTGGCAGGTTTTTATTAGCTTTGGATTTAAAATAATAATAATAATATTTTATTTAATCCATTCCATGAGAATAAGTCTAATCCCATGGGATAAGGAGGATTTTGTGGACAAAAAGTTATTTAAGGCTTATCATATCCCTTTCCCACTAAATGTGGAGTCAATGGCTAAATTGGGTGCCTAAACCTATGGAAGGGGGATTTGAACCTAGCACCTCATCTAAAAATATAAGTGGCCTTACCAACCCGCCACCCTCTTCCAAGAGGTATAAATAAAGCTCACTTTTATTTGTAAGGAACAAGTGTCAGGTCTGTGTCAAGCTAATAAGTAGGTAGTTTTGCAAAAATACTTCCACTCAAAACTAGATCTCGAGTTATATATGAAAGTTGCTTAGAAGTTTGAGATAATCATGATGGTGTGATGATTTATCCAACTTGGAGCTTTTGTGATAGATTTATTTATTATTAAAGTCACACAAAAGCGTAGAACCAAAGGGAGACACTGCTGCAAGTGGATCAGGAAGGTGAAGGACATAGGCTGAGCTCCATTAACATCCTTCAAAGGTCTAAAACATAGTTTTGTAGGTTTTTGATTCATTATTGGTTAATGTAAATGTTATTTTATTTACATTTTTTAATATTATTAATGGATTGGTTCATCACGAACTCGGGGACGTAGGAATTCTGAACCCCGTAAACAATATGTTGTTGTGTTCTGATTTTATTTTTAGTTTCTGATTATTTACAATAATTTAAGTTCATAAAAATAATGTGGATGCAATGGTAATTAGTATTTGACAACTTTGAAAAATTGATTAAAATCAAGAAACAGTGAATTTGGGTTTTGATTAAACATTTAATGTTGAATAAAAAGGAATTTAAATTTCAGTTTGGAAAACATTCCTAAATCAGAATTTGATCAATTTTTGGAGTATAAAAGACTTCAAGTTGATTACAAATTAACAGTCCTTGAAAATTTTTAAAAGTGGAAAAAAAATAAACACCCATTTTCAGATTAGTACTGGCGAAACTGTGTATGACAGTAAGTATCAACAAGAAAGAAATATGATCATGCCTTGAGGACCAGAAACAAAACAAAAGTAGTGATGAAAGCTATTCTAGGTAAATTAACTAGAAATTCAGAAGCTGACACCGGTTATGGTTTAACTGACAATGGCTAGATGTGAACCAATGACGGTCATTGGACCGATGTCAGTGACTGTGAAATTAGAAAGAAATGAAAAAAATTGGTTTTGTGAGTTAAATTAAGTGAAGAATCAAACTCAACAACTTGAGAATGAGGATATGGGGCCCTGACACACTCAGAAAAAGTCAGAATACTCCAACTACGATGGTGGAGTGTGGAAGGAAGAAAAATAATGGAGATTCGTAGTCTCACACCTCAAAACACAAACCAAGAAGAATGCTAAGAATAAGCATGATCCTAACAGTGATTTTCTTATATTTTTTTAGCTTATGCTATTTAGGACTGACTGTGTGTATTTATAACATAATGTTTTTGTTGGGAAGGTGTCCTATGAAGAAGGATATCTAAAAGGATAGGTTTCAGGTATGTTATGGTGGGGGCAAGATGTCCTCTGAGATGATGACTCGATAGAGGCAATGAGCTGGGGAGTACCTTCCAACTGGATCATGTGATCACTGACAGATGTTCTTGAGTAAGATATTTTTTAAGAAAGATGTGTATATTTGATTTTGTGTAAGTTTGGTAAGACACACACAGAGAGAGAAATGTGCTTTCTACGATTCTTTGTGTCAACCATCAGCTGGGCATGACTTCCAGCATATAGGTTGCCCTCATTTTTAATGTGAGCTAATAATGCAACAAATTAGAATGCAATGCAATTGTTTTAAACCCAAATCAAAGTGTGATATTCGATGTAGCAATAGATGAATAGGAAAAGGGATGCTCTTTAACTAATGCAATGCAAAAGAAAGGAAGATGTCTTCTTTATAAATCACCAAAAATGTGATTGTTTTTAGACAATAGAAAGAAGGAGAATGATTCCAAAGAAAAAAATTAATGTGGAATATTTTCGAAGGGAAACAAACACACAAATTTCACCTAGGAATGAATAAATGCAAAATAACCCCTGATGGGTCCCATCGGGTGTGCCAAAATGTTTCACCATTTTCTTTACCTTTTCGAAATGACAAAACATATAAGGGTAAGGTCCAAGTAGGAATACGTGTTAAATGTTGGTCGGTTGATAGTTTTTTTGCATGTCTTGACATCTTGATCCACAACTAAATTTGAGAGCTTCCTTTTGGCTAGGAGGAAATACTTGTAATAGAAAACAAGACCACAAAAATATAGTTAAATGATATATGACAGTGGACTGCCTAGCGTATGCTAGTTCCAAGAAGTGTGATACTTCCTAAATGGCTGTCAATCCACTATTTAAAATAAGTTAATGCGAGAAATAAAAAAATTAGTATTGTAGTTGATATGATTTAGGTATCTCATTCAAATACAATAAGAAAATCCAATCACAACAGGCTAGGATATAGTTAGATCTGAGAGGTGAGGTTTCTGTCAAGGTACTGGGACTGGTTAGGGTCAGATTCTAGGTTATTTAGGTCAACCGGTAGGGTGATTATTAGGTTTGTTCTTGGTCAAGGTGTAAAACACAAAGACTAACATTGGTTAAATGTGACCAATGATGGTTTAGGTAAAACAAATGACGGTTGTGGATAACCGACATCGGTATGGTTAAGGTAAAAGAAACTCAAAATAGATTAAATGGCAAGGGTGATCTGAGGTCAAATAAAGTTTGGGAGTGTGAATGGGGAGGTCTATAGAGATATTCGGTATGCTCAGAAGTATATAAAAGGTGATGATAGGTGATTTGGTGATATGGGTGGATTTATATTTGAGTTCACAGGCAAGTGGGTGATAAAGCAATAAGCATGCAAAGAATATATTAATAACAAGACTAATAAAGATTACTAACTGAAATAAACCATACTGGTTAGGGCTATACTTACTGTGTTAAGGATCTGAGGGCTAAGTGGTGGAGGTGGTTGATCTAAGAATACGTGTATGGTCCTATAGCAGTGATTTCCCAGAGTTCTCCCATGAATACAATGGCTCTATGATTGATGCTGGTGATGGCTCTGGATGTATGGATGCATAAAAAGATGCTTGTTTTGCTTGCGTGCAGCTCTGGTCTCTTTCCTTTTTCTCTCAGAATGTACCAACCCCAAAATAATGTTAGCAAAGGGAATAAAAGGTAACCGAAAATAGTTTTTGGTTTACCGACTTCAGTTTAGGGGTGACCGGATCGGTTAAAGCAAGATTCCCTAGGTTTACTAAAAATAGGATATCATGGCAATTATTTCCGCCAGATCTCTCTATTCATCTGGTAAGAGTGGGAGTTACCTTTTTTATGTGGGAATGTGGTTAGAGGCGATGTAGGCATTAATTTTTAGGGTTTATTTAGGTCTTATTTATGGCAACATACTAAGAATAGAATTAGGGTGAGGTGGTGGGGTGGGAATTATCTTAATTAGGATAATTAAATAATAAATATTATGAGGAAATAGAATAATTTAATTAAATTAATATTAGTGTGGGGTGCAAGGGGCCATGGTTAGATTAGTGTGTTCAAGTTGAGTATTTAACAAGGGGTCAAGGGGAGTGTGACCCAATTTTGGTGTCTACAATATGATATGTTTATTTTGTTTTTTGACGAGATGGGACTTTAAATATGATGCTTTTTTATATATATCAAAATGTGTTTGATCATGGTTTGTAGCAAAATGTCAATATATTTCTTGTAGAATGGATTTGACACATATGTCACACGATGGTAAAATGTATAATGAATGCATTGTACTTTGTGTCCTTATAAAAAAATTAACATATAACTAATACTAAGTAGTCACATGTAGGATCTTAGATACAGATTGTAGTGAATTTGTATACATTCCTAGAATATGGAAAGGGTTGATATATTCTATCTATACGAGAGAGTAGGTTCTTATTTTTATGGTTTTATAGGTTCATGACCCAGCTATATTTTACTGACACAAAATGATCAATGTGGTAAGTTTACTGTTGATGGGAAAGTTGATCAATGCGGGAAGCTTTCCTAGGATGCTTTTGGTATTTTGGTTTTTTGAAGGTTGATCAATGTAGGAAGAATTTTTATAATGACATGGGTATCCATCCTTCAAGGGAGTGGTCTACAATTTTGGTTTTTATGATTTTTTATTTTTAATAGCCATATTTTAAGGGATTAGTCTATATTTTGATAGGAAGTTTTCCTTTAAGGGATCTTCTTTTTTTTTGATAATATGATTAATAGATTTCCTTCGAGGGGTCAGTATATATTATGTACATTTGTAGATATTTTTTATTTATTGTATGCTGAGGACAGACCTAGTAGACCCTTTTAAGGAGGGGAAATATATGTGCACATACTACACATGTGTTTCTCGTAACATGGTTTCAGTTGGTAGATGAGGTGGGTGGATGTAATGAAATCAAGGTTCCGTCTAAGAAGAAACTTATCCATGTTAAATATGTGATGAATAGATCCTTGGTGTCCATATTTATGGTCTTGATTATAGGATAGTTATGGTAGAACATATGCTTTAAAATCATTATAGTGGTAAAATGACAGGTTGATGGTGGAATAAGATCTTGATGTGACTAATATTGTGATGGCAGATATGTTAACAGTGGAAAGGCCACAAGTGAAAGGCATTAAAAGTTTAATTTTCATGTGTACCATTAAGAGAAGCTAAGAGATAAACTCCCAACCCATATTTTTGAGTGATGAAACATGGACTGATCCAGTTAAGGGAGAAATTTCTGTGTTTAATCCTTTCCAGATTAGTAACATTATGATTTTATTTTAGGACAAGATCAAAAATATTAAAGTCAAATTATTTAACATGTTTTTTATACGCGTGCTTGATGCTCTCTTGATATGTATGTTGATGTTCAAGATATTTTAAGTGACATTCATCTAACATTTCCAGTTGTACTAGATATTCTTGATGATAATCCTCATTATAGATCAAATATATGATGGATACACTGAGTGTTGGGATTTTAAATTCAAGGGGTAAGAATTCCTTGGAGCCATAGACTAAAGAGAAGGGTGTAACACATGTAGGAGTATGAATATGAGTTTGGTAAGCCAAAAGAGAAAGAGGGATTTAAAGATGCCAATTCCTGCCTGGTTGGTTGATGGTTTTCATGAGAATTTTGTTAAGTGTCTTATTAGAAGCTTCAGCTTGTCTATTTACTTGTGGATAATAAGGAGATGAGAAGATTGGTTTTTTTTTGAATGTATCAAATACTTTAGTAACGTATTTATTTTTAAAATACATTCTATTATCTTATATGAGCTTGTGAGGGATGTATAAGTGACATATGATCTGTTGATAGATGAAGTTGACAATTTTTTTACTTTATTTGATTTGTAACCTACCTACCTTAACAATAAATAGATCACTATGCTCATGAATATGAATGAAACTTATGAGTTCTTTATCAAACCAATTAAGTGTGTAATATCAACCACAGTTAAGCTACAAATTTGAAGGAGAAGAGAAAACAATGAGACAAGATTTATCCTAGAGAAATCCAATGTGGGAAAAACTCTAGTGGGTGAGAAAATTATCTCCCCTTCACTTTGTAATCTCAAAATGATACAAATTACTGCCAATTTTGCCTTCAAGAAAGATGAAAATCCTTCTAACTATATCTAATTTCTCTCAATCTCTCAAAACAATAAGAAATCTTCACCATGAATAAACAAGAAAAGAAAAAAAACTCTCAAAGTTTGATTTTACCAAAAACACTTTCTTGAATCCTTGGAAATGTTTTTATTTATATATGTTCAGTTTAGAGAATCATGGAAAGGTGAAATGAACTGATTGGGAAGCTCAAAATTTTGCAATTTTTGAGATCCCACATTCTAGAACCGTATAACACAGGACCACCACTTTTTACAAACTGAAGGTTGCATATATACCACGATAGTTGCACAACTATCACTCTAAATAGAGCATTAATTACATAACCTCTAGGGGGTCACCTAACTGTCAAATGAATCCCTTGAAACATAACATCAAATGGTCTAAAAATATTATTTATAAGTGTCTAGATCACCCCCAATCTAACTAGACCATCTTGTGAAGCCAGAAATGAGCTGAGAACCTGTAGAGAAAATATTATGTATAGAATTTACATAGAATTGGGATTTTCTTGATCCATTTTTGGATCATACCTTCCCAATTTGACACTTTTAAGTCCCTCGAAGCTTCAAGGACCAGTGAGGTGAGGAAATTTATTCCCCACATCTTCTCTAGAATACCACTTGACCTTGGTCGGAAATTTTCCTTTCAAACCAATCAACCACGTGTCATGTACCCCCCTCTGTGTTGTTCTTTCTTTTTGCTATAAAACCACATCTTCCTCTAAATCTAGCTAACTTTCGCAAGAAATATCTTTAATAGATGGAAGAAATACTCCTCCTTCTTCATCTTCCAACATGGAGGGCTAAAAAATAAGTAAGTTTTCAACATTCAAAACTGAATAAATCTTCATAGAAGGAGGCAAATCCAAGAGAAATACATCCTTACCCACTTATTCCATAATTTAAAATGGTCCATAATGAAGAGGTTTGAGTTTCTTATCTTTTACCTATAGCCTATCCTATCTCAAATACAACCATTCCTTGTCTCTAAAAAGTAAGGAATGGTAAGTCCTATGTTGATAATGTTGTGCTTTGTACTTAGCCTGTGACTCTATCAACCTCTTTTGTACCTGAAGGTGTATTTTTTGAATCTTCTCAATGAACTTATCATCTTTATGGACTTCCAGTTCCACTTTCATATTGTCTCTGCATGGTAATCTCAAAAAAACATCAAAAGAAATCTTAGGAAAACAACCAAAACATGTTTTAAAAGGAGTTCTATTAGTTGAAGCATGAACTGCCCTATTATAAGAATATTAGATATACACCAAGTTATCATCCTAGGTCCTGAGATGTTTCTTGATGTACTCATTAGTTTCTCAAACTTGCACCCATGTCTTAGATTTGAATGAATTGAGTCATTTGAGTCAATAATGTGATGGTCCCCAAGTTTTGGGACCTTGTATGCTCGAGAGAGACCTCCAAAGAAGGTTGTTTCCTTTACTTCTACTATTACTACTACTCTTAACATTGAAAGTGAAACCTAATCTAACAATGCCAAGGAACCAGGGATAGAAGGATGACATGAAATGGAAAACTAAACAGAGGGAGGTGATAGCACTAGAAAAAGTGGGATGAACACTATCTATTATGATTAGAAGCGAAAGGGAAGGTGTTAGGGAAAGCTAGGCATGCGTAGCACAAACCAAAACATTTACACATGATTGATTCCTTGAAACACAACAAGAAATGTATCTGCAAGGGATTTAAAGTGGCACAATAAGAATACAATGCAAAAGGGAGGTAAGAAAGAAGAACATAAACATAGTAAGGAATATAATAGCCGTAAAACAATGCTTTTTATTACTTCCAAGTGTACAAAATCAATTACAATGGCATATGAAGGCTAATATCTACATGTAAGAGCCAGATCTAGAGGTTTAAAACTCAAAATACAAAGATATGGAGTCCCTATAAAACACTAAAGGATCCAAAATGTCCAACATTTTAGAATGAGATGAGATCTTATATTTATAGATGAATCAATTAGAGAAAAGAGGAGGGAAAATCCAATTTTAAAACTAAACCACCAATAATGAATGCCTACAAATCCACCTAAAATTTTTCAAATGTGTATTTCTAAGTCTGTTTGACATATAGGAGAAGGAAGGAGGAAAGGTCCATATCAAATCAAGTGGTTAGAGCAATCAGATCTAATCATTAATGGCATGAAAGATGTTTTACCTTTTCTCACCTACAAAATCCCGTATAAATTTGAAATTCAATATATTTCACTGTAGATGACATCAATCACATTCACTAAAGGTCAAGAACACAAAGATATAAGAATTATAGCATAAATTATGATGGTCAGAAGATTTTTATTGCAAACCAGGAACATAAGACATGTGGCACACGTGGATTAACTAAAAGATTGACCAACTGTACATTTATTTTGTTATTTCTGACACATTTCAAGCAATGATTTATCTTCAAGATTTGGCACCCTATGGGCATGCTTTAAGAGGTATCATGTAGCACACTCAAATTCTGACAGATGTCATGTGGCATAAAGGAGCACAAAAGAAGGCGCAAATGTATACATGTGTAAGAATGAGGCATGGGAGGAAAATAGAGTAAGGACACGTGCAAAGGTGATGTGCACAGGAGGAATACCTGCCAGAGGAATGTATGGTTAAGGAACAATTATTTCAAGGTAATTTGAAGTAGTAAGGAAGGAGCATGCAGAGAATGATAAGGATAGATAATTTTTGGAAGTAGGTCCAAGGCTCACAAAGGAAGCATGCATTGCCGAGAAGAAGGTGAATACATAGAGGTTGTGCATAAGGGAAATGTTGAACAAAGAGGAAAATGAAAAGATAAGTTTAAGGAAAAGGGGAGAAGACAAGGGCACATGACGAATATACAACTAAGTGAATGTGCCAAATGAGTAAATGAGGTGCACGCAAGCCACAATATATATCCTTAGAGTCATAATGGAATGTAAGTTGTCAAAATAATTAGGGAAGTTATTTGGTAACATTTTTTGTGACTTTTTGGGCCATCTTCCTACTAGATGAAGGATATTAGTAGCCTAGAGCATCCATTGGGCATAGAGCCTGCTGTTTAATTATGGAATTCTGATTGGGAACCTTGAAGAATTTCCCCTTTAAGTCACTTGATGAAACACTTCTGAACTTTTTTCTAAATATTGTAAACTACTGAAAATTTTTAGAAGATAATTGATATCTTGGAAGAAACAAAAGAGTACATGTAAGAAGCTTGTAAAAATAAAGAACTATGTATAAACAAGAAAATGTTCACATAACACACTTAGAGGAATTAAAACTATTCTAATATATATAAAATGATGCAGTAATCTTAATAGAAGGGTTTGAGATAGATCCCATTGATTGGGACTGACAATGTACCTCCTTCAAGATGAGTCAAATTGAAAGATTTGACCTCCTTACATGAATTAATAGTATATGGGCCACTCTAAAGTGCATTAAACTGTGAATGACACCCTATTTTATCTTTTTCAACATCCCACTGTTAGACTAAGCCCCCAATTTTGAGAGCCTTAGGCCTAGCCTTTCTATCAAACCAGTTCTTTGTTGCTTTTTGGTGTTGTTCTACCTTAATAATGAAAACATTCCTTGATTCTTTAAGTTCAACCACCTCTGCCACTCTAATTTCTCTCTTGTCGATGCCCTCAAATTCTAACTATTGGGCAAGCTTTAATGAAGGAAACTCAAGAGATAATGGGAGTATAGCTTCTTTACCATAAACAAGCTTATAAGGTGAAGTTATTATTTCCTTATTCATCATGATCCTTTTTTTCCCACAGCGCACACGAGACCTTTGTATGTCATTTTTTTTGGTTCATATTCATTTCCTGCTTCATGATTTTGATCAAGTTATTGTTCATTGACTCTACCAAACCATTTGCTTAACGGTAATAATTGGAATAAGTATTCAAATATATGCCTAGATTAAGCACCTAACCAGATATCTTAGTACCAAGGAATTCTTTTTCATTATCATATATAATGATTTGAGGGAAGCTGAACCTTTTTACAATGCCTTCGAGAAAGTCCAGGATAACTCACTCGGTTGATTCTTTGAGAATGTTAGCTTCTATCCATCTGGTGAAGTAATCCATAGCTATTAGCACCCACTTATGCCCAATACTTGATGGAGTATTGATCATTCCTATGAAGTCATGACCCCATTGCACAAAAGGCTGATCTGCTTGAATTGGTTGGAGGGAAAGTGCTACAAATATTTTCTTTCCTGCAAAGAAAGTGTGTTCTTTACATTTCATGACCAAGTTATGCACATCTAAAAATAGGGTAGGCCAAAAGATTCCTACCATTATGATCTTCATCGTTGTAGTCTTGGTAGAGAAGTGTCCACTAGAGAATCCATCTTGAAATTATAATAACACTTTTTTGATCTACACACCATCAATACATATCAGAATTACACCATTAATATTCCTTTTGAAGAGAAGACCATTAACAAGAACATATGGAATAGATTGCCAAAAAATATTCCTACTCTTTTCTTTGTTTAAACTAGGATGGTCCATGCCCTCATAAAGGACTGTAATCATATCCTTCATCCATTTACATGCATTAGGGGCTTCATTCTGTTCAGGCATTTGGTGTGGGATATATTCATCTAAAAATAATGAAGTCTAAGGTTCATCCCTCACATCCTCGGAAAGCTATCTATAGAGTACGCTAACTCTTACCAACTTTTTGGCTCTGATAGTCACATCATACTCCATGATTTTGGTCACCCACATTGTTATCTTCTGACTAATTTTTCCTCCCATGATGAAGTATCGAATGTTGGAGTGAGAGACTAACACCTTAATGTGGTTTGTGGTGAGCATACTCTTTAATTTCTTGAGTGTGTGCATGATGGCATAGATTTGTTTCTCCATGTTACCATATTTTAATTCATAATCCTTTTATGTTTGAGTGAAGAAATCCACTACGTACTCCATTCCTTGTTCATTTTCTTGTGTTAAGACAACATCAACACTTGTATCACCACCATAAGCATAAAGGATGAAATACTTTGAATAGTTGGGATTGATGAGTGTAGGAAGGAAAGAAATCTCTTGTTTGATCTTGTTGAAGATTTCCCTTCCTTTTGTTTTCCACTTGAAATTTTTGTGCTTCTTGAGCATGAGGGTAATGGGATGAACCACTCATGCAAATTTAGCGATGAAAGGCTCTTAATAAAAGTTGAATTTTACCAAGGAACTGACTATAATTTTTTCTTATGCGCCGATAAGGAAAGATCTAGGATGGTTGAAACACGCTCAGGGATCAATTGTGATGCCATCCTTTGAAACCACATGGATCAAAAGCTTTCCCTACGCCAAAAAAAAATTCCACTTCTTGGGGTTAAGGGATACCCCAAAATATCTACATCTCTCAAAGACATTTCTCCATAGGTGCGCCATGTGATCCATGTGCTCTGCTTTGAGAAAACAATTATGTCATTAAGGTAAACCAGGATGAACTCATTGATGTATGCTTTGAAGGAAATATCCCATGGCATGCTGAAATGTCACACCTATGTTTGATGATAACAGAAGTGCATATTTTGATAAGCATATGTTCCCCACTGTGGTTGCAAATATCCATTTTGTATTGATCCTTCTTCCTTTACTAGGATCTGATTGAAGCTAGAATACCCATCGAGCATATGAAAATCTCTATGCTCTAGCCACAATCTGAAAAATATTCTCCATGGAAGAAAAATGATAATGATCCTTCAATGATTGCTACATTTAAATCTGTGAAATTTATGTTGATTCTAATTTCACCATTCTTCTTGTGCATACTGGAACTAGATTCACAACCCAGGTAGAAGTATTTGATAGGAAAATATTATATGTCGCCTCAATGATTTTAGATGACTCTTTCCTCATGAGGGGATTTATCTTTGGGATTGAATGGGTTGTTGCTTCTATCTAATGGGCTTGATACCAGAGATCAAGGTCAATTGAGTGTTGAGAAAACCTTGGATCAAAACCTTTGAGGTATTCATACTCCCATGAAAATATATCATTGTATTTATGACAAAGAGATATAAAGGCCTTTTTTTTTATCACGAGCACAAGTTTTACTGAGAAAAAACTCCTTTACCACCCATTAATAGTGACTGGGGGAGTACAGTCTTCTTGCACGTCACACGCATATTCTTTTTCTTCACCCTGGAACTCATTATCATGGCTAAATATTTGTCTCTAATGCATGACTAGCCCTTTAGGCAACTTGTTTGTCTTTAGCTGGTATGACTTGGTCACCATAAATTGTTATGCAAGCTCAGCTTGCATACTTGACTGAGAACTCAGTCCTCATTTTGAATGAACTAGATGATCTACGTGATCACTATTCAAACACTTGTCCAGTTAGTGTTATTATTTTTAATAGAATGGAAAAATCACCATCTTGATGTGTTGTGATATTACCTTTGACAAATTCTTCATCTAGGGGAGAACTACGAACCCAACGTGGTGGTCATCTAATCACCTTCATTATTCATATCCTCCTGTGGAACCACCTACATATTGAAAGCATCAAAGCCCTCAAGGAATTTCAAAAATCTATGTTTATAATATTTGAGAAGGTTATACTTTGTCATGCACATTGTTTGGTGACCTGGTGGGAAACCCAATTTGTGTCTCCCTAAAGATCTACAGTGCCTTAATATATTTCCTCTCTGTTAATGAGAAGATCAATACATCTAACGCCTCATACTCTACCACATATTGTTAGAGCAAGAAAATTATAACCTGTGTGCATGAAGAATAATTTCTCATCCTTGGGAGAAATGAGAACATCACTCTAGTGCCCGTGCATAATTTCTACTTCTACATCCTTCAAATTACAATTTCCACAGACTAGATTTTCTTCACTTTTCTTGAGCACGTGCGTGGTAGCATAGTCTCTATTCTGCAAGGATGTAGTAAGTGCCAAGTCTAGTTTTAAAATATTTTGAGCTATTCATCATATGGATCAAATTTTTGGTTCCCTCTCCATCCATTCATCTAACACTAAGATCAGGTACATGAAGGTGGAATAGGATACTCTTCATAAGCTGATAACTTTCTCTTCTTGGATTAAGAAAGTTGGCTTGGAGAGGAGATTGGTCATATGAATCTAACATGATAGGAAAATATTGGCTCATAGCTTGTATGGTAGAACTGGGTACCATACCTTGTCTTGAGTAATAATATGGGACCAATCTAAAGATATTTAACCACCCACTTTTGCAGTACAATATCCCTTGACAAAACACAAGGGGAAACAAAGGAGGTAGGTCAATGATTGACACATCCTGAGTTATTGTGAGACTTGTAGCATGCATGGAGGGTCAAATCAAGATCCTTGATGATTCCTAGAGTAGTTAACAATTAAGCCATCAAGTTGTAGGGACTCCTTTTGTCAAGGGGTTGTACTTAAGACCTAGGACATCAAAAAAATTTCTTTGGCATGACAGAAGTACTAGCACCTGAATCAATCATATAATTATGCACAAGGTGTTTAACATATGATAAAATAAATATAGAAAGGTGGGGTTTTGATAACCTTACTTACTTGTCTTCTCTTCTTCCTGAAAAACTATTGATAGCAGTGCACAATTTTTGGGCAGCTGAATGGGTCCAACATGCAGAAGTTTGGTTAGAGCTTCATGTAACAAGTCATGTTGAGATGGGATGGCCAGAGTGCATACCACATTGTGACATTTATATTTATCTTTCTTTATCTGGTCCACAATGTTGAATGGAAGGGCCCATTAACTTGTGCCTCTTCGGCCACCATCAAAATCTTTTATTAATTATTTCAAGTGCAAAGATAGGGACCTTAGCTGAGCACAGAGGCTTGACCTACAAAAGGAGAGGCATACACTATTGAAACAAGATAGGAGCATTGCATGGAAAGTCTTATGCATAGAAAAACTATGTATGATCTTTACTACTTGGATTCCTTAGTTGTATCTTACTGTTTCTTGTAAGGATCAGCCTTGTGTTCTGTGGGAATTGAGACTTACGTGTCAGATTCGAGCATTCTCATTCTTGTACCTTGTATTGTTCAACAATGTGGGTGTGTGGGGTCTTATTTGCATCATCTAAAATTTGATTGATTGTATAGAAGTCCTTCAGTGAACCAAAGAATATCAAGTTGGATTCAAGAAGGAACTTCTTTCTTTTCTTTATTATCTTAGGTTCAACTACACTTGCAAATTAAATGCTCACAGACTAGAAGTATTCATGAGATCATGTAACCCTGTGCAACTGTAAACAACATTAGCGTAGTGATATTGTCCGATGAGGCATGTTGTAAGGGAAGCATCCATTCTGAGTTCTTGTACTATGTTTGTTCTAAATTAGAGATGAGTTCTTGACTTGTACTGGGAACTGGAAGAGACTACGTACAGGAGGAATCAACTTGCATAAGGAAAATGATGCATGTTGGCATGTTATCTGTCATTATGTCTGGTTTTTGCCATATATCTTTTGGTTTCCATATTGTTTTTTCTAGGGATGACTGATTATTGATAGCTATGCACCTGATTAAAATTGTTTATGAAGGCTTATGCACTTACTATTTTTCATAAGGATATGACATTATTGGATAAGTTTCTAATCAGAGAATTCATTTCATCATCTTCTTTCTGTTACACCATGGGAGAGTAGGATGTGATATGCAAGAGGTTGTTGTGATCTACACTAGAATATAGGAGACACATATAAGGTTGGGGGTGCTAGATACATATCTAGAAACAAGGGCGCGGGAGGTCTAGGAGCTAAGTTTCCTACCTTAATGAGACTATTTTCTTCCCTTATGGATAATGTTATATGTAACTGATAAGGTCCTTCCTCCCATAGATTGAATCATGACTGAGATGTCACTATTAAAAGACTCTTAAGATAATAAATGAAATGCATTTTGGGATTTAAGACCTTACGACTTGAGGAATTCTGTCCCAAATCTTTTGGAATCTGATAGGTTGAAATCATTGTCATCTTGCTAATTGGGCACCCTATTTATTGTATTTAGTTTCTCCACCAATGATAGGTGACTCTGATTTATCTTTAAATTAGTTTCATAGAGTTGTTACAAAGATCTCATCCTAGGTGGCAATATATACATGTCGCATGACCTCGATACCATTGGATCTCTTTTACCATTGAATGAGGTTATAAGTAGCATGACTACAACATCATCATGCATGATCAGATAGACAGAGCATACATTTTCTACATCTTGTATATGTTCAACTAGGGTGACTTGGTTCTCTCCCATTAAGTATGGAATACTCTTAAGCATGGCTACTGGCATATTATGATAAGAAATCAGATTTAGAGGGATTCCTCCCATGAAGTTGTTAGAGTAGGTATTTACCTTAGCTCATGTTCACCTAGGTATTTTATTTACCTTTATTATATTTATCCTCACCCACTTATGTGTGTGGATATTTATTTTTATTTATTTAGATATTAGGGGATATTTAGTTGTTAGGTATAGTTATTTCCTTGATCTATGGTATTGACTAGATACTTCATTTCTAGTTCTCTCCTAAATCTATGGTCTTGACTAGTTCTTTGATGACTAGTTATTTCCCTGATTCATGGCTTAATATACGACCTTGACTGGTTCTTAGATTGTTATTCCTTGCCTATATAAGCAAGGCCCATTCTCATTGTATTTCATTGAGTTCCATAATAATATATGATATTTCTGCTCATTTTTTTGCAAAGGTTTTATGTAAATTTATTCTGGCGAATTGATTTCATCTTATTGATCATGGTGTTTGATTAACATTTGTGTTTGGTCTATAAGTTTCACTTTGCAAACATTTTTTTATATATTCATATATTCGATATTTTTTTGTATTTTGTTGATGCATGTATTTTAATACAAAACAAAGGATTCCATTGGATCTGGAAGGTGGCAAAACCCTAAGATTGACTGTAAAGTCGACCATTTTTTGAGGAAGTCATTTTTTTGGTTTTTTTCTTGTTGCAGAGGAAGGCACTATTCGCCTCAGGATTCGTGCTAGTTAGAGAAAACCCAAGAAAAAAAATTTCTGGGTTTTATTGTTCTGTTCGAGATCTGCATAGGGCATTTTTCTATTGCGGCATAGTATTTCTAGTTTGCGTGCAGGAGACCTTTTCCCAAAGGATGAAACTTTCCTCTTTTAGGAGGGTACCAGGATGACCGATCTCAGATTTTGCTATTTCGGGAAAGTGTGTATCCTGCTATTTATGGAAAGTGCAGGTCACTGTCTACATAGTCTAGAAATAGTAGAAATAGTATTTTTTACTAGAAGGAGCAGTTAGATGTGACTTTCTCAAAAACCAACGACACCCCCCAGAATAGTGAGCGGAGCATAAACCCATTAAAATCCTTAGCCCTTTGTCATATGGTATGGTCATATGAGGGCTTAAAGCTTGTGATTCCTACTAGTAGGTGCTTAACTCCAGTCCCCCTTTCATTTTATTTGTGTGGTGAAACTAAAATAAATAGTAGAGCATAATATTAAAAAACTTGTAACTTTTGATCGGTAACTCAATTTTGAGTGCCGTTTTTTACAAAAGTACTTTTTTTCTGTTCTCTTTCCATTGGAAATATTTATTTTGATAATTGCAATATAATTATAAAGTGTCATATTATAACACACACTCATTATAAAGTGCTGAAATCTGGGGGGTCTCTTGTTGCATTGCTTAGGGATCTTGTTGCATTTCTTGGTTGTTGCATTTCTTTTGGTGATTTTTTGAGGATGTCATCTACTTCTGCATTAGATCATGTTGAGCCATTAACAACACATAATTACCACACATGGAAACCAAGAATGGAAACAATAATTAAGCAGAAAGGATTATGGGCTTTAACTTCTTCAAAACAACTAGTGTTCACTAGAGAATATGAGAAATTTCAGTACCAATGCAAATTTTATGAGTGTATGGGTTTGATAAGAACTTATGTAAGTGATAGTCTCTTGTTTCATTTAGAAAAATGTGACTCTCCTTTCAAAATATGGGAGAAATTGGAGGATTTATTTGGTAAGGTGGATCATATGAGAGCCATGTAACTTGAAATTGAGATCACCTCTCTTAATCCTGAAGATTTTCCAACAATTATAGACTATCTTACCAAGTTCAAGAATTTTTTGACATAGTTGAAGGGGAGTGGAAGAGCTAAGAAAGATGAAGAGTGTGTTTACTTGATTCTATCCAAGTTGAGAGGACCATTTCAAATATTTTCTTCTACATTTTTCTCTAGCATGGATGCCTTAGATGACACATTTAAAATTCCTAACTTAAAAAACATTTTGTGAAAGAATTACTAGGGAAGAATCCAAATTGTCTCAGCTTGAGTCTTCCATCTCTCAAAAGGCATTAGTTGCATATAATCCTAAGGGAATGGGAATACCAAATAGTAAAACCAAATCCACCCCTTCTCCATCTCAAAATGCTCCTAAACCTAAAGAAAACAACTCAAAACCCAAGGAGTCTTCTAAATCCAGGAATAAGTCTAGTCGTTCATGATCTTTTTGTGGGGGTAGTAATCATGAAGAACATAGGTGTTATAAATGAATGCAAGCCTTAGAGGATGTAGTCAAGAAACAAAAAAATTCTATCTCCACTACACCTCCTAATCAGCATGGAAAAACACTTAATGTTGTTGGGAGATCTCAGTCACCACTTGCAGACAGTTGGGTTATATATTCTGGTGCTTCTCATCACATGACTTCTTCTAAGGAGTCTTTTGTTTCTCTAGGTTTGATTTCTACTTCTAAAATTGAGGTTGGAGATTATTCCTTTCTTTTTGTTAAAGGAAAAGGTGATATCCAACTTGATGGTGGTAGTATCCAAGATGCACTATATGTCCCTAACATCACTACAAATTTGCTTTCTGTACATCAAATTTGTCTTTCTGGTCAAGGGAAAACAATGAATTTTACACCACATGGGGCAGCAGTAAAATTCATTTGTTGCTCAGGGTATTGTTGATCATAGTTCTAGACTATATCACTTTGAGGGTTTTGATGACACTTCCTCTATAGGGACCAGATTGGTTTCTAATGCATATTTAGAGAGTAAGCTTTGGCATGAAAGATTTAGACATATTAATTACATATATTTAAAGGAGTTGAGAACTCATGGTATGGTAGATGGTATTCCTAGAGGTTATAGTCTTTATTGTGCATTAGGGAAACAACACCAAGATCCATTTCCTAAGAATTCGTCTAAGAGAATTTCTTCACCACTTGAGCTTGTGCATAATGACTTGATGGTTTTTCCTACCCCCTCTTTCATATCAGCTAAGTATGCACTTACGTTTATTGATAATTTCTCGAGGCGTACTTGGTTTTATTTTCTCAAGTACAAAAGTGATATTTTTTCACACTTCAAAGTCTTCAAGGCTTTGGTCGAGAAACAATATTCTAGTTGCATAAAGACCATTTTTACTGATAATGGGGGGAGTACTTCAACGATGAGTTTTCTGAATTTTTGGCAACTCTAGGCATTATTCACCAGCATTCTGTTCCTCATACTCCACAACATAATGGCTTAGCAGAAAGGAAGAATAGAAATTTGAAGGAAATGGCTAACTGTATGATGCATTCTAGATATTTACCTCCTATCTACTGGGAAAAAGTAGTTAATTATGCTAACTACATTCAAAACTACACACCAAATAGAGCACTTGAGCATTTAACTCCAGAGGAAGCTTGGTCCAACACTAAGCCAGATATCTCATTTTTTTGAGTCTTTGGGAGCCATGCTTGGGCATTTGTGCCAAAGAATAAAATGAAAGCTTTGGATAATAAGAGTAAATCCTTGATCTTTATAGGGTATTGTGAGGACATGAGAGCTTATCGACTTCTAGATTCTGATACTCATGATGTTCTTTTTTGAATACATGTTCAGTTTGATGAGCGCTTCACTCCTCATGATTCTTCATCTTCTTCCATGTCTTATTTTTCATCTTCTCTTGATGATCCTTTCTTTGAGGACGTTGATGAGGGGATTATAGATGTTGTTTAGGATCCTATTCCCACTGATATTGTCACTATTCCTAAGTGGGCTTGTACTATAGTTTTTGAGGCAACACCTTTCATAGAGGATCTTCCACCCACTAGGCATCATCACACACATTCTACGGGTTTTAGACTTTTGTGTCAGGTAGTTTTTGAGGATCCACAGTCTTTTTCAAAGGCTCATGGGATACAGGAGTGGGATGATGTGATGGTAGATGAGTATTCTTCTTTAATGAAGAATCATACTTGGGATTTTGTATCTCTTCCTAAAGAAAGAAAGATGGTTAGGTGTAAGTGGGTATACTGAACCAAATATACATCTGATGGGTCCATTGACAAGTATAAGGTTCATCTACTTAAGGGGGGGTGTTAGAGTAGGTATTTACCTTAGCTCACGTTCACCTAGGTACTTTATTTACCTTTATTGTATTTATCCTCACCCACTTATGTGTGTGGATATTTCTTTTTATTTGTTTAGATATTAGGAGATATTATCTAGTTGTTATGTATAGTTCTTTCCTTGATATATGGTTTGACTAGATAATTCATGTCTAGTTCTCTCCTAAATCTATGGTCTTGAGTAGTTATTCGATTGTTATTCCTTTCCTATATAAGCAAGGCCCATTCTCATTGTATTTCATTGAGTTCCATAATAATATATGATATTGCTACTCATTTTTTTCAAAGTTTTTATGTAAAGTTATTCCGACAAATTGCTTTCATCTTATTGATCATAGTGTTTGATTAGCATCTGTGTTCTTGGCTTGGTATGATCTAGTTATCATTCCTTTTATACTCTTAAGCATGGCTTTTGGCATATTATGATAAGAATTAAGATTTAGAGGGATTCCTCCCATGAAGCTAGGAAAGGTCCTTGGAGGGGGAGATTGTAACACCATAGAAGGGCGCACAAGTGTACTCTGAGGAGTGGAATGTGTGAAAATCACTGGAGATGGGGATGCACACGAGTTTTCTATTGTGTATGCTTCTTGTTAAAAATTGAAGGTACTCAAAGGATCCTTCCATTGTAATAATTTGTTTGGTATGCACTCTTCTCATAAAAAATGTGCTCTAGTTGCAAAAATAGTAGATCTAAGTGTTGGGAGTCACCGTATGTATTAAAATAAGCCTCTGTAGGCTGGAAATTGCTAAATCAAACACCAAACTTAGTAATACTAAAATATAAGCTTTTAATGCATGTCCCACTAAACATGCTAGAAACTATTGGTTTCTCAAACTTGCACCCATGTCTCAGATCCAAATGAATTGAGTCATTTGAGTTAACAATGGGACTATCTCCAAGTTGTGGGACCTTATGCACCTGAGACAGACCTTCAAAGAAGGTTGTTTCCTCTAGTTCTATTTATAATACTACTCGTAATGTTGAAATTGAAACCTAAGCTAACAATTCCAACCAAGGATAGAAGCATGACATGAAATGGAAAAATAAACTAAGGGAGGTGATAACACTAGAAAAAGTGGGATGAACACTTTCTGTTCTGAGTGGAAGTGAAAGGGAAGGTGTCAAGGAAGGCCAGGCACATGTAACACAAACCAAAACAATTACACATGATTGATTCAATGAAACAAAATAATAAATGGAGTTGCAAGGGATTTAAAGTGGCACATCAAGCATACAATACAAAAGGGAGGCAAGAAAGAAGAACATAAACACAGTAAGGAAGAGAATAGCCATAAAATTATTTTTCTATTACTTTCATATATACATAGTCGATTACAATGGCTCAAAATAAAAAGATATGAAGTCCCTAGCAAACACTAAAGGATCCAAAATATCAAATGTTTTACAATGAGCCGAGCTCTTATATTTATAAATGAATTAATGAGAGAAAAGAGGAGAAGGAGGGAAAATCCAATTTTAAAACTCAACCACCAACAATGAATGCCTATAAATCCACTTAAAATCTATCAAATGTGTACTTCCAAGTATTTTTGGCATGTAAGAGAAGGAAGGAGGCAAGATCCATATCAGATCAAGTGGTTGGAGCAATCAGATCTACTCATTAATGGCATGAAATATGTTTTACCTTTTCTCACCTGCCAAATCTCACAGAAATTTGAATTTTAATATCCTGCACTATAGATGACGTAAGTAACTTTCCATAAAGGTTGGGCACACAAGCAACTGAGCACAGGAGTATAAATTATGACTATTAGAATATTCAGTGTAAATTGGGAACATAAGACGTGTGGCACATGCTGATTGACTAAAAGATCAGCCAACTATACATATATTTTATCACTTCTAGCATGTGTTCTTTAGTATTAAATGCATTGTTGGTGTACTTTGGTTGGTTGCATGTAGCACATGTTGCCCAATTTTGCATCCCTTGCAAAATTTGAAAAACTTGTAAAAATGTTAGACCTGGTTAATATCCAGAGATAAATTTGAAAAACCAAAGAAGATTTTAGCATCCCACAGATTGAAAAGTAAAACCACGAAAAAGGGAAAATTTCCATGGAACAAAAAAATGACTATGTGGTTAGATTTAAAAATTGTGCTACTATAGATAGTGTCACATGCTAAGGAAACAATACAAGGTGGTGCGCAGGTAACAAGGAAGATAGTTTTATCATTTAGGCATGCCATAGAAATTTTTAAAAAGCTGCACTAGACCAGGATGTCAAAATACAAATAAATGATCCGCGAATATCAAAATCCGCATAACACTAAATGTAAAAGCTACGTAAAAAATAATAATAATTCCCACAAATTTCTATGATGAGTAAGGATATTAAATCTGATTTGATTCTACAAATCTGATTTTATTTGAATATTTATGCCTTCTCATTGTAAAGGAAATTAGATTTCATGAAATAAATGTTGGTAGGTGGTAGAAGTGAAGGAAACTTCTCCAGCACATAAAAGTGCAGCTTCAGGTGGCACAATGACCAACATTAACTATGGTATGGGTGCTCATTTGAAGAATGTGTGTAGTAGTGAATAAATAGAGTGGTGCCCTATTCCCTAAGATAAATTAATGAAGATGGTTGGGATTGGTTGAGAAATTTGAATTTTCTTCTAATTTATTTTTTCTCCCTTCCATTTTTTTTCTATATATTGTAATGCAATCCACATTCTTAATGTTGGATACTATTATAATTTTGGGCATATTGTAACATAAGGATTTTCTATTGCATTGCGTGTATGTCCTAAGGGTTGCATGCCTTGGATTTGGATTTAGAAAATACTTACATCTTCCTCTCAGGATTGTAATAGTTTGTGTATGATCTTGAGAAATAAAATCTAATCTTTTGGCTTATTCTGCCCTTGTTCCTTTTATTGCATTCAATCCTTTCTTGCATTCATATGTGTGTTGTATGTATCATTTTATAAGTATCTACCTATTATGCATCGTGAAAGTGGATTCTGGGAATGATTTTGATATGTGTTTGATATTCAATCCCCTTCATTATCACTTCCTTCCCTTTCCTTTTATCAGAATGTATCCATCTGCTTAAGTTATGGTGTTATCACCTATGTAGATTAGAATTCATGTTTTATGCATCTTCTTCTCACCCTGGCCCCTTGGAAATTTAGAGTAAGTTAGATAGTTTCTTTTCAATTTTGAGGATTCTATCTCAGTTTGAGTCCCACAACTTGGAGACAGTCCCATGTTGTCTCAAACCTCAGATTCATGTAATCTAAGATGGGTTCACATTTGAGCTCCAATAGTTTTGGCACACCCGGTGGGACCTTTGAAATTAATATTTCCAGCTTTATCAAGTTTTAGTGTGTATTTTGATAAAATTATAAGCCTTTGGAGGCTCTGAAGAAACACATCTAGTGACTCAATTTGACATATCAACTAGTTCTAGCAGTACTGGTGGCTTAATCCTGCCTATTTCATGAGAAGGATACAAACTTAGTTTGGAGTAAGACAAGAAGGAGAATTTGAATATTTTTAGTTATCTTCAGGCAGAAAGATAATATGAAGACTAATTCAAAAATATCTATCTCCTCCAAATCAAAATATCTCCACACCTCCACCTGGTAGGCCTTTCTTACAGTCCATTAGAGTTCTTAGACCCATTACAATGGATCCTTTATAGCAAATGCCACCTTAGAATCCATTTGTAAACTTCACAGGAAGCAGTCCAATTTCTTTGAATGCCCAGAATCATATCTCAATATATGCTTTGAATAATATTCCATACTTCACTAGAAAAAATCACACTACTCCAGTTGACCATATCTAGGACATTGTAAATGTTTGTGTAATTCATGAAATTTCTTAAATGGATGTGGCGGTAAAAATTATGGCTCCAACACTTAAAGGAAAATCTCTACAATGATTTAGAAGCTTAACCATGGGATCAATCAGGAATTGGAATGATTTCTACATAGCCTTGTATAATCAATTTGGGGAAAGAGCTTATAACTTTTCTCTTTTAGAGAAGTTAACCATGATCAAGAGAGAACCTAATTAATAAATGACAGATGTCAACTTCAAATTCAAGATAACCTGGGACAAAATTCCATTTCTTGTCACACCTACTGCTAAAGGTACATTTATTTACTTTTTGAAAGCTCTTAACTCTTATATATCTGTTATGGTGAAATCTATGGGAGGTGGAACTCTTCTAGCAGCGTATACATTAGCCATAAGGGCTAAGAATTGTTTAATTCAAGCTAAAAAATTAACTCCTAGGACACATATGTCATTATCCCTGAAATTTCCACAAGCCACGCAAACCTCGATTGCTCCTATTCTCCAGCCAAATCCATAACCTATAGCTTCCACATCAAAAACCCCTCCAAAACAAAAAGAGGATGAAGAAATGAGGACTCTAATTAGAAGCTTGAAAAAAAAAGTTATATCCCTATAAAAATAGCAAGCCCAATCATATAGAAATTATCAAAATCAAGAGAAATCTTCAAATTAAGGATATCAACATTATAAAAACCAATACCCTAATCAAAGATATGTACAAAACCAAAAAAAATAATAGATGTCAAAATCAAAGTGCTCCTCTTCCATTGGAAACAATTCCTTCTCTACACGCACTTCCTACCCCCAGTTCAAGCCAAGCCTTAGATCAAGTGCAAAACAATATATCACAGGAGACATAGTGGTGATTTCCATTAAATCTACCTCATAACCAAATTGGTTGTGAAAGAGAAATGCATTTCTAATCCTACATGGTTCAAGGTGATTCCAGGCAACAAGCACCATTTATTGAAGCACCAAACCTTGATGTAAAATAATTCCAGCAAGCCACACCTGATGTGAACCTCATATTATTCAAAGCTGAGGATTTATATGCACTCAGATCAATGTCTGGTGGCTTTGGTTGACCTCAGGTGAATGTTTTTGACAATACGTGGAACCAGAAAATAATGCTAGAAACACAGTTGGTAACGCTCATGGATCACAATATTGTTGTGGACAAAAAAGGATGGTGGAGGAATGAAATAAAAGCCACAGACTGAAGCAAAAGTTAGAATCCATGAGAAAATGCGGAGTAAAATAGGAAATGTGATAAAACATTCCATGGTTCTTGACAAGCATGCCACGGGAAAAGAATTTATTATTGAACCTAAACCGCATGATCAAACAATGCTCCAGCAAAGGAAGAAAGGTAGCATGCCACATATGCGAAAGGCCATTGATCTGTCATTCAAAGTTTGGAGAAAATCAATAATACCAATGTTGATTTCTCTATCTGGGATGCATTAGATATTCCATCACAACGTGATATCCTATGTGAAGCTCTCAAGAAACTTCCTTTGGTGGATCAAGTAATGCAGAATATGCATATTGTGGTGCATGTCTATTAATAAAATGATGATCAAGTAAGTAAAAATGTTAAAACCCCACCCTTTTACATGTATATAATTATGGGTACAACACCTAGTTCATAACTATATGATTTATTCAAGGGCTAGTACTTATGTCACACCAAAAAAAATTATTGACATCTTAGGTCTCAAGTATAGTCCTGTGTCTAGTGGTGTTTTACAACGTGATGGGTCAATTATGAATTTCCTAGGGTTATTTTAAGACCTTGATTTAACCCTCCATGTGTTCTTGAGTCTCATGATAAACTATGATATATCAGTCATAGATAATCTACCCATGTTTACAATTTGCATGTATAGAAATTTTATTGCTAAAATAAGTGGTTATCTGTCTTCAGATTAGACACACATGATTTTAAGAACCATATATTAAAAAAGATTCATAATTCAAGTTGATCCTATCTTTTCCTATCACATAAATTCATCTGAACCTTCCCCCATCCAATCAAATTATTTCATACAAGAACATGAGGATCAGATTTCAAGTCTAGAAGAATAGCCTGCTCCCCCTCTCATGCCTGATTTATTTTTTGATGAATGGGATGAGAGAGATCATAAATTTGATCCATATTCTGAAGAGCTTAAAACTTATTAAACTGGTCTTGGCACCTATCCTGTCTTGCAAAAGGAATATGCCATCAATACTTCTTTTAAATAGTATGGCATAAATCAACACAAATGGATAAGATTACAACCTTAGATGCCACTTTTTTTATTTACTAAGACCATGCGGATATATACCAGGGGAGAGGAATGTTATCATTATCTTCATCCATCTGTCTGTGGTTATTTCTTCATTCTTTTCAGGTTCCACATAGATTTCCTCTTCTAGGGATAATGTAGTTTCTAGGCCATTTTGTGCATCCTCAACTAGCTATCTACAGAGAGCATAGCCTCGTACCAATTTGGTGGCATTAATGGTCACATCATATTCCATGATTTTAGTCACCCATCCATCTCATTTCTCACTGATATCTATTCCCATAATGAAATCTCTAACGATGGGATGTGATTCTAAAACCTTGACGCAACTAGTTATAATCATTTTTTTAAATTTCTTCAAGGCACACATGATGGAAAACACTTGATTTTAAATATGGTTGTACCTAATATCATAATCCTTCAAGGTTTTTCTGAAAAAGGCTACTAGTTTCTCCAAGCCTTGATCATTTGGCTGGGTTAAAACCACACCAATGTAAGAACCAAATCCATACGTATATATGATGAAATATTTGGAGTAATCTAGATTAACCAACATAGGATCTTAGGTTATTTCTTTCTTGATTTGATCAAATTTTTCCTTCCCCTTCACAGTCCACCTAAAATTTTAATCCTTTCTAAGCGTAAGTGTAAGTGGCTTTACCAGACTCATGAAGACAGGTATGAAGCACCTAACAGAGTTAACCTTTCTAATAAAATATTGTAAATCTTTCTTATGAGCTGGCAAGGAAAGAGTAAGGATGATATATAATCTTTATAGATCAATGGAAATACATTCTTTAAAAATAATGTACCTCAAAAGCTTACCTCTAGGGAATGTAAAATTATTTCTTGGGGTTAAGATATACCCCAAATTCCCTGCATATTTTAAATACTTTCTTAAGATGATTAATATGGTATTTTTTATACTTTGAGAAAACAATAATACCATCAAGATAGATAAGGATAAATTGATTTATATATCCCTTAAAAGAAATATCCATTCCTTTTTAAAAGGTGGCACCAGAATTAGATAAAACAAAAAGAATTTTTTTGTATACACATGTTGCCCATTTGGTGGTGAATGCAGTCCTGTATTGATCTTCTTCTTTCACTTTGATTTGGTTGAAGCTCAAATATCCATCAAGCATTGAAAATATCTCAGACCTAGCCACTTTCTATAGAATCTTCTCCATTGAAGGAAAAGGATAATGATCCTTGAGAGAGGCCTTATTTAGGTCCCTAAAGTATACTCAGATCCTAATTTCACCATTATTCTTCCTAACTGGAACCAAAATTGCAACCCAAGTAGTATACTTAATGTGAAAAATAATTTTAGCCTCAATGAGTTTAGATAATTCTTTTCTCAAGAGGGGCTCTATATTGGCATTTACCGGCCTTTTATTTTTCCTAACATGTTTGATATCAGGATCAAGTTTGATAGAATGTTGGGTTAAATATTCATAGCTCCATGAGAATACATCACTGGAATTTTGACATAAGGAAAAAAAAAACTTTTCTTTTCATGCTCATCACATACCTTTCTAAGAAAAAGTTCTTTTCTTGAGGAAACTTATACAGACTGAAAGTCTTCTTGTTTTTCCACCATGCTCTTTTCTATACCTTTGAACTCATCATCTGGACTAAAAATATGTTCTAGAGAGACAAATCCTTATGAAAATTTATTTATTTTAAGTCAAATAATATGATCACCATATATATCCTACAAATCAAACTACATTTCTAAAGATAATTTGAACTCATTCGGTATGAATTGGACAATTTTCTCATCACTCTCAAATATTTTCCAGCTGGTTGCATTATCCGGTATGGATGGCCTAACAACCATCTTAATATGTTATATTTTTCCTTTAACCAGATATTCTACAGTTGAAAATTGAGAACCAAGAGCCACCATTTTATCCACTTCCTTATTCAACATCCTTTATATAGCCTGTAGGTTGAGAGCATAAAAAATATCTAGTAAGTCTCAAAATCTATGCATGTAGGCCTTCAATAGCTTGTTATTTATAGCGCATGTTCCACAAACTCGGTTAATGATCATCTCTATATCTCCAATGACCTGCAACTGCTTGATATTTCTCTTTTCCACAATCACAAAACCATGCACTAATAAAGTGCAAATATAGCCCAACATTCTATCAAACTTGATCCTGATATCAAACATGTTAGGAAAAAGAAAAGCTTGGTAAATGCCAAGATAGAGCCCCTCTTGAGAAAAGAATTATCTAAACTCATTGAGGTTAAAATTATTTTTCACATTAAGTATACTAGTTGGATTGTAATTTTGGTTCCAGTTAGGAAAAAGAATGGTGAAATTAGGATCTAAGTATACTTTAGGGACCTAAATAAGGCCTCACTCAAGGATCATTATCATTTTCCTTCAATGGAGAAGATTCTACAGAAAGTGGCTAGTTCTGAGATATTTTTAATGCTTGATGGATATTTGAGCTTCAACCAAATCAAAGTGAAAGAAGAGGATCAATACAGGACTACATTCACCACCAAATGGGGAACGCATGCATACAAAAAAATTCCTTTTGTTTTATCTAATGCTGGTGCCACCTTATAAAAAGCAATGGATATTTCTTTTAAGGGATATATAAATCAATTTATCCTTATTTATCTTGATGGTATTATTGTTTTCTCAAAGTATAAAAAATACCATATTAGTCATCTTAATAAAGTATTTAAAAGATGCAGGGAATTTGGGGTATATCTTAACCCCAAGAAATGTAATTTTACACTCCTTAGAGGTAAGCTTTTGAGGCACATTATTTCTAAAGAATGAATTTCCATTGATCTAGAAAGATTGTTTATCATCCTTGCTCTTTCCTTGCCAACTCATAAGAAAGCTTTGCAATATTTTATTGGAAAGGTTAACTTTGTTAGGTGCTTCATACCTGGCTTCATGAGTATGGTAAAGCCACTCACACTTACACTCAGAAAGGATTGCACTTTCAGGTGGACCGTAGAGGGGAAGGACAAGTTTTATAAAAGCAAGTGAGAAATAACCCAGGATCTTATGTTGGTTAATCCATATTACTCCAAATATTTCATCATATACACATATGGAGTTGGTTCTTGCATTGGCGTGGTTTTAACCCAGCCAAATGATCAAGGATTGGAGAAACCAGTAACCTTTTTTAGAAAAAAAATTGAAGGATTATGAGCTTAGGTACAACCATATTTGAAATCAAGTGTTTTACATCATGCGTGCCTTGAAGAAATTTAAAAAAATGATTATAGGTAGTTGCGTCAAGGTTTTAAAATCACATCCCATCGTTAGAGATTTCATTATGGGAATAGATATCAATGAGAAATGAGATTGACGAGTGAATAAAATAATGGAATATGATGTGACCATTAAGGCCACAAAATTTTTAAGAGGCTATGCTCTCTGTAGATAGCTAGTTGAGGATGCACGGAATGACCTAGAAACTACTTTATTCCTAGAAGAGTAAATCTATGTGGAACCTAAAAAGAATGAAAACATAACTGTAGATAGCTGGATGAAGATAATGATAAAATTCCTCTCCTCTGGTATATATCCTCATGGTCTTAGTAAATCAAAAAAGTGGCATCTAAGGTTGTAGTCTTATCCATTTGTGTTTATTTATGGCGTACTGTTTAAAAGAAACATTGATGGCGTGTTTCTTAGATGTATTGAAAATGAGAAATGTGACAGGGTTTTGACTAAATTTCATGACGATTTGTCTAGAAGATATTTATTTTCTAGAGCCATAACCATGAAGATTATAAAAGCAAGATATTTTTGGCCTACATTGTTCACAGATACTCATAAGTGGGTGACAAAATATAAAGAGTGTGCACTCTTCACTAGAAATAAAATATTGGTATCCATGCCACTTCATCCAATCCAATTAGATCAGTCATTTGCATAATTTGGTCTTTACTTGAATGGTATGATCAATCCTCCATCTAGCATTGGTCACAAATGGGTTCTCGTAGTAACAGATTACTTCACTAAATGGACTAAAGTCACCATTGAAGGAAGCCACTGAATCAGCCATCTTGGAATTTATTGAAGAAATTTTTACAAGGTTTGGTGTACCCCAAACCATTATTTTTTACAATGCTAATTCTTTCTTGGGTGAAAAAATATTTGATTGGGATATTTAAATTGGGATTTATCTCAAGACTTCCTCTAATTATTATCCCCAAGGAAATAGATTGGCAGAATCTACTAACAAAATTCTGGTTAGAATCATGAAGAGAACCATGGACATAAATCAAAGGTAGTGTCATACAAAAGTGAAAACTACACTTTGGGTGGATATGATAACAAAAAGAAGGAAATTGGCACCTCTCCCTATAAACGGGTATATGGAAAAAAATCTAGACTTATTTTGTCACTTAAATTAGCTCGATACCTATAATTTGAAGGCATGGATCAAAGAGAAATAAAAATAGCGGAACTGGTGGAACTTGAAGAAAATACAAATGTCACCATGTTAAGGATGGAGCAACATCAAAATTTAACCAAGAAGTGGTTTGATATAAAATTTGGGCCTCAGACATTCAAAGTTAGAGATCTAGTCTTAAAATGGGATGCAGATCAAGTAAAACTAGCAAGACTCTCCAAATTTGATGTTATTTGGAGTGGATCATACATCATTCATGCTTCCAAGGTGGATAATTCTTTTGAGTTGTCTGATCTTGATGGGAATGAATTTAAAATCCTAGTTAATGGGATTTATCTCAAACCTTCTCATTGAGGTTTCATGCATCTTGTACATAGAAGATAGGATTTTTGATTCCTCTAAGTGCCTTCAGCACATTGTCCTGTTAGTAGTTTAGGTTTCTTTACCCTAAGTGCTTTGCACATGTTTTGGTTTATTGGGAGCTCATTGTATAGGTTCCATATTTTTAGAGGATGTTGTTTTTAATGAAGTTAAAGGTGTTAAAAATCAGTTGACATCAAGTGAAGGAATAAAATACAGAGCAACTAAATCAATCAGTTGAATCAATGCCCAATGGATACCTAAGGCTACTGATCATCTATATAAAAGGAAGATGACCACTATGAGTCACCAAAAATGTTGCCCAATTTTGCATCCCTTGAAAAATTCTAGAAACTTGTACAAATGTTAGACTTGGTGGATATCCAAAGATAAATTTGAAAAATCGCAGAAGATTTTAGCATCCCACAAATTTAAAATAAAAACCACGGGAAAGGGAAAATTTCCACAGAACAAAGAAATGAATCCACGGTTGTATTTTCAAAACTGCACTAATATAAATAGTTCCATGGGATGAGGCAGAAGGACAAGGTGGCTGTAGGTAACAAGGAAGCTATCTTTTTCATTTAGGTAAGCTGTTGAAGTTTTTCAAAATCTACACTAGACTAGGATGCAGCGATACAAAGAAATGATCTATGGATATCAAAATCCCCATAACACTAAATGGAAAATCCCTGTAACAAAAAAAAATCCTGTGAATTTCTATGATGAGATAATGATATCGAATCTGATTTGATTATACAAATCTGATTTTATTTGAATATTTTCACCTTCTCCATGCAAAGCAAATCAGATTTCATGAAATAAATGTTGGTAGGTGGTAAAAGTGAAGGAAACTTCTCCAGCATGCAAAAGTGAAGCTTCAGGTGGCACAACCACCAATATTAAATGTGATATAGGAACTCATTTGAAGAAGGTGTGTAGCAGTGGATAAGTAAAGTGACGCCCTATTCCCTAAGATAAATTAATGAAGATGGTTGGGATTAGTTGAGAAATTTTAATTTCCCTCTAAATTTTGTTCTCCCTTCCATGTTTTTCTATATATTATAGTGCAATGCACATTCTTAATGTTTGATAATTTTAGAATTTTGGGCATTTTGTAACATAAGGATTTTCTCTTACATTGTGTGTATGTCCTAAGGGTTGCATGCCTTGGATTTAGATTCAAAAAATACTTACATCTTCCTCTCATGATTGTAATAGTTTGTGTATGATCTCAGGAAATAAAATCCAATCTTGTGGCTTATTCTTCCCTTGTTCCTTTTATTACATTCGTTGCTTTTCTTGCAATCCCATGTGTGTTGTATGTATCATTTTTTGAGTTTTTTCCTATTTTGCATCATGAAAGTGGATTATGGGAATTATTTTGATCTGTGTTTGATATTCAATCCTCTTCATTATCACTTCGTTCCCTTTCCTCTTATCAGAATGTATCCATTCCCTTATTATTTGGTTTTATTGCCTCTATAGATTTGAATTCCTTTTTTATTCATATCCTTCTAATCATGGCCCCTTTGAAAGTTAGAGTAGAGTTAGATAGTTGCATTTCAATTCCTAGGAATATTTTAGCATTAGGAATAGGTAGAGGAAGTCAAAATTATCCAGAGGTTTATCTCAGTTTAAGTCCCATAACTTGGAGACAGTCCCATGTTGTCTCAAACCTCATATTCTTGTAATCTGAGGTAGGTGCACATTTGAGCTCCAATAGTTTTGGCACACCCGGTGAGACCTTTGAAATCAATATTTCTAGTTTTATCAAGTTTTGGTGTGTATCTTGATAAAATTCTAATCCTTTAAAGGCTTTGTAAAAACACATTCAGTGACTCCATTAGACATATCAATTGGTTCTAACAGTATTGGTGGCTCAGTCCTTCCTAGTTCATGAGAAGGATACAAACTCAGTCTAGAACAAAATAAGGTGTATTTGAATATTTGAATTTATCTCCAGATAGATATAGAAGAGAGAGACAGATTCAAAGATCTCTATTTCCTCCAAATTGAAATCACTCTACACCTCCACATGGTAGGCATTTCTTACGGTCCACTAGATTTCTCAAACCCATTACCATGGCTCATTTATAACAACCACCACATCATAATACATTTGTAAACTTCACAAGTAGTAATCCACTTGCTTTGAATTCCTAGAATCCTATCCCAATAGTTGCTTTAAATAATATTTCATACTTCACTGGAGAAAATCACACTACTCCAATTGACCATATCTAGGACATTACAAATGTGTGTGCAATTCATGAAATTACTAAAATGGATGTGGTAATAAAATTTATTACTTCATCACTTAAAGGAAAATCTTTGCAATGGTTTAGAAGCTTAACTACGGGATCAATCAGGAATTGGAATGAGTTGTGCACAACCTTGTATAATCAATTTGGGGAAAAATCTTATAACTTGTCTCTTTTAGAGCAGTTAACCACAATCAATAGAGCACCTAATGAATAAATGGTAGATTTCAACTTCAAATTCCAAAGAACCTGGGATAGAATTCTAGTCCTTGTTAGGCCTACAACTAAAGGTACATTCCTTTACTTTTTGAAATCTCTTAACTCTGATATATTTGTTATGGTATAATATATGGCAGGTGTAACTCTTCAAGCAGCTTATGCATTGGCCATTAGGGTTGATAATTTTTTAATTCAAGATGGAAAATTAGCTCCTAGGCCACCTATGCCATTATCCCGTAAATTTCTACAAGCTACACAACCCTCCATTGTTCCTATTCCCTAGCCAAATCCATAACCTTTAGCTTCCACATCATAAACCCATCCAAAACAAAATGAGGATGAAGAAATGAGAACTCTAATTAGAAGTTTGACAAAAAAAGTTATATCCCTAGAAAAATAACAAGCCCAATCATATATAAATTATCAAAATCAAGGGAAATCTTTAAATCATGGATATCAGCCTTATAAAAACCAACAACCTAATCAAAGATATGCATAAAAATAACAAATTAATAGATGGAAAAATTAAAGTGCTCCACTTCCATTGGTAAAAATTCCTCCTCCACAGGCACTTCCTTCCCTAGATCAATCCAAGCCTTAGTTCCAATGCAAAAAAAAATGGCACAAGATACAGAGTGGTGTTTTCCATCTAATCTACCTCATAACCAAATTAGTTATGAAAGAGAAATGCCTCTCTAAGCCTACATGGTTCAAGGTGATTCTAGTCAAACAAAACCATTTATTAAAGCACCAAACCATGATGTAGAAGAATTTTAGGAAGCCACGCCTGATTTGAACCTCATGTTTTCCAGAGCTGAGGATTTATGTGCACTCAGCTCAATGTTTGGTGGCTCTAGTTGACCTCAGATGAATGTTTATGAAAATACACAGAATAATAAAATAATGTTAGAAACATAGGTGGTAACACCCACGTATCACAAAGGTGTCACGAATAAAGGAAAGGATGGTGGAGGAATGAAAAAAATCTTGATATATTCCACATGGTAAAAAAGAGCACAAAATAAGGTGCGAAGGCATGCATGTATAAGAATGAGGTGCGGGAGGAAAAAAAATTAAGGGCACGGTCTAAGGTGACGCAAAAAGGAGAAAAACCTTTTAGATGAATGCATGTTTAAGGTACAATTATTACAAGGTAATGTGCAGCAGTAAGAAAGGAGTATGTGGATAATGGCATGGACAACTAATTTTGGGAAGTAGGTTCAAGGCGCGTGAAGGAAGCATACATTGCTAAGAAGAAGGTGAATGCACAAAGGGTGCATGTGAGGGAAATGTGGAACAAAGAGGAAAAGGAAAAGGGAATGTGAAAGAAAATAGGAGCACACAAGAGCACGCAAGGAATCTGAAACCTAGGGAATGTGCCAAAAGAGTAAATGAGGTGCCCACAAGTGACAAACTAGATCCTTAGAGTTAGAATGGAATATAAGTTATCCAAATAAATAAGGGAGTTATTTAGATAAAAATACCCTCTCAAGAGATGGAATAAGGTATGGTTCACCACCCTATTTTCACATCTATCTTTGGATGAAAGGTGGCAGGGATAATTTTAGTGGTGAATATTCATAATATGGCAAAAATTTCATTTTAGGAAAATTTGAAAAGGTGATTTTTTCTAAGCGGGTCAATGTCCTGTTCGCCTAAAATTTATAGTATATTTTTTTTGGGGGTCAGCTTTGCCTTCATTTTAAAACATATCCTATAAAAACCTAGGTGATTCACCGGGTAGTATACTACGGTACCACCACAAGTAGCTTACGAAATTACCAATACCATGAAGTTTGAACTCGCATACTCTTAAACACCAAAGATTTTTGTTAGCATGTTAGGGTTAGTTTTTGACGCACGACATGGATATAGTCGATGTGTGACAAAGAGGTAGTACAAATGCATGACAAGGAGATATTGCAGACACACAACAACGGGGTAAGTAGTTAATGCGTGAAAGGAATATAGTTGACACGCGACAGAGACAATGATGCCTTTTTGACACATGGCAGAGATATTTGACACACAACAAGGATGTAAGAATTTGATGCATGATAGGGACAAAGTTTATGAGCGACAAACCTAGTTGATGCCTTGGTGACGCGTGACAGATACAGTTGACACCTTGTTGACGTGTGACAGGGATAGTTGACATGTTGTTAATGCGCGACAAAGGGTTAGTTGTTGGCGCATGACAGGGATTACCATAGTTGACGTGTGACAGTAATTTTGACTCTGACTTGCTGAGACGCTACTTGGTTCTTTTGCTAATGTAGGATTCTTTTCAGAATAATGGAAGGTGCTAGTCCTAAGAATGTGAAGACCCTAAAAGTAACTAAGAAATATCAGAAATCGATGTTCAAGTATTTTAGAAACTCTACCGATACATATATTTAAAATACCAACCACCATATAGATGCCACCAGAAAGAATCAGAATACTGACTGTGTGGAAGGTATTATTAAGGTGGACATGCATTTGCACAGTATCAAACAAATGACACCTATGATAATATGCTAGATCTTGTATATATTCTTCCTGTTGGGGTGCAACCAGAAGTTCATCAAGATATCACAGATATAAATACTCAGCAAAATGGAACACATAAATCTAATTCAAATTCTAGTTCATGAAAGAGGAAACTAGGTGATTGTGATATTGCTCAAAATTCTACTCAAAAAATTAAAACATTGAAAATGAACAAGAATATGTGGACCATTGGCAGGTCATACAAGTTTGATTGGGCAACTAAATTTCCATTTATCAAACCTGTACAATCATCTAATTCTAAAGAGATCCCATCTGAATGTACATGTACATCATGTACGTGGAAATTGGGAAAGCAAAAAAAATGCAAATGAAGCTGGACACTATATAAAAGTATTATGGAAAACAATATTTGAATGTAACAGGGGCGGATGGCCAAAAAATAAAAACACACAGGTGGAAAAATGAAAAATAATGCATGCATGTTAGATACACAGTAGATTATGAGGCAGAGCAGAAAAAACGTAGACATCTCGTGGAAAAGGGAGGAACAATCACATCGTAAATTGGTAAGATGAATCAAACAAATCTACATGCAAAACTCATACAATTCTCTACTTTATTTCACATACTAAATAAAGGAAGACCTATTTTGGATTTCCTTGATTTCAAAGTTTTGTATCAATATAATGGAATGTTGAACATACCTCAGTCTCATTGGTCTGAAAGTAGTGGATGAGAAATGGAAAAATGCCTTTCGATGATAGAGAAGGAATATTTGAAAGAGATTGTAAAAAAATCAAAGTTTATCTCTCTTTGAATTAATGAAGTGACAGCAGTAAACAACACTGCATGGGTATGTATCCACGTCTATACTTAATAAAATCATATAAGGACACCTCATCTGTTGGGTGTTATGAAAATGGTTGAAAACTGTAATGCCAAAAACCTACATAAAATAGTTATTTCTCATTTGAAAGATATTGCTGGAATGACTAATTATGAAATTTCTTCAAAGTTAGTATGCGTCAGAGTAGATGGTGCATCTATCATGTAGGGTCACCGAACAAGGTTATGTGTTAGATTACAAACAACAGTGGCCCCATATATGCTACCAATTCACTGTATGGATCACAAAATGAATTTAGCGTATAAAATGGTAAGCAACCACAAAAATGTTGCTAAATTAGAAGACCTTATAAGAGAACTTCATGCCTATATGGCAAACAACCCAAAGCAATTTCTTGAGTTCCAGAAATTTGCAATCAGAATTACAGATGGCACAAAAATTCTGAAAGATGTTGAGACTAGTTGGATCTCTTTATATGAACCTGCATGTAAAGTTCATGAGGAGTATCCTTCGTTGGTTGGTTTCATGCACAAATATCATCATGAAGCTGATAGGGCGAGGGACTTGTTGTTCCATTTAACTAATTTAGAGACATTTCTTACATTGGTTGGTATTCTTCCAATGTTGCAGGAGATCAATACATTGATGAAGCATGCACATGGGAGATTGATCTAATTGTGTATTTTATACGGATGAGAAAAATGGTATGTCAAAGTCTTGATATCTTGTATTGTTCCCAAGATACTTTTGATACAACTATTTTTGAGAATTAGAAAGCTTTAATAGATCTTAAAAATCTCAGTAACTATTTGAGATTTAATATCCATGATCACCTCTGCATCACTGTTAATGGGAGGGACATACCACTGCACATTTTACAAAAATGTCAAGATATTAAAAAATTGAAATGAGAAGATGTTCCCGTGACACGTAATCTCTTTGAGTCTGTTATACTTGAAATAAGAATAAATCTTAAAAAAATTTCACAATCCTTATCATCAAAAATTAGAGAACGTTTCTCCAAAGATAAAATTCTTGAAGGCATGGGTGTGATGAATCCTAATTTTTGGAATACTAAAGGTGGTCATGCTGACTTTGTAAGAAAGCATTTCCATAAATCAATGGGTACAATAATGGAACATTTCACAAAGACTTCAGAGTTCAAGGGTATGTAAATCAAAGGTATATTGAATGCTAATTTATTAAAATTTCAATCAACAAATTTTGCAACAACAATGAGGAACTAATATAAAAATTTAGACGAACCTTCTGAAAGTGGTGCTATTACAAGGTTGTGCCTAGGAATCTATCAAATTTCTATCTTACAAGAAGATATCAGTGAATATTTCAGATTATATGAGTTATGCCAAACAATGATTTTGGGGTCCGTGGAGGATGAAAGGTTTTTCAGTGCATTATCATTTATAAAATCAAAACTAAGAAATAGTTTGGATAAAAATATGGAAATTTGCATGAGGTATTATGTATCTCGATACTCCATGGAAACCTTTCCTTTTGATAGAGCAATTGCGCATTGGAATTCCCTTTGTGAAATAAGAGGTGTGAATAATACAGCTACAAGTACAACAGTTCCCAACGTTGAGAGTGGAATTGGTACATCGTCACACTCTACAAAAGAGAACATCGAGTTTGAAGAAGATATTGATAATGGATTGTTTCAACTTTAAATAGGTATCTTCTTCACCTTAATCTTATTGTTTGTCACTTTAAATTTTTTTCAGCTCTTGTTATCATTAAAGGTGTTCCATGTATATATATTTACATTTATTGAAATACAATTTTTTTTATTTTTTTGAAAACATGGGTCGACATCCATCTGAGGAAGCTGGTACTTCTCAGGACTGACAATGTCAGGAAACTCACCCATCTATCTACTAATCCATTTCTCGTGTTGAGTTTTCTTAAAAAAAGATCTAGCACATTACCAGTGATGATTTCATAGCCATCTAAAACACTAAAGGTAAGTTAAATGTTATCATATCATATTTCTTGATTTCTTACAATTATGTTTAATTTATTTTTCATATTTTCAAAATGCTTTGATATATTTTTTAAACTTTTTGGGATAAAATGACACAATCAAACTTTACAGAGGAAGATTTTTCCATATTATACAATTCATAATCCATGATCCATTATACAATTCATCATCCACGATCGTGCTAGAAACTAAATCTACGTCCACATAAAATTCATCATCATCCATATATATTTGATATCATATCATCATCATATCATTATCATAATCCTGACACTATAATTATTATTAAAACAATTATTTATCTATTTTAAATTTAAATAAATGTCTCTGTCCTAACACATTCCATTCTTTTAAAACAATTCATGATCATATTATTACAAGTATATCCATTCTAATGTCATCTATATCCATTTTAACACATTCCATTTATTTATCATCTATATTCATTCTAGTGTCGTCATGTTCATATCATTACAAGTATAGAGAAGAAGAATTATCTTAAAACAAGTTGAAATATCTAGAGAAGAAGAATTATTGTGCTTGAAGCTAAATCTACGTCCACATAAAATTCATCATCATCCATATATATATATATATATATATATGATATCATATCATCATCATATCATTATCGTAATCCTGACACTACAATTATTATTAAAACAATTATTTATCTATTTTAAATTTAAAGAAATGTTTCTGTCCTAGCACATTCCATTTTTTTAAACAATTATCCATTATCATCATTCATCATCATCTATATCCATTCTAATGTCATCATGATCATACCATTACAAGTATAGAGAAGAAAAATTATCTTAAAACAAGTTTAAATTTCTAGAGAAGAAGAATTATTGTGCTTGAAGCTAAATCTATGTCCACATATAATTCATGATAATCCAAGTAAACAAGAAACATACGTCATCATCCCTATCTAATGCAATCATCATTACAAGTAAAACAAAAAACATAAAATCCATATGCAATCTAGAAATTCTATACATAATATATAGGAAGTTATAAAATTAAATATTATATAATATTTTAAATTTTCAAAGGCTATCAAATACAGATAATAAAATTCAAATGCCATGACCACAACATTCAATGTTTCAAATTTTCAAATATACACTCAATATTTCAAGTTTCCACACTCAATAATAAAAAATTTCAACCCTCTTTTTCTATATCCATTTCAACTCCTGTGCTCCTTTCCCCAATGATTTCTTCACCTGTGGCTATACCCCTTTCCCCAATGGTAGAAATAACCCCAGAACTTATGATATCTTCCACAAAACTGTTCATATTTTTGGAAATTCTTTCTTCTTGCTTTGTCGCATCTCCATGGGATAACAAATTTGGATCAGCTACTACCTTAGCTTTGAATAATATTCCAGGTTCGAAGCCGTGCTCTTTAATTATCTGCTTTAGTGTATTGTTTTATTGTTAACCAAAACAATATTTTCCTTCAAATTATTTGCTATGGATAAATTTTTATTTGTTGTTTCCAAGTGAACTTGGAAAAACTTTGCTTGACTCTTCAAATCTTCATATTTCAACTTCATACAAAAGCTCATGTCAATTCAACATATTACTAAAATAAGAAAACTTTAAATTAACAAAAATTATTGTTTGAAAGTGATAATACTTACAACTTCTCTATCTCTCTCGGTATTTGCAACTACTACCAAATCCTTGTCCTTAGACCGTTTGTTAAAATATTCCTAGGCCTTAACACTAATATTTTCCAAATTTTTTAATGTTTTATCCAAAATGTCATCTTTATAGTTGTTATACATGACAGTCCCACTTCTTACTTGGGTAAGTAAGGAATCCATCTTCGCAGGTTAATTTTGGACTACAGCGTATAAACTATCCATGTGCCAATAGTTTTCATAAGGACTAATAATCTCATTGATAAGTACTTTAGCCCTTCTCTCCCATTCTATGAGCTAGAATAAACTTACCAACATGGGATTGACAATCAGAACCAATTAAGTTCTCCAAAGGAAAAGGTAGCAATTGTTCACCATCTGTATCCGATGAAGATGATCTTGCTGAAGAGGTATGGGGGACTTTTGGTTAGATCAATTACTACTTATTTGTACCTTTGGGTGGCCTGATCTTGTTTGTGATAAATTTAATCAAAATTAAGACAAATAAAACTAAAGCAAAATGTAGTTTGATATGGTAAAGTATGTTGAAATTGAAGTATACTTGCTAGCCTTGAATCATCTCACGGGTATTGAAAAAACCAGTTGGGTCATTGCTATCAATGCCAAAGTAATCTTCATCTAAAATTATATTATTCAAAACTGATATGCCCATTGCACTAGGTAAGCCACCAAGTGAGAGAGTTGGAATTCAAAAGGAGGAGGCAATGTTTAGTGTCCCCTAGGGGCCGGAGTAATTGGCATGCGTTTACCAATGTTCTTTTTTCTTGTCCCTCTAGTTGGCATTTTAAATATTATTAGTTGAGGGGGGGGGGGTTGGAGCCGCTATTTGAACAAAAGGAGGACTGTAATGTGATGAAAAGTTCAAGAAAAAACATATGAAAAAATAGAAAATAATGCAAAAACTATGAAATTAAATGAAGTAGTATTCAAAAATTGTACCTTTTTGGTGAGGGGTAGCTTGTCACGGTGCTAAGGGTGGTCATGTTGGAGTAATAATTGGTGGTTTTTGAGAAGATATAAATGCATGAGACTGTACTGAGTGAGTTGGGGAATATGGTTGAGTTTCTGAAACATGCATATAGTCCAAAGTCCCTGAAATGTCATCAACATTGAATTGTATGTCAATTCAATTGGGTAAAATTTAAATTAGAAAATGAAAATACAAATTTGGAATTTGTAAATAATGCATGAAAAGGTATTACTAATCTGGAATTTAACAAATTCAAACTATTGGGGGTTCGGAGAGGAGTGAGCTTCCATTTCAAATTGGGAATCTCACAAAGCCTCAGTATGTTGTTGGCCTCTTCCTCTTGATAACTCCTTTCTTCGGGGAAGGGCTTCCATAAATCTTCTCTGTAACACAGCAAATTATTAATACATGTGCACAGTGTAAAGTCAAAATACAAACTTAATAGTTTATACCTGTTGTTCTTCAAATGGAATTGGAAACTTCATCAATGTCTCATCAGTGCAAGTGGGAATTGGTTTTTCTTTTAAATTTAAAAAAGCCTCGTAATAAAGGCCAAGGATATAGTTTATGGAGTAAATGATAGGTTTTTCTGAAAGCTTTGCATTTGTTATGTCAGTTCTTAGTTTTTTGATAAAAAGGTGCACCAATCAAATTTTTGTTTTGTGATATTTACAACAATGTATGCAATGGCCCAGTTTGGTATATCTATTTTCTGACCCTAAAAAACTATTCTAGATTAAAAAAATGAAATTATTGCAGTAAGAAAGTGGTGTGAAATTACTTGCGTATCCACACCACGCCTAGATTTATTGACATGAGCTGTAAATGCCAAAAAATAGTTGGAATTAATATAACATTAAATTGTATCACAATAAAAAACTGAATAAAAAATGACGAATGAAAACGAATTATACTTACAATCAACATGGAAACCGAACGTCGATTCGAGATATTTCTTATCATCTTCAATGAGTGTTGCCTTAGTTGTAATAAAGGGTAAATTTCTAAATGGAAGGCCTATAAAGTAATTGATGTCAGTTACGTTGATACCAAATTGAAACAATTGGCCATCATTTATAGTAACATAAAATAGGTCATCCTCTGTATTGTAAGATGAGAGAAGGTAGTTCAAAATATCTGGGTCTGTTTCAGAATGGGGCATCTTAACAAGCCCACTAAACTCACATACATCGATCAAATATTTGTATTCAGAATTCATCTGTAAAACAATCTGGATGTGGGGGCACAAAGGATCCCTGTAGATGATCTTTCCTTTGGATAGAAATGGATTTTCCTCTTGATTTTTATCTTAAGCTTGCATTTGGGATGCACTTGAAGTCGCCATTGTAGTTGTGCTTGAGTCTTTGAGAATGATGGATTCCTGTATACAAAAAAATAGAGATTCGGAAAGCGTAAACATGAAAATGATTGATGGGAGGGTATTTATAGGACAAATCTAGGGTCAATGACATTTATTAATGTGTGTCAACAAGGGCTATTGATACGCGTCAAAAAGGGCCATTGACATGCACCAATGATCCTTGTCGACGCGCGTCAATGGCCCTTATTGATGCATGTCAATGGCCCTTGTTGACGCATGTCAATGGTCCTTGTTGATGCATGTCAATGACCCTTTTTTGATGTGCGTCAACAAGGTCTATAGATGTGCGTCAACAAGGACCATTAACACCATGTTGACATGCGTCAATAAGGGTGGTTGATGCATGTCAATGGCCCTTGTTGACACGTGTTAACATGACATCAATGGTCCTTGTTGACGCACGTCAATGAGGTGTCAGTGTCTTAAAATCTGTTGTCTCTCTAGCTCAAAAAAATTGGTGAAAATTTGGTTCTCGGAAACTGTCAAATTTTCCTTTCACTGAAACTAGTTCCAGGGATATTCACCAGGTATTTTCCACCTCCAATTTTCTAGAGGTGTCTTAAAATGAACCCTAAAAGGTAGTAGACCTCTTCAAATTTGTATCCATATTTTCCCAAAAGGTAGACCAGGAATTCCCTACGAACCATGACTCCCTATCTAACATAATAGAACTAGGAAAACCAAAATGAGCCCACATATTAGAAAAAAATAAATTAGCTGCATCATTGGCCTTAATGGTATTTTTGTAAGGAATAATAATGCAAATTTTTTAAATCTATCTATAATCATAAATATATAATCATGACCCTTTTTGGTGGTAGGTAAACCCCTCATAAAATCCATGGAGATACTTTCTCATGGTTGGGAAGGAGCTGGAAATAACATATATAACCCCAACTTTCTATTGCTAGGCTTCTTTGTAATGTATAAAACATAACCCATGATGAATTTAGAAACTTTGGCTTGCATGTTTAGCCAATACACATACCTTTGTAAGTGTGTTATAGTTTTTGTCACACCAAAGTGACCAGGTACCACGGAAGTGTGTGATTCTCTCATCAACTTTACTATTTCCCTCCTAGGCACACAAAGTTTCCCATTCTTGTATAGTAAAATGTCATGGAAATAGTATTCCCCTCTAGGTAAAAATCCCTCACTTGGAGGTTTCTGTTGATATATCTATACAAAATATGTATCTTTCTCATAGCCTTCATGATATGCTTCACACACAAAAGGCTTAATAAGAGTTAACATACTCATAGCTGAAATAAAAGGAGGTCTAGATAACATGTCAGCTAGTTTTTTAGTCACAGCTTTCTTATATGTAATAACCAAATGAAACTATTGTAAGAAACCCATCCATTTATAGTGCCTAGCTTGTTGTACTTTACTTTGATCCTACAGATATTGAAGAGGTTGATTATCAGTATGAATGATAGTTTCCTTACCCATAAAATAATGTTTCCATTTGTTGACTGCTTTGACAAGATCATTAAATTCCCTATCATAAGTACAATAATTTAGAATTACACTATGAAACAATGCAAAGTGATGACATACATGCCTACCTACCTGAAGTAGGATTTCCCTCATAACATATTCACTGGCATTAGTTTCCACTTTGAAAGGAAGTTGTAGGTTAGGTAAAGCCAAAAATAGAGCATAACTGATTTTATATTTAAATGATTCAAAAACAATTTGTTGTTTCTTACCCCAATCAAATGTATTACCCACTGTTTTCACATAATGTAGTGGCACTGCTATGGAAGAGAAGTTCTTAATGAAATTTCATAAATACTGAACAACTCCAACAAAACTCATGGTCTATGTCAAACTTGATGGTGTACACCAATTCTAAATAGAATCTATCTTATCCAGATCAATCCTTAACTCCCCATCTCCAATCTCATGTCCCAAAAATACAAGTGATTGTTGTGAAAAATCACATTTCTTTTAATTCAACACAAGATGATTCTCTTTAAGCACTTGCAAAACTTGATGAGAATGATCAATATGCTCTTCATAAGTTCTGTTAAAAATCAAAATATCATCCAACTACACAATAAAACAAGAATCAATAAATGGCCTCACTACCTCATTCATCAACCTCATGAAGGTAGGCGGTGCATTACATAGCCCAAATGGTAATACCAACCATTCATATAACCATTGCCTAGCCTTAAAGGTTCTTTTCCATATGTTATCTTCCTTGATCTGCACTTGAAATTACCCAAAATTCAAATCAAGATTAGTAAAACATTTAGCATGTTGTAATTGATCTAATAAATCATCAATGCACGGAAGAGGGTACCAATTCTTAATGGTTATTTTATTTAAATCCCTCTAATCAACACACATTATCCATGAACCATATTTATTACGTTTTAAAACAATAGGACAACCACATGGAGAAGTTGTAGGAAAAACTATACCTTGTTTAATCAAAGACTGTGACTGTTATTTTATATCATTGGCATCTTTCAAATATTTCCTATATAATCCCAAGTTTGTAAGCATACTATCGGGTATTGAATGGATCTCGTGATCAAATTCAGTGACTGGGGGCAGCCCTTTAGGTTCCTGAAAGACATCTCTGAACTGTTGAACCAACTTTTCTATCTATGCCTGCTCTTTATTAGAAAACATGTTGCCAATGGTTTCAGATGTAACAATCTCATCATCTAGCATATCCATCAACATAATTTTTGTCATGCAAATGTGCAACAAGGAAATTAACAATCTCTGAGCATGAAAGCTATACCCCAATGTTAATGTTTTCAAGTCACATCATTCCAAGACACCCTGGGTCTATCCAGTTAGTCCAAGTGACCTGTTGATTAAATTTATATCATCACCATAGGTTATTTAGGAAAGTTCATTCCCCCTAGGTGATTTTAGGAGTTCATTTGCAAGGTATACAAAATTATGGGAAGGGCTATCACTGGCCTTCCTAACATTGGGGAAACCCCATGGAGTGGAGAAGATCATAAATGGATGTGGATGTGATTCAAAGGTCTTGGGACATCATACAAATGATTCAAGAATATTTTAGAAAAGCTCATAAAATTTGGGGTAGTTTCACCATAATTAAGGTTCACATGCCTAGTCAATGCACAGGCCAAAACAATCAATGAGCTTTGGAAGGTGAATCTGGAAGCTCCGGATGGAGTTAGGAGTGAAAAAAAACATATATGAAAATATAATTTCAAGCCCAGCATTATGATAAAATCATATTTTTCACAACACTTTGGCACATCGAGTCTGCAGGTAGTTTTTCTCAGGCACGCGTGGAGTACTAAATCAAAAATATGCATTTTCATGGATAAAATTAAATAACAGAGACATGAGATCCAAACCATTGGATTCTAAATGACATTTGTAGTCAGGATCATATAAAATTTTTCTGAAACATTCCATCTAGAGCTCAAGTTATCATCATCACAAGTTGTCCTCTTGGAGCAAGTTTAGGACTTAGCCAAATTTTGGGAGGACACGTTTCAGCTCGAGGAGCCTAGTGGAATTTTATGTCCCTAAGGGTCAGGTACATAAACCTTGTAAAAATGCACCCATCCCCTATGTGACCTCTGGAGATATTTTTGGTCATCCATGTGACCCGCTTCTAGCCCCTCAGGGCTTTAAAGACAATTTTTAGCACTCACTCCCTATCGTCAGATCAATGCCATGTGTCAGCTTCTTGATTACCATGGAAATTGATGTACCTCACTTCCCTTTGAGGTGAGTTACTTTAGGGAAAATAAAATGTTCCTATCCCTCTCTCGGCATGATTTCAAAAATTTGAATATTTACGTACTTCTCTATTTCTAATTGCTTCCACTCTCGTGCATCGTCATATCTCCATTCTTCCTCTCCAACCTCCTTTCCATCAATCAACCATTATTGAAAATAAAACAACACATTTCAAAAAAATACTCTCCTTCACTCCATGAAATCATATAGGTCTCAAAAGGAAGCATGATAAACGAAGGAGAAACAAAGAACAACGAAGAGAACAGTAGAAAATATCCATAGCCAAAAACAGGAGATTCACAAAAATATTACAAACTAGTGCACGAATCAATAAACCATATTTTTATATTTATTCCTCTATCAAATACCATTAAAAAAAAATTTCAAAATCTCCTCTCTTGCAACAGAGCATTCATAAGGAAGAAATCTCCTTTCCGGCTCAACGAAGAAAGAAGTGGGATTTCTTGTCAAGCTGGTTGTCAGATTGAAGTAAGATTTCATGTGAAGCACCAGAAGATAAAACCCACATCAGAAATATAATTTTTTTCACAAATGAAGGAGAAAACTAAACCTATAATTTTGAGGTCTATTAATGGTTGCCACGTCTAGAAGCACTCCAAGGTAAAAAATTTGAAAGTTTAAAATCTCTTGGAATATTAAGCATTCTCAAATTTTAGAGGGGAAATATTGGGAAAAAACCCATATCAAAAAACTGTGTTCCACATTAATCTAACCTCTAGAAGCCCACTTTCTAAAAATAGCAGGTCTTTTACTTAGGGGACAGCTATTTTGGGAAAGTCGGAAACAAAAGAACTCACGAAGGAGACGGAGACATTAGAGGTACACTGCAACTAAGAACTCATCAGAATGGACATTTTTGGAAGTTACTAAAAATAGTAAGTGGTCCCATGGAAACCTGCTAAAAATAGAAAGTTGATACAGAAAGAGCAAGGAACGTAGGGAGAAAGGGGAATCAAGGTCACAACATCTAATTGAGGTTCGAGGAAGTTTACTTTTCATACTTACTAAAAATAGTAAGTTGTTATTCGAGGGAAAAACATGAAGCAGAAGTGGATGGGAAAAAATATTGCTTAGCCCTTTTCCTATGAGTACAAGATAGAAGATAATAATGTCTTGAACATGGACCTGAATAAATTAATAACTTGCATGATAGCCAGAGACTGAAAGAAGATTAAAGATCATATATTGACTAGTGGCTTGTTCGATGCCACAGGACACCTAGTGTCTGTCCAAAGTCATGAGTTGGTCCTAGCCTTTTCTCAACACTATGAGCCTAAAACACGAACCATCTGAGCTGACAATGGTATAATAATGATGGTTATTAGCCCTAGGGAAACTCTCTTTCTCTTAAGATACTGAAATTACCCAACATGGTCATCATCTCAAAAGACGAGACCTTACAAGATTGGGAAACAATGGATGCATACGTACAAGGGGTTACGATGTGGTCCTAGTTGAAAACATGGAGAAAGCCCTCAAATATTCCTAATAATCTTCCAAGATGTGAGTTCTGAGAAGGATATTCAGATATCATCCCTCTCCTTAGTAGATTAATGGGTGAAGCAAGCACAAGATACTTCCAAGACTAGATGAGCCTTTTCATCTTGACATTGACGGAAGGAAAGAAGAGAATTGACTGGGGGCAAATCATCAGCAACAATCTCCATTTGCAACTACTCCAAGTACCCATGATGAAGAAGCTCTACATGACTTCTTACTTGGTATACCTCCTTGCTAGCTCAAGATCATTCAATGGATTGGCTCTCACACAAAACATTAACGCCAAAGGGCCTACATTTGAGAAACTTCCACAATATGTGATAGAGAAAAGTGATAGGCATTTCACTCACATGAATGATACATTCATGATGTACGTAGTCTGAAGCTTGAAAGGATATCTTAAAGCTAGGATGTCATCACAAGTAGTGTCCTTGATCAAGAAGTATGACTCCTATTTCATACAATTCTTGACATTCTCCTACCTATGATTTAATGGCTTTGATCAAGCACCACTAAGGCTTCCCAAGTACCTTAGTGACCAAATTATTTTATTCAAGCTCTGCAGACAAATCATTCAAGTGCATAATAGGCTCAAAATTATGAGGAAGAAGTTTATTTCATTTCTTATCTCTCTCAGGGTATTCAAGTGAAAGATCTCAAATGACGTATCTCATATAGAGTCTACTTTCACTCATTTGACTTTGCATTCCCACGTAACCATGCCTAATTTTGACATCTGAGAAGATCGCAACTCTTTCTATGTCCCAAAATTGTAACATGATCTGTAATTGAAGGATTAATGGGAAAATTGCAGGGATTATTTTGAAGTGCATGAAAAGTATCATTTGAGGATGATAATCAATGAAATGAAAAAATTAAATTCCTCCTGGTATAAAGATATTTTAAAGGATGATTGGATGGAGCTATATGATTCTGAATAGATGGAAGTCAAGATCTCCTTTAGACCTCCAATCAATGGGTATGTTTTTGAATTAGGGGATATATTAGAGTAGACTAAGAAGGTGGTGAGGAGAATGAAAAATTAGTTTCAGAAGAAGAGAACCATTATTATCTAGTCACGGGGAGTTCCTCCAAGTCAGAGGCAAGCCTCATATTAGTCATCTTTAAAATTCATAGAGGTGACTATAAACACCAAAATTGGGTCACACTCTCCTTGGTCCCTCATTAAATAAATACCTTGAACACATTTACCTAACCCTGGCTCCTTTCATCCCACTCTAATATTAATTTAATTAATTTAATTCATTATCATTATCTCACAATATTTATTATTTTAATATCCTAATTGAGATAATGCCCACATATCCACCTCATCTAGCCACCTCACTCTAAGACCTATTCTTAGTAAGTTGCCATAACTAACTAAGACCTACCCAAACCCTAAAAATAAAATCCTATATTCCCTCTAACCACATTCCCATCCGATTAGAAAGAAGCTTCCATTCTATTCCATGCAGAGCAAAAAATAGGTGAGATCCAAGAAAATCAAAAGGATCTGCCCATTTTAGAAAACCTAGGAAATCCCACCCTAACTGATGCCGGTCAACCTAAAACAACCACTGCCGGTCAACCACGAACCACCATCGGTTACCATTTAACCCCCAAAACAACCTTATTTCGAGGTTGGCACAGTTTTTGGAGAGGTTGATACATCTTTTGAGAAATGAGTGACAAAACCAGAGTTACATGCAAGCAGAACTAGCATCCGTACACACATCAGAGCATCCATAGCTAGCACCAAAAGCAACTACAGAGCCATTGTACCTTCACAAGAGCATTCAAGGAAGTGCCAACACCACACTGATTTCCTTCCATTTGATCACCCACCATTTCCAACCAAGCATCAAGTGTTTACAAACAGTAAGTTTTGTTAACCTGTAATGGTTCATTATCATTTGAGCAGATCCTTTTACTTTTGTTGTTAGTTTCTGCTCCCATTTCCATTCCCCACCATTTTACCTCCATGCAAACTTGACCATCCCTTTACCCACACCCTTGAACTACCCATATCCAGATTTTAATCATTCCTGTGCATACCTGGGACCCACACAAATCTGACCATTTCCCTTCCATTTCCACCTAGCCTTAGATCTATCACCTTGCCAAGTTTTTATTGAGTTTCCTGTACCCTGACCATACCAACATCGGTTACCCACAACCATCACTGGTTAACCTAAACCAACATCGGTCATACCAGACCGACATCGGTCTCTGTGTTTTTGACCAGAAACCAAGAACAAAGCTTAAAACCTCTACCCAATACCTAAAATAGATTAGAACCTTACAATGACCAGTACCAGTACCCTGAACAAGACCTTGACCTTCAAATTTAGTCATATCTTAGCCTGTTGTGAATTGAATTTTCTTATTGTAGATGAATGAGATACCTAAATCATTTTAACTATAGTAGGATTTCCTTTATTTTTAGCATTAAGTTGTTTTAAATAGTGGATTGATAGCCATCTAGGAAGTATCACACTTCCCGGATCTAGCACACGCTAGGTATTCCACTGCATATATTGTTTAACTGTTATTTGGTGGTCTTGTTTTCTATTTTAGGTAGTTCCTCCAAGCAAAAAGGAAGCTCTCATGATCAGCTGTGGATTCAAAAGTCATACACGTGCAACAACCTACAACCAACATCTTAATAGGTATTCCTCCTAGCCCTTTACCCTTATCTGTTTTGTCAACATTCAAAGAAACACTCTAGAATCAGGTGAAACATTTTGGCATGCCCAATGGAACCCATTCAGGGTTCTTTGCATTCTTTCATTTCTAGGTGAAAAGGTTGTATGTTTGTTTCTTTTCTAAAAAGTTCTTACATTAAATTTTCTCCCCTGGAACCTTCTCTTCTTCTATTGTCTAAAAGCAATCATATTTTGGTGCTTTAAAAAGAACACTTATTCCCTTTCATTAGTATCACATTAGTGAAAGAGCATCCCTTCTCTAGTTCATCTTTTTTTCATCGAATGCAACATTTCAATTTGGGTTTAAAACTCATTTCATTTCATTCTGCTTCTCTGCATTAGCTCACATTAATTGAGGGCAACCTATACGCTGGAAGTCATGCCCAGCTGATGGTTGACAAATGAATCATAGAAAAGACACTTCCTTTCTTTTTCTCTCTCTGAGTCTTACCAAACATCACAAAATTAAAATATATACACATTCTTAAACAACATCTCACCCAGAAGAAGTTGTAGGTGATCACACAATCATAGATCATAGTGGGCACCCCGTTGGTTATCTTTGTCCAGTACCCCATCAGAGGACGGCCCACCCATGCCATAACATACCTAAAACCTCTCCTTGTAGATCTCCTTCTTCGTAGGAAGCCATCCTCACAAAAAAATTCTATTCTAAAGTTCATGAGTCAGTCCTTAAATAGCATAAGCTAAACAAACATAATAGAAAAAGCACTCTTAGGATCGTATTTTTCTTAGTGTTTCTGCTTGGCTTGCATTTTGAGGTGAGAGGTCATGTTCTTCATTTTTCTTATTTCCCCTTGCATGCTCCTCATCATAGTTGGTGTATTCCAGCTTCATCTGAGTGTTCCTGGACCATATTCTCATCATTCTTAGAATTCTGGGTTTGATTCCACATTTAATTTTAACTCACAACCACATTTTCTTCATTGTTGTTTCAATTTCATAGTGACCAGTGTTGGTCCAACGACCATCATCAGTTACCTTCTGACCTTCATCATTTTCACTCAACCAACAGTAGTTCACTATTCTTTTCGTTAACCTACCCAAAAGGACACCTATTCATCTTCTTTGACTATTCAGAGTCTCTATCACTCTTATCATATTAACTTACCTGGTAATTCCATCAGCATCTTGCATATTGGGCAAAGTATTGGCCTTTTTCCTTGTTTTGACCAACTATCCACTTTCCACAGTGACCGACCGTGGTTACCTGTGACTGGCATCAGTTTAACCTAACCGACATCAGTTAGCCTGTGTAATTTTCCAGCTGACATTTTAACCCCAATTCACCTACCACCACCTATTTATCATATCTCTACTGTATTTCTGCATCATTTATAGAAAGCAGTCCTACCATGTCAGTGCTTGTTCACATGGTGCTGACCTGAAGCCAAGAAAATGCCCTCATATTCCATGCCATTCATCAACCACTCCCACCTAGTCCTTCACCACCTTCTATTTTATCACCCATGGATCCTACCCAACCTATCACTATCGCCACAGGAGATGAGGAGTTCACACGACTCCTTGACCAGAACCCTGTCACCTTGCAGTTTTATCTTTCCCACTCATCCACTCAAGATGCCTCGGGTCAGTTGATATACAACATGCCCATATCTATCCCCCCGACACTCACTCCTACTTCTGCGTCAGCCCCCTCTGGCTCCACACTACCCACATCTACCTTGCCCCCAGTCATTTCTCAGCTAGGCCCCATACCTGCTATGACCGCCACATCTGCCACATCTGTTGCACCTGCCACATCCACTATACCTTCACCAACCACCCAGAACATAACCTCATCTGCACCTATTGTTTCATATATACCCATAGCTACACAACCACCCCCGGTGTCGGTGACCCCTACCCCTTTTCAAAACATTTGTTCTTTCTATTCCACAATCCTTAGCCCCCATTGCCACCAGGGTCACCACGACCCTTCCACCTCCATATACGTACTATCAGCATCCTCTTCATTTCATCTATCATTCATTCTGGGTATGTACCCCCTATTTCATTCCCTCCTTCTCAATCTACCTATATGGCAGCACCATATACTGGAATGCCACCCTCGTCATATGCCCAACACCAACCCTCTTACACTACAAGAGTCACCCAACCATCACAACCTACCAACGACCTAATCAAGTTAATGATGGACAAGATGCAGACATTGGAAGCATCAGTTTCTGGCTCCCGCAACACTCTCACCTATGATGAGATTTGTAATGAGCCTATCCACCCATCCATTCCTATCCACCCATATCCCATGCATTGGGAAATGCCTAAATTTAACTTCTTCAATAGCAAAGAAGACCCGCAACAACATTTGTGGTCTTTCAAACATGGGTGTTATCTGATCGCCCATGATGACACTTTACTTCTGAGGACCTTTCCCATGTCTCTGACTGGGCCTGCATTAGATTGGTATAGTGGGTTACCTAGACACTCTATCTTCTCATTTAATCAGGTAGCCCAAGCCTTCTTGGATCACTTCTCCATTAACGTTGTTAAGAAGGTTACCATGACTGACCTCTACTCTATGCATTAGTATGACGACAAATCTATCACATATTTTGTTGCTCATTGGCGTAGCCTGATCAATCAACTCACATTCCAACTACCACAAACCAAACTCATAGAGCTCTTCACGTGGGCTTGTGCTAGACATATCTCACCAACCCTGTAGGTCCAGACTTTCTGAACCTTCGATGAGGCATTCACCATGGCATGAAAGCTAGAGATTCGGGCCATCGAAGAGAAGAAAATCTAACTACGCAATAAGAATTCAACATTCAAATCAAATGATGCCTCTTCTGATTCAAAACCATTGAACAATTATTCAAAATCCAAGGGAACTGCTAACATAGTGGTACTCAAGGCCTGGCCCAGCTCATCCATCAAATCAAGCTAGTCCCTCATCTAATCTTTCTCCTGTCCAGACTTTTCAATTCAGATGGGAACAATGGAAATACACCCCAATTGGGGAACCTTATTCTTCTGTCTTAGAAAATCTCATTAAAGCTGGGGCCATCACCCTTCCTCCCATAAAACCACACACTGGTTTTGACCCTGCTCACCCCACACCCGCATGGTATAAAGAGCATGACTTCTGCAACTATCATCGAGTAAAGGGTCATAGTGACGGAAATTGCATCACTTTCAAAAACATTGTCCAAGAAATGCTCGAGAAAGGTGAGTTAACCTTGGATAATCCCAATGCACCTACCAATAAAAACCTACACATATTCAAGAAACCATTTCCTAATCATGCCCCTTCTTCTGATCAAACTAGAGAGTCCTCAACTCATGATAGCCATACCCGCGAGGTCCATGCTATTTTCAGTGATGCACCCATTGCTACCCAATTACCTCATATTCCTTCCATCGAGGAAATCCTAGCCCAAAGTCCTCCACCTACACTTGAACCCACCTCACCTATTCCTCCACCTACACTTGAACCCACCTCACCTATTCCTCCACCCACAGAGGAACACCCTTCGTCCCCTCCCTCACCTGTGAAGGAGCCTCCTGTTAACATTGAGATCATTTCACCTTTGGCTTCTCCACCTAGAGAATCGTCACCTGTAGTACATCTCTGACCCATGGAAGAGGCTTGTTTATCTCCACCCACAAAGGAGCACCCATTATCTCCTCCACCCACAGAGGAGCACCCATTTTCTCCTCCCCCTATCAAGGATCCAGTAGAAATACCTTTTCCTCTAGGTGACCATTCTCCATCAGCTACCCAAGATCCTGTGGACTTACTTTCAGCTCTCTTACCCACGGAAGTGGAGGCTAGCAAATTCCCCATCTCTAAGAATCATTTTACAGGAATTACCATTGGATCCTCATCAAGCTCACCTACAGCAGTTCCTTTTTCATGCCTAGCTGATCTCTTAGATTATGTGGATAGGGCCTTACTTTGGGGGCATCTTCTGCTTCCTATCTCAACACAAATGTAGATGTCACTTGCTGACACTTCCACTATCTACCCAAAAATATTTTGGCCAATTGAACCAAACAAAACTACAACTATCACAAATTCCACCATGATACGCCTCATGACTCAACTCATACCTCTACCCATAACCCAACATGCATCTAAATCCAAACCCACACCTACATCATCTTCCTTGCCTAAACCTATTACTACCTTAGGGGTCATCCCAACTGCCAGCCTTACTCATCCACCCATCAAATTAGATTTAGCTACATCCTCCAAAGCCAACACCAAACCTACTCTGGCCCCCAAACAGAAGAACCAATCCCATAAATCTCATACTCCAACCTCACCGATTACACCTTCATCACCTTCACCCTTTCCATCCGTCCTAGGACCTCGCCCCTCCAGCACGGTTAAGAAACCTCCACCCACTAGTAAACTAAAAATGCAGTAACCCATTCAGCCCTCGCATAGACCTCTACCATACCCAAGCACCCAATGCGACTTACGCCCACACCTACAACATCTTTACCACCCATACCTCCAATACCATCGATAGCTTCTGCATTACCCCTGACATTTCAATCTCTTTCCCTCATGCCTCCTTCACGACCCATGCCAGCTACCTTCACAACACCTCTGTTATCCCCATGGGTGACATGCCCCCTTCCACCATCTACCTTTCCCTCTAGAGCTCATGTGCCCATATCACCTTTACCCAAGAAGGTGCAACATAAAGACAAAAATCCGCTACCCTCCAATAAGGTAGTCAAAACAACCACACACTCTCCTGCCAGTTCATCTACCATACCCCTACCCAAACAAACACGACCAACACCTAAGATCACACCAGCACCTAAAACTGTAGCTTGACCTACTCCCCCTCGTGTAAAGACCATTCCTCTACAGTCATCCGTGCCTACACCCAAACCCACCTTCACTTCCCATTGCGATCCACTAGCGGGGTCCTATGCCAAAATCTTAACCAACCTCCTTGAAACTTCTGTCATCACATTACCACCTCTTAGACCTTATGACCCACTCAAACCCAAACCAAAGGGGTTCGACGACACCAAAATTTGTGCCTACCATCGTGTGCCAGGGCACAATGTAGAGAACTGCAAAGCTTTAAAAACCATTCTTATCCAGTTGTGTCCTCCTGAAGAAAACTTTGATGATGATGACCTTCTTGATGAGGACCCCATTTCACCAACACCCATTCCCATAGATCTTCCCTCATTGCCTAATCAATGACCCAGACCTTCACCCCCATATCTCTTAGAACCACCTCTAAGATTTAAAATTAACATGGTTCACATCAAAGAACTCATCAAACCTCCACCCAAATGTCAGTGTGCTCAACTCATCTCACATGGTTCCTTCCCACCACTGGGATTTTTCCCTTCATGTCACTATAATTTTCATGGCTCACCTACCTCACCTACCTCCCCACCTTAGATCAACATGATCCATGTTGCTACCCATGCTCAGAAGGACAAAGGCAAGGAAAAGGCAACCGACCCACCGACCAACCCTATACCCAACATACCATCTGCACCTACACCTAAAATCACTATCCACGACCCCACATATCCTATTTCTAACGGGGTTACACATCGTGCCATGCTCAAACAATTGCACCAATCCCCCCTCAAAATGTCTCTATATGACCTCATCCAAACCTCAGAATCCCATCGTCAAGCTCTCATGGAGGTCCTGCAATCTATTGAGGTTTTACCCAATGACCCTACACCCGTAGCCTCCATTATCACACCCCATCATGTAGCCTCTCTCACCAAATTACCACCTTTATCCACACCACCTACTCACCAAGTAGCCTCAGCTTCTCAGAGGAAGAGATCACACCACACCAAACTGATGACCCAGACCCAGCTCTCTTCATCTCTGTCCACATCGATGATATACATGTACGACATGTTATGATCGATGGAGGCACTAGCATTAATATCATTTCCTCCCATGCATTCACTCAAATGTGCATACCTAACAATTACATGCATAAACATCCCATCATGTTGCATTCATTCAATGATGCTATCACCTCTACACTTGGCACCATCATCCTCCACGTTTGCATGGGCCCCCTACACTATTCCAGAGTTGTTTTATGTCTTGGAGGGGGAATTTCAATATAACTTGTTGCTTGGTAGACCCTAGATTCATGTCATGGGTTGTGTTCCTTCCACTTTGCATCATTGTGTAAAGTTTGAGCATGAAGGACACACCTATACCATTCCAGCTGATCCATCACCTTTCAAAACTTGCAACATGCTTTACCGACCCAATGACATGCTTATACCCATTAAGGCGTCTACCTCCATGACCACTACCTCTTCACCTACACCTCCACTCACCAGTGCAGCCACTACCTCAACTGCACATACCTCCTCCATTCCTACCACTACCACAACCTCCACAGCCAAACCATCAGCCTCCTAATCCATTAGCTCCACCTCTGATCCAACCTCTGACACATCATCTATTCCAGCTACCCACATACCAACCACTGATCCCTTGGAAGGCATTTTTCAATGCCTCACTCTGGGGGAGTATCACCTATATAGCATCAACACATTCCTTACTCCACAAGAATATGGAAGTCTTCACCAACACCCTTGTTATGATCACCATATAGGAGAGGAACCTCCTTTATGGTCCTCCCCACCTTCGTACCAATCTCACCTATGGGAGACTTAATACTACCACTTACACACCTGAACCACTATCATAAACCTACCCATTTTCTGTTAACTTCTCGTCCCTTACCAATTGCCATTTCACCCACACCTTCCTACACCGATGTGCATGGAAAGGTTTTGGTTTTGGATTTTATGAGCAAGGCCTCCATACTAGTTATTCCATGTACTACCCGCAAACATAATGACCATAGTGGTATCGGCTTTATGGAACCACCTACCAAGAAGGCCCGCATTGAACTCATTGAGGACATTAGCCCCTCTCCACCTTCTTCACCACCATCACCACCTTCACCGACAGAGTCGATGGATCCAGAATCCATTCCTCCTAACTTTTTTTTCATAAACACCATTTCCTTGGGGCCTCTGACTTATCAACGTGAGGGTGAGGCTCCTTCCTCTCTTCCCTTCCTATATCCTGAAATGATCGACAACGATACACCTTCGATTAACATTGTTTAATGTCACGATGATGAATCTATACTCACCTACCTTGGTGCCGAAGACTCATATATTCATCAGTCATTACCATCTGAGATGCAAACCATGTTGAATGAATCGACTATCAAAATCAACATTCATACTCAGGATGACCCACACATCCTAAAGATCGGTCAATCTTTAGATGCTGCTGAACAGGAAGCCATCACTTCCTTTCTCAAAAACCATGACCACGCTTTTGCTTGGTCTTATGCAGACATGCCTGGTATTGACCCCACCATAGTGGTCCACAATATCGTAACCATTCCCGATGCCAAACCCGTCAAACAAAAGCTGAGGAAAATGCACCCTTGCATTGCTCTTCTGGTCAAAGAAGAACTTCAGTGCCTCCTTTCTGTTTCCTTCATCTTACCCATTGATTATCCCTGGTGGATTTCCAACATTGTCCCTATCACTAAGGTGATAGGGGGACTCCGCATTTACATGGATTTCCATGACCTCAATCTAGCTTACCCAAAAGATGACTTTCCTTTACCTAGTATTGACCAATTGGTTGACCTTACCACTGGTCACGAGATGCTGTCACTCATGGATGGCTTCTCAGGTTATAACCAAATCTTGCTTGCCCCAGAGGATCAACACAAAATTACATTCATCACCCCTTGGGGGACCTTCTGCTACCGAGTCATGCCTTTTGGCCTTAAAAACATTGGGGCCACCTATCAACGGGCTATGACTTATATCTTCCATGACATCATGCATCATATATTAGAAGATTATGTGGATGATCTCCTGGCCAAATCTAAATGCCATTCTGAGCACCTCACCATCCTAAAAACCATCTTTGACCACCTTATTAAATATTTTGTTCACCTTCAGCCCAAGAAGTGTGTCTTTGTGGTTCTCTCAGGAAAGCTCCTAGGATTTATCATTTCCTTACATGGTATAGAAGTTGACCCTGCTAAAGTCAAGGCCATTCTTGAAATGCCTCTACCCACTAATCTTAGGCAACTTCATAGCCTACAAGTTAAGTTGCAGTCTATTTGCTCATTTCATCTCGCAATTGTTTGATCGGTGTCAACCATTTCATCATCTTCTCAAGAAGGATGTCTCCTTTAAATGGGATAATGACTGCCACAAAACTTTTGAGGCCTTAAAACAATACCTTCTCCAACCACCTGTACTCATTCCACCTAAAGATGATCAACCCTTCTACCTATACATCTCAGCTACCGATCACTCCTTGGGGGCCATGCTCGCTCATCATGATGAGCAACACAGGGAGTAGGTAGTTTATTACATAAGCCATACTCTTTTAGACTACAAAACCCGATACACCCATGCCAAAAAACTCTACTTAGCCTTAGTTTTCATTGCCATGAAACTCTTCCATTACCTACTTAATCACAAAACTTATGTTGTGACCAACACCGACCCCTTACACTTCATGTATGCCAAACCTTACCAAAATCAATGTGCCACACGTTGGCTCATGCTTTTGGCTGACCTCGACCTCAAATTTATCCACCAAAATTCCATCAAGGGCCAAGCCATCACTGACCAATTGGCCGACGCACCTATTTCTAGGGATCAACCTTCTAATTTTGACTTTCCAGATGAGTCAATTGCTTCCTTTTCCTTGGATGATCCTGCATACCAATTGACACTCTTCTTCGATGGTTATAAGTGTCAACATGGGGGTGGGGCAGGCATTATCCTCATTCCACTTGATGGTGAACCCATGCCTTTGTCTTTCAAACTAGATTTTGATTGTACAAACAATATTTCCAAATACGAAGCGCTCGTATTAGGTCTCCAAGCTACCTATGCCTTGGATGTCAAATCCATCAACATCTTTGGTGACTCCCAATTGGTCATAAACCAAGTCAATGGTATATACCAATGTCATAATGAGACACTTCAAAAGTATAAACATCACATAGACATACTTTTGACCACCTTCGATCGTTATGCCCTTCAAACCATCCCACGTTCAACCAACAAATTTACAGATACCATGGCTTGCTTGGCTTCTCAAATCCCTGCTTCACCTGCTGATTCTAAAATATTTGTCACCATACAAAGACTCCAATCACCCTCTTATTTACCTCATGAGGTTTACTCCATTGGAACCGCTACCCCTGACCTGAGTGACCTTTGGTATAAACAATACTCAGACTACCTTTCCCGTTCCATCTTGCCTCCCGACCTCACTCGTAATGGACAATGGGCCTTTCTTAAAAAGGTCTCTCATTACGTCATCATGGGTGGCCTCCTCTACAAACATGGCTTTGATGGAATTCTCTTACGGTGCCTTACGAGTTCCGAAATTCCTTATACCATTAAGGAAGTTCATGATGGCATATGTGGAGGTCACTTCAGTGGCCTCGCTGTTGCTAAGCGTATTCTTCACCTAGGCTATTACTGGCTGACCCTCAACCATGATTGTTGTGACTACATCAAGCATTGTGTAAAATTCCAACAACATGCCAACCTTCATCATACACCCAGTCATGCCTTGCAGGTCACACATGACCTTTGGCCCTTCTCTCAATGGGGTTTGGATCTTGTTAGAGAGATCAATCCACATTCTTCCCAATGACATCAATGGATCATCACCGCTACCAAATACTACAAAAAATGGGTTAAATCCATACCTCTCATTTCCACAAAAGCTGAGAAAATATGTGAGTTCATCAATCATCACATCATCTGTCACTTTGGTGTCCCACATCGCCTCATCACTGATAACGGAAAACAATTCAAAAATAAAACCTTGTGAAAACTTTGTGATGCCTTTGGCATTTAGCAGAGTTTCTCATCACCTTATTACCCACAGACTAATGGCCAAGCCAAATCCACCAACAAAACCCTGAACAAAATTCTCATGAAAGTGGTTAATGATACTAGGAAGGACTGGCATACGCACATTCCTTTCACCCTATGGGCATACCACACTAGTATTCATACTTCCACTGCTACCACACCCTTTTCTCTAGTCTACGGTATAGAGGTTGTTCTACCCCTTGAAGTCTAGATTCCCTCACTCCACATTTCTCTCCATGACATGCTCACTGATGATGACTTTCATCAGGACCATTTAGCAAAACTTGAGTTACTAGATGAACGTCGTCTTAATGCTCTTGACCATCTTCAAGTTTACCAAAAATGTATCAAACATGCCTATGACAAATGTGTCCATGAACGAACCTTCCAAGTCAGTGACCTTGTCCTGAAAGAAAATCAACATGTAACCAAAGCAGAAAAAAGTAAACAGGGTAAATTTTCTCCTAATTGGCTTGGACCATACATCGTGACTCATACTTATGGATCAGGTGCTTATCATTTATCTTCACTTGAGGGTAAACCTGAACCTGAGCCCCTTAACGCCTTGCATCTTTGACCATTCTATTGTTGACTTTTAGTCCTACCTCACCTTCTTCCTCTTTCCATGCTCATCCCTTGAGCGCTATCCACTTCCTATGCCATCACCAATGATTAAATAAGAATCATGTGCGTACCTGTCACTTTTTATCTTCTCTTAATTATGTGTACCACGGCACTGCACATAGCATGATTCTCATGGATACTTTTCATCTACCTTTAGATGAGATCCCATGGTCATTTCACCCTACTTTCTGAACAAGAATCCTATTCTTCACCTTAGTCTTGTCCATGACTTAAAATCCCTCACATGGGATCCAACTCCTTGAGTCAAAATTCCAATAAAGAGATGACTCCCTCAAAAGGACATATTTCTCTCTACAATCATTGCTATAAATAGACTACTCCCTCGAAGGACAACTATGTAAATCTCTTTCAAAAAATTAAAAAAAAAAGAGAGAATCTGAAGCTTCCCACATCGATCAGCTTCACGAAGACCTCAAGGAGTTAATTTCCTCATCCCATATAGACTTCCTTCATCGATCAGTCTATCTCAAACATCAGTTAAAACAAATAGCCTTTTAGTCATGGACTTTCCCATTGTGACCTTGGATCTCTTGCCACAAAGGCATGCTACCTAGTACCATATAAAAACTAACCACTTTTCACCCTCTCACCATTCACACTTTCATTTCCTACCACCTCAAGGGACCTCGTGGAACTGTGACATTTGGTGGTCATGTGACTACTTTACACCTTTAGAATAATCAATCATGCAATGTCTTTAGGGTCTTATGTTCATCAGCCTATCTCAGGTATGACTTACTCATTATGATCATAACCAGTCAGGTGGCTTTCTTTCCTCCTCTTATCTTTTAACCTTCCTTATTACGTATTGATTACCTTATACAGGACTTGGTCCTTGATGCTTACCTTTGGGTCATCTTCTTCTTCCACCACACTCAAAATAACCTCTACCAATGAGCCCACAATTCACCCATACCTAACAGACCTAGACTCAATCATGCCTATAACATACCCACCCATACTCTTACCTCCTCACATTCTTCCCTAGCTTATGGGAGAACTACATCGACCTGAGGTCCCTTTTAGTCGGGACTATGTAGGCAGCACTCTGAGGGCATGGGGCCCTTGGAGGTTAGCTCGGCCACTCTCTACCCTAACCAATTCATCTTTCATTTTCCTAAATCACATTCTACCCTACTTAGTTTCCTTTTTATATCAAAAATTGGAAATTAAACCAAACAAACAACAAGTTGCTTCACATTTTTATCATCATCAAAACATACATTTATTATGACTACCATTTCTTTACCATCATCATGCATGTATTATAAAACATCTTAAACATGACCCATATCATCATTCATTGCACAAATTAATGAATTACAACCTCAACCAATTTAAACTCCACCATGCCTATGACCTAACTCCACCATGCCTAAAACCTGACTCAATCCATGCCTAGACCACAACCTGACTCAATCCATGCCTACAACCTAACTCAATCCATGCCTATAACCTAACTCAATCCATGCCTATAACCTAACTCAATAACCATGCCTAACAACCTCATCACATTCTTCCCATCTATGCATAATAATAAAATTGTAGGTCAACACAAGCTCCCACATAATGACCACTTTCCTATTTATCATCATCATCTCTATAAATAAAATATCCTACCAAATCATGTGTATCCATATACATAACTATCAAATGTCTTAACTTGGCACATAAACCAGGCCATGTATATAATCCAATCTCTCAAAATGACCTCACTCAATCTTTGTGTGACCTTAAGCCATATACATAAGCACAAATCTACCATAAATATCACTATAAAAATCATCAAAATCTGTGTGTCTTTAGAAGCACATAGGCTTCGGCATGTATATGCTCAAAAGTATACAAAAATCTCATACATCCTCACCGCCTTCAGAATGGCACACAGGCTAGTATATATCAAAAAAATGACTAAAATACATCAAAATATAGGGATGGGCATCAGGCCTCATCCTACCAGACATCCTCCATGTCAGTCTCTCTGGTATCTCCTCCTCAGCTCCTGGCCAATAACCTGATATCCTCTCACCACCTGCCATAGGTCGCAATCGGGCCCCTATTGGTACATCACCTAGAGCTGGCCTCCATGAGCTGGTGGCCTCACCCTGATCATGTCTCAGGGCTCGATGGCCCCCTGTGCTCTCCACGCTATGAGTATGGGATCTGGTCCTCTCACTAGAGGCCTGTTGTGCCCTGTACTCTCCATAGGATAGAAAATCTATCCTACTACTATCAACTGATCCTGATAGTATCTGGCCTCACCTAGGGCATCCCGTAACCTGGATAGGGGTATGGTCTATGGTGGCCCCATCGGCCTTGGCCCCTGTACATGTCCTGTACCTATCCTACCCCTGCCTATGAACTGGGACTCTATCCCGGTACCAGTGATGGTGCCATCGGCCTCACACCTTGTGCCTGTGCCTGAGCCTGTAATTCCTGAATCTGTGCACCTATGTAGTTGCTAACTGGCCCTGACAAACCTATAACTTATGTGCTTGTAAGGTGGCTACCTACTCATCATCACCCTCTCCATCTCCACCTTGGGCCATCTGGGCCTATAGATTGGCCACCTACACATGCAATGCGGCCACCTCTACCTCTGATGCTGCTAGCTGCCCTTGTACCATCCCTAACTAGGTAATCAGGGTCGCCACCTGCCCCTGTAGGGTGTCTCTCTACACAATGATGGTGGCTAAATCTGGCTACCCAGGCCTGGGAGGTACTACTCATAGCTGGGTTCCCCACCACTGTCTATACCTGTCTGTCATGTCGACATCATCAATCCACCAGTCTATAACCTGCTCCTCCTACCCAATAGGTATTTTCAGCTATGGAAGTGGCAGTGGTCTCTCCACATCATCCCTCCGGTACTGTGGGAAGGGTGGTGGTATATCCTTTAGTAATCCAAACTGTCGTCTGACCCTATCAATGGGGATCATCTTGTGCTCTCCTGTATGGTGCCCCTCTATCCATCTAAGTAGCTAAAGGAAAGATAACTCCTCAACCATCTGTCTATATGAGGGATAACCCCCATACGGTCTCCATATAATATCTACCCCTGGACAATCCCTCCAGTAGCCTGCTGGTAATATGCTACATCATGTGTAGCCCTGTCTGATCACCCACTTTCCAATAACAGGCACCCATCATCTATACCCCACTCATAAAATACCTGGTTGAAGGCATCTACTCGGGGCATACCCACTGGATGCACATAGATAATGTGCTCATAGGCCCAGCTAGTGTAGAATAAAAGTACAGCACATAACTAAACCTACGAAGCTGCCCATATGCCCATAGCTCTCTATATAACTATACTAGGAATGCTGGCACCTAGGAAAATCAGGTCCTCTCCATCATCATGTCATGTAGCACTCCCATCAATGATCATGGGAATCTCCCACCCTCTGCATCTGGTAGTGCAAAACAGTAGACTACCTCCATCAGTAATACTACTAGCCTCGTCTCCTCTGGATGGGCTAGGTACATCTCTCTATAGCTCAGGCTGGCACTATGGAATGTCAGCTCTACCATCCCCTCCCTAAACACCATCAACATCAACTCCTTAGATGCCTCTAAGGAGATCGAATATACCTGTGTTCCCAATATGGGTAACCGTAGGATCCTGAACACGTCCTCTAGGGTGAATATCATCTCACCTGTCAGTAGGTGGAACATGTTGGTTTCCGAGTCCCATCTATCAATGAGGGAAACCATCAGACTCAGCTATTGGATTGCATGCCGGTAGCGTCGGACCCCACTCAGGTCCACCTCGTCAACATGTCGCAACTCCTCAGCTATTGTTGCACCTTGAACTGGTCATGAGCAGGGGTGGCACCCTGTCTCACATCCTCGCTTGATCTCTCACCTGCATCTAATAAAAAAATCACATTATTCAAGCTCAAACCATATCCACAATCACCTACACCCATGTGGGCCTATCCTATTTTACTTTGCTACTTACCCATTTATCCCATGACCTACCTACCCTAACCCTACCCAAACCACTCTCACCTTACCTATTTACCCACACCCCAACCACACCTACCTACTTACCTCAACCCAACCCTAACACCGCACCTACTCTACCCTAACCCTACCCAACCCAATATCACCTTCCTACTAACCCAATCACCCCTAACCTAATGACCTATTTTACCCTAACCCTGACCTTACCTTTTTCATACATCATCTATACCTATTTCCCTAACAACTCACACCCTCACCTACTTCCATTTTACCCACTTACCGACCTTACCTGATTTTCATCAAAACCACAAGTCTCGACCCCTATGGCTACCTCAACCACCCAAGCCCTTCGCCTACACATTTTTAGGAAAGTTTTTTCCCCCAATTCTGACTGGTACCAGTTACCCCTAACTGACCATGGTCCCCCTTCAACCGGCATCAGTCACCTGCATTCGTGACCGATACCGTAATTAGCACCCTTTACTGACATCGGTCTAACCTTTAACCGATGTCAGTCACTGTCTCCACGAAAACCTGCGGCAGGGTACCCTAACCCCCATTTTTTCCTCAAAATTCCCTTTTTTACTCTCATTCCTCACCCACCCAATCCTACCCACCTCCTACCTATACCCCCCTCCCACCTCTTCTACTCCCTATCCCCTCCCTCCATTTCCTATTTTACCAATTTCCCTTCCATAATTCAAAATTTATTTTCCCCCCAACAACAAAAAACCCGTACAACCCACTAATTCAATTTAATAAACAAAACAACAGGTAAGATTCAATTCTACCTCATTGCACTACCATCTGCGTGGTGACATCTCTGGCCACTACACTGGTGGTCCCCCCGATCCCTCTCCTACCTCTGCCATCACCAAATGACCTCTTGCTCTCCACCCAATTGATCCACTCAATCGACAATCCAACCTAGCTCATGGATCCACCTATCAACCAACTATCACTCTACCATGTGGCTCACCAACTCAGTCTTCTATCTCACTTGGTCACTTTCCACCTTTTCCTCTCTCTTTGTCATTTTCTCCCACTTTTGATAAAACACAAATGATTGAAAAAAACGTGGATTTTTCTCTTTTTATAACATTGTCCCGACTAACTGGTGTCGGTTTATCATAACTGACATCAGTCCTATGCCATAGCTTACCATGGTTAGTCGAGCTTGACTAGCATCAGTTCCCTTAAACTGTCATCAGTTTCCCTGCTTAGTATTTTTCCTACCCCCTACCCCTAATTTTTGACCTGAATCCTTTTTTATCCTACACTCACCTCACTTGGCCACACCACTTGACCTTCTTGACCTTATCCTTTACCCCCTCACCTCATCCTCATTCGGGGACTCATTATTTTTCCCATACCTCGGCCCTACCCATGTTGTGACCTAGATACTTAGACCTGGAACATCGCTAGTGACCTTTGACCTCATGTGTTTGTTATACCTTGTGGCACTATTACCTGTGTTGATTGACATACTGACCTTACCTTGCCTCTTTCCATGACCATTTATCCTGACCCAACCTTTGGTGTATCGGAACATACCTAAACGTTCCTGCACCTGACCTACATCATGTTTCCTGACCATATCCTATACCTTAGATACCAGAATCACTTCAACCTTGTTTGGATAAACCTATCGACCTTAGACAATGTAGAGTTTTACCTGCTCTTCTACTTGGTACCATGTTACAGTTTATACGTGTGTGTTTCTGTGTGCATTTGAATGTTACTAACTTTGGCCCTGACCCATTACCTAGATTACCCGAGTGGACCTTTTTTTCCTTTTTTACGCCCATTGCCCACCTTCCTCTTCATCACATTCACCTTTTATCAAACCACTCACTGAATTCTACCTTCTACCTCATTAGTTCCTGGTTTGAGGGGGATCACCTTCACCCACACATGGGGCAACCACATCTTATTTTTGTCAGCGTCACTTACCAATACAAGCTACACAACAAAAAGGGGCAAAATGTAGACACCAAAATTGGGTCACACTCTCCTTGGTCCCTCGTCAAATAAATACCTTGAACACATTTACCTAACCATGGCCCCCTTCACCCCACTCTAATATTAATAATTAATTAAATTAAATTCATTATCCTCACAATATTTATTATTTTAATATCCTAATTGAGATAATGCCCACATATCCACCTCATCTAGCCACCTCACCCTAAGACCTATTCTTAGTAAGTTGCCATAACTAACTAAGACCTACCCAAACCCTAAAAATCAAAGCCTATATTCCCTCTAACCACATTCCCATCTATGTTAGAAGGAAGCTTCCATTCTATTCAACAGAGCAAAAATGGGTGAGATCCAAGAAAATCAAAAGGATCTGCCCATTTTAGAAAACCTAGGAAATCCTACCCTAACCGACGCCAATCACCCTAAACTACTACCGATCATCTTGGAATCATTGTCAGTTACCATTTAACCCCCAAAACAACCTTATTTCAAGGTTGGCACATTTCATGAGAGGTTGATACATCTTTTGAGAAACAAGTGACAAAACAAAGTTGCATGCAAGCAGAACTAACATCCGTACACACATCAGAGCATCCATAGCCAGCACCAAAAGTAACTACAGAGCCATTGTGCCTTCACGGGAGCATCTGAGGAAGTGCCAGCACCACACTGAGTTCCTTCCATTTGATCACCCACCATTACCAACCAGACATCAAGCTCGTACAAATAGTAAGTTTTGTTAACCTACACTGGTTCATTATCATTTGAGTAGATCCTTTTACTTTTGTTGTTAGTTTCTGCTCCCATTCCCATTCCCCACCATTTTACCTCCATGCAAACTTGACCATCCCTTTACCCACACCCTTGAACTACCCATATCTAGATTTTAATCATTCATGTGCATACCTGGGACCCACACGAATCTAACCATTGCCCTTCCATTTCCACCTAGCCTCAGATCTATCACCTTGCCAAGTTTTTATTGAGTTTCCTGTACCCCTACCATACCGACGCTGGTTACCCACAACCATCACTGGTTAACCTAAACTGACATCAGTCATACCAGACCGATGTTCGGTCTCTCTGTGTTTTTGACCAGAAACCAAGAATAGAGCTTAAAACCTCCACCAAATACCCAAAACAATAGCCTAGAACCTGACCCTAACCAGTACCAGTACCCTGATCAAGACCTTAACCTTCAGATTCAATCATAGCTTAGCCTGTTGTGAATGAATTTGCTTATTGTAGATGAATGAGATACCTAAATCATTTTAACTACAGTAGGATTTCCTTTATTGTTAGCATTAAGTTGTTTTAAACAGTGGATTGACAACCATCTAGGAAGTATCACACTTCCCAGATCTAGCACACGCTAGGCAGTCCACTGCATATACTATTTAACTATTATTTGGTGGTCTTGTTTTCTATTTCAGGTAGTTCCTCCAAGCAAAAAGGAAGCTCTCATGATTAGCTGCACAACAACCTACAACCAGCATCTTAACAGGTATTCCTCCTAGCCCTTTACCCTTATCTATTTTGTCAGCATTCAAAGAAAGGCTCTAGAATTAGGTGAAATAGCGACTTCTAGTTCTAAACACTCTGGAGTGAGTTCAAAAAGGAATCCCATAAAATTGGAAACTTCTCCTAATGAGAATACACCAAAGAAACTTGAAGTAGAAAAAGGCTCATTTCCATAACTACTAGAAGAAGATTTGATCACAGAAATGTAGGAAGTACATCCCATGAAAAAAGGCACAAGTGGATAAAGAACACATGGTTTAAGATCCAGTATTTAATCCAGCACATAGGAGGTTTCCCCTCTTGATTGAAACTCATGCCTCTCTCATTTAGGATTTTCCTTCTCCTTTAGAATAGGGTACCATCAGTGAACCTATCATTGAAACATGAGTTCTGATGAGATGTTTCCTTAGATGTAGGAAACAATTTTCCCTGACACCCACTCTATGTAGCAATTAGGAGGCCCCTAATCTATTAGCATTATTGTCTCATTGGCCAAATAAAAAATATCAAGGAAGCTCAAAAATAGAAACTCATGTTTCTACAATGGGGAAATAGATAATCAATACATCAAAATAGCTTGGCCTAAAGTAATCAAGCTCAGTGGATAACTTGACACCAGTTGACTATGAAATGAGCAAAATTCAACTAGGACCATTAACTCATGAAGGGGATTTACGCATGTATCAGCAATCTTCTTCTTGTATGGTGGTGAGGAATAAAGATTATAAGAGGAAGATTGATGAACTGAAAGAGTAGGTGATAAACTTTTTCATTCTATGTGCAACTTCTAGTTGATCCGTAATTCCATGAAAATTCCCACTGAAGTAAGTTGTGCCCATTAGTAACTTCAATCTAAAATCCATCAGAAAGACACATGAGTTCACAATACAGGGAATGAGTGAAATAATGAATAGAGTCAACTCAATTTCTTAAAAAGGGAAGTTCAGTATTCTAAGAAGCAGTTCAAACTCTTCACTTAGATGTGTGTGACAACAGATAGGAAACAGATACTCAAAGAGGACTTGGAGAAAGAAAGGGACTATTGGGAACCTTTGGGATAGGTAGTAGATGAAATGGGCAACACATATCACTAGGATTTGATCGACAAGAAGATCTTTGAAACTCCCTCAGAAGACTTGTCACGTATGTAGACACGAGCCTTGGAAATCAGGTTTGAGGAAATCAATCAGGCCATCATAAAGATGGAGGAAAAATAGGAACAAGCATACAAATTACAAGATAGTGTAAATCAGAAAATTTAGAAGCTTAGAGTGCCTACAATGGGTGAAGATACAACTACCGATGAGTTAATTGGTCTATTTTAAGAACACGTCAAGAAAGAGGTAGGCAACCCATCATCCTTCACTAAGGATGCCCTCGAATTCCCCTCATAGACTTAGGCCTCCATTACACTTATCGCAGAGAGAAATTCATCATGGTTTAGGAAGTACAAAGACATCAATAGTGTGGCTGATGGATGGACAAAAATTTTTAGTTACGTTTGCATTCCTCACGCCGACAAGGTAGAACTTGAAACTTCTTGTTTTAGCAAAGATCTTGGACGAATAGAGACCTTCTTAGGAGCACAAAGTGGAAGCCAGTCAAGGAGTGAGATCAAATCCACTGCAGTGGCTCATCCTTTTACATAATTTTTCTTCTTTCTTATTCTTCCTCTTCTTTCTCTTTGGTCTCTTCTCACCCAATACTCTCTCTCATCAATGTTATATTTTTGCGTTGAGGTTTGCACTTTTTAATATAACTTAAAGCGACTTTAGAAATATAATGTAAAATTTAAGTTGCCTTGTTTTTCTAAAAGGAACTTAAATATTTAAATGGAATATGAATAGTCTAAAGTCACATTAAAGTATTTAAAAAGTCACTGGGAAGATGAAGAGTTGACTTCTCTTCTATAAATTTTAATAAGCTCCTCATTTGAGCTTCTTCTTAAACTTCTTAATATTCTTAGACAACTTCTAAAACTTCTTAGATGTTGGAGCTGTTTTTTATAAATTCATGAGAGAGATATCCTTATCAAGAGAGAAAAGAGATAACAAATTTCTTCCATTCTACTTAAAAATTTCTTCTACTTCTTTTTTATGTACAATTTCTACTTGAGCTTCAATAAAGGAAGAAGAAATTTTTGAATTTTTTGACTGAGGAGTTTAGTGGTGCATAGTGCTCATTAAATGCTATTTGGTCTTATTACTCCTACACAAATTTATTTTCTTCTAAATTCAATTGCATGTAATAAAACTTCTGGAAGGTGTGTGCAAGTCTCTAATTTTGTACTTGTAGCATTAGTTTCTCTTTTCTAACATTCTCACTCACTTTCCCACTTTCCTAGAAAACTCCTCTCTTACAAATATATGTAAGATTTTGTCACAGGCTCAGTGGAGTGCCCCTGTTTGATCCCCAACCAAAAGGGAACCATGATAAAAATCACTTTTTACTTGTGCATGCACGTATGAAAGCTACACCAATTAAGTAAAGGGACTTAGACTCCCAAAGCGTTGGCAAGATAACCACCAATTTATCCCTGAAATTTTTTCTTACCAAAATTTTTTGGCACCCACCATGGGGCAGATTTAGTAGCATCTACACCCAAATATGACAAGAAGGTAAGAAAAATGCAAAAAAAATCCTCAAAATTCAAAATTAAAAAAAAACATAGAAAATTTCTAGAATTTGAATAGCTATATGAGCCTCATGTCTAAAAACCATGGCTATTCTAGGATATCCTCCTGTTGAAATACCCAAATTTATCTTCCACATCCAAGAGGATATTGCTTCAGATTTGAGAGAAGTTATATGGCATAACATGAAAAGTTTCAACCACTACTTCTTTGCAACAAGAATTATTGACCTTTAAGAAGAACGTGTTGCTGAATTAGAAAGACAAAGACAAATTCTAGCACCACAAAGAAGAGAATAGATTTCCAAGTTGACAGATAGAAGATACACCCAAAAATAGAGACAAGGAGGAAAAACCAATCCCACTTTTGAAGAGCTTCAAAGAAGACAAGAGCTGCTCAGAATTCAGAGGTCTCCCTTTTTTTAGGCAATCGGCCACGTTGGGAACCTGAGTGTTTATAATCCTTTAGATGGTGAATTTCAATACATCAATGAGAACCTTGAATATTTCATTGACGTAAAGACCGAAGGAGCTAGAGAAAGAGAATTTAGAGAGGACTATCAAGATCTCTTGGTCCAATTGGTACAAATGAAGAAAGAAGCCTCTAAATCAATGAGAGAATTCATAGCAAGATATAATAGAGTGATAAGAAGAATCCCTGAATATGTGGTGCCTCCTGAAAATAATTTGAAGAGATTATTCATCAGTGCCTTTCCATCGAAAGTAGATTTCTTCCCTAGAACAACCCAACCAAGAACATTAAGGGAACCTCAATACCATGTGATAGAAACTGATGATGATCTAATCTTGTCCAGTAAAGTGAAAGGTCCAAATACAAATAAAAAAGGTAATAATTCAAGCTCTATCACCATGGACCCAATGTTATAAAAAATGGAAAATGACTTGGTTTCCTTGAAGAAATGGCTCTCCCAGATCAAAATGCAAAATACTCCAAGGAAACAAAATTCTCCCAATAGACCAAGGATTGCTCCACCTCCACATTGGCTCACTCTTGAAGCACCACCAGTTAATGTCATTTGTGACACTAAAGAACCAAAGGAGGAAGTGGAACTTGAAGAACCTAAGGAGTAAAATTCAAGGGACAATGACAAATATCTTGAGGTCAAGGAAGTTGATGGTGATATACACAACGGCAAGCAAAACTAAATTCTAGCTCTTAGAAATAAAATACCTACAAATGCACCCTACCCAATTTGATAGGTTCTTTGATGTAGTCTATGGTGGTAATCCTATAACCACAGGTCCAAATTCCAAAGGATTACTCCCCACATTGTCCACACCACCTTCTCAAAACATGTTATCCCTTACTTCCTCCTAAACCTCAAGGTTGAACCTTTCTACCTGTCACTCCTCATAAAAGGATTTCAGCTAAACAATTGCATCATAGATTCCAGAGTCTCAGATAATGTGATGCCCGACATATTTGCAAATTTTTTAGGCCTCACCTTGACCCAGGAAAATGGCACATGTTATTCAATGGAATCTAAAAAAGTGCAATTGTTAGGAAGAATCAAAGATACACATGTAGCATTAGCTGATTTTCTAGATAAGAAGGTGCTTCTAACCATCCTTGTGGTAGACATCCAAGCATCCTTTGGCATACTATTGAGTTTAAGATTTTGCAAAGATTTGGGTGGATAAAAAAAATGGATTGGTCATCTATGACTATTTTGGTGAAAAGAGAGATGAAGAAGTTACTTCCAATAAGGAAGATGAAGTTCACAGTGCAAAAGTCTAATGATCCAAAGAAAAACATTCTCTTTCAAGATAATGGGCTAGGAAACTATTTACTCACATCAAAAAAATATGAGAACTTTCCACTTCTTATGGAAGAGGAAGAATATCAAGTTAAGACGGTGGAATTTAATGGTAGTCATTCTAGTGGAGGTTCAGGAGCAGGTGTGGTGTTATACTCTCCTTTCGATGAATTGTACCCATTTTCCTATAAGATGTAGTTTGATAATATAAATAACACAACAAAATATGAAGATCTCCTCTTAGGCATGGGCATTGTAGAAGACATGGGAATCAAGAAACTCAGATGTTGAGGTGATGCAGAGGTGATAGTAAAGCAATTATGGAAACAATATCAAGTGAAAACTCTAAGAATATGGCATTATAGAAATGGAGTATTGGATTGCATTGAATATTTCGATGCATTTTCCATTGAAGCTTTCCCAAGAGAAAATAATGAAAATGTTGATTCTCTTATATTGTCGGCTTCCCTAGTAACACCCCATCCTTCTTTTGGTAAAGATAAGGTGACCATTGAAATGGTATTCAGGCCTAGTGTACTAAATAATGCAAATCATTGGTAGGTCTTTAATGATGATAACAAGATTTTAGCATTTTTGGAACAAAGGGATAATTTCAATAATATCTTATTTGAAGGAAGCGTAAATCCACACTGAGAAGTGGTAGCTGAAGAAGAGAAATAAGGAATTGAATGGATCGATGAAGGAGTGATAAAATTGAAAGGAAGAAAGATTCCTAAAGGTCTAGTTTCTAAGGAATACCTCTTTGACAAACATGACAGATTCATTAAAGAGAAAGCAAAACAATATTCTCGGTGCCTAGCTGATTTTGATAAGGAAAACATTGGCACCCTCAAAGAGCCAAGGATGGTCCATATTGGAAAAAATTTCTCACTCGAGGAGAAGAGAAGGTTTGTTGCGTTACTCAAGAAATATTCATATGTTTTGGCATAATCTTATGATGAACTGAAATCCTTCTAACCGAAGGAAATGCGTCACTCAATTCCCTTGAAGCAAGATGCCAAGCCATTTAGGAAAAAATGAAGGTCATATAACCAATATTGTGTCAGTGCGGAAGAAGAATGGTGAAATAAGAATATGTGTAGATTTTCGTAACTTGAACCAGGCATCACTAAAAGAAAATTATCCTCTCCTTATCATGGACTACATTTTGCAAGTAGTCATTGGATCTAAAATGATTTCATTTCTTGATGGATTCTTAGGGTATAATCAAATCAAAGTGGCAGAGGAGGATCGCACCAAAATAGCCTTCACAATGCCTTCGGGCAATTTTTCCTAGAGCATGATGCCTTTTGTCTTAATCAATGCAGGAGCTAAATTTCAAAGGGCGATGGATTCTGCATATAAATATTTAAAACATTACATTGTCATATATCTTGATGATCTCACGGTGTTTTCAAATAAGTGCATTTTTGGCGTTATGGAAGGCAAGTTACTAGGGCACATTTTGAATAAACATGGAGCACACATTTATCCTAAGAGAGTATGAGCCATTCAATCATTATCTCTTCCCAAAAGAAGGAAAGGAGTTCATTCCTTCTTCGGCAAGGTGAATTTTCTCTGTCACTTTGTTCCTAAGTTTGTTGAATTGAAAAATCACATCACCACCATGATGAAACCATAGGAAAACTTCAAATGAAAAAATGAAGGGAAGGAATTGTTTGAAGATATACAAAAATCCATTGCTAAAGCTTTGACCCTTGTGTCTCCATATTTTAACAAAGAGTTCATCATGTATTGTTATGCATCAGAACATACCCTCTCTGTCATTATTGTTTAGAAGAATGATGATGGTGTGGAAGCACCTATTCCATTGAATAAACACAAACTAAACTACATCCAATTTGAAAATAATGCATATGCAATGGTCAAGGCTGTAAAACAATTTCAGATTTTGCATCCTCAACTCTCATACGGTCGTGATGGTACATAGCAGTGCAATCAAGTCCATCTTGACACATCAATATCCAAGAGATAAAAGAGGAAATTGGATTGCAAAAACTCAAGAATATGACTTGGAAATTTGACCCTCCAATTTGGTAAGGGGAAATGGCTTATGTAGATTGATTATTGAAGATGAAACACTCAAAGCTCAACATGATGAAGAAAATTGTTCTTGCTCAACTTGTTTCGAAAAAAATCCACATGTTCTCTTTGTCAACACTAGTGATGAGTAGTACGCTGACATTTCCTATTAGTTAACGTATGGATAATTCCCTCCTCATCTTGATTACAAGAAAAATTGAACACTCAAGCTAGAGGCAACAAATTTCGTAATATGGAATCATGCACTTTACAAGAGTGGTCTGGATGGATGCTTCCTCAGGTGTGTAGATAAAGAGAAACAAGAAAATTTTCTTAAAGCATACCATGACCAAGCATGTGGTGGACATTTCTCAGTGATGGTCACTACACACAAGATTCTATGACGAAGGTTTTATTTCCCCACACTCTTTGCATACACTCAAGAATGGGTTTCTAAATGTGAAGCATGCCAACAATTCTTTAGGAGACCACAATGTGTTTCACTACCACTAAGGTCAGATGTTATTGAAGAACCATTTATGTAGTGGAGACAATATTTCATCAGTGTTTTGAATCCTCACTCGAGAGCGGGACACACCTATGTCCTCACAATGTCAGACTACACAAAATGGGTGGAAGTTATTCTATCTAAGCAAGCCATCACCAAAAAAGTATGCAACTTCATTAAGGATAATATCATAGTACATTTCAGAGTGCCACAGAAGATTGTAGAAAACAATGTTACCTATTTATCTTCAAGTGAGTTGATTTATTTTCCTAGAGAAATGGATAGGATAAATCAAGAAACAAGAACATTATAACCATTGTCCATAAACTCGTAGATGAAAACCAAAGGAATTGGCAATAAAATTTGTATGATGCATTATGGGCAGACATGATCACTCCCAAAAAGGCAATAGGTATATCACCATTCCAACTGTTGTATATGGTCAAAGAAGAGATTCCCATCATGATTGAGATGTCAGATCTCGAGCTGCTACCGGGAATAGAAGATGGTCAATATAAGGATTCCATTGATAAGAGGATCCTCTTTCTTGAGAAGCTAGAAGAAAATAGACTTTGAGTGGTGGATTGTATCATAAGAACCAATTGAAAGTAAAGAATATTTTTTATAAGAAATCCAAAGTAAGAGAATTAAAAGTTAGAGACTTTATCCTACTTTGGGACAAGAGAAGGGAACCAAAAGGAAACCATGGAAATTTGGATTCATTATGGCTCGGCCCATTCCATATTCATGAAACTTGTGGAGAGAATGTTTTTCTTCTCTCATATTTGGATGGATCGCCACTAGAATTTCCTTACAGGTAGAAATACCTAAAATTGTTTGTACCATAGGTGATTTTTAGGTTTTTTTCCCTTTTTTGGTGTGGCGTGTGTTTCCTTCCCATCGTTGTGTGTGTGTCCTTTTCCTTCTTTTTTATCCATCTCTCTCATAATTTTACATGACTCTACGAGGCCTGATAGATAAGGCACTGGTCAATAGATCATATGGCCAAAAATTGAGATTTTTGATTCCTCATGTCATGTATTCACTGCACTCATTCCATGTCATGTCCCCAATCTAGAGTCAGTTGTGGTCATGTAAATGTGCAACAAGGAAATCAACAATTTCTGGGAATGAAAACTATACCCCAGTGTTAAATTTTTCAAGTCTCATAATTCTGAGACACCCTAGGTCTATCCATTTAGTCCTAGTTACCTCCCGATTAAATTTATCTCATCCCCTAGGTGATTTAAGAAATTCCATTCATTCCCCGTAGGTGATTTTAGGAATTCATTTGCAAGCTACATGTAATTATGGGAAGGGCTATCACTTGCCTTCCTAGGGCTAGGGAAACCCCATAGAGAAGATAAGAAGAGCCTAATAATATGTGGAGGTGATTCAAAGGTCTTGGGATATCATGGAAATGATTTAGGAAGATTTTGGAAGGGCTCAAAGAAGTTGGGCCAGTTTCTCCAGAATTAGGGTTCACAGGCCAAAAAAATCATTGCGCTTTAGAAGATGATTTCAGGAGCTCCTAATGGAGTTAGGAGGAAAACCAAAATCTCTAGAAATATAATTCCAATCCCTACATGATGGTAAAATCCTATTTTTCACAACACTTTGGCACATCAAGTCTGCAGGTAGTTTTTCTCAAGCACGGGTGGAGTAAAAAATACAAACTATGATTTTTAGGTATCTAATGGAATAATAAAGACATGATAACACCCCCATTGGATTAAAAATGCCATTTCAAGTTATGATCATATAAAAAATTTCTGAAAACGTCCATCGGGAGCTCAAGTTATCATCGTCACAAGTTGTCCTCTTGGAGCAAGTTTAGGACTTAACCAAATTTTGGGAGGACACATGTCAGCTCCAGGAGCCTGGTGGGATTTTATGTCCATAAATTCCTTAAGGGTTAGGTACATCAACCTTGTAAAAATGTTCCCATCCCCTATGTGACCTCTGGAACCCCATACAACCATTAAAATTGGCAGTTCAGCCCCTAGGTGTAATTTGGAGCTCAAATCCCTTGTCGTCGGATCTCCGCCATGTGTTAGCTCCAAGACCACCATAGAATTTTATTTCCCTCAAATCCCTCATAGATCAGGGACATTAGACCTTGAAATTTTTTCCCATCCCTCTAGGAGATATTTTTTGTCACCCATGTGACCCGCTTCTATCCCCTCGGTGCTTTAAAGCTGATTTTTTATCACTCACTCCCTGCTGTCGGATCAAATCAACATGTCAGCTTACCATGGAAATTTATTTACCTCACCTCAATTTAAGGTTAGGGATGTTAGGGAAAATAAAATTCACCCAGCCTTCTCTCAGCATGATTTCAAACATTCAAATATTTACCAGTTTCCCTGTCTCTTATTGCTTCCACTCCCATGCACATCCATATCTCCATTCTTCCTCTGCAAGCTCCTTACCATCAATCCACCATTGTTGAACCTCAAACCAGACCTTTCATAACAATACTATCCTTCACTCCATGAAATTATATAGGTCTCAGAAGGAACCTTGAGCAAACAAAGAAGGAGAAACGAAGAATAACGAAGAGAATAGTAGAAAATCTCCATAGCCAAAATAAGGAGATTCATAAAAATCTTGAAAACCAATGCAAAAATCAATGAACCATCTTTTTCTATTTATTCCTTAGTTCAAGACCATCAAAAACATACTTTCAAACTCTCTACTTGTATAATAGAGCATTCACAATGAATAAATCTCTTTTTCGACTCAACGAAGAAAGAAGTGGGATTTCCCGTCAAACTGGTTGTTGGATTGAAGTAATATTTCACATGAAGCAACACAAGAAAAAAAACACATCAAAAATATAATTTTTTTTGCAAATGGAGGAGAAAACCATACCCATAATTTATAGGTCCATTAATGGTTGCGGTGTCCAAAAGCACTGTCAAGTCCAAAATTTGAAAGTTTAAAATATCCTGGACTATTAAGCACACAGTTCTAAAATTTTAGAGGGGTGATATTGGGAAAAAATCCATTTCAAAAAAAAAAATTCTTCATCAATGTGACCTCCAGAATCCCAATTTCTAAAAATAACATCTCTTTTTCATAGAGGACTGTTATTTTGGGAAATTTAGTAAAAAATAACTTGCGAAGGAGATGGAGACATTAGAGGTACACTACAACTAAGAACTCATTGGAATGGACATTTTTGGAAGTTAATAAAAAGAGTAAGTGGTCCCACGGACACCTGCTAAAATTAAAAAATTGGTCTAGAAAGAGCAAGGAACATAGGGAGAAAGAGGAATCGGGGTCACAACATCCAGTTGAAGTTCGAGGAAGTTTCCTTTTCATACTTACTAAAAATAATAAGTTGTTATTCTAGAAAAAAAAATGAAGTAGAAGTGTACGGGATAGAAGATGGCTCAGCCCTTCACCTGTGAGAACAAGATAGAACAAAATAATGTATTTTTATGGACCTAAATGAGTTAAAAACTAGCATGACAGCCAGAGACGAAAAGAATATTGAAGAACAGATATTCACCAATGGCTTGTTTGTTTCCACAGGACATCTAGTGTCTATCCAAAGTCATTATTTGTTAATATCCTTCTCTCACCACTATGATCCTGAAACATGAACCATCTAAGCTAAAAATTGTATAGAAATGATGGTCATTAGCCCTAGAACAATCTCTCTTTCTCTGTAGATACAAACATCACCCAATATGGTCATCATCTCAAAAGATAAGGCCTTGCACGATTGGGAAATGATGGATGCATACGTAGAAGGGGTTGTGCAGGATCATGGTTGAAAATAGGGAGAAATCCCTCAAGGATTCCTAATAATTTTCCAAGGTGTGAGTTCTGAGAAGGATATTTGGATGTCATAACTCTCCTCAGTAGTGTAATGGGTGAAGCAAGCACAAGATACTTCCAAGACTAGATGGGTCTTTTCATCATGACATTAATCGAAGGAAAGCAGAGAATTAACTGGGGGTAGATTATTAGCAATAATCTCCATTTGTAATTGCTCCAAGTAACCATGATGAAGAATTTACACATGACTTCTTACTTGGTCTACCTCCTCACTAGTTCAAGATCATTCAAGGGATTGGATCTCATTCAAAACATTTCTGCTAAGGTGCCTACATTCGATAAACTTCCACAAGAGGTGATGGAGGAAATCCATAGGCACTTCAATCACGTGCATGATGTATTCATGATGTACGTAGTTCAAAACTTGGAAGGAGATCTAGAAGCTATGATATCATCACAAATGGCGTCCTTGATCAAGAATTATGGCTCCTATTTCATACAATTCTCAACCTTCTCCTACCTATGAGTTGTTGGCTTCAATCAAGAGCTGTTAAGGCTGCCCAAGTACCTTAGTGACCAAATTCTATTGTTCAAGCTATACAGACAAATCATTTAGGTGAATAACATGCTCATAAGTAGGAGGAATAAGTTGAATTTTTTTCCTATCTCTCTTAGGGTATTCACGTGTAAGAGCTCAAATGACGCATCTCATCTAGAGGTTGTTTTCACTCATTTGAATTTGCATTCCCATGTTGTTGGGCCTAATTTTGACATCCAAGAATATCCAGACTCTTTTTATGTCCCAAAATCGCAACACAAGATGCAAGTTAAGGATTACTAGGCCAATTGCACAAATGAAATTGAAGTGCATGAAAAGGATCATATGAGGATTAAAATTAGTGAAATGAATAAATTCAAGCTCTCCTAGTATGAAAATATTTTACAAGATGATGGGAAAAAGATGTATCATTCTGAGTATGCAGTGGTCAAGATGTCCCCTATACCTACAATATACTGGTATGTTTGTGAATCAGGGGATATATTAAATCAGAATGAGAAGGTGGTGAGGAGAATGAGAAATTAGTTTCAGAAGAAGAGAACCATGATCATCCAGTCATGGGGAGTTCCTTTGAGTCAAAGGAAAGCCTCACATTAGTCATCTTTAAAATTCATAGAGGTCACTTCCAGTTCTAAATACTCTGAAGTGAGTTCAAAAAGGAAGGCCACAAAATTGGAAGCTTTTCCTTATGAGAAGACACCAAAGAAACTCAGAGTAGAAAAAGGCTCATTTTCATCACTGCTAGAAGAATATTTGATCGCAAAAATGTAGGAAGTACATCCCATGACAAAGACACAAGTGGATAAAGAACACATGGTTCATTATTTATTCTTCAATCCACCACAGGAGGTTTCCCCTTTTGATGACACTCATTCCTCTCTCATTCAGGATTTTCCTTCTCCTTCAAAATAGGGTAACATCAGTGCACCTATCATTGAACCTAAGTATGATTAGATGTTTTCTTGGATGTAGGAAATAATTTTCCCTGACACCCGTACTATGTAGCAAGTGGTGGCCCCTGATCAATGAACAATTATCTCATTGGCCAAAGAAAAAAGATCAAGGAAGCTTGCATATACAGCCTCAAAGTTCTATAGTGGGGAAACGGGTAAACAATACATTGAAGTAGCTTAGCCCAAAGTAATCAAGCCAGTGGATAAAATGAAAATAGTTGGCTATGAAATGAGCACAATTCAACTAGGATAGGAAACTCATGAAGGGTATTTTCACATGTATTAGCAATCTTCTTCTCGCATGGTTACGAGGAATAAAGAGTATACGAAGAAGATTAAATGAATTGAATGAGAAGGTGTAATCTTTTTCATTCTATGTACAACATCTAGTTGATCCTAATGCCATGAAAATTCCCACTGAGGAAGTTGCGCCCATCAGTAGCTTCAATCCAAAATCCAGTAAGAAGACACACAAGTTCACAATAGAGGGGCGATTGAATAATGAATGGATCAACTCAATTTATGAAAAAGGGAATTCAGTACTCCAAGAAGTAGTCAAACTCTTCTCTTACATGTGTGTGATAGAATATAGGACATGGACACTCAAAGAGGACTTGGATAAAGAAAGGAACTATTAGGAACCTTTGGGCCTAGTAGTAGATGAAATGGGCAACACTTATCACCAGGATTTGATCAACAAGAAGATATTTGAAACTCCCTCAGAAGACTTGTCATGTGTGTGGGCGTGGGCCTTGGAAATTAGGTTTGAGGTAATCAATTGGGCCATCATAGAGTTAGAGGAAAAAGAGGAACAAGGATACAAATCACAGGATAGTGTAAATCAAAAAATTCATAAGCTTGGAGTGCTTGTAATGGGTGAAGATACAACTGTCAATGATTTAATTGATCCATTTGAAGAACACATCAAGAAAGAGATAGGAAACCTATCATCCTTCAATAAGGATACCCTCAACTTCCTTTGAGAGATTCAAGCCTCCATTTTACTTATCACAAAGAAAAATTCATCATGGTTTAGGAAGTGTAAAGACATCAACAGTGTTGTCGATGGATAGACAAAAACTTTGAGATGTATTTGCATTCCTCATCCCGACAAGGTGGAACTTGTAACTACTCGTTTCAAAAAAGATATTGGAGGAACATAGGCCTTCTCAGGAGATTAAAGTGGAAGCCATTCATGGAATAACATAAAATCCACTGTAGCATCTCATCCTTCTGCATAAATTTTCTTCTTTCTTCTTCTTCCTCTTCTTTATCTTTGTTCTCTTCTCACCCAATACTCTCTCTCATCAATGTTATATTTTTACGTTGATGTTTACAATTTTGAATATAACTTTAAGTGACTTTATAAATATAATGTAAACTTTAAGTTTCCTTATTTTTATAAAAGGGACTTAAATATTTAAATGGAATATGAATAGTATAAAGTAACATTAAAATATTTGAAAAAAACCGAGAAAATGAAGATATTCCTTCTCATCTATAAATTTTAACAAGCTCTTCATTTGAGCTTCTTCTCAAACTTGTTAATCTTCTTATAAAACTTCTAAAAATTCTTAGATGTGGAGTTGTTTTTTGTAAATTCATGAGAGAGATATCCTTGTGAAGAGAGCAAAGAGATAGAAAATTTCTTCCATTTCCCCTACTCAAAAAAATCTCTTCTACTTCTATGTTATGTACTATTTCTTCTTGAGCTTCAATAAAGGAAGAAGGAATTTTGGCCTTTTTTGAATGAGGATTTTAGTGGTACTTTATGCTCATTAATCGCTATTTAGTCTTTTTGATACTATGAAGATATTTTTTCTTTTAAATTCAAGTGCATGTAATGAAACTTTTAGCTTGTGTATGCAAGTATCTAATTTTCTACTTGCAACATTAGTTTCTCTTTTCTAACGTTCTCACTCCCTTTCCCACTTTCCTAGAAAATTCCTCTCTTACAAATATATGAAATATTTTTCCACATGGTTAGTGGAATGCCCCCATTTGATCCTAGGATAAAAGGGCACCAGGATAAAATTCACTTTTTACTTGTGCATGCATGTATGGCAGTTGCACTAGTTAAGTAGAGGGACTTAGAATCCCAGAGCGTTGGCAAGATAACCACCAATTTTTCTCTCAAAAATTTTCTCACCAATAGTTTTTGGCACCAACTGTTGGGAAAATTTAGCAACATCTACACCTGAATACAACTAGAAGGTCAAAAAAATTCAAAAAAAAATATGAAAATTCAAAAAAAAAAAATCTAGAATTTGAATATCTATATGAGCCTCATGTCTACAAACTATGGCTATTATGGGAAATCCTCTTGTTGAAATACCCAAATTTCTCTTCCAGATATAAGAGGATATTGTTTCAAATTTCATAGAATTTATCTGACATAAAAGGAAAAGTGTCAACCATTACTTCTTCACCAAAGGAATTCTTGACCTAAAAGAAGAACACGTTGTTGAATTGGAGAGACAAAGAAAAATTCCAGAACCACAAAGAAGAGCGTAGATTTTCAAGTTAATGGATATAAGATACACCTAGAAACAGACTCAAGGAGGACAAACTGACCCCACTTTTTAAGAGCTTCGAAGAAGACAAGATCTACTCATAAAAGGAACGATAACCAGATCGTACCAAGCCAAGAACATAGATGCTAATCAAACACCACGATTAATAAGATGAAATCTATTTTCCAAAATAACTTTACATAAATCTTTGCAAATAAATGAGCAATAATATCATATATTATTATGGAACTCAATGACATATAATGAGAATGGGCCTTGTTTATATAGGCAAGGAATAAAAATCTAAGAACCAGTCAAGGTCGTAGATCAAGCCATAAATCATAGAAAGAACTAGTCATTAAAGAACTATTCAAGACCATAGATTTAGTAGAGAACTAGACATCAAGGATCTAGTCAATACCATAGATCAAAGAAAGAACTAGTCAATATCATAGATCAAGGAAAGAACTATACCTAACAACTAGATAATATTTCATAATATCTAAATAAGATAAAATAAATATCCACACACATAAGTGGGTATAAATACAATAAAGATAAATAATGTACCTAGGTGAACATGAGCTAAGGTAAAATACCTACTCTATCAGCTCAATATTCATAGGTCTCCCTTTCGTCAAGCAGTCGGTCACGTTGGAAACCTTAGTGTTTCCAATCCTTTAGATGGTGAATTTCTATACATCAACGAGAATATTGAATATTCACTGATGTATAGACTGAAGAATCAGCTAGAGAAAGAGAAGCCAAAGTGGAAAAATAAATAAGATATTAGCTTAAATAAATTCAAAGACTTCAAGCCGAGGTGGACGTAAGAGTATTAGTAGAAGCCGCAACCTTAGAGAGGTTGGAAGCTATAAAAAAAAAATAATGGGTTATCATGATCATGAGGTCAGTAGGCCCAATGTACCATGGGGTGAAAACACTGGACCACTCACTTTTTTTGAACTTGTTATCCAAAATGTGCCCCCTGCTCATTTTGGGGCTAACTCCTTTCATCCTTCATTCTCTTGTGCCTCAGACATAATTTTTTGCTTTTCAAGAACTCAAAAACTTTTGGAAATGGAACCATTGGATAGAGATCTTTCTCATCTTTCCAGAAAGGTAAATTTTTTCTCCTAACTCCATGTATTTTTAAGTTATCGCTCGGTGGAGTTTTTGTGGGAAATTTTCCTATTCAAGGCCCGCATCCAATGAGATGCCGCCACGTGTCATGGAAGTGGTGGGGATCGGAGGAAGACTTGTAATTTTCACCAAGTGTTTGGAGAAATTTCAAATGGAATATTTTTCCCGCAGGCCCTCCGGCAAATCAGGTAACACCAAGTGTCTGAGGGAAAATTTGAAAAATTTGGGCTAAGTGTTGGCACATGGAATTTTTGAGAAGAAAGCCCGTGGCCAATTGAATCTCGCCACGTGTCCAGATGGAGCAAAAAAATCAAAGCAAGCCTGCAAGGAAATTTTGAAAGCTCAAACCCACACCCAATGGGGTTTTAACACGTGTCTATGATGGAAATGAATCAAACAGCCCTCGTAAAAATCTGGAAGGACAGGCCCGCATGCAATCAGCGCACGCCACGTCTCCCAAGCTCATCGGCCCCGCGGGGAAATTTTGGAAAATTTTCCAAAGTGCAAAGTGAAGGAAAATAGAGCAGGATGGTCCCGTGCCCAATAGCCATGTGCCACGTGGCACCTGGAAAGGTAGAACATGGGGAAATTTTGGAAAACTTTCCAAATGACCAAAAAGGTAAAAATTCAAATTTTTTGCCCGCCGCCCAATTTGGCCCTGTTTTGCCCTAAAATTTCAAATCGCCATATCTTTCGATCCAGAGCTCAATTTTTCACATTTTCTATATCAATGGAAAGCTGGTGAAATTATCTACAAGATTTTGGGGTCAATTTTGAATTTTAATGGATTTTGGATAGAGAAAATAGAAAAACATCTCTAGCACGTGATGATGAGCAGAAATGACGTTTCAACCACCGTTTTTAATGAAGAATGGCTCGCATTCTCTCCCAGCATGGTCAAAAATGTTAGGGGATGGGTCTGTAAGGATGCCCTTGCTATTTTGAATGTATTTTGGTCAATGATTGAACCTCTCCCATGTTTTCCCACATTTCTCTCTCCTGGGCTCGTCCCTTGCACTGTAAAAGCCAGATTTGGCTCATTTTCAAAGGGTTGAATATTTTTTGTCTATTGCAGGTGCCCTTTCTCACCTTGGAAGTGATTTTCGTGGAATATCAGACCCTTTTCTAAGAACTTGTAACTCAATTTTTACCTCTCAGGTGTTGTAATGCAAGTGATTTTGATGTTAAAATAACAATACATGCCATGTGATTAATTTTCCATCCTCTACTGGTGTTGTTTGACTAATTTCTGATTCTTCATTATAGTTATCAGTTTGTGCATGATCTTTTGTTAGCATTTTATGAATTGTGTCAATCTGCAGAAGTAAAAAATTCTTACCACTCCTTTGGTGTATCACTTATTAGCATTAGTTTTGGTTTATCTGCATTCTCTATCTCTGTCTCCTTTGGAATTTAGGGATAGGATTAGGAATATAGACCTCTACAACTTGTAAGTGATAAATATGACCAGAGGAATTGAGGAACCAGCCTCTAAACTGGAGATTCCTTTCTCACTTTGCAAGTCCCACACTTGGGGAAAGGATTCAATGTTGTACAATCACACTGGGTGCTAGTATGATCAAATTAGAAATTTGATCAACATACAGGGGGTGCTATTGATTTGTAACTAATAGTTTTGGCATGCCCGGTGGGACTCTAGAAGTCTTCATCTTCATTGCAACAAAATTGATGTGCATTTTGTTGCAAGTTTATTGCTTTAAAAGAGCTATAAATTGCACATTTATTGACTCCAAGGAAGAAGAATCAACTGGTTTTAGTAGTGCAGACCTGAAAACTCATGAGAAGAATCACTACAAGGTCAAGAGCTGGAGAAGAAGAGGTGTCTGTTTGAATATCTTCAATTATCTCCAAGAAGAAGGAAAAGTGGGAGGAGAATCCAAAGGTCTCCATCTCCACCAAACAGAACTCTCTCAACTCCTCCACCTGGTAGGCCTTTCATTCAATCAACAAGGGTTCTAAGGCCAATCAGAATGGCACAAAACAACCCCTATGTCAAGTTTACTGGCAGCAGCCCACTTACTCTCAATGCACAAAATCCAATTCCTAGTTTTAGCATTGAAGAACATTCCATACTTCACTGGAGAAAATCAGACCATCTCCTGGTGATCATGTCAAGGATATTTCTAACATTTGTGTAATCCATGAGATCAATGAGATGTAAGTTACTGTCAAATTGTTGGCATCTTCATTCAAAGGGAAATATTTACAATGGTTCAGGAGCCTTGCCTCAAGTTCTATTCAAAATTGGAATCAGCTATGTATAGCCCCTCCATGAGCAGTTTGGGGAAAAGGGAGACAACTTGTTCATTTTGGAGCAGCTGACAACTATCAAAAGAGCTCCTAATGAGCAGCTGACTGATTTTAACTTCAAATTTTAAAGGACTTGGGAGAGAATTCCAGTGGCAGTCAGGCTAACAGTAAAAGGTGTTTTTCTTTATTGCCTTAAAGATTTAAATTCTAATATTTCTATGTTAATTAAGTCCATGGGGGGCACAACTATCCCCATTGCTTATAACATTGCCATTAGAGCTGAAAATTGTTTGATTCAAGCTAGCAAGCTAGCTCCTAGGCCTTCTAATGCCATTATTTCCAAGTTTAGCGAGCCAAAGTACTAGCCAAGTGCCTAATTTAGCTTCTATTCCCATTCCTAGAAATTAGAATTCAAGTGAAGTTTCCATTTCATCTTCTAGTGCCTCAAATGAACTTCAAGAAGTCATGAAGCAATTGCAAAATCTAGGCAATGAGCTGGTTACACTCAAGAGGCAGCAAGCTCAAGGTTTTAGACCTTCTTTCCAGCCCCAATCTTAGCCTAACAGGCAGCCATATCAACCCCAAAGACAACCCAATCCAGCTACAAATCTAAATCAAGCAAGGCCTCCTGCCAATAGACCATTTCAGCCTTATAATCCCAATGATACATCTGCATCTAAAGTATTAGTGCCAGTACAAAACAATATGGCTCAAGAGTATGATTGGTGTTTCCCATGCAATGAACATCATAACCAGTCCATGTGCTTCAACGGTGCCTTGAATCAAGCATTGATGGTGACAACAACTAGTGTGGAGGGTGAAGGTAGTCAAAGAAAATGACCAACAACAAGAAACATTCTAGCAGCAATCAACTCTGAATGATACCACACTTGTAAACTGGTAGGCAGAAGATTTTTTGTGGCATGAAGTAGATAGTTTTCCTAAAGTGTTGCAGCCTAACACAAGGTTGAAGAGGGGAAAATTTTTGGTTAAGAGCATCCATTAGCTCTAAGTAATTCACAACATCTCTGTCATTCCACAAAATATTGGCAAGAAAAAATGTAATCTCCAAGCACACAAGGATTGCCTAAAACAGTTCCTAGGCCAGCCCAAGTGCCAGTTGTTGTTGCCCATGCACAAGAAATGAATGTGCAGGCCAAGGGACAGCAAAGATGATACTTCATCTCCATTCAATATCATTGATTAGATGAAGAATACAAATGTAAACATATCAATGTGGGAATCACTATCTATCCCAGGCCAAAGAGATTTGCTACAAGCTGCCATGAAGGACTGGCTCAACTTCAAATCAATAAGTCCAAATGCAAGAGAAAATGCTCACAAATGCTGCCCAGCCTGAGGGGAATCATGGAGGACAGCAAGGTAAAATTTTGAAACCCCCTCCATTCTATGTTTCATTGATCATTGGGAACCAATTAGTACACAATTACATGATTGATTCCGAGAGCAAGTAGTTCAGTAATGCCCAAACAAATAGCTGATCATTTGGGAATTCAGTATGAAACCATATCCAAAGGGGTAGTGTACAATTGGATGGGATAGCAGTAACAATAATTGGAGTGATTAAAAACTTGAGTTTTACTTTTCATGCTTGTATTAACGTGGTTGTTTTGCAAGATGTCTTAGGTAATAGACCTTCAACCACTCTTTGCCCTATGTTTATCAAGGGATATCACAGCTAAGATTGGAGTTTACTTATCTACTGATTGGTCACACATGTTGTTCAGAACAAGTTATGCAACCAAGGCCACAATCAGGTCTGAACCCATTGCAAACTTTCACATTGAGCCTTACACCCCAAATGAGATAAATGCCAATTGTTCAGCATTTGACCAAGAAGATCACATAAGAACTGATGAAGCTGACACCAAGGTCGGAAGTATCCTAGATCTAACTCTTGATGAATGGGACAAACAAGGTGCATGCTTTTTGATCCTTACCAAGAAATAGAAGAATCTGAGTTAGGAATCTATTGCATGCATGAAAAAAAATCAGCCTATCCCTAGCATCACCAAGCCAGACCACAAGGATGACAATGAGGTATGGCAATTGTTTTTTGATGGATCAAGGAGTAGACAAGGTGCAAGAGGGTGGAGTCCATGCTTGGTTTCACCTCAAGGAATTAAGTATTATTCATCTTTTAAATTTCAATTTGCATGCTCTAATAACACTGCTGAATATGAAGCCTTAGTGTAAGGACTGCATTGGTTAATCAAGAGAGGAATAAAGAACTTATAAGTCTTTGGTGATAGTGATTTGATTGTCAACCAAGTCAAGGGGCAGCATGCTGTCAATAATGATCTACTCAAGTGCTACAAGAATAGGGTGTGGGACCTCATTGAAGATTTTGAGGGTTTTGACATAAAATCCATTCCTAGGAAAGAGAACCAAGCTGCTGACAGGCTTGCAGCAGTTGGGGCAGCCTTAGACGTTGTGGAGAGCATTCAAAAAGGATAAGGTACAACTAAACATCCATGTGATTATATGGCCTTCAGTGCCGGAAAACAATGTAAGTTGGCAAGTGTTTGAAAATGATAAGTAAATCATCCATTTCTTGCAAGAAGAGGCTGAGTTCTCAGCTAAAAATCAAGAAAAGTTAGAATAGTAGTATGGTGACCAAGTGGTACAGCTGAGAACTAATAAACTACCAAAAGGAATTATTACTTTGGAGTCCATTTTAAATCCTAATAATTAGTTTAGGAAGGAGAAAGCAAACATCCAAGTGACGAGAGAAGATTCAGTGTCCATCTCGGTGGAAGAAGACAAATCACTCCAAGTTGGCAAGATGACAACTGAGCAGGAAAGGCATGAGTTTCATACAACTTTGTAAAGAATTCCCTGATGTGATTACTTGGAGCTATGAATATTTAAAAGGTTTCAATCCTGAGTTAGCTCAACACACCATTGAATTGGATCCAAATACTAAGTCCATTAGGCAAAAACAAAGACTAGTCAATCCACACATGGAACCCCTCATGAGAAAAAAATTGAATAAGTTGATAGAATCAAGAATCATATTCCCTATCAATAATTCTAGTTGGGTTGCCAACTTGGTTCCAGTCAGAAAGAAGAGTGGGGAAATCAGATTGTGTGTTGACTTCAGAGATTTGAATAGAGCATCTCTCAAGGATCATTACCCACTACCTTCCATGGAGCAGATTTTACAAGTGGTTGTTGGCTCCGAAAGGTTTTCACTACTTGATGGCTATTCAGGGTACAATCAAATTATGGTGAAGGAAGGAGGATCAGTTCAAGATAGCCTTTACAACCAAATGGGGAACTTATGCATATAGGAAAATGCCATTTGGGTTGTCCAACACCGGAGCTACCTTCCAAAGAGCAATGGACATGGCATTCAAAGGTTTGATTAACAACATATTGCTGGATATATCTTGATGATATCACCATTTTTTTCAAAAAATGTAGCAGACCACATCTCTCATTTGAGACAAGTGTTCCAAAGGTGTAGAAGATTTAGAGTCTTCTTTAATCCTAAAAAATGTATTTTCTTAGCTCATGAAGGAAAGCTCATTTGTCACATTGTCTCCAAAGAAGGATATAGAAATTGATCTAGAAAGAGTTGAAGCCATAAGATCACTACCATTGCCAAGCCACAAGAAGGCCCTTCAAATTTTCTTGGGGAGGATAAATTGTTGTTCTGGAGGTTTGTCCCAGATTTTGTAGCCCTTGTCAAGCCCATCACCAAGATGTTAAAGAAAAATCATATCTTTCAAATGGACAGCAGAAGGCAAGGGAGAGTTTTGAAGCAATCAAAGAAGCCATCTCTCAATCCCCAACTCTCATAAACACTAGATTTCTCCAAGGATTTAATCCTTTATGCATTTGGGGGTGATGACACTATTTTTGCAATTTTGGTACAACAAAACAAAGACAATGGTGAGCAGCCAATTGTTTTCTTTAGCCAAAGCCTGGAGGACTATGAGGTGAATTATTCCTTCATTGAGAAGCATGTTCTTGCAGTAATCAGGAGCTTGAAGAAATTCAAGCATCTAGTTTTAAACAATAAGGTCTAATTGTTGGTTTTTTCATGCGGGAGTTAAAGCCTTCCTCCTCAAACAAAGACTTGAATGAAAAGAGAGCAGGTTGGATTACTCGTGTCATGGAGTATGACATTGAAATCAAAGTTACCAAGTTGGTCAGAGGAAAAGGATTGTGTGAGTAGCTGATTTTGAGAAAACAAAAGGAAACATGCAATGAGAAGGAAGCTATTTTGGCATTGCAAGACATCCATGAGCAAGGAAGCACTCAAGAAGAAAATAATGGTGTCCCCACTCTTTGCTAGACCCAAGAGTATAATACACTTCCTAAGCATAGGCCTATGCCCTCCAGAGATTCAAACAAGACCCAAAGAAGGCATACTTCAGATTGCAGGGCTGTCCCATATGCCCTTGTTGATGGTGTTCTGTTCAAAAGAGATGTGAATGGAGTACTGCTGAGATGCATTGGCACAGATCAGATTCATAGGGTGTTAGAAGAGTTTCATGGTGGACCGGTTGGGGGTCATTTTGCACCAAGAGTGACAGCTCTAAATATCATGAGGGCTGGTTATTATTGGCCCAAGATTTTCAATGATTGCTATGCATGGGTCAAGAGGTGCAAGAATTGTGCATTCTTCACAGGTAAAGAGAGACTAGCTGCCCTTCCATTGCATCCAATTTCAGTTGATCAGCCATTCATGCAATGGGTTTTAGACTTCATTGGGGTCATCAATCCCAATTCAAGCCAAGGGCACAAGTGAAATTTAACAGCCACAGATTACTTCACTAAGTGGACTGAGGTAGTAGCACTCAAGGAAGCAAATGAAGCTAGTATCCTAGACTTCTATGAGGGGAATAGTAACCAGGTTTGGCATACCAGCTACAATAATATTAGATAATGCATTGAGCATTCATTGGATCCAAGGTGACTGAATGGGCTGTCAAGAATGGGATCTACCTAAGTACTTCATCAAACTATTACCCCCAGGGTAATGGCACAGAGCTGAGTCTACAAACAAGAACTTGTTGAGAATCATTAGAAGGACTCTTGATGAAAATCAGAGGTCTTGGCATACTAAATTGAAATCAACCTTATGAGCTGATAGGATAACTCCCAAGAGATCTACAGGTAATTCTCCATTCAAGCTTGTTTATGGAAGAGAGGTAATTTTGCCCATGTCACTTGAGCTGCCAACATTGGAACTCATGAGATAGTTAGAGTTGTTGGAGTTTGAGCCCATAGAGGTTAGATATGCAGAATTGATGGAGCTCCAAGAAATAAGAAATCAGGCATCCCAAGCAATGGAGAAGGATCATTTTTTTGATAAAGAAGACCTTTGATAGAGAAGGCTAAGAATAGATCCTTCCAAGTTCGAGATCTAGTGTTAAAAATGGGATACAGATAGAGCAAAAACCTGGGAAGGCATTCAAAATTTGATGCCATTTGGAGTGGCCCATACATGGTCACAAGGTGTAAGGACAGTACAGTTCTTTCCAATTGTCTTTATTGGATGGTGAAGAACTGTAGATTCCAGTCAATGGGATCCATCTAAAGCATTGTTACTAAAAGAAAATTCTCCACATTGTAAATATTAGCTTAGGTTTTCATTCCTCCAAGTGCTTGTGCACATTGTTTTGCTGTATAGGTTAGTTTTGCTTTCCCTAAGTGCTTTAGCATAGGCTTGTTGTTCCTGGGAATGTGTTTATAGCCCTTGCTCCATTAGGTGATATTCCATCTTCCTCCTTGCAAATGTTCTAGTCAGTTGGGGTATCAAACAGAGGAAATGATGACTCTATGCACAATAGATTGCTTTAGGCAACTAGTAACTTCATCCAGTAGGCAGATGACCCCTCTGAGTCACCAAAATTGTTATCCAAAATGTGCCCCCCTGCTCATTTTTTGTGGCTAACTCCTCTCATTCTTCCCCCTCTTGTGCATCAGTCATAAGTTTTTATTTTTTAGGAACTCAAAACCTTTTGGAAATGGCACCATTGGATAGAGATCTTTCTCAGCTTTCCAGAAAGGTAAATTTTTCCTCCTAACTCCATGTATTTTTGAAGTTATGGCTCGACGGAGTTTTTTGTGGGAAATTTTACCCTTTGAAAGGCCTGCAGCCAATGAGATGCCGCCACGAGTCTTGCAAGTGGCAGGGATCGGAGGAAGATTTTGGAATTTTCACCAAGTGTTTGTTGAAATTTCAAATGGAAACATTTTAGCCCGTAGGCCCGCTTGATGAATCAGGTGCCGCCACGTGTCTAGAGGGAGCAATTTGAAAAATTTGGGCTAAGTGTTGGCGCATGAAAAATTTTGAGAGGAAGGGCCCGCGCCCAATAAGGACATGCCACGTGTCTTATGCAGCCAAAGGTGGCAGAGGTCAGAGGAAAACTTGGTTTTTTACCAAGTGTTTCACAAAAAAATTCAAAAGGTATGTTTTAACCCGCTGCCCCCACGTCCAATCAATGCTTGCCACTTGTCACCAGAGCTCTGACCTGCAAAGTGCGGGAGGAAGTTGGGAACTTTTCCCAAAGTGTTGGCGCAAAAGGAAATATTTTCCCCAAAGGCCCGCAACCAATTATATGTTGCCATGTGTCCTGGAGAGGTGGGGCAAGGGGGGAATTTTGGGAATTTTCCCAAGGAAAAATAAAGGAAAATTTAGATAGGAAGGCCCGCCCCCCTTATTGCGAGCCAATAGAATCTCACCATGTGTCCAGAGGGCGCCAAAAATCAAGGAAATGCCCGCAAGGAAATTTTGAAATGGAAAACCCACATCGAATGGGGTTTTGACACATGTCTAGGTTAAAAATTATCAGAGAGACCCACCGAAAATTCAAGAAGGACAAGCCCGCATCCAATCAGCACTCGCCATGTGTCCTCACCTCATTAGGCCCAGCGGGGAATTTTGGGAAAATTTTCCAAAGGTGGAAAGTGAAGGAAAATAGAAGCAGGATGGGCCCACGCCCAATAGCCAAATGTGCCACATGGCACCTGGAAGGGTGGGGTGTGGGGGAAATTTTGGAAAATTTTCCAAATGACCAAAAAGGTAAAAATTCAAATTTTTTGCCCGCGGCCTGATTTGGCCCTATTTTGCCCTAAATTTTTAAATGGCCATACCTTTTGATCCAGAGCTCAGTTTTTCATGTTCTTTATATCAATGGAAATTTGGTGAAATTCTCTATAAGATTTTAAGGTCATTTTTTCATTTTGATGGAGTTTAGAGAGATAAAATTGAAAAACACCTCTGGCACGTGGTCATGGATAGAAATGACGTTTCAACCACCGTTTTTAATGAAGAATGGCTCGCATTCTCTCCCAGCATGGTTGAAAATGTCAAGGGAATGGGTCTGTAAGGATGCCCATGCTGTATTGAATGCATTTTGGTTAATGATTGAACCTCTCCCATGTTTTCCTACGTGTTTCTCTCTCCTGGGCTTTTCGCTTGCACTGTAAAAGCCAGATTTGGCTCATTTTCAAAGGGTTGAACATTTTTTTTATATTACATGTCCCCTTTCTCACATTGGAAGTGATTTTGGTGGAATATTAGACCTTTTATAAGAATTACAACTCATTTTTACCTCTTAGGTGTTGTAATGCAAGTGATTTTCATGTTAAAATAAACAATACAGGGCCCTGTGATTAATTTTTCCATCCTCTGCTAGTGTTGTTTGACTAATTTCTGATTTTTCATTACAGTTATTAGTTTGTGCATGATGTTTTGTTGCATTTTATGAATTGTGTCAATTTGCAGAAGTAAAAAATCCTTACCACTCCATTGTTGTATCACCTATTAGCATTAGTTTTGGTATATATGCATTCTCTATATCCGTCTCCTTTGGAATTTAGGGTAGGATTAGGAATATAGACCTTTGCAACTTGTAAGTGATAAATATGACCAGAGGAATTGAGGAACCATCCTCTAAACTGGAGATTCCTTTCTCATTTTTACAAGTCCCACACTTGGGGAAAGGATTCAATGTTTTGTAATCACACTGGATTCTAGTATGATCAAACTAGAAATCTAATCAACATCCAGGGGGTGCTGCTGATTTGCACTAACAGAACCACATCACGAGCTACCAAAAGGCTCAAGAAAAACTTTTGAAAATTTAAAGGGGACGGTTCTCAACTCCACGAAGAACATATAGCACTATTTATCACCACTTTTTGTGTATTGGGCATTGAGTACAAAGATTTGGTAGTTCGGTTCTTTGTGGATTCACTCCAAGAAAAATATTGTGAATGCTTCTACATGCTACCCTCAATGTCTGTCACCTATTGGGAAGATGTTAGAAGTGCATTCAAACACATGTTCAAGACCACAAAGGACTATCAGGATCTCTTGGTCTAATTGGTACAAATGAAGAAATAAACCTCTGAATCAATGAGAGAATTCATAACAATATATAATAGAGTGATAATAATAATCCCTGAAGATGTGGTTCCTCTTGAAAATAATTTGAAGAGATTCTTCATCAATGCCTTGCCATTAGAAGTAGGTTTCTTTCTTAGAAGAATCCAACCAAGATTATTAAGGGAATTTCAAGACCACACGTAGAAACTAATGATGATCTAATCCTTTCTGGTAAAGTGAAAGGCCCAAATAGAAAGAAAAAAGGCTAGAATTCAAGTTGCATCACCACAGAGCCAATGTTCCAAAAAATGGAAAATGACTTGGTTGCCTTGAAGAAATAGCTCTCCTAGATCACAATGTAGAATAATCCAAGGAAACCAAGTCCTCCCAATAGACCAAGTATTTTTCCACCTCCTCATCAGCTCACTCTCAAAGCACCACCAGTCAATGACAAAGATATCTTCAAATCTCCTAAATAGGTTGAAATGACGTAGCTCTTACCATCCTTTACAAAGTGCTAATTTTTTATGATTATCTTTTCAGATGAACCATCAAATTCATTGGATACCTTAGAGATTTGGGACATTCCCCCTAAGATAACCTCCAAGTTTTATAGAAGTTGGATCTTCTATGTTTGTGTGAGGTAAGGGTTAGAGGAAAAATAAAACAAAGTGGAAAACTAACTAAAGTGATACACCGAAACTTATTTTAAAAGGCACAGAGATAGATTCTGAAAAAAAATAGAATATTCGAAGAGCGTTTAACATAGTATACTATTTTTAGAAGTATCTTGAATTATCAAAGGCCGAGAAGGTGTAAAACACAATTATATGTAGATGGTAGATGCATATAGAAAACCTAAGGGCATATAACATGATAGATATTCAACATTTATCTAAAAAATACCAGCAATAATGGACGAAGGATGCAGACTATTGAGAGCTAAAATTCATATAAAAAGAGAACTTATTCATAGAGAAAATAATACATAAGGTCGATACGACACAAATTACAACTTTCTTCTACAATAGAGTCATGTTAAGGCTAGCAAAAACAATAACTAAGTGTAAAATTCTCTTTCACAGTTCTAGTGTCTTCCTTTTTTCTATTCCCCCTTTTTTCTAGATCAAAACATTCCTTTATAGACTCCCTTGGCTCTCATTTTAATGTCTAGAATTAGATCTTCTACCAATAACATTCAATTTTACTATATAATATTTCATGTTTTGGGCAAGATATCAACTTCATGTCTGTGATATTTATGATTGCCTTTAATTCATCCAACTCCCAAGAATTGTACTCCTTTAGTTGGTGATGATTCTTCCCTAACATGTGGAGGTCGTGTGTTTAGTATGAGGGTATTTCTTGGGACTTTATATCCAAACTTGTGCCTAGGTGATGTGTGGAAAGTCTTACAAAATTTTGGTAACTTTAATGTTCTCTCTTTATTTTAAATTATGCTTGGGTGACACATGGAGACCCTATGTGTTTTTACTATATCATTCAATTTTTAATCAGCATGGGTAGCTTTATCATGCCTGAGACATGTGGCAGTGCACCACAAGTTTGAGAACATTTCTTTCTCCACATTGTCCACTAATTATGACAAAGGGACACATGGATATCTTCCACATTCTTCTCCATACTCGGCCAAATTTGGGCTCAAACAAACAGAACAACAAGAAAAAGGGCCAAGGTGACAAAAGACAATGACCGGTAAAAGAGCCTCACATAAAACACTCTACAGTTATTAGTAACTCACTAAGGGAATCTGTGTCAATCATGGAAGGATTTGACAATCCTCTCTACCTCAAAATTCAAAATGTGGCTTATGAAACACCACTTAGAGTTGTTTCAAATCAGCATGATATCCGAGCCATTCCACCTCTATAGGGTAGGTTCTTTACTGCAAGTCTTGGAAAGATCAATCCATCTTGATTGTCTCCTTGTGAGAAAAGGTTTGGATACTCTTCACTACTGTGTGCAAACAAAACTCCAACTATATGATTGGATTCAGGATGACTTCCACCTTGGTGATGTTGGAGCTCTCTTTTAAATACTGAAATACAATCTTATCTTATAGTTTGGGGATCAAGAGCTACTAAATTTGGTACTTTGATACCAGTATGGAGTGATTGGGGAAGGGGGAGGGGGTTCCTAATTGAACTAATTCATTAATACTCTGCTTCCGCTCTTTGATCCCCTATTATGACCAGGTCAGGAGATTTTGGCATTTGATGTATGTTTTGTTATAGCCCAGGATCTCATTGATCTTCACAGCAATCATCCACCTATCTTTGATACCAGCCCCTTATAGGGTGGATATGGAAGAATCATAAAGTTTCTTAATCAATAGTAGTGATTCAGGGACCTTGGTAGATACAAGACTATTGATGGTGGCAGTTGTGATCTCCACATTTAAGCATAACCCAAATGCATCATATATAAATCTGAGAGAGGGGGCTAGATTCATTGTTGTGGTGGAAATTCGGTCATAACAAGAGGCATATAGATCTTCCACCAATGTTATAAAACCCCCTTTCTAGTGTTTTTGTCCTAATATATGGGTCAAGTCCTTAACCACATCCTTAGATGATTTCAACCTTATCTGGAGGCTTCCCTTCTCTGCTTCGATGATTCGCAATGTTTCCTAGAGCATAGCCACTTTCGTCTTTCTAGAATCAACCTCATTTTGGAGTGATCCTTTCTCCCATGAGAGATAATTGGATGAGGCTTCAGATGTGGAAAGTTTAGCTTCTAGATTCTTAGTTTCCACCTAAGAAGCCGCAAGGACTTCTTGTGATGGAGCTTCCTTCAAATCCTTGCAGATTTGTTTGATATCCTTTCCTTTGCCTTTAATCTCATCTTATTGGCTAGCCACGATGCTTTCTACCCAATGGAGGGTAGTTTGTGCCTTTTTGAGCTGGTTGGTAAGCTCGAGGTAGTCTTTCATGACTATAGTAGTAATTTCATTCATTATCTCATCTAACTTTAAATTTTTGTGTGGGGGGCTCATCAATGATTCCTCCACTAATTTCTTGCCATGGAGAATTGATGTCATTTATGGCATGGATGTCTGAACTGAAGGATCTTGCAGAGAAGTGGAGGGCATGGGATGTTTTTTCCATTTCTTTTGAGAGGTCTCAGAGGACTCTGCGGTAGTACTTGCGGGCCACTCCATGGTGATTGTCACTATCTCCTCACTCTCTACATTAGACCCATGATCTACATCCCAAAACTCCTCCCATTGTTCTTCAGTAGATACGCCCTCAAAATTGGGGTTGGTTTATCTTGTCTCCTTCCTATACTTCTAATAGGCTTCAATATTTTCTATTCTTCATTCCTTACTATGTAGGGCTACTCTGAGTCCTTGTGTCATCATGAGGGTGGGGTCATACCTATGATGGATTGGGTGGAATGACTCCCACTTTGGAATTGGAATGTCACTATGCTCAGTGAACATGTCGGGTGACTCTTCCTGAGAGGACCGCATGTCTTCAAAAAAATTCATGGACTTGTGCTAGAAAGAGTCTGAAACTTTATTTATAATTAAAGTGGATGCCATTGTTCTATGTGGGTCATACCTCCATGAGTCCTAAATTAGGGAGAAGCCATAGGAAGCCAAATTTTGTGTGAGAAAATGCTCCACCTTGCGTTTAATCATAGTAATTCCTCCCTTACTCAAGGGGAGGTCAGATATTGCCTTCTTTTTTTTACCAGATCTGAATTCAACATCCAGGAGTACCAACCACCTGGTTATCTCTATACCAACCACTTGTGTTGTGAGGACCCTTGGGAGAATAAAGTATTCTTCTCAGAAACCATACAGTTGAATCATAGAATTCCCTGCCCCAAAAAAATAATCATAAGGGTGCAGAGGATCTACGAGGATGGAATGAACATATCTATTCATTCTATTGTTGACCCTTTCTGGGTAAAATTCATGTAGGAGCGGCTCCACAAAAGAGTTAAAAATTTCATATACATCCGATAAGAGAGGAAACACATGAGTCCAAGTGGACACTCGAATGATATTTTGGGGGTATACCTCTGCATTCCATAGCATTAGAGACATATACTGGCTAAGGTATTGGGAATTCTAATATAAAATGAGGTGGAAAAAATAAGAGGAATACCTGAAGGTAGAGCCTACTAGGAACATGGTTAACTTCTAAAAAATATACTCTGAAATGACTTCAGTGAAGTCAAAATTGTGATGCCTGTTAAAACAACCCACTTTAGACCCAAGAAACAACCTAGGGTTAGCTACAAAATTATGGAATAATTTTTTTTTTAAAGTTGTTAGGAGTTAACAACCAAATTCTCAAGGACATTTAAATTCAACTGGTAACTTTTCCCATTTTAACAATTACTAATACCACATTATAAAGCAACAAGTGTAATAAGTCCACACCTAGCTCAAATCTCCTTAGTGATTGATTTAATCACTTGTTACATTGACATTTTAGCTAAATATTCCCTGAATAAAATTTTAGGGTTAAGGGATCAAAACAATTAAATACCCAAGGTATTTAATTCCACAAGATCAAGACAAGAGCAGGGTTTAATTATAGTGAGAAAGGGAATACATATTTAAATTAAATAGAGTAAGGTCTCACTTACCCACTCCCAGAACTCGATTGAGAGTGTCTATAACCAGGTTGCAAGGTAACAACTGTCACTAATGAATTCCAGAACAAAAAAATCCAATAGGAAAAAATTCTCTTTTATTTATGTTAATCAGAGGTCACAAGGTCCAAATTTTAGGGTTAGAAGTTTTAGTTAGGTTCAGGGAGGAATTTACCCCATACCCACTCTCTAACAGGCTTAGAGTTTCAACTTGATTTTTCTCACACTTAAATCTTCCAAAATTTCCCTAAATCTTTCCCATTGGATAGGAAATTTTCTCACCTTTTTGGTGATATAAATAAGTCCTCCTAACTCCTTCAGAAACTCAAGATTTGGGCAGGTGAACTTTAAGGATCAAATTTTCCCCCAAAGGGCAGATGTATGGGCCTAGGGAAGAAAAATTTCCCAAAGGGGTGGGTTGGTGGAACATGGGGAGGTTTAGAATATTTTTCCTTTACGCGGAAAAGAAAAGCAAGTTGTGCCCCCATGCCCACGGGTCCGCTAGGGTCATGTGTCACTCCACAAGCCAAAACAGGAAGGAAGAGAGGGAAGGGTAGGACGGTATTAGAAATGTTTCCATGCATGGGAAAAATTTCACCCTTTTTGCCCGCGCCTTCACCACGCCATCATAAGACACATGGCGTTCAATGAGCCAACGCAGGGGAGAAGTTAGGGAGGGGCGGGGTTGCAGGAGTCTTGCAGGGAATTTTCCAAAGGGAAGATAAGAGAAAAAAATGCACGTGCTGGTCTACACGTCTGTAGAGGAGAAAATCCCAAAGCGAGGGCAGGACTGCGGGACTGCGGGAAGTTTAAGAAAAAATTTCCAAAATTGTAAAAAGCCTCGAAGACAAAATAATGTCATGCCTCTGCCGCTACCTCATGAGGACATGTGGCAGCCTCTGATTGGCTACGGGCCGGTGGAGGAAATTTTAAAATTTTTCCCCGAAGATTTTTCAAAAAAAATTCTAAGGAATTTTCAACGGGAATTTTTTGGACCAGGGGCCTGCCTGGTAAAATTTTTCCAAATTTTCCTACCATGGCAGAAAAACTTTAAAGTGCCATAAATTTTACTAGAAAACTTATTTTTTGGAAAATGAGGACTTTTTAGAAAGTTCTTGATGCCCTCTTTGTATAAGAAACATAAATTTCACATTTAGATAAATTTTAAGGGTTTAATTTTGTAAAAAGGATATGCAAGATTTTAAAAAGCCAACTGGTAATTTACAACTTTCAAAATTGATTAAATTGGATCACCTCCTTCACTCAACATGCCAAAAAAACATGGAGAATTGATCTAGGGGAGGGTTGTAAAGTGTTTTAGGAAGGTAAATTTTTTTAAATTGATTTCCAATTTTGAATTTTTTCCAACAAATGACAAAAAAAAGATTGTAACATCTGACTGTGAAGGGATTGTGTTCAAATTTGTAATATTTTAAATTGTTTCCTTAAGTGTTTTCTTTGTCAAATCTGAGTTCCTTGATAATATATCATGTTAAATTTTAAGGTTTCCAAATCTTATTTAAATGTGTCAGGTCTGAACTGTACATTTTTAATTAAAATTAAATACCAGTTTTAAAATTTAAGGCAGAGATCAATTTCTTGAGGGATATAATTGCCATTTCTTCTTCCTAGTATGGAAGTTCAATTCCTTTATATATCTAATACATTTAAGAAACTATACTAAATCAAATGCAATAATGAATTTAATTTAATACATTTCCAAGGGAGACATAATACTATATTATTCCCACTTATATTTCTTCCTTTCAACACGAGATTTAATTATCTCTTTTTGCCATACAAAGAAACATTGAATTCAATACATGGTAGGCTTAAGTGTTTTCCTTCTTCAAGAAATAATTAAAACAAAATTCCAGTATCTTTCTATCCCCAAAATCAGATATTTGAAACAAGGCAATTTAATACAATTCCCTCATGCATATGTTTCTTTCCTTTTACAATTAAACAGAGGATTCCATTCACAATTCGATATTCCAACTGCATTCACAACATTGCAAAAGAGAGATGAACCTTGCAATTCTTTATTAATTCACCAAAGAGAATACATCTTTACATTATTCCATTCCTTGAATGCAATTAACAGAGTTCTTATTTCTTTCCAATAAACAATATAGAATATACATATGGCTTTCATAATTCCAATATCTACACTTTCATAATCAAATTACATACCATCTTTCTTCACAAGTATACATGTTACAATTTCATCCACAACATAGTGGGAAAATGATTACCAATGAAATAAATGTCTTTCACAAGAGGACTGTCAAACTACATTTTTCCTTTGCTCCTGGACATAGCAACATGCACAGTTTTATTTTTCTCCAAGTGGATTACAACAAAATTTGGGAGAAAGGCCATGCTCTCCACCTAGCCAAGACATCCAATGAAAGGAGAAACCTTCCTTCATCATTGGCCCCCGAGCCCCAACCAAGATACAATAAAAGGTGTAATTCAACCCATGGAAACAATTGGCTTCCACAACACACAACATTATTTCAACATGAATAATTCATATTAAAACACAATTCAACACAAAACAACAGTTCACAACTACATTTGAAGACATTCCAAAATAGAACTCGGGATTGATTATGTAAGTCAAAGGAGCAAGGTCTATGGGGGAAGCTACTTATGCCTCCCAATTGGGAATTGGGCATCCACCAAAACAAACCGCCAAAATAATTCATTACACACACATCCTTATGCCCCCCAAAATCCATCTCTTATGACCCCCCCAGATTTCCTTATGCCCCCCCCACAAAGTAAGAAATGCAAGCTATTTATTTTCCATGGTGGATCCCAAACCCAAACTACCTCCACAAAACTCTGATGCCAATGGCATTTCTTATTCCCCCACACATGGATTCCCCATAGCCTTCTCCTACACCATCCTTATGGTTCTCTACCCAACCAGCCAATAAATAAAACAAAACATGCACAATTCATCCATACACAAAAGAAAGTGACAACATAAAAGAAGAGTTAAATTCCTACCTTTCCATGGTAGCTTTTATTTCCAAACAGTAACTTCAAGGCTCAAAACATAGTCCAAAATAGCAATCTCCAAGCATGAAAACTTTTCTCGAAGCTCCTTCCAAAAGCAAGAGCTTCAATACAAGAAAATGTGCCCCAAGGAAGTTGGACAAATGATTCAACAACCCAAAACAAGTAAAGAGTTTGAATTATATAGAAGAGGGAAGAGAAGAGGATGATTTGGATCCATGTAGGATGCCACATCACACATCCTCAAATTCAAATACAAAAGGAAAAATCCATTCTCCCAAGAACAATAAAGAGGTGGGTGAAAATATGACAAGTTACTTGCACACTCCAAAAAGCCCACACCTCAAGGGACATCAAATTAAATAAAATGTAAGAGAGTGCAACCCAAAACAAGCAACAAGATTTATAAAATGCATTATAAAAGTCTAAAATCACCCTTCCAACCATAAGTATGGTTGGTAAATTAAATTGAGAGGTATGGGACAAGTTTTACTTGTCCCACAAGCCTCCAAAAACAGCCCCCAAGGACAAATTCGAATTTCCATGGAGGTGGAGTGTTTCTTACTCCAAAATCTGACTTATACAACTCTTACACACACTTACACATCACTTACATAATAAATACAAAGATCCAACAACTTCCAAATTACTTTCCCATATCCCAATTTGACTTATTTAAATCTTGACCATGTGATTTCTCACATTAATCTACCACCACATAATTAAATAAAGAAAGGAACACATCACTAATAAAATACATACAACAATAAATAAAATTTAACCACATTAATAAAATACACAAACCCATGGTCACATATAAAGGAAATCCCCCCCATGGGAATCCCTAACAAAAATACAACACACACACACTCAAGACATGTTGCCATGGTGACCTTGTCGAATTCACCTAGAATTCCATTGTGGTTGGTCTCCGATCCCCTGATGTTTGTTGTGATATTTTAACCTGCAAAACACAAATACCTCCTTCAGTCTCATGGCCATATCAGAACATCCAAAATGAATATATACTATAATCACAAAATCATCTATACATATGAATCACAACAATCATCAAGGAAATCAAAAAATCATTTACAATATATATCAACAACTATATCATCATCAAATAATTTCTATTTTCTAGGTTTACTCAAAATATCGAATAACACATGTCCAAACAACATCTAAAACATAAACATGTCCAACAACATGTCAACATCTATATAAAATGTCTCCAATAATCATCATGCATCATATATGAATCAGATTCAACAATAATCTAGGATCTGACATCTAACACCATACTAAATCCAAACTATAAGAATTTCCATCATAGAGTCTACAGTATCATGATCAGAATAAAATTTTTAAAGGGAAGTGGGCACTACATCCCTGTCCCCTTAGACTCGACTTCCTCCTAGAAGTCACAAGAAACAATGTAGAAACAATGTAACAGAGAAAGGGTCATGCCCTTTTTGGAATTGTTTTACTTCAACAAGTGTGGGTCTACAGAACTCAAGTCTGGTCCAATATAATTTAACAAGAAGAAGGGAGATTGTAAGGGATGAGTTCTAAACTTTTAGCATGCAAGGCTACGAACATTTAAATCTAAGGAGTAACTTTATGCTATCAAACAAGATACAACACATAACAATATAACACGAAGAGTTCCAAAAGATTATTAAGAGTAACCACCAAGTAAGGGAATTATAGGGAGAATTTCCATAAACTTGAGATGACCACACAGTTTCCCAAGGAATACAACATACTACAGTAACAAAAATTGAGGTTTCCACTAGGGTTGAACTATGCTTTCATATTTCATTGCTTAGACAATGCTAGCAGAATCAACCATGGCCAAAATTTATATGAGGGACATGTCTACTCAAGGTCCCATAATTTAAGGTCACACACGATGAGGTTAATCCACAAGGAAGGACACCCAAACAAAAAAACATTTTCAATTGAGGAACTATTCCTGGAAGGCACTCCTATAATCTTGAGAGGGTATAATTAAATTTTCATGGTAACACAAGCGGAGTCAAGACCACAAGTTTTCCTATAGTATGATTTTTACACTTTTGTTTTAATAATCGAACACACCAAACAACCAATCTAAAGAATTCAACCGTTTATCAGTATATATATATATATATATATATATATATATATATATATATAGAAAATATGTACAGATATATTTATATCTCCCTTAGCAACTAACATATCAATTCAAGCACCATACATTAAAGAACAATGGGATTTATTTATCTTATTTCCTACTCAAGCTCAGAATAACCATAAAGAGAGCACAAGAAACACCAAGGACCACTCAAGGTCACTAGGGAGAAGAACAAGTAACAAGGGGTCCAATCACAATCCAAGGGTGAATAACATCATCTTGCACTTTCCATCCTAATGGGAAAAAGGGCTACAAAAACAAGGTGACCCAAGAAAATATGAAGAAAAGAAGACTTCCCAAAGTTATTTTATATCCTTAACATATGTTTCCTTAAAATTACAATACTTAGGTCTCCAAGGACAAGATAACATGCAAGGAGGTTGCTTCTCAAACAACAGATAAATATCAATTCAAAAGGACCACAACTCACATCGGTTGATCTACGGGACGATAAGGGTGTGATGACCCAAAAATCCCACAAGAAAGGCACATACATCTATGGAAAAAAAGTAATAAGTAACTACAACACATTACTATCCACCGGGGTTTCACAATTCAGGTAGATGACAGAACTATAGGTTCAACTATACATTGCACTTAATACACATAAATATTACTTATTTTATAAATCAACTCATTAAGTCAAAATTTATAGCTTTCCTTGTTAAGAACATTCCTTTCATGTTTCCTTAGTTACAAACTTCCTTCTATTATGACATCACCAGTTTACGTTATAAAGAGCACCACTAAGGTGGGCATGATGTCTCACCATTTTGTATAGGTAGAGAGCATTTATTTTACTCATAAGGAAGGTGGATGGATAAGGTTTCCTTTCTATTCTTCTACATGGTCTTTATTTCTTCTATTAATCTACCAAGGGTACAACAAGGATCACTTCCCTTTTTCTATGCTCACGTTTATTTGTTTAAGCTTCAAGGTCAAATATCCTTAATTATAGTTTTATGATGTTTTGGTTGATTCATCTCATCAATCAAATTTTAATGAGGAGGAAGGTTCAAACATATCACATAATTACTTTTATGGGAAGGAGATATAAATCAACACACTGCATTTTTAATTCTAAAGGAACAAGAGACATTCAACATAGAAAACACATTATTATTTTTTGTAAGAACTAGGAAACAATGAGCCAACAAGAATCACACCAAGATTTTAAAGATTCACCTAATAATTGTAAGCATCATTAACCATTCTTAGTGAGTCTCCACAAATCTCACAAAGAATTTTCAAGGAAGGATCATTAAAGAGGTATAATCTTACTTTTACAGATCTATTAAGGTTTAGCATTTTTTGTTGTTTAGGATGGAAACCTTTTTCTCCCCTAATAACTAAATAAGGTTTTCCAATCAATTCTCATGTCCCCACAAGATACTACCAGCCAAGAAACTAGATGACAATGCAACTTTACTCCAAGGACACCACATCCTCACTAGAAAGCATCAAATGCAATGGGGCAACCAAATAATTTACCAAATCATGGACTTTACAGCCAAGAGTTATAGTTTTTAAAAGAGGAAGTACAATATAAGCACCATCGAGATTAACTATTAAGATCTACCAAACTAACATTTCTAAGAGAAATATCCAAAAGACCCAAAGCATCCATAAGTGTTTCCAAGTAACCCAAAGATTAATAGGTCATAGAATGTTATTCATAGTAAAGGAAATTTAAGGTAAGGGTAGACTTATTTATAAGTCAAGAGAGTAAAACAAGTACACTTAAATAAACACACTGCCTAAAAGGGCTTAAATATTTCCATAATTACCAAGATGCATACATTCCCAAAGTCAAAACTTTCTATGATGCAACCAGGAACCCAAGATACAATTTAACATGCCATTGATGAAAGGTCACTATCAAAACAAACATTTTTCCAGTAATATTTACAGTCAACCAAAAGGGTCATCCATTCCTAATAAAATATAACATTCCATAATTAAACACTTCTACTCTGACAAGGGTCAAGCTCTTACCAGATTGTAAGAGAACCACCACTACCGCTGTCAAACTTCCCTCTAGACAACACTACACAACAAACCTTTTTTTTCTAGCAAGGTCAAGATACAAAAGGGTCACTCTAAGATCTTAGACACACTCAAGTTTCCATGCATTTATATCCCAGGCATAATCTTAATGCACATAAGAAGCCATTCTAGGCACCTAGGGTATACCCCCATATGACAAAATATTACAAGACAAACAGCGTAGAACCAACTCGACAACAAGCAAGTGAGAATCACGTAACATTTGGCTAAGTAGCCAACAACATAATGAGCTCTGAGTCACTAATCAAAATAAAGTCCAATAAATATCGGCAATCAAGAAAAGTGGCTAAGTAGCTGCATTGCAAAGTTTGAAAATTCTTGCAAAAATTATAAATAAATAAAATATTCTCAGAGCTTCTCAATCCAATCATAAAATAGGATGTTGGTCCTTGATAACATAATCACAAGATTAAAAATGTAAAACACAAAATTCAACACCACATTCATTCCACATCCCTTCATGGCCACCAATAGGGGTACTCTGCCTTGAGGTTAGTTCTAAGAACATATACACAAGATTGGGTCCTAGACGACACCAAGACTTAGTGTCCACTCTCTCACATGGTTAACAACATGGAAAACTGACAACCAGACCCTCTTTCCTAACCACTCAAGGAAGGAAGCTCTAAAAAGCTTCTAATTAATTCTTTCCGACCCAAAACTCAACCACTACTGTCCAACTAAAATAATCACATCATATAACTTATCATTCCAACAAATCCAATAAGGAAGGGTCTCAACGGGCTTAATGCCTCGTAAAATTAAATCAAGTTTTTGGACTTGTAAAATCAACACATTTTCAAAGGGGAACCAAGTTTTCCACTATAATAGAAGTTCACAAAATCAATTTAATCTGACATTCTTAGTTACCTCGGGGTTAGACAAAATGTCACTAAGCAAGCACAACAACTCAAACAACCTGTTATTTTATTATGATTTTAATTCTGGCAGTTCAAATGTACAAAGTAAGGTAATATTTCTCCATATTTATTTCTTCTTCAATTTTCTAACAAGTTTTTTTTTCTTAGATTCAAAAGTGTGCTAGGTTTACAGTTTATGTCTCATGTTTTTCAAGTGTTCCCAATGGTCCAAGATTTTGAACCGCTACTCTGATACCAAGTGTGATGCTCATTAAAACAACCCACTTGAGACCCAAGAAATAACCTAGGGTTAGCTAGAAAATTATGGAATAATTTTTTTTTAAAGGTGTTAGGAGTTAACAACCAAAGTCTCAAGGAAATTTAAATTCAACTAATAAATTTTTCCATTTTAACAATTACTAATACCACATTATAAAGCAAAAAGTGTAATAAGTCCACACCTAGCTCAAATCTCCTTAGGGATTAATTTAATCACTGGTTACATTGACATTTTAGCTAAATATTTCCTGAATAAAATTTTAGGGTTAAGGGACCAAAAAAATTAAATACCCAAGGTATTTAATTCCACAAGATCAAGACAAGAGCAATGTTTAATTATAGTGAGAAAGGGAATACATATTTAAAGTCAACAGAGTAAGGTCTCACTTACCTACTCCCAGAACTCGATTGACAGTGTCTACAACCAGGTTACAAGGCAACAGCTGCCACTAATAGATTCCAAAACAAAACAAATACAATAGGAAAAACTCCACTTTTATTTATGTTAATCAGAGGTCACAAGGTCCAAATTTTAGGGTTAGAATTTTCAGCTAGGTTCAGGGAGGAATTTACCCCCATACCCACTCTCTAATAGGCTCATATTCTCAACTTGATTTTTGTCACACTTAAAGCTTCCAAGATTTTCTTAAATCAATCCCATTGGATAGGAAATTTTCTCATCTTTCCGGTGATATAAAGAAGTCCTCCGAACTCCTTCAAAAACTCAATATATGGGCAAGCAAACTTTAGGGATCAAATTTTCCCCCAAAGGACGGATGTACGGACCCATGGAAGAAAAATTACCTAAAGAGGCGGGTTGGCGGAGCATTCCGTTACACGGGAAATAAAATCAAGTTGTGCTTGCATGCCCATGGGTCTGCTAGGGGCACGTGTCACTCCATGAGCCAAAGTGGGAAGGAAGAGAGGGAAGGGTGGGGTGGTATTAGAAATTTTTCCCTGTGCGGGGAAAAGTTCACCTTTTTTTCCCGTGCCTCTGCCACGCTACCAGAAAACACATGGCATTCAATGAGCCAACGGGGGGGAGAAGTTAGGGAGAGGCGAGGTGGTGGGAGTCTTGGAGGGAATTTTTCAAAGGGGAGATAAGGGGGAAAAAAGCACGTGTTAAGTCCACACTTCTGCAAAGGATAAAATCTTAAAGCGAGGGTGCGAGTGTGGGGCTGCGGGAAGTTTAAGAAAAAATTTCCAAAATTTTAAAAGTCCCTGAAGACAAAATAATGTCGCACCTCCGCTGCTGCCCCATGAGGACACGTGGTAGCCTCTGATTGACCGTGGGTCAAAGGAGGAAATTTTAAAAAATTTCCTCGAGAATTTTTCAAAAAAATTCTAAGGAATTTTCAATGGGAAATTTTCAGACCACGGGCCCACTTGGGAAAATTTTCCCAAATTTTCCCGCCAAGGCAGAAAAACTTCAAAGTGCCATAACTTTTACTAGAAAACTTTTTTTTGAAAAACGAGGACTTTCTAGAAATCTCTCGATGCTCTCTTTGCATAGGAAACATAAATTTTACATTTTGATGAAGTTTAAGGGGTCAATTTTGCAAAAAGGATCTATAGGCTTTTAGAAAACCAACTGGTAATTTCTAACTTTAAAATTTTATTAAATTGGATCACCTCCTTCACTCAACATGTAAAACAGACATGGATGATTACTCTAGGAAGGTAAATTTACTCAATTTACTTCCAATTTGAGTTTTTCCAATAATTGAAAAAAAAAATACTGTAAATTGACTGTGAAAGGTTTGGGTCTAATTGGTAATGTTTTAAATGTTTCCCTAAGTTTTTTGTTTGTAAAATTGAGTTCATTGATATTGTATCATGTTAAATTTTAATGTTTCCATGTTGGTTATTGTGTGCAGGCCCGAACTTTGCATTTTTAATTGAATTATTGCCAATTTTAAATTTAAGGCAGAGATCAATTTCTTGAGGGATATAATTGCCATTTCTTCTTCCAAGTATGGAAGTTCATTTCCTTTTTCTATATAATACATTTAAGAAACTATACTAAATCAAATGCAATAATGAATTTAATTTTATACATTTCCAAGGGAGACATAATACTATATTATTCCCACATACATTTCTTCCTTTCAACCACGAGATTTAATTATCTCTTTTTTCCATACAAAGAAACATTGAATTCAATCCATGGTAGGATTAAGTTTTTTCCTTCTTCAAGCACTCATTAAAACAAAATTCCAGTTTCTTTCTTTCCCCAAAATCATATATTTGAAACAAGGCAATTTAATACAATTACATCTCACGTGTTTCTCCTTTTTCCAAAACAAGGATTCCAATAACAATTTGATATTCCAATTCCACACAACAATGCAAATGAGGGAAAACCTTGCAATTCCTTATTAATTCAAAAGAGATACATATTTACATTCTTTCATTCCTTGAATGTAATTAACAAAATTCTTATTTCTTTCCAATAAGCAGGACAGAATTTAAATGGCATTCACAATTTGAATATACACTTTCATATTCAATTACAACCTCATTTCTTCACAAGTATACATTACAATTTCATCCACAACATAGTGGGAAAGGTTACAATGAAATAAATTTTTTTCTCAAAGGACTGTCAAACTACATTTTCCTTTGCTCCAGAACAACAACATGCAAGTTTTCTCTTTCTCCACATTGATCACAACAAAAGTGGGGGAAAGGCAACACTCTCCACCCAACCAAGACATCCAATGAAAGGAGAATCCTTCCTTCACAACTTGCCCCTGAGCCCCAACCAAGATACAATAAAAGGTGTAATTCAACCCATGGAAACAACTGACTTCCACAACACACAACATTCTTTCAACATGCATAATTCATATTAAAACACAATTCAACACAAAACAACAGTTCACAACTGCATTTGAAGACATTCCAAAATAGAACTCAAGCTTGATTATGTAAGCCAAAGGAGCAAGGTCTATGGGGGAAGCTACTTATGCCTCCCAATTGGGAATTGGGCATCCACCAAAACAAACCACCAAAATAATTAATCACACACACATCCTTATGCCCCTGACAAATCCCTCCTTATGCCCCCCCACATATTTCCTTATGCCCCCTACAAAGTAAGAAATGCAATCTATTTATTTTCCATGGTCGATCCCGAACCAAAACTCCCTCAACAAAACTTTGATGCCAATGGCATTCCTTATGCCCCCCACATGGATTCCCCATAGCCTTCTCCTACACCATCCCTATGGTAGTCTACCTAACCAGCCAATAAATAAAATAAAGCATGCAATAAAATTCGCTTCATGCAAGAGCTTCAACACAATAAAATGTGCCCCAAGGAAGTTGTAAAAATGATTCAACAACCAAAAACAAGAAAAAAGTTTTAATTATATAGAAGAGGGAAGAGAAGAGGATGATGTGGATCCATGTAGGATGTCACATCACACATCCTCAAATTCAAACACAAAAAACAAAATCCATTCTCCCAAGAACAATAAAGAGGTGGGTGAAAATATGACAAGTTACTTGCACACTCCAAAAAGCCCACACCTCAAGGGACAACAAATTAAATAAAATGTAAGAGAGTGCAACCCAAAATAACCAATAAGATTTATAAAATGCATTATAAAAGTCTAAAATCACCCTTACAACCATAAGTATCATTGGTAAATTAAATTGAGAGGTTTGGGACAAGTTTTACTTATCCCACAAGCCTCCAAAAAAATCCCCCAAGGACAAATTCAAATTTCTATGGAGGTGGAGTGCTTCTTAATCCAAAATTTGACTTATAAAACTCTTATACACAATTACACATTACTTACATAATAAATACAAAGAGCCAACAACTTCCAAATTACTTTCCCATATCCCAATTTGACTTATTTAAATCTTAACCATATGATTTCTCACATTAATCTACCACCACATAATTAAATAAAGAAAGGAACACATCACTAATAAAATACATACAAAAATAATTAAAATTTAACCACATTAATAAAATAAACAAACCCATGGTCACATATAAAGGAAATCCCCCCAATGCGAACTCCTAATAAAAATACAACACACACACTCAAGACATGTTGCCATGGTGACCTTGTCAAATTCACCTAAAATTCCATTATGGCTGGTCTCTAATCCCCCGATGTTTTTTGTGATATTTTAACCTACAAAACACAAATACCTCCTTTAGCCTCGTGGCCATATCATAACATCTAAAATAAATATATACTAAAATCACAAAATCATCTATATATATGAATCACAACAAATATCAAAGAAATCAAAAAATCATTTACAATATATATATCAACAACTATATCATCATCAAATAACATCCATTTTCTAGGTTTACTCAAAATATAAAATATCACATGTCCAAACAACATATACAATGTAACCATGTCCGACAGCACGTCAACATCTATATTAAAAGTCTCCAAAAATCATCATGCATCATATATGAATCAGATTCAACAATAATCCTGGATCTGACATCTAAGACCATACTAAATCATAACTATAAGAATGTCCATCATAGAGTCTATAGTATCATGATCAGAATAAAAGTGTCGAAGGGAAGTGGGCACTACATCCCCATCCCCTTAGACTTGACTTCCTCCTAGAAGTCACAAGAACTGATGTGGAAACAATGCAACAAAGAAAGAGTTATGCCCTTTTTGGAATTGTTTTGCTTTAACAAGTGTGAGTCTACAGAACTCAAGTTTGGTCCAATATAATTTAACAAGAAGAAGGGAGATTGTAAGGGATGAGTTCTAAACTTTTAGCATGTAAGGCTATGAACATTTAAATCTCAAGAGTAACTTTATGCTATCAATCAAGATACAACACAACAATATAAAATGAATATTTCCAAAATATTATTAAGAGTAACCACCAAGTAAGGGAATTACAGGGAGAATTTCCATAAAATTGAGATGACCACATAGTTTCTCAAGGAATACAACATACTATAGTAACAAAAATTGAGGTTTCCACTAGGGTTGAACTATGCTTTCATAGTTCGTTGCTTAGACAATGCTAGCAAAATCAACCATGGCCAAAAATTTTATGAGGGACATGTCTACTCAAGGTCCCACAATTTAAGGTCACACACGATGAGGTTAATCCACAAGGAAGGACGCCCAAACAAAAAAACATTTACAATTGAGGAACTATTCCTGGAAGGCACTCCTATAATCTTGAGAGGGTACAATTAACTTTTTGTGGTAATACAAGCGGAGTCAAGACCACAAGTTTTCCTATAGTATAATTTTTACAGTTTTGTTTTAAGAATCAAACACACCAAACAACAATTCTAAATAAGTCAACCATTAAACAAAATAAAATATGTACATATATATTTATATCTCCCTTAGAAACTAACATATCAATTCAAGCACCATATATTAAAGCACAATGGGATTTATTTATCTTATTTCCTACTCAAGGTCATAATAACCATAAAGAGAGCACAAGAAACACCAAGGACCACTCAAGGTTGATAGGGAGAAGAACAATAAACAAGGGGTCCAATAACATCATCTTACACTTTCCATCCTAATGGGAAAAAGGGCTATAACAGCAAGGTGACCCAAGAAAATATGAAGAAAATAAGACTTCCTAAAGTTATTTTATATCCTTAACATATGTTGTCTTAAAATTACAATACTTAGGTCTCCAAGGACAAGATAACACGCAAGGAGGTTTCTTCTCAAACGTTGCTTCTCAAATAACATATATGTCTCAATTCAAAAGGACCACAACTCACATTCGTCGAGCTATGGGACGATAATGGTGTGATGACCCAAACCTCCCACAAGAAAGGCACATACATCTAAGGACGAGAAGTAATAAGAAACTAGAACAAATTACTATCCACCAGGGTTTCACAATTTAGGTAGATGACAAAACTATATGTTCAACTATACATTACACTTAATACACATAAATATTACTTATTTTATAAATCAACTCATTAAGTCAAAATTTATATCTTTGCTTGTTAACAACATTCCTGTTATGTTTCCTTAGTTACAAACTCCCTTCTATTATAACATCACCAGTTTATGTTATAAAGAGCACACTAAGGTGAGCATGATGTCTCACCATTCTGTATAGGTAAAGATCATTTATTTTACTCGTAAGGAAGGTGGATGGACAAGGTTTCCTTCCTATTCTTCTAAATGGTCTTTATTTCTTCTTTTAATCTACCAAGGGTACAACAAGAATCACTTCCCTATTTCTATGCTCACATTTATTTGTTTAAGCTTCAAGGTCAAATATCCTTAATTATAGTTTTATGATGTTTTAGTTGAGTCGTATCATAAATCAAATTTTAATGAGGAGGAAGGTTTAAACATATCACATAATTAATATTATGGGAAGGAGATATAAATCAACACACCGCATTTTTAATTCTAAAGGAACAAGAGACATTCAACATAGAAAACACATTATTAATTTTTGTAAGAACTAGGAAACAATGAGCCAACAAGAATCACACCAAGATTTTAAAGATTCACCTAATAATTGCAAGCATCATTACACATTCTTATTGGGTCTCCGTAAGTCTCACAAGGAATTTTCAAGGAAGGCTCATTAAAGAGGTATAATCTTACTTTTACGAATCTATTAAGGTTTAAATATTTTTGTTATTTAGGATGGAAACTTTTTTCTCCCCTAATAACCAAAGAAGGTTTTCCAATCAATTTTCATGTCCCCACAAGATACCACCAACCAAGCAACTAGATGAAAATGCAACTTTACTCCAAGGACACCACATCCTCACTAGAAAGCATCAAATGCAATGGGGCAGCCAAATAATTAACCAAATCATGGACTTTACTGTCAAGAGTTACAGTTTTTAAAAGAGGAAGTACAATATAAGCACCATCAAGATTAACTATTAAGATCTACCAAACTAACATTTCTAAGAGAAAGATCCATTAGACCTAAAGCATCCGTAAGTGTTTCCAAGTAACCCAAATATTAATAGGTCATAGAATGTTATTCATAGTAAAGGAAATTTAAGGTAAGGGTATACTTATTTATAAGTCAAGAGAGTAAAACAAGTACACTTAAATAAACACACTGCCTGAAAGGGCTTAAATATTTCCATAATTATCAAGATGCATACACTCCCAGAGTCAAAACTTTCTATGATACAACCAGGAACCCAATATACAATTTAACATATCATTGATGAAAGGTCACTATCAAAACAAAAAAAATTCTAGTAATATTTATAGCCAACCAAAAGGGCCATCCATTCCTAAAAAAATATAACATCCCATAATTAAAAACTTCTACACCGACGAGGGTCAAGCTCTTACCAAATTGTAAGAGAACCACCACTACCACTGTCAGACTTCCCTTTAGACAACACTACACAACAAACCTTTTTTTTTCTAGCAAGGTCAAGCAATGAAAAGGTCACTCTAAGATATTAGACACACTCAAGGTTCCATGCATTCATCACCCAATAATAATCTTAACGCACCTAAGAAGACATTCCAGGCACCTAGGGTGTACCCACATATGGTAAACTATTATGAGACAAACAGCGTAGAACCGACTCAATAACAAGCAAGTGAGAATCATGTAACATTTGGCTAAGTATCCAAAAACATAATGAGCTTTGAGTCACTAATAAAAATAAATTCCAAGAAATATCGGCAATCAAGAAAAGTGGCTAAGTATCCACATTGCAAAGTTTGAAAATTCTTATAAAAATTTTAAATAAATAAAATATTCTCAGAGCTTCTCAATCCAATCATAAAATAGGATGTTGGTCATTGATATAATACTCACAATATTACGAATGTAAAACACAAAATTTAACACCACATTCACTTCGTAGCCCTTCACGGCCACCAATAGGGGTACTCTTCCTCAAGGTTAGTTCCAAGAACACATACATAGGATTGGGTCCTAGATGACACCAAGAATTAGTGTCCACTCCCTCACATGGTTAACAAAATGGAAAACTGACAACCATATCCTATTTCCTAACCACTCAAGGAAGGAAGCTCTAAACAGCTTCTAATTAACTCTTCCCAACCCAAAACACAACCACTACTGTCCAACTATAAGAATCACATCATACAACTTATCATTCCAACAAATCCAATAAGGAATGGTCTCAACGGGCTTAATTCCTCATAAAATTAAATCAATTTTTTGGACTGGTAAAATCAACACATTTTCAAAGGGGAACTAAGTTTTCCAGTATACTTGTAGATCAAAAATTTCACACTTATTACCTGTCCAAGTTAATTTACCAAACTAAACACAAAAACCTTGAAAAAATCAAATGAAATCGATACCTGGAAGACAAGATCTAAAGATGTAGATGGAAAAGAAAGGAAATGTAGACAAGATGGGTGCACATGAGCGATCCTGCAAAGTAGATCCAATAAACCTGCAAGACATAGATGCTTGATAGAAAAATACCACATTAAAAGATATTTGGGTGGACTACCCGAAAAGCGGGTCCAGGAAGTGATAAGCTCCCTTGGCGGATGTCAGTCCACGTTTTCAATTAAGGAAAGAAGCATACATGATAAAAGATGTAAGTAAATGTCTATATTTTGATTAAAAATGACAGACAGAAAAGTAAACAGCAGACAGAAACCAATAAAAAATAGGAAAGTGTGAAAACAATTCTAGATTTGTGTTCCCTAAATTATTTTACCTGTCCGCAGGTAGATCGGTGCCAATAGGAAAATCGACGTCAACTGAGAAGAATCAGCGTTGACTGAGATAGGTCGGCATTGACTAGAGAGAATCAGCATCGACTAGGTACAGTCAGCATCGACTTGGGGAAAATTACAGGAAGATTGAGAAACAGATAGTGGAAGCTAGATTGTCGATCTCCAATGGATCTGCAAGAGCTGTAGGGATACTGACAAGGCTCCACCTATAATGGATGTAGGAACAGAGTCACCAAGAGACCAATGGAGACTCATGATGTCAATGTGGTAGGAGAAAAGTAACGGTACTCCTTTCAGGGATTGGTTTTGATAGGATTCTCTCTCACTTGATAGATAATGCTTAGACTTAATGCTCAAAAACTCTCTCATTCTTTATGTCTCTCTTTCTCTATCTCACTGTCTCGCTGTCTAACCAGAACTAAATTCTAGCCTTCTATTTGTAATCGGTGCTGACCGAGATGAAATTGGCACCACTCCAAAAAATAGGCATTGACCAAGTATCGGTCGGTGCCGATCAGGGAACAGTCTCCCGAAATGGCCAAAAGGAACAATTTTTGGGAATATGAAGTGATCCTTCCACCTCAAATATGGGAAATATCCCGCTTCTCAGTTTGGGAGGAGAAAAAATACGGGGGATAGATGGATAGAATAGATACGGGAGGTTAGGAATTGATATGGGGTAGATAAGTGGTTAGGATATATGTAGAAAATATAATTCAATAGTTAATATTTAATTATCTATGGGTAAAACATAATGGGGTGACATAAACTTAGAATAGATGTTTAAATCAAATATTAAGTAATACCCTAACGGAGAGGTGGTGATGTAAACGTGCCCCAGGTTACCCAAGAAGATAAATGCGCACGGGGGACACCAAATTGGATAACAAATTTTAGGTGTCTACATTTTTCCCCTTTTTGTCAAGTAACTTGTGATAAGCAAAGTTGCAAGACAAAAAACAATGAGTTGAAAGAAAGGAAGAAAAAGTGATAATGTGATCCCCCTCAAACTAGGGATAGGATGGGCCCCAAAAGAGCAACTAATCCCAAGTTTGAAAAATGGTAGATGAAAACGCAGGATGCTTCAGCTAGATGCCTGGAGTAGATTTGATCATTAATGAAGCACAAAAATAAACATTAAGGCAGCTACCTAAGGAACTCACATTGGTAGGGTAGACTAGATGGTCCCCACATGAGACAACGTTAGTACCTACAGACCCATGAGTGTAAGGAGAGCTGCAAAATAGTCAGCACCTAAAGAGATACACATTGGTAGGGACAACCAGATGGTTTACAAAGAAGGTGACGTTAGTCCCTATAGACCTGTTAACTCTAAGCTGCCAAAAATGTGAGTGCCCCATGTACAGGGGACAAGCTTGAAATGGACGATAATATCGAAATTATGTACCAAAAGGAAACATTCAGGGAACAATAATGACCAGATAAATAATTCAAGCATCAACACTATGGCAAGAAGATTAGGAGATGGAAGAAAATAAAAGAAAGGAAGGTGAAAAAGAAAAAGTGCAACCAATCGGAAACAATAGGCTTAAATCAGCATCGATCCAGATTAATCGGAGCTGACCATAACAATTGGCACCGACTGTACCGAGTGCATATAAATATGCTATAGGAAAACGTGAACGATTTATTTAGACCGTGATGATTGATTTAGAGAGAGTCAAAAATTGGATTTGAGCACCATGGAAGCCTCTAGGAGCAGTCAGAAGCAGACGAGGACACGACCGAGGGTAAGTGAATCTACCCGAACTTCCTTATACACTTTTATTATGAAATAGCATATTAGGATGTTAAATTTTAGAGAAAAATGGAATAAGTGGGAAGTAAGAGTGTTTTTTACACTCATCCTCCCAGTTGGTGTCGATTAGAAAAATTGATGCCGATTAGATGAAATCGGTGCTGATTATCTTCAATCGACGTTGACTATTTTAGATCGACACCGATTAAGTAAATCAACACCAATTGGACCAAATAGACTGATAAGATGATAGAATGTGTTTTTTGATGTTCTGATTTGGATAAATGGGAAGCTAACATTTCTCTTGACATCGTGGATGTAGGCATGAGAGGCATTACACATGTGGGATGCTATTCCCGAGCTTTTGGAGACCATTCTCCCCGATGTGACTGATGCAGATTGGCACCACCTAGAGTTAGTCGGGCTCGGGGGCTTCCGGTACTACCGATGAGTGCCACGAGATGTAGAGTTTCTGCGAGCACTAGTACGATGATGGGACAGCCGGACTTGCATTTTTTGGTTCAGGACAGGTGAGATGACCATCACCCATAAGAACATATATAGGATCCTAAGGCTGCCGATCACCAGGGACCCGATAGAGATTACTCCACGAGAGCAGCAGTAGAGGGCCCTAGGATGATTGTATGGAGACAGGGCGGATGATTCAGAGATAGTGTCCAGGGCAGTGAGGATAGCCTCTCAGTATAGACAGGATGATGCTAGGAGCAGACTGATAGTGTTGATTCAGATGGCTGTCTCCTATTTTTCTCTACCATATTCAGGAGGTGGGAGATTCCCATTACTATTACTAGATTGTGTTTGTGACATCCTATAATTTAGAAAGGTGTTCACATTTTTCGACACCCTAATAGCTCAGATATATTATGAGTTATGGATGTATACTACCGGTAGGAGGACAGGCATTGATGTTAGTTTTGTGCTCCATTGCTGGGCATATGAGCACATAGAAGTGATCAGGCCATCTAGGCTTCCATGAATGCCAGCAGCAATGGGAGCCATTGATTATGGATTTTGGTGATGGCAGGCCGACATGGCCCCGAGAGATACAGGGAGATCTGCAGATTGGTATGCCGAGCGCTTCAGGACGCTGACACCAGAGCAGGTCATTTGGAGACCATATCGGGTCTACCTGACATGGGCCAATCAGAAGGCTCACCTGGTGGGATTGAGATGGAGTCGGGTGGTCAGGGGCCGCAGGCCTGATATGTGGGAGTGCATTCCATTTATAAGGGTATTGAGAAAGTTCAGCCTAGTGCAGACAGTGTTGACCACCTACAGGCTATACAGGCGAGACAACAGAGAGACTAATCTATCGATTTTGATTCCGAAAGATCCATTGAGGGAGGCCCCACCCTCCACAGATAGTGATGATGATTCCGGAGTGGATGATGGCTATGCGGCATGGTATTTGATAGAGCTACCATGACACCTGCCAGCATCTATAGATGTCAATGAGGAGGATATGGCCACAACACTGGAGAGGCTGGAGAAAGAGCCTTTTACCCTGACGCAAACACACCAGGCAGCCCTCGAGGAGATCAGAGCTCTGACAAAGGAGAGGGATGCCCTGATATTGGAGAGAGACATAGCTCTCCAGGAGTGAGATATAGTGATCTAGCAGAGGGATCACTACCATCGGCATAGAGAGGCCCTCAGGGCCAAATATGGTGATACAGGTACTATGTCAGAGTCTGGGACACAAGGTATGACTGTAGGAGGGCCACCACTAGTAGCACCAGTAGTGACATTACGAGCACCTGGTACGGTGATCCTGAGTACTTATCAGTCTCTCCTCGCTGAGGTGAAATACTATGAGGACACCCTAGCACAGCATGCCCCTAAGGTGCCTCGTTACGGTACGAGGAGGAGATCAGCGACAGCCACAGCTAGTGGTGCATCAGACAGAGAGAGTACTGGGAGAGAGCAAGGTAGAGGTAGGCCTCCAGTAGCAGATGCTTCTAGTTTGATAGGTGGTGGCTAGGAGAGACAACCTGGTCCAGAGGAGGGTGGAGGAGATAGTGTCTTCCACTTATCAAACATTACGATATAGAGATTGGTGTATTTTGATATCGATATATTGATGTAGCCTCGATTTGAGGGCATTTTTGATGTATGATATAGATGGATTGATTTAAATCCATCCATTCTTTGTTGTACAGATACTCATGTATATATATAAATTCATCATTTTCTTTGCCATATGATTGTACTCATGCTTTTAATTTCGATATACATGGATAGATATAGCGTAATTGTGATGGATATAGACATATGCTGATAGATGATAAATAGATGTGATTGGATGGACATAGACATAGAGGATAGATAGACGTGATGTGATTTGATGTGATTGATATGTGGATTTAATTTTGATGAAAAATAGATATAGATAGATGTAGTGTAACTTGGATGTACAAGTTTTTAGATGGTTTGATGAATAGATGGATAGATGTGATTGATAGATTTGATATATTTTGAGATGTTAATTTAATTTTGATGAAAATAGATAGGTAGATCCACATGTGTTGACAATACATGCTTTGATATGTGTTTTGGACAAAGTAGATAAGATGAAATTAGATAGATGATAGATTTTGATTAAATTAACATGTTTAAATGTCAATTTAACTGGATGAATAAGAAATAATAATGGGAAATACTCTCTGTGAGAGCCAAGGATGTAATGAAATGACCTTGATTAGAAATAAAGGAAATAAACCTAGATAATAAAAAGAATGATAAGCTAGGCCCCTAACCGACCATAAATAGAGACTTTGATAGGAAACCAAAAGACCATGCATACAAGGCCATATATGAGGTTAAAATAAACCTAACACTAGCTAGTCGCAAACCAGATCTAGAAGGTAAATGGAAGGAGAAGTAAGTATTTATCTTGTCAAAATTTACAAAGGACAGAATACATGCTCCCATTGGGAAAATAGGGTTCTCTATATGATCGACAAAAAGGTCTTATGTCTCAGCTTCATGTATTTTATTTTGACAGAAGAGCAAACTGATCAATGGGGGAAGTTTGCTAGATATAGAAAGACTAATCGATACGGGAAGTCTTTCAATGATGCTAAGAAACAAAAAAACAATTGTCCTTCAAGGGAATGGTCTGTATTTCAAATGTAGCCTTCCTTCAAGGGTATGGTCTATATATTTTGATTCATTTTGAAAATGCATAGATAATTGTCCTTCGAGGGATCAGTCTATCTTTTGGGATTTCTTTATTTTTTTAAAGCTTTTGGAGCTTGTTTTGAAAGAAGCTAAGTGTAGACCACATAGATCAGATAGAGGGGAAGAAAATGTATAAAAAGCATGTATTCATGCCCCAAGTAAATTTGATTAAGATAGATACTTGGGACAGATGAAGAAGTGATTAAGGTGTCCCTAATAAGAGGAGGAACATATCCATAAGAAAAATGCTATGAGTAGAGCCACAATACTCATATTTAAGGTGGAAAAGACATAATGCGGAGGACCACATAGTTCCGAATCACTATGAAAATATATGACTGGTTGTTAGATGGATGAAAGATCTATTTTGTGACTAAGATCGTGTAAGATAGATTTTAATAGTAGAAGGGCCTTAGATGCAAGGCACTAAGAGGTTCCATTTTAGGTACACCATCCATGGAGGATAGATGATAAGCACCAAACCCATATTTATGAGTAACTACATACATACCCATCTAGTTAGGAGAAAACTTACCATGCTGACTCCGTTCTAGCATAGTGACATTTTGGTTTTCTTTAAGAACAAGATCACCAATTTTGAAGTCACGATGTTGCAAGTGCTTGTTATAAGCATGTTTGAAACGCTCAATATATATTTGATGATGCTCAAGATCATTGAGATGCCACTCATCTAGCAACTCAAGCTGCGCTAGATGATTTTGACGATAGTCCTCATCAGAGACAAATTCTCTAAGAGAAACACGAAGAGATGGGATCTGGACTTCCAAAGGAAGAACAGCCTCCGACCCATAGACTATAGAGAAGGGAGTAGCACCCATAGGAGTACGAATGCTATTTCGATAATCCCAGAGAGCAAAAGGGATATGTAAATGCCAATCCCTACCAGCTCGACTAGTTACCTTTTGCGAGGATACTATGCAAAGTTTTATTGGAAGCCTCGGCCTGGCCGTTAGCTTGGGGATAGTAGTGAGAAGAAAAGCTGAGTTTGATATTGAAAGCATCACAGAGATTCTGAAAAGTGACATTTTTGAAATATTTACCATTGTTTGTGATGAGTTTGTGTGGAACACCAAAGTGACAAATGATATGTTGATAGACAAAATCAACAATTAGTTTATCTTTGGTCGATGAAAGAGGAATAGCTTCCATCCACTTAGTAAAGTATTCTATGGTAGTAATGATAGAATGATGACACTGTGAAGAGTGGGGGTTGATAAGACCGATGAGATCAAGACCCCATTGGGAAAAAGGCCACAAATCCACTGCAGGTTGCAAAGCTTGACTTGGGATATGTGTGAGATTGGAATGTTATTGACACTTGACACATTTCTTAGTGTATTCACAACAATCTCGATTAAGAGAAGGCCAATAATAGCCTAAATTTAAGATGCGTTTAGCTATGGCCAAGCCACTAAAATGTCCACCACAGATACCATTATGGACTTCCTAGATGGCTTTAGATGATTCAGGGGTTTTGAGGCACCGAAGTAAAATACCATCAAAACCACGTTTGTAGAGGATTCCGCCTAGAATAGTATAGCAATTAGCACATAGGATAAAATATCTTCTACCATTGGAGGTTAGATCTGAAGGAAGCACTGAATGAGATAGATAATCAATGATCTGTTGATACCACTCATCTTGAGTATTGGTTGTGACGGCATTGATTGAAGTTAGTTGCCGGAGATGAGATGGTTGATCTAATCGTTGCATAGCCACATAAAGTCACGAGTCCTTGGTCAAAGGTGGAATAAGTGAGGCTAACGAAGCCATTGTATCTGCGAATCGATTCGCAATATGAGGAATAGATTGTATAGTGAATTTATCAAAATATTGGAGTTAAAAAAGAACGATTTCGTGATATTTTTGAAGGATATCATTTTTGCATTGATAGACACCCGTTACTTGATTAACGATGAGTTTAGAGTCACCAAAGATGTTGATATGGAAGGCACCAAGATTAATAGCATTTTAAAGACCTAAAACAAGAGCTTCATATTCAGCCATATTATTGGTACACTCAAAGTTAAGTTTGTAGGCGACTAGGATAGGTGAACCCCAAGGAGGAATCATAACGAAACCTATACCTCCCCCTTGATGGCATTTGGATCCATCAAAGAAGAGTTTTACTTTAAATGGAGAAAGACCGAAATCAATTTGTTGAATATACTCATCGGGGAATTGAGCAAGGGCGACTTGAGTGTCCTGAAGAGGAGCATCAGCTAATTGATTTGCAATGACCTGACCCTTGATAGATTTTTTTAGAATAAACTTGAGATCAAATTATTTCATTAGCATGAGCCAACGAGTGATATGATCATTGTGATAAGGCTTCACATGCATTGTCTTGAGTGGATTGACACTTGTGACAATGTAAGTTTTTTAATTTAGGAGGTAGTAACGAAGCTTAGAAGTTACAAATAAGAGAGCACAACACATCTTTTCAGATTTGGAATAACATGTTTTATACTCATGGAGAGTGTGACTGATGTAATATATGGCTTGTTCTTTACCGTTAACGTCTCGATGCGAGATCATGGCTCCCAAAGGATGGTCAGTCACAGAAATATAAAGATAGAATGGCTCCCCTCGCGTGGAGGTGTAAGCACAGGTGGGGAAAGAAGATAAGATTTGAGATCATCAAATACCTTTTAACAATGCTCATCCCATTGAAAATGAACATTCTTACAGAGGAGATGATGAAAAGGTTGACAATAGTCCAAAAATTGTGAGATAAAATGACGTATTGATTGAAGGCATCCTTGAAGACCGCGGAGTTGCTTTAAGTTAGAAGGGGGAGGCATCTCAAGGATAGCTTTTATTTTTGTTGGGTCCACTTCAATACCCCTAATACAAATGATAAATCCTAAGAGTTTACCAGTGAGAACGCCAAACATGCACTTGGATGGATTTAGGTGAAGAAAAAAGCGAATGAGCCTCTCAAAGAGAGGTGCAAGAGTGAAAAGATGATCCTGACGGTGTTTGGATTTACCAAGGATATCATCAACGTAATCTTCCACAGTTTTGTGTAAGAGATCATGGAAGATGTAGGTCATGGCTCATTAATAGGTTGATTCTGTGTTCTTAAGACTGAAAGGCATGACACGATAACAAAAAGTCCCCCAAGGAGTTATAAAGGAAGTCTTATGTTGGTCCTCTAGTGTGATGAGAATTTGATTATACCCAAAGAAAACATCCATAAGAGAAAGCATCTCATGTCATGCCATTAAATCCACGAGTTGGTCGATATTAGGTAGAGGAAAATCATCTTTTGGACAAGCAAGATTAAGATCCTGGAAGTCGGTACAAATTCGAATCTTCCTAGTAACTTTGGTTACTAGTACTACATTTGAAACCCATTGTGGATAATTGATGGGTTGGATAAAGTTATCAGAAAGCAAATGTTGCAACTCTTCTTTAACAAGAAGGGCTACTCAAGGGTGCATTTTACATAATTTTTGTTTAACCAGTTTGATGTCGGGAAGAGTAATGATATTGTGGACCATGATATCAGGATCGAGTCCTAACATATCCTCATGTGACCAAGCAAAGGCTTGATGATGGTTGAAAAGAAAAGTAGTAAAGTCTCCTAACTCCTGTGGATTAAGAGATTGGCTAACCTTAATGATGCAAGGGTCTTTAGAAGTCCCTATATTAAGATTGGCAATGGCTTTGTTAAGAAGCGTAGATGTGTCAGAAGGAATGGTTTTAGGAAGATAGGAATCCTCTACCCCCAGATAGGTGAGGACAGTATCATCATCCGCACAGTGGATAGTGTTGATAGTAGGAGAGTCATCTCTAACTACTTCAGGGAAGACTAATGGTATGGAAGTGGATTTGTTATTAGTTTTATAGGTCAGTGGCCCTAAGGAAATGGTATTGACTAAAAAAAAAGTTAGACGGGATGGAAATGGTATCATCCACATCAAATGATGCTTCTAACCTAGCATGAGAAGATGGTTCCTCAATGGGGAGAGGCTCATCGAGAATAGTGATGGTGGATTTTGAAAGAGGTTTAAATCCTAAACCAAATTTTTGATATGGTTTGAGAGTTGGAATGGACACGAGGTCATGCACACCTTGTTCATACTTTCCCATGACAAAACCATTCCATGCGCATCGATATAAATAAGTTTTTGCAAACGTGGGATTTTGTAGACAATCAAGCCCTACTGAGTAGGGTTTGGCCCTAGGAGGAGAATCTAGACAATAGTGAGGTGTATCAAGACCATCATAAATGAAGTTAGTCTATTGATTGGGAAAACCAATGGTGATGACATGACCGAGACCTGGCTGATATTCAGGTTGTTTTTCTGGTCTACCATACTCATTAGGTTTGAGATGGGCATCAAAAGAAAGAAGAGGAAGCTCTCCTAGTGAGCAATGCTGCAATGTCTCTTCTAGATTTTTTAAATCTGGTAGTTTTGTTACAGGTATGCAAGAGGAGAAGCCTCGTCAGGAGAACAAGTGTTCTCCTTTAGAGGGGCAGACCCTGTGGTCATGTCGCACTGTGTAGAAGGAAAAAGATCTCCTGGATGAGTATAGATTTTTCCATCATACTGATATTTTAAGCATCGATGGAGGGTTAATGGGACATAATTCATTACACAAATCTAGGAGCGTCCAAGGATCATATTGTAGTGGAATTTCCCTTCAACAATGTAAAAGAGTTCGTGAAGCAGCTTCTTACCTACTCGAATGGGTAGAACCACAGTTCCTAAAGTAGCTACCAACTGATCGTTAAATGATCGAAGGGTGAAAGGTGGGGGTGAGACTACGTTCTTTGGTAACTTAATTTGCTCAAATGTGTGTGAGGAAATGACGTTATGTGCAGCACCACTGTCAATCATAGTGCGTTTTAACATAGTGTTGTTGATTTGAACTGTGATAAAGAGGGGAGCCTCCAAATCCTCAGAAGAAAGGGAAGGAATTTCTGAATCTTCAAAAGAAATGGTGGTTGATGGTTTATTCAATCCAAAAATCATCTCGAAAGGTTGGGGATCATCTAAACTCACTGCGATACGGCGTAAATTATCAATCAAAGCCTGGTGATGTTGTGGGGATGATTGAATGAGGTCAAAAGAGACATTTTGGTTGGAGCATGAGTAAGTTGTTTTATAACACTCTCCTCTACTGACACGGGGATCTGAGCTAGAGGTGAAGCACGAATAGAGACCCTAGGTCTCAAGGCTGATGTAGAAGGAGGAATGCCTTCAAGGGCTGCATAAATGACAACCCGTGGCTGAGATGATGATAGATTATCATATTGTTGTGTTCTAGTGGTGATATGAATCATGTCGATTTGGGAAGGTGGAAGACCGTCCGGCATGGAATTAGTAGAACTAGAGGCCTGAGTAGATTGTTGACGCTCAAATGTGGTTGAGATGATAGGAGATACTTGTTCCTCCTCTTCTTCCAGCAGAAGATCACTTTCTTCCAAAATACTGTTAACGACAGATTGAAGGGCCTTACATCCCTGGGTGTCATGTCCTAGGGTGCGATGGTAAGCACAAATCAAATCAGAGTTGAACTAGGAAGGTTTTACTCCTTTACTATTATAGGGTTTGATCGGAGGAAGGGATATGGATGAAGAATGGATAAGTTGGCGAAGAATCTCGGTATAGAACCCGGTAGACAAAGATGAGGATAGAGATGACGGAGGTGACTCTCTTACCTCCACGGACTACCGAGGTAAAATAACCTGCATATCTGGTTTGACAGTATTTTTAGGGATCATTTTACTTTTTCAAACATTGGAAGAAGTAGTCTTGGACACTTGAGATGGAAGCAAGTGAGGCATGATTGATTTCTGTGGAGGAGCTACTCCTAAGATAGATTTTGAAGAAGATGAAGATGTGACAAGTGTTGTGGTCTTCAGAGATAGGGAAGGCTGCTTGATCGAAATAGATGACGATTTAGATAATGTTGATTTAGATGAGGGAGGAGCTCCCAAAATAGGTCTGATCAGAGGAATAGAGGGTACCTTAGCTTTTGGTGATGAAGATGATGGGCTTGATAAAAGAGGTGATGCCTCTCTAGTCTGTGAATTCACTTTACAAGGTACAAGCAAAGAAGGGGTTGTAGAAAAAGAAGATGATGGTTCTGATGGTATTGTAGAAGAAGATGCCTTCCCAGTTGAAAAATCAAATATTTTATGAGGCGTAGAAAGATATTTTTGAGGGAAGGCACCAAGAGTCTTAATAGTCCAAAATATGGGTTTTCCTTTTTTAGGGATGGTGACAACTTCAACCGTATAAAGTGATTGTAGCCTTTTCGGGGGAAGGAGATGAGGGGGTGTTGATGATGTAACATTAGACTTTAGTTTTCTTGGTTTGAGTCTAGGAACTGAGAGTGTAGGTGCCAATGCTATTTCTTTAGATTTTCCCTTAATAGGCAAAATAGTATCGGTGATGGAAGAAGTGGATGATGAAGGAGCAGTTCCTTGCGAGGGAGGTACTTCTGGTATAGTAATTATGGGTGCAACTACTGTAGGAAAGGAAATGGGAAGAGTCAAAATCAAAGATGCTTACATTGAAGTTTGTACAACTATAGGTATGTTTACCAATGGCATAGTCGCAGCAAAGATGGGATGAATAGAAGTAGATGTATTCACGGTGGAAACTTGAAGAAATGTAATTGCCTTGAGCATCGAAAGAATATCTGATGATGAGATAGATGAAGATGACACTGTCTCAGCAATAGATGGAAGATCAAATAAAGAGGAAGAGGGAGATGAAACCATCTCTAACAAGGTGGTAATATTCAAATATGAGGTGTTTGAAGATGATGGAATCCCAATGATTAGCGGAGTGGCAGGAGGTTCTGATTCAGTTGATGTGTTCGTAGATGGCTTAGTTTTAGAAGAATATTCTTCAGTAGAAATGAAGCTGATAGTATGAGTGTTTGATTTTTGAGACTCTGAAGCATCATGGTTTGGGGAATTAGGAAAAGGTTGTTTAAAAACATCAAGCGCTTGATTTGGGGGAGCATTTGGGTTATCCAGAATGAGCTCACCTTTATCAATGAATTTATGGACAAGATTTTAGAAGGTTTGACATCACTCAATGTCATGGCCTTTGGTTCTATGATAATGATAGAATTCATTTTCCCTATACCAGAAAGGATGTTCTTGGCTTTCATCAAAATTTCTAATGGGGGGAAGTTCAATCATGTGAACTTCTAACATTTTTTCTAAGATAGAAGCATATTATTCCTCCAACGAAGTAAAAGATCGAGATGACGAGGGTCCTTTTTGAGAAGATGAGGAGTCTCTTCATGGTGTTTGATTAGAAATGTTATTGGCACGTGGTGTTTTTAATACAATAGCGTTAGTGGATCCCTGATTTTTGTCTTTAGAAGTGGAAGGGTTTGATTTTGTAAACTAACAAAAATCTGGTTTAGATTTAGAGCAAAGTTTTAACTTCCCTTGTTCAATGGCACAGGACTCAAGTTTACGTGCCATCGTAAAGGCTTCTTCAAATGTATGAAAAGTTTGGATCCTTAAAGTGGAAGAAATATGATTAGCACAAGATTGGGTAAACAACTCGATCTATTGAGATTGAGGAAGGGAGAAAGACAATTGGTTTATTATCCCTCTCCAACGAGTGACAAAGTCTGCAATAGACTCATCATCAAATTGATGAATGTTATAAAGATCTGTAATCGAGATCTTATGTGTGATGTTTATTGAAAAGTTTTCAACAAACATCTGGGCCAATTGAGAGAAAGAAAACAAGGAATGTTGAGGAATGTTATTATACCAATCTAAAGCAAGTCCTGCTAGAGACATAGGAAAAGTATGGAGCATAAGATCCTGATCCTGGACTATCAGATAGCAAGCATGTTTGAATGCTCATAGGTGCTGTTGAGGATCCTCCCGAATATGAAATTTTGAGAACTTAGGAAGTTCCCATTGGGGGGATAAGGCTTAAAATCCACTGATGGATGAATGGGTTCATTACACACTTCTTCAAAAGAGTATGAAGGCCGAGCCCCTTTGGTGGAAGCTTCTAAGTCTATGATTTTCTTGAAGATAATTTGGACCACATCAGATTGAGGAGGAGGCATACTGGTATGTCCTACATAAGAAGTGAATGATGGATTTTGTTGAGGTGTCAACGGGGGATTCATCTGTTGATTAACAAGATGGTAAGAGGAATAACCAGGTGTTCTGGGTGATGCCTAGTGAGGTATTTGCTGTGAAGGAGCCTGTGTATAAATAGGCTGTGAGATGACAAGTGGTTGAATGAAATCCAGAGCCTATGATTGGTGGGCTCCTACACTTGTCGACTAAATCGGAATGGATTGAGGAACATGGGTATTGATTTGATTGGACATGGTGGGGAACAAGGTCTAAATGAGGCTTTTGACTGCTAGATTGGTTATTAAGGGTGTCGATGCTAGAGGATGGGTGAAGGTCACTATTGCTGGAACATTGGAAGAAAGACCAACTGGAGGATGAGAAGCAGGAACCAATTGACTCATTGAAGGGGTTTGACTCATAAAGAGGTACTGACCTTGGGATGCAATGGACGGCATAGAAGAATTAACAACAATTTGTGGGTGCACAGATGCACCCATTATAGCTAGAGAAGAGGAATTCTTAGAAGTAGGTTGTGGAATAGTCGAGGTAGATATAGCATTAGGAATAGGCAAGACTATTTGAGAACTAGTTGACATGGTTGGTGGAAGAAAAAAAGGAGGCACAGGTGCGCCACCCTCTTCCATGGTTCGAGGTGAGAAAAAGGATGCTAATTATTCTACAAAAGCCTAGGATGGGTCACGAGGATAATCGTAAACTTGCTAGATTGGTGGTCCCTAATCAGATATTTGAATGGAATTATGTACTAGGTAGTCCATAAGGGCTACCGGATTGCAATCAAGGAGTGCCTAAAATTCAGGATCCCCGCAAGGAACATACTCTATATCAAAAGCAGATGATATTTTTAAAGGACTGGGTGAAGCTAGACGTGATGGGATTGCTTTAGGCTGATATAAAGGATTATATGACCAAGATGGGGAACCAAATAATAGTGGTCCCGAGGAAGACCTGAGGGGTGCCGAAGCATCCACACTAGTGGTGATCTTAGAGGAAGAAGGGGCCAGTTGAGCCATTCTTCTAGATTGCAACCGAGTGATGACCGTCATAAACAAGTAGAAATATAGAAATATAAGATTGACCTAACTAATGCAAATATAATTCAAGTAGCGTAGGTGATTATCTCTTTTAAGTTTTCCTACTTTTAAGAAAGAAAATATTAGGGAAGGCTTTTTAGAACAGGAACTACTCAGATAGCCAAACTAAGGATGGTTTGGGGAATGTTTTGGTGAGGAGTCCCGAAGGCACTTCAGTAAAATACTAGTACGTGGCTTGATATAGGGGCCTACCCCCGCACTTCACACATTACTGCGATAAGGGAGTCAGGTGCTTTGCCAATATATAACAAAATTTCCATGAATTTATAGCGCGGCCTGAGTACCACATAGGCTCTTCCTCTCGGATGTCACTTCCAAGTAGGTGAGGCCAAGGGAGTAATTTTTGTTTTGATTCTTTATACCTAGTGATTTTGGCTTTGTGTGCAAGGGTGAAAAATAAAAATCAAATAGTGTCACTACTGATTTTGATTAATTTTTCCAGCCTATTTAGAAAACTAGATGAATAGCATATAACAGAAATGACAAAGGAAAAGTTCTTTTTAAGCACTAAGAACGAAATGTTGGATTTCGATGAAGACAAGTCAAACAAATTCTTTCCCAGATGTAATTAAATTCTTTTCAAGCACCAAAATCGAAATTTTTGAATGTGATAGAAAACAAACAAACAAGTTCTTTTTAAGTTCTTAAAAAAAGAGAAAACACCGTAAAAGAGGAATACCTGTAGATTTAGCTCTCCAAGGTGTGTGGACTTCAAAAAGTTCATTGTTGACCTCTTCCCCTTGAAAAATCCCACAAACAAGCAATGTGCTCCGCAAGAAAAGGTTAATCAAACACCCAACAAATCCAGAAAGATATATCCAGATGATAGTAGAATGAAAATTTCTATTTAAAGAACTAGAAAACTTTCAATAAAATAACAATTTTGCAAAAAGAGACGGATCAAGATGCAATTTTGAAATAAAATGAAAGATTTATTGATCTTTGTAATAGGAATTGGAATTTAGTTTTGCAAGAAAGAAGAAACTTTAACTTTGCAAAATATAAGTGAAAGAAGCAAGACCAAAATGAAAGAAGGAAATGCTACGGAGAACTGACGAAAAGCAGTGAAGAAATAGAACAGAAGCTCAAAACTAGAAAAGAAATGAACTTACCAATAAGGGACTTTGGTTGGGTCCCACCGGGCATGCCAGAATGTAGATCAATAATTTCACGCTTGGTACCTATCCAAGTTAATGTACCAAACTAAAGACAAAAACCTTGAAAAACTCAAATTAAATCGATACTTGAAAGACAAGATCTGAAGATGTAGATGGAAAATAAATCTAATGTAGACAAGACGGGCACACATGAGAAATCCTGCAAAGTAGATCCAAGAAACCTGTAAGACACAGATGCTTGATAGAAAAAGACCACATTAAAATATATTTGGGTGGAATGCCCGAAAAGTGGGTCCGGGAAGTGATAAGCTCCGTCGGTGGATGTCATTCTACGTTTTCAATTAAGGAAAGAAGCATACATGATAAAAGATGTAAGTAAATGTCTATATTTTGATTAAAAATGATAGACAGAAAATTAAACAATAGACAAAAACCAATAAAAAATAGGAAAGTGTAAAAATAATGCTGGATTTGTGTTCCCTGAATTATTTTACCTGTCCGCAGGTAGATCGGCACCAATTAGGAAAATTGACATCGACTGAGAAGAATCAGCATCGACTGAGATAGGTCGGTGTCGACTATATAGAATCAGCATTGACTGGGTATAGCTTGGTGAAAATTGTAGGAAGATTGAGAAACAGACAATGGAAGCTAGATCGTCAATCTTCGCTAGATCTGTAAGATCCGTAGGGATACTAAAAAGGCTCCACCTATGCTGGATGCAGGAACAGAGTCACCAAGAGACCTATGTAGACTCATGATGTCGATGTGGTAGGAGCAGAGTAATGGTACTCCTCTCAGGGATTGGTTTTGATAAGATTCTCTCTCACTTGATAGATAATGCTCAGAATTAATGCTCAAAAACTCTCTCATTCTTTCTGTCTCTCTTTCTCTGTCTCACTGTCTCACTGTCTAACCAGAACTAAATTCTAGCCTTCTATTTGTAATCAACGTTGACCGAGATGAAATCGGTGCCGCTCCAAAAAATTGGCATCGACCGAGTATCGGTCGGTGCCGATCAGGGAACAGTCTCCCGAAATGGCCAAAAGGGACGATTTTTGGGAAGATGAAGTGATCCTTCTACCTCAAATATGGGAAATATCCCATTCCTCAGCTTGGGAGGAGAAAAAATACGGGGGATAGATGGATAGAATAGATACGGGAGGTTAGGAATTGATATGGGGTAGATAAGTGGTTAGGATATATGTAGAAAATATAATTAAATATTTAATATTTAATTATCTATGGGTAAAACATAATGGGGTGACATAAACTTAGGATAGATGTTTAAAACAAATATTAAGTAATACCCTAAGGGAGAGGTGGTAATGTAAACGTGCCCCAGGTTACCCAAGAAGACAAATGCACACGAGGGACACCAAATTGGATAACCAATTTTAGGTGTCTACAATACTAGAAGTTCACAAAATCAATTTAATCTCACATTCTTAGTTACCTCGGGTTTAGACAAAATGTTACTAAGCAAGCAAAACAACTCAAACAACTTGTTATTTTATTATGATTTTAATTATGGTAGTTCAAATGTACAAAGTAAGGTAATATTTCTCCATACGTATTACTTCTTTAATATTCAAACAAGTTTGTTTTTCTTAGATTCAAAAGTGTGCTAGGTTTATAGTTCATGTCTCAAGTTTTTCTAGTGTGCCCAATGGTCCAAGATTTTGAACTACTACTCTGATACCAAGTGCGATGCCTGTTAAAACAACCCACTTTAGACCCAAGAAACAACCTAGAGTTAACTAAATATGGAATAATTTTTTTTAAAAGGTGTTAGGAGTTAACAACCAAAGTCTCAAGGAAATTTAAATTCAACTGATAACTTTTCCCATTTTAACAATTACTAATACCACATTATAAAGCAACAAGTGTAATAAGTCCACACCTAGCTCAAATATCCTTAGGGATTAATTTAATCACTGGTTACATTGACATTTTAGCTAAATATTCCCTGAATAAAATTTTAGGGTTAAGGGACCAAAACAATTAAATACCCAAGGTATTTGATTCCACAAGATCAAGACTAGAGCAGGGTTTAATTATAGTGAGAAAGGGAATACATATTTAAAGTCAACAGAGTAAGGTCTCACTTACCCACTCCCATAACTCGATTGAGAGTGTCTACAACCATGTTGTAAGGAAATAACTATCACTAACAGATTTTGGAACAAAACAAATCCACTAGGAAAAACTTCTCTTTTATTTATGTTAATCAGAGGTCACAAGGTCCAAATTTTAGGGTTATAATTTTTAGTTAGGTTCAAGGAGGAATTTACCCCCATACCCACTCTCTAACAGGCTAATTTTTTCAACTTAATTTTTGTCACACTTAAAACTTCAAAAAAATTCCTAAATCATTTTCATTGGATAGGAAATTTTCTCACCTTTATAGTGATATAAAGAAGTCCTAAATCCTTCAAAAACTCAAGATATGGGTAGTCAGACTTTAGGGATCAAATTTTCCCCCAAAGGGCAGATGTACGAGCCCACGGAAGAAAAATTGCCCAAAGGGGCGGGGTTGGTAGAGTGCAGGGAGGTTTAGAATCTTTTTCCTTTACATGGGAAAGAAAAGAAAGTTGCACCCGTGGGTCCGCCAGGGGCACATGTCAGTCCATGAGCCAAAGTGGGAAGGAAGAGAGGGAAGGGTAGGGTAGTATTAGAAATTTTTCCCTACACGGGGCAAAGTTCACCTTTATTTCCCATGCCTTTGCCACGCCGCCAGAAGACACGTGGCATTCAATGGGCTAACGTGGGGGAGAAGTTAGGGAGGGGTGGGGTGGTGAGAGTCTTGGAGGGAATTTTTTGAAGGGTAGATAAGGGAAAAAAAGAACCCATGGGTCTATGCATCCGCAGAGGAGAAAATCCCAAAGCGAGGGCGGGAGTGCGGGGCTGCGGGAAGTTTAAGATAAATTTTCCAAAATTTGAAAAATCCCCGAAGATAAAATAATTTCACTCCTCCACCACTACCCCGTGAGGACATGTGGTAGCCTCTGATTGGCTACGGGCCAGTGGAGGAAATTTTAAAAATTTTCCCCGAAGATTTTTCAAAAAAAATCTAAGGAATTTTCAACGAGAATTTTTCGGACAATGGGCCCACCTGGGAAAAGTTTCCCAAAATTTCCCGCCAAGGCCCAAAAAATTCAAAGTGCCATAAATTTTACAACAAAACTTAGTTTTGGGAAAACAAGGACTTTCTGGAAATCTCTTGATGCCTTCTTTGGACATGATAAATAAATTTTACATTTTAATGAAGTTTAAGGGGTCAATTTTGCAAAAAGGATCTGCAGGCTTTTAAAAAGCCAATTGGTAATTTCCAACTTTCAAAATTGATTAAATTGGATCACCTCCTTCACTTAACATGTCAAAAAGACATGGAGGATTACTCCAGGAAGGATTTAAAGTGTTTTAGGAAGGTAAATTTTCTCAATTGATTTCCAATTTGAGTATTTCCAACAATTGACAATAAAAAGACTGTAAATTGACTGTGAAAGGTTTGGGTCTGATTTGCAATGTTTTAAATGTTTTGCTAAGTGTTTCCTTTTTCAAATTGAGTTCATTGATATTGTATCATGTTAAATTTTAATGTTTCCATCTTGGTTATTGTGTCCAAGCCCAAACTGTGCATTTTTAATTGAATTATTGCCAATTTTGAATTTAAGGTAGAGATCAATTTCTTGAGGGATTTAATTGGCATTTCTTCTTCCAAGTATGGAAGTTCATTTCCTTTTTCTATCTAGTACATTTAAGAAACTATTCTAAATCAAATGCAATACTGAATTTAAATTTATACATTTCCAAGGGAGACATAATATTGTATTATTCCCACATACATTTCTTCCTTTCAACCAGAGATTTAATTATCTCTTTTTTCCATAGAAAGAAACATTGAATTCAGTCCATGGTAGGATTAAGTGTTTTCCTTCTTCAAGCAATCATTAAAATAAAAGTCTAGTTTCTTTCTTTCCCAAAAATCATATATTTGAAACAAGGAAATTTAATATAATTACATCTCACGTGTTTCTCCTTTTTTCCAAAACAAGAATTCCAATCACAATTTGATATTCCAATTCGACACAACAATGCAAATGAGGGAAAACCTTGCAATTCCATATTAATTCAAAATAGATACATATTTACATTCTTTCATTCCTTAAATTCAATTAACAAAATTCTTATTTCTTTCCAAAAAGCAGGACATAATTTAAATGCCATTCACAATTCAAATATACACTTTCATATTCAATTACAACCTCATTTTTTCACAAGTATACATTACAATTTCATCCACAACATAGTGGGAAAGGTTACAATGAAATAAATTTGTTTCTCAAAGGACTATCAAACTACATTTTCCTTTGCTCCAGAATAGCAACATGCAAGTTTTCTCTTTCTCCACATTGATCACAATAAAAGTGGGGGAAATGTAATGCTCTCCACCCAACCAAGACATCCAATGAAAGGAGAAGCCTTCCTTCATCATTGGCCCCCGAGCCCCAACCAAGATACAATAAAAGGTGTAATTCAACCCATGGTAACAATTAGATTCCACAACACACAGCATTCATTCAACATGCATAATTCATATTAAAACACAATTCAACACAAAACAATAGTTCACAACTACATTTGAAGACATTCCAAAATAGAACTCAGGCTTGATTATGCAAGTCAAAGGAGCAAGGTCTATGGGGGAAGCTACTTATGCCTCCCAATTGGGAATTAGGCATCCACCAAAACAAACTGCCAGAATAATTCATCACACACACATCCTTATGCCCCCCATAAATCCCTCCTTATGCCCCCCGATAGATTTCCTTATGCCCCCACACAAAGTAAGAAATGCAAGATATTTATTTTCCATGGTGGATCCCAAACAAAAACTCCCTCCACAAAACTCTGATGCCAATGGCATTCCTTATTCCCCCCCATATGGATTCCCCATAGCCTTCTCCTACACCGTCCGTATGGTTCTCTACCCAACCAACCAATAAATAAAACAAAACATGCACCATTCCTCCATCCACAAAAGAAAGTGACAACATAAAAGAAGAGTTAAATTCCTACCTTTCCATGGTAGCTTTTGTTTCCAAACAGAAACTTCAAGGCTCAAAACATAGTCCAAAAAAGAAATCTCCAAGCATGTAAAGTTTTCTCTAAGCTCCTTCCAAAATCAAGAGCTTAAACCCAAGAAAATGCACCCCAAGGAAGATACACAAATGATTCAACAACCCAAAACAAGCAAAGAGTTTGAATTATATAGAAGAGGGAAAAGAAGAGGATTATGTGGATCCATGTAGGATGCCACATCACACATCCTCAAATTCAAATACAAAAGACAAAATTCATTCTCCCAAGCACAATAAAGAGGTGGGTGAATATATGACAAGTTACTTGCACACTCCAAAAAGCCCACACCTCAAGGGACAAAAAATTAAATAAAATGTAAGAGAGTGTAACCCAAAACAAGAAACAAGATTTATAAAATGCATTATAAAATTCTAAAACCACCCTTCCAATCATAAGTATGGTTGGTAAATTAAATTGAGAGGTATGGGACATGTTTTCTTGTCCCGCAAGCCTCCAAAAACAGCTCCCAAGGAAAAATTTAAATTTCCATGGAGGTGGAGTGTTTCTTACTCCAAAATCTGACTTATACAACTCTTACACACACTTACACATCACTTACATAATAAATACAAAGAGCCAACAACTTCCAAATTATTTTCCCATATCCCAATTTGACTTATTTAAATCTTAACCATATGATTCTTCACATTAATCTACCACCACATAATTAAATAAAGAAAGGAACACATCACTAATAAAATAAATACAACAATAAATAAAATTTAACCACATTAATAAAATACACAAACCCATGGTCACATATAAAGGAAATCCTCCCCATGGGAATCCCTAACAAAAATACAACACACACACTCAAGACATGTTGCCATGGTGGCCTTGTCAAATTCACCTAGAATTCCATTATGGTTAGTCTCCAATCCCCCAATGTTTGTTGTGATATTTTAACCTGCAAAAGAAAAATACCTCCTTTGGCCTTGAGGCCATATCAGAACGTCAAAAATGAATATATACTAAAATCACAAAATCATCTATATATATGAATCACAAAAATCATCAAGGAAATCAACAAATCATTTACAATATATATCAACAATTATATCATCATCAAATAATTTCCATTTTCTAGGATTACTCAAAATATCAAATATCACATGTCCGAACAACATCTACAATATAACCATGTCCAACAACACGTTAACATCTATATAAAATGTCTCCAACAATCATCATGCATCATATATGAATCAGATTTAACAATAACCCTGGATCTGAAATCTTACACCATACTAAATCCAAACTATAAGAATTTCCATCATAGAGTCTATAGTATCATGGTCAGAATAAAAGTGTCGAAGGGAAGTGGGCACTACAAAAATGGTATGTCTATTCTTTCTTCATGGACCTCATTCTGAAAAGAGATACTATTTTCCAATATGGACATTTCTATCCAAATATTGGCCAAAAATGAATGCTAACATGGAGCAGGCGTCTTTAGAATATACTATTATTAACTTCAGGGGAATGGAGTATCCTATGGTTCCTGAACCGCCTGAATATATATGTCTTAACTCCCTATCGAGGAATGAATATTTAGTATGGAATTGATCCCAGACATTTTTAAGATTTTCCATGTTAAAGAAACTAGTCGTTGGGTCATAGACTAGGGCCAACATGTCTCTAATAGCTTGATGTGTGATTACCACCTTTATGCTTCTGCCCTAGATGACATTGGTGTCGGTATTGAAATAGCTCGCACACATCTATACGAGCTATGGGCACAGGTGCATGAGAGGAACTATATATTAATTTAGTGTTGTGCTCTATATTCTTGAGCCAAAAGACTCAGAATTACCCAAGTTAAGAAACCTAGTGTGGGCTGCCTCCATCATAGATTTGGGATTTGTTACGAGAACAAGGTCAAAGAAATCATCGAAAAAGTATGAAACTATGGAAGGGTCGTTAAACCGTGATCTCCCATTAGGGAACCTCAATCTTGGGTGAAGAGAGTGTGGGGGCACAAGTTTCCCTGCATAAGACTTTGCTTGTGGTGTAGATCTAGAAGTTTTCATGGAAAATTTCAGGACTAGGAGAAGGCTCTGATTTTTGTCTACTTGAAACTCAAAGGCTGGGTGGAAAAATCTTAGTGTTTGAAATAATTATTTTGGATGCCCCCATCTTGTCTTAAATAAACTCCTTAAGTTATGTAGAGTAATGGATTGTGTGTATATATAGTCACATCATATAATGGCCCTTTTGATTTAATGATCCTAAGTGCCAAAATTTATAGTTTCTGAGAGATTTTACATTAATTCTTTGATATTTTCCCCCAAATATCTTTAAAAACGTTAGATTATTAACTTCAGGGAAAATTAGGAAGATGCACTGCCTCTAAAACTTCAAAAAGAGGTAAGGGTGTTCTAGAAGGGATGCACATTTGAGACATTTCTTAAAAGGAGAAAAAACAAGCCAAAAGGAAAGGAAAAAAAAATCTATACATGTGATACAATACTTCAAACGAAGAGACTCAATGGAAAGGCTTTAAGTGAATCCCATTTACCAGAATTGCCAAGGGGTCACCTTCCATGGTCTCAAGTTTAAAAGTGTTATGCTTCTTGCATGCGCTGATTTTGAAGGGTCTTGTCCATAAGGGGTCAAACTTTCTATGATTTCCAGGCTTGGCAGCCCTCGCATCCCATTTCAAAACCATAGTACTAACTCAAAATTATGAATGTGGCCTTTTTTATTGAACCAGAATTTCACCACCTACTGGAAAATTATCTTGGCTTCATGAGTGGCCTCTCACTTCTCTTAGAGCTCTACCATCTCGGTGAGTCTTACTTGAATTACCCTGTTTTCCTCTATCTCAATTTTTTTTAATAGTTGTAATGCAGGGATTTCTAGGGTAATCGACATAAAAACACTTTTCCTGTAAACTATCTCATATGGCGAGGCTTTCAGGATCTGTTTAGGTGTGATTCAATCAGCTCATAATGTTGTTATGATGTGTTCATGCCACAACCTCTTATGCTCATTTCCCATCCTTTTTATGATCCTGGTCATATTTTTGTTTGTGGATTCTACCAAACCATTTCCTTATGGGTAATAATTGGAGGATGTTTTCAAATAGATCTCATGCCTTACAGCGAAGTTAGATACTTTTGCCCCTAATAAGACCTTTGCATTATCTGATATAATAGTGTGGGGGGATCCAAAGCGGGTAGTGATACCCTGTAGGAGTTCCAGGATCACATTATCAGTGGCCTCTTTTAGTGGAACCGCTTCCACCAATTGGGTGAAGTAATTATTTGCAGTAAGGATCCATTTATTCCTAGCCCTCAAAGTTGTGTAGACCATACCGATGAAGTCTATACCCCATTGTGCAAATGGTTCCTTAATTAGGATGGGGTTACGATGTAATGTCACATTCCTCCATAAGCCCATATAAAATTGAAAAATATTGCATTTGTTTGTTTCTGCTTGACATTTAGTGAAAAGGCTTGGCCAAAAGTACCCTTCCTATAGGATTTTTATAGTTGTTGTTTGGGTAGAAAAATGGCCTCCCGAGCTCCCATGGTGCAACTCACGTAAGATCCTTTTATATTCTTCATTCTCTAGGCACCTAAGTAGGATCCCATCAAATTTTATTTTGAAAAGGAAATCATCAATCATGGTGAACTTGGATCCCTATTTCCTATAGTATCTTCTCTTTTTAAGAGGGAGATGGCTTGGGTATTTCCCTGTCTACATGAAGTAGATCTTATCTAAGACCTGGCTATTGGAGTCACTTTCTTGGACATAGAGTATCTTCTGGGGATCATCATTAGTCTAGGGCATGGTGTCTAGTGTAATATATTGGAATATGCCCCTTCCATGTACTAGCTTTGTAGGCTTTATCTAAATTTCATATTCGAGTATCTTAGTGATATAGTTAGCTATTTTATTTGTTATCTCACCCTCTGCTATATATTCCTTGACACTAGAGTGTGCCACCATAACCTTGATTCAACTATGGGTGACAAGGTGTCTGAATTTCTTTAAACCCTTGATTGTAGCGTAAGCTTGTATTTCTACAAATTTATACCTAGTTTCATAGTGATGGAGATTTTTTGAGAAGAAGGAGACCAAATTTTCCTCTCCTTGAGACTTTCCTTCCTGTGTCAACACGGATGCTACACTATACTCACTCCCATATACATACACGATGAAATCCTTCAAGAATTTGGGGTTGCACTGTATAGGGGGGGATGCGATAGTCCCCTTAATTATGTCAAATTCCTTATGGCCTTCATCAATCCATTTGAAATTAAGGTCCTTCTTGAGCATTAGCGTGATCGAGCAGATTGTCCTGGAAAAGTCTGAAACGAAATTTCTGAAAAAATTGATATTTCCTAAGAAAGATTGAACCGATTTCTTATTAACTGGTAATGGTAGTACAAGGATTTTTTCAAATATTTCTAGATCAATAGAGATTACTTCCTTTGAAATAATGTGTCCCATGATTTTTCCCTGGGGTACTTTGAAAAAACCTTTCCTTTCATTCAAGGAGATCTTGAATTCTTGGCACTTCTTGAATGCGGCTTCCAATGCATCAAAATGATCCTCTGTCATCTTGGTAAATACCGTGATATCATCTAGGTATATAAGAATTACTTTATTTATCAGTTCTCCAAACACAATTTCCATGGCTCTTTGAAAGGTTTCTCCAATGTTTTTAAGTCCAAATGGCATTTTCACATATGCGAAGGTTCCCCACTTTGTCATTAAAGTGGTCTTATGTTGGTCTCCTTCCGGGAGACATATCTTGTTATAGCCTAAAAAACCATCCAGTAGAAAGAATCTCTCTAAGCCTGCAAATGTTTGTAATATCTGTTCCATGGAGGGTAAGGGATAGTGATCCTTAAGGGGAACTTTATTTAGGTCTCTAAAATCTACACAACACTGAATTTCACTGTCTTTCTTCCTTACCAGAACTAGGTTAGAAACCCATGTTGTGAATTTGATAGGGAAGATTTATTTGGATTCTAGGAGATTTCTAAGTTCTTCAGCCGTGAGGTATTCTATCGTTGGGTTCATGGGCCACTGCTTCTAGCATACGGGCTTAGTTACTTCTTCAAGGTCAATGGTGTGTTGGATGATATCCTTGTTGTAAATGTGTAGGTATTCGTACATCCAAGCCATCACTTTTTCATACTTATGACATAGAGCCATAAGTCTTTCCCTTTCCTTTTAGGTGACTAATCTCCCGATTTTTTTCTTCCTCCCATTAGTCACTTCTAGCTTGATGTAATCCTATTAAACCGTTGTGAACCTCCTTCGACATGAATCAACATCATTAGAATCAAAAAGGCTCACTGGTGTTATTAACCCTTTTGGAAGTTTGTTTGTCTACAACTAAATAATCTGATCTCCATAAGCTTCTTCAATTTTTGGTTGGATTTGGTTCAGAAACTCATTGAATTTTTGGAGGAAGTTTAAAATCTTCCAGTCATTGTTAAAAACCTAAAAATGATCAATGTTATCAGGTATAGATGGGTGGATGATAAATTTTATTTTACTTTCGCTCACTATCAAGTCTTGGGTTGGGTTGAATTGTGACCCAATTAAATCCATCATATCAGCCTCCATATTTTGGTCTTGAGGAATAAACTTGATATTAAAGGCTTCAAAATATTAGATGAGATCCCACACCCTTTTTCGATAGGACCTCATTCTTTAATTTTTTGTGGTGGTGGTGTTCCTTACTTATGTCACCACCAACTCTAAGTTGCCAAAGAATATCAACTATTTGATGACCTCCTTTCATGTCATAGCTAATCCATGTACTAAGGATTCATACTCTGCTTTGTTTCTAGTGTAAGCAAACTAGAAGTGAAATGCCTTAAGTATCTTCTTTATGCTTGGGGACAATAAGCATATCCTAGCTCCCGAGGAATTTTTTCTTTTAGCTCCATCGAAATGTAGGGTCCATATCTGGGAATCCATTATGGGACTCCCTTCTCTTATATCCTCTTCTTTTACCCCCTTTGGAATTGGGGAGTCTTCATCGAAGATGACGTAAGTACCCAAACCGGTTGAATTGAAGTTCCCGAAGGGATCACCGGGGGGAAGTTAGCTAAATAAATATTTCTTTGAAGGTTACCATCCTTTATATATGATTCCTTTTCTCACGTGATCATGGCATTGGAAGCCTCAAATCCTAAGATCACTTAGTCTGTTATATGTTACTTGGCAAGGGGTTTAGATAATACCTTCATCTTAGACCCATAATTGGTCCGCAGAATTAGATGGGACCAATCAAGAGACATGTAACCATGAAATCATGGGATAAACATAGTCTGAATACTAGAAAAACATCAATCACAACTATATCCTGTGGAACGGCTATGTTCGTATAGGAATAAAGCTTCAAATGGAGTCCCTTGATAACTCCTATGGTTTGGAATAATTTTCCATCTAGTTGCATGACTCCTTTCCTTACCAGCTCATATTTAATTCCCAAGGCATCTAAAATTGCTTTGGTCATGACCGTAGTACTTGCACCAGATTCTATCACGTAGTTATGCAATAATTTCTGACCTATTAAAAGAGTCATAAAAAAGGGGTTGGGCCTTGGTTTACTTACTTCTCCCTTCCTATTTAACAGTACTACCTCTGTTGAGGCCCAAATCATTTTTACATGTTCCTTATCTTTCCTAGTGGAGGTTGGGTCATCATTTGATTTCAGTGCTTCTTGAAGCAACTACTTTTGTTGTGGAATTCCTATAATATCCCACGAGGATGTGTTAGCTGGCGCTTTCTTGAGTTTTTGGACCACATTTATCAGTTTGAGTGATGATGTCTTAGATGGTGACTAGTGTTTCATTCTTTTGACTATGGGATGGAGGGAACCCTAATTCTAGATAGTTCTTGGGGCTTATTTTATAACCACCGACAGTGAGACTATAATGGTTAAAGGCTCTTTTTGCATACCGCTAGTTGTAGTTGGGATAGGAGTGACAGTCTCTATCATCCTTTTTATAAAGAGAGTGTTGTAATTAGACTGAAATGGGTTGGAAGAAGAAACCTCATTTGTAAATATGAATTTCTCTCGTTCTACCCATGAGAAAAGCACGTGCTTTGGTGCGATCTCCACTTCTTTCTCTAGGGATATCCCTTGAATCTACGTAACAAGGGCCACATTTTGGACTCCCATGGACTAGTAAGGTCCTGATGTGTTAACATCATAGCCTTCCCTTGCTCTTTGTTTGGATAACTTTTTTGTAAATTTCCTTAGGGACGGTCTCTTAGCATGTGATGAATATTAAAAGGGATGCACCATGTATTGGAGTCTTCTACCAAATTTTTTTGTTCATGTACCATTTCCCTTCCACTATTGAGTGGGATGGTCTAAAGTAGTGTTGGCACCAAGACAAGTTTGTTAGATGATTGTGCAGACAACAACCTCTGAATATTCTGATGTTGTGGGGGAAAGGAAGGCCTGCCACCCTGATAGATTTGATAATTTTGTCTTGGGTAAATGCTCTAATTCCTTTTAATATTTACTATCTCGTTAGAGAATTTTCTGAGGATATTTTTGAATTCATCCATCTTGGGAGAAGAAGATTGTTGGGGTTAGCACACTGGTTGTACAAACAATATATCAGATCTAAGCATACATGTAAATAAAAGTAGATATTCTACCAGAAGAAATATACAAAACAAGAGACATAAATCAACACCAGATTTAATGTGGTTCACCCAGTGTGGACTACGTCCACCAAGAAACAAGACAATCTATTATCCAAAGCTTTGACAAGATATACAATGAAGATTTACAATATTCCACACCTATCAGATGTATAGTACTTTATTTTTATCAAGCTTTTGCTTCATCACCAAGAATTATCTCTCTCACCAACTTTTTCAAGTTATTTCTAATTCTTGTTAATCATCTCTCTTCTAAACCCTAGCTTTTATGCTTATATAGTCACTTATAGACTTAGGGCACTTATCCATATAATTGCAATCAATAGAAATACTTTAATGGTAAAAATAGTTCTAATTCCTGAGATTTAACTAAAACATCCTCGCACAAGTAACCGATGGCGGTTATACCTAACCATAGCTAGTTCCTCCCTTGCATGACTGATGTTGTTCATATTTGACTGATGCCGATCATGGGTGACCGATGATGGCTCCCCCCTAACTAATGATGGTTATTGTATTTTCCAAAAAGTATCCATTGCATGCTTAAATGAAGTAATTGAGCTCCACAACTCAACAATCTCCCACTTGGAGATTAATTACTGCACCATACCTGTACAACATCATTCTTGGATTTTTCCTCATCTTTGTTTCTTCCTCTTCAAGTCTCAAACTCAAAGACCAACAGAAGTTGAGTATAGCTCCAACTTCTCCTTTAATAATGGCTTTGTTAGCATATCCACAGGGTTCTTTCTCATATTAATATTTTCCAGATTCAACTATCCATCCTCCAATACATGTTGTATGAAGTGATACCTCAACTAAATGTGTTTTTTTCTCGAATGAAATACTGAGTTATTTTCCAAATGAATTACACTCTGACTATCATTGACCACTTTACAATCACTTTACTCCTTTCCCAACTCTTCCATGAACCTACTCATCCATATTATCTCCTTTCTAGCCTCTATAGCTGTAACATACTCTGCCTCTGAAGTAGACAAAGTCACAACCTTTTGCAACCTTGAAATCTAGCTAAATTCCATTCCACCTACTTTGAAAATATATCTAGTAGTTCTCCTCCTACCATCCAGCTCTCCATCCATATGTGAATCAACATAGCCACGTCATGAAATATTTGAACCTTCATAGCATGACTGCATGCTAGATCTCCTTTTCAAATACCTAAGTATCCATTGGACTAGTTTCCAATGCTCTTTACCTAGATTAGCCATATATCTACTCATAACTCCCACTTCATGTGCAATGTCTAGTCTGGTACAAAACATAAAATACATGAGAATTCCAACTACTAAAGTATATGGAAGTCATGTCATGTATTTCACCTCCTCATGTGATGAAGGAAATTGATCTTTGCTTAATTTGAAGTGTTCAACCATAGGTGTACTAATAAGTTTTACATTCTGCATATTGAACCTTTCTAACACCTTGTAGATATAATCTTGCTGAGACATATACAATTTCTTATTTTTCCTGTCTCTATGTATTTGCATGCCAAGGATTCATTTTACATCTCCTAACTCCTTCATAGAAAATGTGTGAGCTAGCTTTCCCTTAAGTTTACCAATGTCTTGTATACTAGATCTTGTAATAAACATATCATCCACATACAGTAAAAAAATAATATAGCTCCCATTTTCAAGCTTCTTGAAATAAACACAATGGTCAGATTCACATCTCAAGTAACCATGCTCATGCATAAAACTATCAAATCTCATGTACCATTGCCTTGGAGCTTGCTTGATCCCATATAGGATCTTTTTCAACCTGTACACTAGTTTCTCCTTACCCTTGACTTCATACCCAAGTGGCTGTTGCATCTAAATCTCTTCATCCAAATCACCATGAAGGAAATCCTTCTTCACATCTAGTTTCTCTAAATGTAATTTTTCTACTACAACTAGACTCAATACAGTACAAATAGAAGTCATCTTAACAACAAGAGAAATTATTTCACCAAAGTCAATACCTGATTTCTATGCAAATACCTTTACTACAAGCTATGACTTATATCTTTTTTGTCCACCCTCTTCTTCATTGATATTGTAAACCCACTTGTTCTACAGTGTTGTCTTACCTGCTGGCAACTTAATCAAATCTCATGTCTGGTTCTGTTCCAAGGAGTACATCTCCTCATCAATGTCATGTTCCCACTGGACATGGGTATTATCCTACATTACTTCTTCAAATATCTCTGGTTCACTATTATCAGTCAATAATAAATAAAATAGAGAAGGTGTAAATATTTCTAGAAGTTTACTTACCCTTTATGACCTTCTCATAGAAGTTTGGGGTATCAGAGGCTCAATATTGACCTCCTGAACATTCCTATCCAAATATGATAGTGACTGATGCCAGTCACCTCTAACCGACATTGGTTCTGCTAACCGATCTAGCTTAGATCCTCTGTAACTGATACTGGTTTGTCTGACCGGTGTTCGTTAGGGGTCAACTGACACCAGTTACTGTGTAACCCTGTCAGTAATTATTTTAAATCTAAGTGTTCATTTTCATTAATAAACTTCTCAACTAGTTCATCCTTGGGTACCAAAATTTGATTTCGGTACATTCTCTTTTCATTCCATTCAACATCATGAATCATGATAATTTTAGAATTCTATAAATCCCAAAAATGAAAACCGAAATCACCAGATCCATAACCAATTAAAGTGCACCTCTTGGATTTTGCATCCAACTTCTTCCTATTTTCCTTATCAATAGGAAAAAAAGCTTCTAAACCAAAAACTATAAGAAAAGAAAGATCTACCTCTTTTCCGGTCCAAGATTTCTCTAGTATTCCTCCATCTAGTGAACTTGAAGGCTCGCAGTTAATCAAATAAACCATTGTATCAACTACTTCTGCCCAAAAATGTAACAAAAATCTAGAATGTATCCTCATACTTCTAACATGTTCCATGATTATTCTATTCATTTTGTCTACAACACCATTCTCATGTGGTGTTCTTGGAACCATTCTTTCTCTACATATCTAATTCACTGAACAATAATTATTAAAAGTCTTGCTACAGTATTCACCACGATTGTTATATCTAAGGCACATTAACTTAGAATTTGATTCATTCTCAATAAGGTATTTTCATCTTTTAAAAGTCTCAAAAACATCAGAATTATGTTTAATACAATAAACGCATACCTTTCTTGTAGAATCATCAATGAAATTAACATAATATTGGGATCCTCCATGAGAAGCTACCTGAATTAGTCCCCACACATCTGAGTTTACAAGCTCCAATTTTTTATCTTTCTTAGTTGCACCAACTTTGAGAAATATCACTCTCTTTTTCTTTCCAAAGATGCAATGCTCATAGAAATCAATATCTAAATCTTTCAAATATGATAACTTACCCTTAGCCTTTAAGATTTGCATTCCTTTTTTACTCATATGACCCAAATGGTTATGCCACATGCATGCATCTGAATCTTAAGTAGATAATATAGTAAAGGAATCAGTAATACAGGTAGATAAATATAACGTTCCTACCTTCTTACTTCTTGCAACAACAAAAGCACCCTTGGTGACTTTCCAAGAGTCTCCTGTAAAAGTAACCATGCAACTAGATTCACCTAGTTTCCCTACAGAAATAAGATTCCTCCTGAGGCTTGGCACATGCCTCACATATTTTAATACCCATGTATTTTCATTCTTTAATTTTAGATGAACTTCCCCTTTACCAGTAATACTACAAGGTTCATCATCACCCAAATAAACATGCCCAAAATTTCCCTGGACATAATTTCTGAAATAACCCTTATTAGGGGTTACATGGAAAGAACCTCCTGAATCTAAAACCATGATTCAATTCTACTATCTAAAGAAAAAGTAAGAGCATCTCGCATTACCTCAGATGCAACAAGATTTACTTCTTTACCTTTATCTGGGTGTTGGTTTTCTTTATCCTTTGACCAACAATCTTTTGTGCATTTCCTTTCTTTCTACATTTCCAATAAGTAATTCCCTTACTTCTAGATTTAGATCTACTATCCCTTGACCCTTGATTTCCCATTAATCTTACTCTTGGATCTCTCCTTCTGCCTACCCCTACTTTCTACATTCAAATAATTTCCATATGATGATTCCTCTGTACTCTTTCTGTGAATTTCTTCATTCAAGATTATACTAACCACATCATCAAACTTCAAAATATTATTAGCAGATGTTGTATTACTAACAACCATTACCAATTTATCCTAACTATCAGTTAAAGAACATAATAATAAAAGTACTTTTACTTCATCATCAAATAGTATAGAGAAAAAATTTAACTGATTTACAATAGATCAAAAATCATTTAAAATACTAGATGTAGATCCATCTTCATGCATCTTAGAACTAAATAGTTTCTTTATCAAATAAACTTTATTTGAAGCACTAGGTTTTTCATATAAATTAACAAGATATTTCATTAAGTCTACCGTAGAAGCCTCTTCTGTAATTGTGGAAGCCACGGATGCTTCTAGGCTCAATCCTATAGATCCCAAAGCCTTTCTGTCAAGAATCTTCCATTCTTCATTAGTCATCTTTATAGGTCTAGACTTCTCATCCAATGGTAAATATAAATATCATTGATATAGATAATCCTCAATCTATATATTCCATAATTTTTAATTTTGGCTCGTCAAATTTTTCTACCTTATATTTGTTTTCTTCTGTCATTGTTGTAGATCCCATTTAATTAGAAAACCCTCTGTGAGTAAATATGTCAACACACAAAACCCTCAAACAAAGCTCTGATACTAGTTGTTGGGATTATCACACCGGTTGTACAGACAATATATCATATCTAAGCATACATGTAAATAAAAGTGGATATTATACCAAAAGAAATATATAAAACAAGAGACATGAATCAACACTAGATTTAATGTGGTTCACCCAATGTGGGCTACGTCCTCCAAGAAACAAGCCAATATATTATCCAGAGCTTTGACAAGATATACAATGAAGATTTACAATCTTCCATACCTTTTAGATGTACAGTACTTTCTTTCTATCAAACGTTTTCTTCATCACCTAGAATTCTCTCTCTCACCAAATTTTTAAAGTTCTTTCTAATTCTTGTTAATCATCTCTCTTTTAAACCCTATATTTTATGCTTATATAGTCATTTATAGACTTAGGGCACTTAGCCATGAAATTACAATCAATAGAAATACTTTAATGCTAAAAATAGATCTAATTCTTGAGAGTTAATTAAAACATCCTCCCACAGGTAACCAACGTTGGTTATACCTAACCACTCCCGGTTCCTCCCTTACCTGACTAATGTCGGTCATACCTAAACGATGCTGGTCCGAGGTGACCGATGTCAGTTCCCCCCTAACCTATGATGGTTACTATATTTTCCAGCAAGTTTCCATTACATGTTAAACTGAAGTAATTGGGCTCCACAACTCAACAAAGATGATGATGTTATAACGGGGATAGGTGTCGGATGAGAGGATGGGTAATTATATATAGCCATAGGGGCTTGGGTAGATCTCGGGACCTACGCTTGTGGAAGGGGAGCTATTTCAAAGTATATTGTAAAAGGGGCTCTCGGGGGAATTTTACTGGTATTTATTAAATTATTCTCAACTAGGATTGCAATATCATATGCTTTTGGTAAAGAGTCCCCTCCTAACAATTGAATCATCATAGAAATATCCAAATTCACATCCTTCAAGTAAAAACCAATAGCCATACCTGCAAGTGGCCTTGCTAGAACTGGAATCCTTTGCCACATTTTGTGAAATCTAGTGTTAAAATTGGTCATAAGTTCTTGCAAACCCTTCTTGATTTTGATGAGATGTTATAAAAGCGAATAACTATTTTCCTTTCTCGTTGAATCTTATTACCAATAAATTTACCAGTTAGTCCCAAATTTCGTAGAATTAGGGGTTAGGGACTGATACAAATCCAAAGCCTTCCCCTTAAGGGAAGTAACTAGTAACCACAAGATGACGTCCTATTCATTGATATAATGTACTGTACATATCTCTGCAATGTCCTGGAGGTGTTCCTCTGGAGTTTTGAATTCATTTCCTTTGAATTTTGTCAACGAATTTAGCATGTTTTTCAAAATAGGATTCCACACCATAGGGGGTATTGGTAAGATGACTGGAATCCCTTAATTCCATGAAAAAAACTATCTCAAAGGTTGAGGTGGTTGGTGGGCAATTAAGATAGGTCTAAGGATTATAGTTGATTATAAGAAGGGCCTACCTAGTAGAGGTTTTGAGAGATTCTAGTTTGGAGGAGACGGAGACCTCTAAATATTTCTACCTCTTCTATTCCTCAGCGGGGATAATTGTAGATATTCAAATGCACCTTCTTCTCTTGTTCTAGATCTTGTTCGCATTCATCTTGTAAAATAGAGAGGAAAAAACTTAGTATTGCTGAAATTAGTATATTTTCAAGGATGGATTATTCAGATGTGTAGCTATTCAAGCCTCCATGGGATGGGATATCGATGCACAATGTAACTTATTTTGACATTTAATATTTTTCGGTCCCATCGGACATGCCAGGAAAACTGTTGATGATTATATTTGCAGATGAACCATTAATGTTTTTGGATACCTTAGGGATGTTGGATGTGCCCCCTTAGATAACCTCCAGGTTTTATAGAAGTTGACTCTTCTATGTTGGTGTGAGGTAAGGGTTAGAGGAAAAATAAAAATAAAAGTGCAAAACTAACTAAGGCGATACACCAAAACTTATTTTAAAAGGCATAGAGATAGATTCTGAAAAATTGTTAGAATATTCAAAGAGTTTTTAGCATGGTCTACAATTTTTAGAGTTATCTTGAATCATCAAAGGCCGAGAACATGTAAAACATAATTATATGTAGATGATAGAAGCATAAAGAAAGCCTAAGGGCATATAGCACAATAGATACTCAACATTTATCTAAAATCTACAAGCAATAATGGATGAAGGATGGTGACTATTGAGAGCTAAAATGAACAGAACAAGAGCCCTTATTCATAGATAAAATAATACATAAGGTCAATATGGCACAAATTAAAACTTTCTTCTACAATAGAGCCTTGCTAAGGCTAGAAAACACAATAACTAAGCCTAAAATTATCTTTCACAGTTCTGGTGTCTTCCTTTTTTCTAGTCCCTTTTTTTTGTTTCTTGATCAGAACATTCCTTTATAGACCCCTTTGGCTATCGTTTTAATGTCTAGAATCAGATGTTCCACTGCTAGCATTTAATTTTCCTAAAAAATCTTTTATTTTTTGGGCAAGATATCAATTGCATGTCTATGAGATTTATGATCACCTTTAACTCATTAAACTCCCATACCTTGAACTCCTTTGGTTGTTGATGATTCTTCCCTACCATGTAGAGGACACACACTTATTCTGAGGGCATTTCTTGGGGCTTTGTCTCAAAACTTGCGCCTAGGTGATGCATAGATTTTCTTACGTAATTTTGAGAACGTTCCTTTTCTCTCTTTATCTCTCAAGTGACATGTGGAGACCCGGTGCATTTTTACTGTATCTTTGAATTTTTAATCCGCATGGGTAACTTTATCGTGCCTAAGATATGTGGGAAATGCAGCGCAAGTTTGAGAACATTCCTTTCTCCGCATTATGCCTCGAGTGTGCCAAAGGGACATGGGGATATCTTCCACATTCAATTCCATATTTAGCCAAATTTGGGCTCAAACAAACAAAACAATAAGAACTAGGGCTATGGAAACAAAAGACAATGGCTGGTAAAAGAGCCTCACACAAAAAACTTCTACAGTACTAATTGGCTCTCCTTACAAAGATATCATCCCTGAAATATAGATATGGGCTACCAAAAACTACACCACACATATTAAGGGGGACAACATCCATAGTAACCTCATCAATAAAAATTTTGTCAATACCAAAATTGATCTCACACGGCTTCGTTACCTTCATGTCTACACCTTTTTGTACTCAACCCAAAGAATACAAGCTTGGGTGACTGTAAGTTTCCAACTTTAACTTGTCCACTAACTCTTTACTAATTAAATTAGCTTGAGAATGTATCAAAAAGAGTATCCACCTTATTTTTTTCATTTAAATCTTAAATGAAAAATATTCATTAGTTCATTTTCCTAACTAACACGGTTACTAGCCAAACATAACTCTCTTCGAATGGATGCATGCCACATAGTCTCATCCACCCCTTCCCTATAAAAAATTCCTCTCCCTGGAGGGCAGCCATAGAATTCTTCTTATTCTTCTTATTTTTGAAGGTATATAATTCTAGGTGGAGCTTCCAACATTTCTCCTCAGAATTAGTGTCGACATCACAGTGCCCACAATGAATTTTAGTATCTTTTTTAGAAATGGAAGTAGCATTTTTCTTACACTTTCCTTTACCTTTTTCCTTTTTCCTAGCATCACCTTCTTTATTAGAAGCATGTTGATAAGTAGATGAACTCTTCTTCTTATCCATCTCCAAATAGTGATATTGTGTACAAGCTTCATCTACATCTGCAAGCTTGGCCAAGAGGATGTGTCTCCTCAAATGGTTATGTCCACCAATATATTTCATCAATAGTTCCCAGTCTGCTACATCTTTTCCCATCTGAATAGATATCTACCAAAACTCACTGGTATACTCCTGCACATTCCAGCATTGTTTCTGCCTAGGATATTTCTAATACATGGACCTCTCTTCCTCATAAAAAATAGGATAAAACTTATTTTGGATCATCTTCTTAAAAATATACCACTTAGTAATTGGAAGAATCTTCTTAACAACCAATGTATGAATATAAATTTCAAACTGAGTTAAAGAATTTTTAGTTAATATTAATTGAGAAAAGTAAATATTTTGACTTTCATTGATTTGATGCAAACTAAAATATACCTCTAGTTGGGATAGCCAATGGTCTAGATTCTTAGCATTTATGTCTCCATCATAAGGCTCAATTTTGATCGTGGCATCGAATTTGAATGGAGGAGGTGTGTGAATGGCATGGGATGACTCTGCTTCATGAACCTCTTCTTCACAATCTTCCAATGTAACACAAGATTTTCCATGAATAGTACCATGATGGATTCCAATTTCCCGATAGACAAGGAAATATTGCCCACATCTTTGGAAAAACTTTCCACATTATCCTCTAACTTGTAGAAACGCTCTTCACTGCTTTCTTCTACATCATCTCTTTGAGACATCTCTCAAATTATTTTATTCTACTTCCTTGTAGAAATATTTTCTTCAAAAGGAATAAGGTTGCCTTCGCCATTTTCTTTTACCTTTCAAGTAAGGGGCATATAACTGCAATCTTAACACAAGTTAACCATATAAAATACTAACATCATAACTGCTCTGATACCAATCTCATCCATATACTACCTAACTTAACAATAAATAGATCACTATACTTGTGAATACGAATGAAACTTATGAGTTCTTTGTTAAACTAGTTAAGTGTGTAATATCAACCACAATTAAGATGCAAATTGGAAGGAGAACATATAATAATGAGAAACTATTTATCATGGATGAACTCAATGTGAGAAATACTCCTTCTAATTGTATTTACTTTCTCTGAATCTATCAAAACAGTAATAAATCTTCACCATGAGCAAACAAGAAAATAAAATAACTCTCCAACTTTTCTCACAATTTGATTTCACCAAAAAAACTTGTTTGAATCATTGGAAATGCTTGTATTTATAGATACTCAGCCTAGGAAATCATGTAAAGGTGAAATGAACCGATTGGGAAGCTCAAAATTTTATAACTGTTGAGATCCTGCATTCTAGAACCGTATAATACAAGACTGCCACTTTCTATAAACTAATAGTTGCATAACTATCATGATAATTACGCAATGGTTGGTGCAGTCACGTAACTATCAACTGAGCGCCTTAAAACAGAACATAAAATGGTCTAAAAAAATCATTCAGAGGTATCCATATCACCCCAAGCCTGACTAGACCATCTTGTGAATCTAAAAATGAGCTGAGAACTTGTAGAGAAAATATCATGTATAGAAATTACATAGAATTGGGATTTTCCTAATCCATGTTTAGATCATTAGTAGAGACATGGGGAATAGCCTGTACCCATTTAGTGAAGTATTAATTAGTTGTAATGATAGAGTAGTGTCATTGTGATGAACAAGGGTTGATGAAACCAATGGGGTCAAGTCCTCATTGTGAGAAGTGCCTTAGATCTTGAGTGGGTTGTAGAGCTTGACTAGGTTTGTGAGTAAGATTGGAATGTTAATGACATTTGACACATTTATTGGTATACACACAAATTTTTTGATTGAGAGTAGGCCAATAATAGACCATTCATATGACATGTTTAATGACATCCATAGCATTAAATTGTCCACTGTATATACCATCATGGACTTTTTAAATAGCTTAAGTGGATTCATGGCATTTGAGACATCATAACAAGAGGTTGTAAAATCCATGTTTATATAGAACACCACCTATGATGATGTATTGGGTAGCAAGTTAAAAACAAAATTGTTTAGCATTTTTAGATAAATCAGATGGTATTTTTGTTATGATATATAGTCATTGATTTGAGTTTACCAAAGCTATATTGGATTTTATTTCATGAGATTGATAAAGGGAAGTTCATTAGTGTGGGATGGTTGGTCAAGTATATGCACAATAATAAACATTTTGGAATCACTAGGTTATAAGGGGATGATTGATGCAAGAGAATCCATGGTGTCTACAAATTTATTAGAGAATAAGGGAACTATTTGGATTGTGTAACAATCAAAGGCATCTAAAAGGAATTCAAAAATGGTTTTTATATTTTTGTATAATATCATTTTTTTATTGATAAATTTATTTTACTTGGTTAATGATGAGTTAAGAGTCTATGTAGATGTACATAATTTATACACTAAGCATGATGGCAGTTTGGAGACCCATGATAAGAGCTTCTTATTCAGACATATTGATAATACATTCAAACTTTAATTTAATGGATAAAGGGATATGAGTCCCTCATGGAGGTATGGTAACAATGTTGGCACTTCGCCCTTCTGATACTTAGATATGACAAAGAAGAGTGTCATTTTGATGGGAGTGTGTTCTTGATTGATAATGTTGATAGACTCGTCAGGGAATTTTTTTGGGGTAATTTATTGTCAAAAAGGGGATCTTTGGTGAGGTGGTTGGCAATGTATTGTCCTTTAATAGATTTTTGTGAGATGAATTCTAGATCAAACTTGGTCATGAGCATAATCCATCATGTCATACGGTCACTATGGTATGGTTTGGAATGCAAAGATTTAAGGGGATTGAAACTAGTGACAAGGCATATTTTTTGGTTAAGAAGATAGTGGAAAAATTTAGAATTTACGAAGTACACGACACAACACAAATTTTCATCTTCAGTGTAATGGGTCTTGTAATCATGAAAAATGTGGCTTATATAATAAGCAAATTTTTCATGACCTCTCTCATCTTAATTAGAAAGCATAACACCTAAGGCATGGTCAGTAGAAGATATATATAAGTAGAAGGTCTCCCCCTCACACAGAGGTATAAGTATAGGAGGTGATAGAAGATATTTTTTGATGTCTTTGAAGGCCTTTTGAAAATTGTGATCTCATTTGAATTTTACTTCTTTTCAAAGAAGATGGTGGAAAGGTTGACAATCATATGAAATTTGTGAGATAAAATGGCAAACCGATTGAAGTCTACCTTAAAGGCTGCGAAGTTGTTTAAGGTTTGATGAAGGAGAAATTTGAATAATTTCCTTGATCTTGGTAGGGTCTACTTTAATGCCTCAACTAGAGGTGATGAACCCTAGGATCTTTTGGTGATAACACCGAATACACACTTAGAAAGGTTGACACAAAGGAAGTATTGGATGAGTCAATAAAATATGGTCTCAAGGACAATGATATGGTCCCTATGTCACTTATATTTTCCTAAGAGCTCATCAACGTAGTCTTCCACTATTTTATGAATGAGCTCATGGAAGATGTATTTCATAGCACATTAATAAGTGGCTCATGTATTTTTAGGTTTGAAGGGCATAACATGGTTAAAGAAATCCCCCCAAGAAGTGCTGAAGGAGGTTTTATGTTGATTGTATTTTTTTAGATAAGGTAATAAGAATTGGTTTTGAAAGGACCCAAAAATTCCAGTACACAAAACATAGTAGAAGGCATGAAGGCCAACAAAAAGAAACCAAAAGCATGAAGTCAAACAATCTTGACAAACAGTGCCACTAGATTAGGAAAAGACCAAACCCAATCTAAGTACTTATAATATATATATATATATATATATATATATATATATATATATATATATATATATATATATATATATATATAAAATTAGACCTCCAAGGCAGCAAGATCAACAAATCAAGGGAAAAAGAAACATAGAAAAGAGGGCAACAAAAGGTCAACCATCAGTCCATCTTGCTCAGGGGAGCTTTGCTCCTATATCATATTTCCACTTGATGAATATTTTTGGAATATTCTTAGTGTTCTTTTCCTCCATTTACCTGATCTCTTCATCATTTGAGATACTGTTAGCATATGGATTTTCACATGTGCAAATGACATGCAAAAGTGTGGGAACGAAGTCCCTCCTCAATGAAGGTGAGGCTGCCTTTACTGAAAACCAAAATTGTATTTACATTTGTACATTAAAATTTGTATGTGGGGGGTGTTTTGAAACATCGATGGAAAGAAAAGTGAATGAAGGGGATGGAATGAAGGAAAGGAGTGAAATGGAATGAATGGAAGGAACATGCAAGAGTTAGGTAAAACAGAGCCTAATATTGCATGAGGAAGAAATATGAATAACTAAAATGAATAAAACGGAATTTGAGTTAGCTAAACAAGAAATTGTAAAAGGGAACACACGTGAGCAAGTAGATAATCAAAGCTTGATCACTGTGAACTAGAACAACAAGTTAATAACGTTGACAATAAAATCAATAATATTTCCATGCAAGATTAAAACACTAACATCTAATGAACATAATAACATCAGATGCTATAAGAGACAATGAATGAGACACAAATTTCATATTTCATTAACTCCAAAATGTCTTCTCAAAAGAACACAAAGTTTCTTTCTTTGAAGTAAAGCTTGCATACAAAATTATTTTCTTCTCCTCTCTCAAAGTCATCCTTACAAATGAGCCCCTCACTTCCTTTTATAACCCAAAAGTTGGTTACAAAGTAGTTAGGGTTTTACATGATCATTAAATGAGGCACTTAAGTGACTTTTGAATTTTTATAACTTAATTAAAAGCAACTAAAAATGGAAACCACTTACGTTAAAAAGTTAGAAAATAAATGGGCACAAATGGACCCCACTTAAATGACTTGGATGCACACATAGACATCCTAGTCAACAATGCGCCACCTAAATAAAAACACCTATGGTCATTGCCTTATCCATTGGGCCAAGAGTCCGCCTATCCTAGTCATACGGGAATGCCCTGATTGACCGTGCTCCACAATCCATCAGATGACAAGAAAGTTGAGCTTAAAACTTGATCAATTCCTCCACCTCTTCATTTAAGCAACATCCTGGTGTGAGCAATTTTATCTTCATTTGTATTCGAATTCAAAATTACATATAATTCTCCACATGCTCTAAATACCTTTCCATGGTGAATTCTTCATTTTTCACGAGATCGAAGTCATTACGCCACCTTGACTTGTTAGAATCTAGCTTCTGGTCTTTCGCCATTGAGAAGATCTCCAAGAGCCAAAATCACAATTCACCTCCTAGAGTTATGTCTTTTGTCTTTGTCACCATCCTGAAGTGTTGGCATTCTGATTCACTCACAATCGTCCAATTTGAGACACTCCAACTTTAAGACCGACCGATGAAGTACTATGCACGCTGCTAACTGAGAGCTAACAGGGACACACTTGAATGATGTGGCCTTGCTTGATGATCTGCACAATTATAATTATCATTTGTCTTGGTTTTTCAATGAATAGATCCACAAGATGATCAAGTGAAAACAATTTTTGTAGACAAGATTCTCCCATTATCGATCTCTGCTGATAACAATGACTTTTGACTCCAAAGAGGCCAATGCCAATAGCTACAACTTACATCACATAATGAGGAAGTTAGAGGTTGCTTCTGCTTCAGAGCCGTTGGAGTTGAATCACCATACTATTCAAGTTTCATGGTGCATCCATGCAAGTGATGACCAATTTAGAACAAGCGTCAGGAAAATTGTGACTTGCCTTCGGTTGATATGTGATTGCAAAATCAACCTATGTTGACATGCCCCAAGTTAGTATCAGCGATGTTCTCATACTCTGAATGGAGCATCGAGGTGAGTAGAATTCCTGGGAATACATACCGCAACATCATTTTGTTTGAATATGACATGATTGTGATAGAAACATGATTTCATGCTATTACTTCCATCTTACAAAACTGCACAAATCACCTATAAAACTAGCCTGGTAAAAATACCAAACGTCACCTTGAGCATCTAAAAATTGGCAAGGGAGCATATAAAGGCGAGGATAATTAAACAAAAGAATTCATTTCTCTTGATGATCACCTGAATCTAAAATATCAACTCTCAAAGTGAGTCATCTTGACAAGTTGAAAACTGCACACGCAGCAAAATCATGCAAACTTCATTTTATTTGACTTTGTGAAAAATATCAAATGAGCTGTTGTATATTTGAATTTTTGCAAATAAATATATGAATGTGAGAATAATTCAATGAATCAAACCATATCTCTTAAATATCATATGGGCTCGAGATATGGATTCTCAAAGTAGGCCTTCCTCCAAGCTGAAACTACGCGCGCGGCAAAAATCGAGTAAACTAGGTTTTTCTTGGGTTCGTGAAAAATATCAAATGAGGTGCTACACATTTTTAATTTGGAAAACGAGTATAAGAAGATGGGAAGAATTCAAAGAACCAAACTTTTCTTCCGGATGATCATTCGTCTTTGAGATATCGAGCTCCAAAGTTGATTACTTCGACAGCTACAACCCGCGGCAAAAATAATAACTTTTTTTAAAAAACATATTCGTTCGAAATGGCTCCGCGTAGGATCAAATTTAATCTTTTTAATTCACTATTTATCATTCTTTCCGAATTCTGGTTGCTTCAGTGTGAAGAATTACTTTAATTTTCCGGCAACTCGTGGGTTGCACGAGCTTGATATATATATATACATACATACATATATATATATATATATATATATATATATATATATATATATATATATATATATATATATTTGTGGCAGCGAGTGATCTTGTTTCTTCTTCCCTGATGCAATGATCAAATTTTTCCTTCTTAAGCATGCATAATATCCTTGTTATTCTTTTCTAAAAAAAGAATAATAAAATAAATAAAATAAAATTTTAATGCATGCGTGGATTCTTGTTTTGGATTTTTTTTTTTTTAACTTATTCCTCCTCCCAAAGCATGTGTAGAAATTGCTTGGCATGTTGTGTGGATTTGGTGAATTTCTCAAAATAAGTGGAAATTTTATTTTGTTAACTTTGGACTGTTATTTTTGGAGATGTGTGGGATTGGTTTTGGATTTTTCCTCATCCTGCGTGGTATTATTTTGCTTGCTATTTTGTCTTTTAAAAAAATAAAATAAAATCTCCTTCCCCTGCTGCATTGGAAACTATCCTTGGCCTGGGCATGCCTTTTTTCCTTGTTGTTTGACTTGAAGCCTTTTCTCTGTTTTGAGTTGGAAATTGGCTCTCTAAACCTGCATGGGATTCTTACTTGGCAGCTGTGTATTTCTCCATTTTTCTTGAGAATCAGTAGAATATTAGCTATCCAGGTCAAATGTTGAATAGGAAACACTATCTGTGCATCTAACATCTTTTGAACTTCATGGAATATTGTCCCTGCAATCTTGGGATTAAATTGTCTTTGTTTTTTCCTGAAAGGAACTGCACTAGGCTTCAAGGGTATAGCATGCTCCATTTTCCTTGGGTTGGAAAGACTTCAAGTCTTCATATGAGTAAGCCAAAACGTCAGAATATTTGGTAAGGGGGCTTATGAATTACTTGCGCTTCTCAAGTGAGCAACACTTACCAATGTTGACCAGGCGAGGTTTATCCTTGGTACCGATGTTAACTTGCTCATAGTCAACAAAATTCGCAAGTCCTGCCTGCTCTTTCTCTTTGATAAACCTATCATGTCTATCAAAAATTTCTTCAAGTGAAACCAATCCTTTGGGAATTTTATTTCCTTTGAGTTGGATGATGCCATCACCAAGCTCTTCATTCTCAACTCCTTCTTGAATGGGTGAGGTAGTTGATTCATGAAATGCAGAATCACTTCCTTCAAAGTACAGTTGTTCAAAATTATCCCTCTTTTCCAAGAAGAAAATAATTTATCGATCATCATTGAATACTTTCCAATTTTTTGCATTGTCAGGAACACTTGGCCTAAAAACCATTTCAATGGTGTATTTGACTTGATCAAACTCTGAATGAGGAATCATTAATGAAGTTGCGACTGTTAGAGAATCTACTTTGTCATTCTTTTCATGAGGGACAAATTTTATGGAAAAAGCATCAAAGGCTTCTATTGCATCCCACACTTTATTTATGTAATGTCTCAAACGATCATTCTTTACTTGGAACTGATTTCTTACTTGTTTCACGATCAACTCCACATCTCCGAATACTTCCAAAAAATTTATCCCTTTCTCCTCTGCAACTTGGAGGCCAAGGATTAATGCCTCGTATTCTGCACTGTTGTTAGTATTTGAAAATTCAAGTTTGTAGTAAAAAGGAATTATTTTACCATTTGGAGATATGAGCACCACTCCTGTGCCAGAACCCATCGAGAAACAACTTCCTTCGAACTCAAGAGCCCTTATCTCATTGGAATCTTAGCAAGTGATCTTAGGGGTATGAATTTTTGCAGTCATCATATAATTACCCATACTTGAACCTTGGAAAAGGATCTGTGTGCAAGGATCTTCGGTTTTATTTACCATGAATTTTTCCTGAGCTTCTGACATTAGCTTCTTCATTTTTTCATTGATAGGGATCATGGCATGAGACCAATCCATTTGAATCTCACCACCTAGATCTCTACAAAATTTCTTGCTCAACAACATACCATACAAAGTGGGAATGTCAGCAACTAAAATAGTTACCTTAGCTCACTTATAAGGGAATTGGGATAAAACCATTTGGGCATCTTTAATCTATCTGATTAGTGGAACTTGCTTGGTTTCCATGGAGTAACACGATCCGAATGTTCTCGTATAAGTCAAACCAAGAGCATGTGCTACTTTTTCCGGCAACACATTATCCAAGGCTCCAAAGTCTATAATGTAATTGCTTAATTTGTAATCGTTGATCAAAAAGGAAACAAAGAAAGGTTCAATCTTTTAATTTGAAGGTGTAGTGGCTGCCACAATATTTTGAGTTTTCCCATCTTTGGGAGTTTTTAGAAATCCTTTGGAGGAATGAACTGTAGAGTCACCTTTGATAAATTGGACCAGTTTCTCGAGTTGATCCTTATTGGACTTCAAGTACTCTGCCTGTGACATGGAAATTTTTGTTTTATTCATATGATTGATGATATCAAATTTTGGCAAAGTAATCGTACTTGATGTTTCAAATACTAGTTCTTTCGAACTTGATGATGGCACACTTTTGACCTTCGCTTCAGGCTTGGTTAACACTGATGTAGAAGAAGAAACTTTCTTCCTAGCTGATTTATCTATGGATTGACTCAGAAAATGTTCTTCTTTCTTTAAAATAGTTTTGACCTTAGGAGTCTCAGCTATCTTTGATTCTTTGGATGCTTCTTTAATTTTGGATTCTTTAAAAACTTCCTTGGAAACCTCTTTATCCCCTACCTTAGTGGTATTTTTCTCCTTTTTCTGAGAGTGTGTGAAGATAGAAAAAGACTGGTTATTCATATCTTCTATAATTTCTTTGTATTTGTCTTCTTCTTCTGAATGGTACTCAAATAAATGATTATTAATTTCTCCCTCAGGATCTTCAATTTCAAGTTCAAATGTTCCAGAATCTGGATATTCCTCATCGACTTTGACAACCTCAACTTCATCGTCGCTTTCTTCAATGATATCACATTTCAAGTTAGTTGTGGGAGCTACTTCAATAGCAAGCCTCATCGAAGGGCCTGCAATACTGGCTTTGTTGGGGATGTATCCTTTTCTTGGGATGTCTTTGTAAGGAGCAGGTTTACTACTCTGAGAAACTTGATTTTTCAAAGCCAGCACATCATTAGCCAACTTAGTAAGTATATCTTCTGAAGCATTGGGAGTTTCTTGACCCTTTCCCTTGAGGAAAGTTTTCTTGAATTTTTCAGCCATGATTAAGTCATCCTCAATTTCTATGGACAAGGATTGAGAAATTTCCAAAGTAGCCACTCTAGCCCTTCTCAGCTGATAGCACACGTCTGGTTGTTGTGTGTTAATAAAGAAACATTTTTGACCATCAAGGTTTGGACGAATCCTTACAGGAACTTTATTCACCATTTTGTTGAATTTATCCACGAAGTTCTTCATGGGTTCTGTTGGCTCTTTCTTCACCTGAGATAGTTGGGAAAGAAGGGCATGTTCATATTCTGTTGTTTTGAATTGATCTTCAAACTTAGTTTTCATATCATTCCAATTTGTAATGCATCCATTTGGTAGATGATGAAACCAATCTGTAGCAACATCATGCAATGTTTTGACAAACACGTGAATAGAAACATCTTCATATTCTATCAACAAAACAACACAAGCAACAAAAAAGGTAGAAATATGGTCATCTGGTGATATCTTCCCGTATCCATCAAACTTTGGAAGAATCTTTCTCGATCCTCGTGGGAGTTCATGTCGAGCTAGTAAGGCCAATGGGCCTATGGAATTTCCCCATGGTACATTGACTGTCATTTTGGGAAAGGTATTATGCGAAGGTAAAACAACGTGAGTAAGGACAAGTGCTTAACTGGTAGTGATTGCTTCCTTGTTGCACTTTCAGGACTTGATGCAAAGCTTACAGATCTACGAGGTGTGTTCTTCTTTGGAGGAGATAACTTGAAACCAAACTTTCCTTGAAAGTAAAAAGTGGGATCAGATCGACCATTAGCTTTTTCTCCTCACGTAAACCTCTTTCCTTCTAGTTTGAAATCTTTATTGTGAAGGGATCTCTGGCATGTTCTGATCAGCTCTAGCTTTTTCTCTTCGCTCTCTTTCTTGAGCTATTTGCACATGAATAACTCTAGTAAATCTCGCGGCTTTCTCTTCTTCGTTATCTAGTATTGATGCAGCGAGATGAAAATAATAGTTATTTGTGTGTTTTTCCCAAATAGCTTGACTCAAATATGATGATATGTCTTCTTGAGTATCTGCAAAAACAAGATTTGGTTGTAAGATAGGTGGGTTATCTGTAATATTCATACAAATTATTACCTTGGTGGAAGAGGACCGTGTCGGTGAACAACAATCAACATGTGTCCAAGAGGTCTTCTGGCCACAAGTGCGGGTGCTCTTCTTCTAAGGTCTTCAATGTAGATTTCTCTATCAATGGCTCTATCACTAGCCAAAAATTTTAAACTTTCATGGTTTTCCCAAGCTACTGTTCGAAGGTTGGAAGCAATGTCTCCTTGAAAATATTCATCGGGCACAAGGTCCAATTGAAGAACTGGAGCTTGTGCAAAGGGGATAGTCATAAGGATTTAACCCGCACTAGTAAACGATTTCTGAATCCCTAGTAGAGTCACCAAAAATTGTTAGCATATGGATTTGTACGCATGCAAATGACATGAAACAGTGTAGGAATGAAGTCCCTCCTCAATGAAGGTGAGGTTGCCTTTATTGAAAACCAAAATTGTATTTACATCTGTACATTCAAAATTGTATGTGGGGGGTGTTTTGGAACATCAATGGAAAGAAAAGTGAATGAGGGAGATGGAATGAAGGAAAGGAGTGAAATGGAATGAATGGAAGGAACATGCAAGAATTAGGTAAAACAGAGCCTAATATTGCATGAGGAAGAAAGATGAATAACTAACACAAATAAAATGGAATTTGAGTTAGCTAAACAAGAATTTGTAAAAGTGAACACATGTGAGCAAATAGATAATCAGAGCTTAATCACAGTGAACTAGAACAACAGGTTAATAATGTTGACAATAAGATCAAAGATAATATTTGCATTCAAAATTCAAACACTAACATCTAATGGACATAAGAACATCAAATGCTATAAGAGACAATGAATGGGACACAGTTCATATTTCATTAACTCCAAAATGTCTTCTCAAAAGAACAAAAAGTTTCTTTCTTTGAAGTAAAGATTGCATACAAAAGTATTTTCTTCTCCTCTCTCAAATTCACCCTTACAAATGAGCCCCTCACTTCCTTTTATAACCCAAAAATTGGTTACAAATCAGTTAGGGTTTTACATGATCATTAAATGAGGCACTTAAGTGACTTTTGACTTTTTCTAACCAACTTTATTAAAAGCAACTAAAAATAGAAACCACTTACATTAAAAATTCATAAAATAAATGGGCACACGTGGACCCCACTTAAATGACTTAGATGCACACATAGACATCCTAGTCAACAATGCGACACCTAGATCAAAACACCTATGGTCAGTGCCTTATCCATTGGGCCAAGAGTCTGCCTATCTTGGTCGTATGGGAATAAGTTCATTGACCATGCTCTGAAATCCTCTAGATGACAAGAGAGTTGAGCTTGAAACTTGATCAATTCATTCACCTCTTCATTAAAGCAACATCCTGGTGTGAGCAATTTTATCTTCATTTGTATTCGCATTCAAAATTACATATAATGCTACACATGCTTTGAATACCTTTCCATGGTGAATTCTTCATTTTTCATGTGATCAAAGTCATTACGCCACCTTGACTTGTCAGAATCCAGCTTCTGGTCTTTCGCCATTGAGAAGATCTCCAAGAGCCAAAATCACAATTCACCTTCTACAGTTATGTCTTTTGTCTTTGTCACCATCCCAAAGTGTTGGCATTTTGATTCACTCACAATTGTCCAATTCGAGAACACTCCAACTTTAAGACCGACTGATGAAGTATTGTGCACGCTACTAACTGAGAGCTAACAGGGGCACACTTGAATGATGTGGCCTTGCTTGATAATTCACACAATTGTAATTATCAATAGTCTTAGTTTTTCAATGAATAGATCTGCAAGAGGATTAATTGAAAAAAAAAATTGTAGACAAGATTCTCCCATTATCGATCTTTGCCGATAACAATGACTTTTGACTCCGAAGAGACCGATGCCAATAGCTACGACTTACATCGCATAATGAGGAAGCTAGAGGCTGCTTCCACTTGAAAGTCGTTGGAGTTAAATCACCATACTATGTAGGTTTTGTGGTGCATCCATGCAAGTGATGACCAATTCAGAACAAGCGTCAGGGAAATTGTGACTCGCCTTCGGTTGATATGTGATCGTAGAATCAACCTATGTCGACATGTCCCAAGTTAGTATCAGCGATGTTCTCATACTCTGAATGGAGCGTCGAGGTGAGTAGAATTCATGGGAATACATACCGCAATATCATTTTGTTTTAATATGACATGATTGTGACAGAAGCGTGATTTTAGTGTATTACTTCCATCTTACAAAACTACACAAATTGCCTATAAAACTAGCCTGGTAAAAAAACCAAATGTCACCTTGAGAATATAAAAATTGGCAAGGCAACATATGAAGGTGGGGATAATTGAATGAAATAATTAATTTCTCTTGACGATCATCTGAGTATAAAATATCAACTCTCAAAGTGAATCACCTTGACAAGTTGAAAACTGTGCACGCAGCAAAATCATGCAAACTGCATTTTATTTGACTCCGTGAAAAATATCAAACGAACTGTTGTACATTTGAATTTTTACAAATAATTACATGAATGTGGGAATAATTAAATGAATCAAACTATTTCTCTTGAAGATCATATGGGCTTGAGATATGAATTCTCGAAGTAGACCTTCCGCCAAGCTGAAACTGTATGCGCGACAAAATTGAGTAAACTGGGTTTTTCTTGGGTTCGTGAAAAATATCAAATGAGGTGCTGCACATTTAAAATTTTGAAAATGAGTATACGAAGATGGGAAGAATTCAAGGAACCAAAATTTTCTTCTGGATGATCATCCATCTTCGAGATATCGAGCTCCAAAGTTAATTACTTCGACAACTACAACCCGCGACAGAAATAATAACTTTTAAAAAAAAAAAATCGGTCGAAATGGCGCCGTGTAGGATCAACTTTAATCTTTTTAATTTGTTATTTCTCTGTCTTTCCGAATTCTGGTTGCTTCAGCCTAAAGAATTACTTTGATTTTCCGGCAACGCCTGGATTGCATGAGCTTGATATATATATATATATATATATATATATATATATATATATATATATATATATATATATATATATATATATATATATATATTGTGGCAACGAGTGATCTTGTTTCTTCTTCCCTGACATAATGATCAAATTTTTCCTTCTTAAGCATGCCTAATATCCTTGTTATTCTTTTCTAAAAAAAAGAATAATAAAATAAATAAAATAGAATTTTAATGCATGCGTGGATTCTTGTTTTGGATTTTTTTTTAACTTATTCCTTCTCCCAAAGCATGCGTAGAAATTGCTTGGGTTGTTCTGTGGATTTGGTGAATTCCTCAAAATAAGTGGAAACTTTATTTTGTTAACTTTGGACTGTTATTTTTGGAAATGTGTGGGATTGGTTTTGGATTTTTCCTCAGCCTGCGTGGTGTTCTTTTGCTTGCTATTCTGTCTTTTAAAAAAATAAAATAAAATCTCCTTCCCCTGCTGCGTTAGAAACTATCCTTGGCCCGGGCGTGGCTTTTTTCCTTGCTGCTATTTGACTTGAAGCCTTTTTTCTATTTTGAGTTGGAAATTGGATCTCTAAACCTACGTGGGATTCTTACTTGGCAGCCGCGTTTTGATTTACCTCCTAGGCGTGGAGATCTTACATCTGTTCTTTGGCTGTTATTTGTTTGCTGTTCTTTTTCAACGTGGCCATCACAAACAAATACATGGGCTCACCTTCTTTTATTTGTTTTTCTTTTGTAGGTGCATGGATAAAACTGTATTCTTTTATCTCCCTTGGGTTGCATGGGAGAAGTTCTTCTGTTGTTCTAGCTTTTTCTTGGACTTTCAATTTTTTTTGTTTTATGCTTTCACCTTGCTGCCCTCCCTTTGCCAATGCGTGGAGATTTCTATGACTGTCCTCCTTCTCCTGTGTGGTGTTCTGGGACTGGTATTATCCTTTGCTATGGCCTTTGCTTGGGCTGTCCTCCTTGTATTTCTCCTTCACAATGGCATTCACAGACTACTATTGTATGATGGGTGTGATAAAAATACTAAAGCAATAATGAAAGCTTCACACGACTCTTTCCAACAAGTTTGATGGAGGAAATTATGAGGATTAATCCAACTTCCCTTCTTCCTGAGTAGTGGAATTAATTGATAGAGGAATGGGAAATCAATGGCCAATTGCCAACGGAAATGGAAAGGCGGGCTAGAAATTCCCGTTTTATTTCCCCATGTGGGAATTTGGGAGATTTTTTTCCCATTTTCCAATTTATTAATTTGGCAATTGGGAGAAGAAATCCCACAAGTGGGGATTTTAAATAATTTTGCCAGGAAAGGGGAAATACGGGCCTGGGAAGCCAATTTGGCATCCCTGGCAAAGGGAAGCGGAAGCTTATTTTTCCCCGTCAATTAAAATAAAAAATTTCAAATGAATTTTAATTTATTTAATTAAATACTTCAAAGTTATTAAAAATTAATTTTATTAAACAAAGAGTAATTAATTAATTAATTAGTATTTAACGTGATTTGAGACCTGGCAGGAGGAGTTCTCACCCGAAATGGACGAAACAAAGATAGGAGCGATCACAAAAATGAGATGGTCGTGATGAGAGTGATAAACCATGTAAAGTAACACTTTTGAAAAATTTCAAAATTTCCATTTTTATTTTTTTTGTTAATTTTGTGAAGTCAAAATTGGCTGATAACATATACTCAGATCAAGTTGCATCTTACCCTTTCCCTTCTCAATATCAACTTTAGAAACTTTATCTTAAAGAATTGAAATCCTCTATTCCTGCATGATTATGCTATGCACCTAGGGAAAGGATGTTATGATGTATATGTATTGATGGAGATGCCGACATGTGGCACACATCCCCTTATCTTATTATATCATTCATTTATGATTTATTATGCTTAGAAGGTCGGCTTGTAAGGATATTACTTGTATAAATCAGAACATATACAACAGAATAACATGAGAGAACACCAAAATATAGATAAATGATGACAATATGCTCATATAATAGCTTTTCCACTTCGAGGGGGCAACCTCCAATACCACTTTGAGGGGGTAACCTCCAAACCAGACAATAACACTCAAATGCTCAATATCATGATTAATTACAGCCTTCTAACCCCTTATATATACCATTCTAACCTATGTCCAATACTGATGCCGACCTCCTAAACATAATAAATCATAAATGAATGATATAATAAGATAAGGGGATGTGTGCCACATGTCAGCATCTCCATCAATACATATATACATCATAACATCCTTTCCCTAGGTGCATAACATTCCTTCCCTCCTTGACATGTTTCGTCCCCGAAACATAAGAAGAAACCATGTAATGAGTGTGTTATAAATTTTTACACACTTTGCGCCATGATCGATCATCCATCCATATGTGATCCTGGTAAATGATACATATCTGAACTAATATCCATATTCTATTGCACTACTCTGATTCCATTCATGACCATAGTTTATCATCCTTGGATTCCATGCATAACCAACATAAGGATTCCATGCATAACCAACATAAGGATTCCTTGTATAACCATAATAAGGATTCCATGCTTCATAATTGTTGCTCCATTGATCCCCTGTATAAATAAAGTGATTATTCCTCCAATTACCTATATATCTATATTGGTTGGAAATATGATGTTCCCTGGGATATCTCCATAAATTTTTTCTCTCATGTTGACGTGGATTTCCATATGCTGCAATTGTAGTATCCTCAACCTTATCAACCTATTTATGAACTTTGTTTTCTTCTTCCACCTTTGCATTTGATATTTTCTTTTTCTCTTGAGTAGATGAATCATAATTTCCTTCTTTTTCTTCATGTTCCTCTTTTAAATCATCCTTATCCCCTTCTTCTCCATATTCTAAATCATCCTCATGGTCTATATTGGCTTTTCTTTGATTTCCATTAAGCCTGATATCCTGTAAAGTGACCTTCTTCTTTTTGTACCAAATATTCATAGACTTATTTTTCATATTAATATTAACTGTCCCCAATGTCTCTAACCAAGGATACCCAAGAACAATATCCAAACCATCCATATATAAGGCAAAAAAATCTAAATGTAAAGTATATTTGTCCATAGTAAGTTTTAAATCTTCAAAAACTTGAATTTTCTTACCATTCACTTGAGCTTCTTTGATTTTACTTTCTTGAATATGTAGATGTTGAGCCATATCCTTTTTTATGAAGTTATACTTGTTGTTAGGGTTTATGGAAGTAATTATTTTATTCCTTTAAATGCATCCATGAAACTGAAATATGGTATCTTCCTTCTTGGGAGCTATAATATCTTCTTCTGCATCAATATCTTGTTTTTCTTCCTCTTCTTCATAGTCTTCTTCAACTTCTTCTCCGTTTGATTCTTCAATATATGTTGCACCATCATCTTCCCTTTAATCTTCTTCACCTTCCTCTTCATCTTCTTTCTCTCTTGATTCTTCAATATATTCTTCCCCATCATCTTCCTTTGACTCTTCTTCCTCTTTGTGGTCCCATCTATCCATAAAAATTTGTTCCATTTCCTCCCAAGAATCCTTCCTATCATTTTTTAACTCAAAAAACCAAATCCATGCAGGACCACCAAGATAATGTAAAAATCTATTCCTTGTCATGAAATATGAGAAATGTATATTCTTAAATTTTATCCGCCATTCTTTAGCATCCATTTCACCATTTCCATATAAATTTGTTATCCCCGTGATTATGAATAGGGTTTAGGAAAATTCTAAAAATATTTCAGTAGATGGATAAAAACACAAAGAACAAACCCTAACTGAAATTTCAAGAGCTTTCCGAAAATATAAATTTTGCTAAAAATACCACAATTTTCTTTCTAAAAAATGAATTTATGAAAAAACCTAAAACACCAATAACACCTGCAAAACAGATCCAATGGATCTGAAATTTTTAGATATTCTTACTTAGAGTGTTTCCAAATTATGATGCAAAAATTGGGAAAAAATTTGATACCCTCTTAAAGATATATTTGAAACAAAAAATTAGGGTTTTTTCCCTAATTTTAGCTGAAATCACTGCTCTGATACCACTTGTAAGGATATTACTTGTATAAATCAGAACATATACAGTAGAATAACATGAGAGAACACCAAAATATAGGTAAATGATGAAAATATGCTCATATAATATCTTTTCCACTTCAAGGGGGAAACCTCCAAACCATACAATAAGACTCAAATGCTCCAATGATAATGAACTACTACCTACAATCCCCTATATATACTATTTATATGTTATGACCATCACTAAGGCCGACCTACTAAGCACGAGAAAGTATAAATGATATAATAAAATGATATGGTAAGCCACAAGTCAGCTACTCATATCCTAATACAAGCAATAGGTTAAGGGCATAGCAAATATGCAAGCAAAAATGACTACACCATGATTTATAAGTCTCCATGTGAAAGGTGAAAGTTATATCTAGTGACATACGAGAATTTAAAAGGCTACGAGAATTGCACAAGCCTCATTAAAAACAATTACAGATACACAACCTAGAAATACACAATGGAATGCACATTGCATAATAGAAATTATAGGGGCCAATGATAATGAGGCATAAAATGAAAATTCAAGAGGAATAGGAATTAATGGGTTGGAAATAAGGTGAAGGAAAATTACATAGTGAATTAAAAATCATATTTCATAATAGACAATGAATGTGGAACATAGCATGCAATAGATCACACAATGAATGCATAGTGAATGAAGACACAATTGTCAAAAAAATAAAAAAGTAAGAGGTTTGCATGGGTATAGAAACTATTTTTAATCTCCTAGTTTTGATAGTAATAGATAATTATTTAATTTTATCTTTAAACGATTGAACAACCAGATAAGGGAAAGAATTGTGTAGAAGTAGGAAATGATTGTATGGTAAGATAGTAGATAGTGGAAAGGGTGTGTAGGATTTGTTAACCCTAAGGGTAGTGATAGGAGTAGAAGTATTTGTTTGGATAACTTACATGCATGTACTAGATGTAAATTTTGAGCTTTTTCTTGAGTTGAGACACCTATTAATGATGAGAAAGTGTTGAGTTAGACACCTAATTCCAATGACCTAGGAGATAAGTGTTAGTGCAATAAAATCAAAATTTATTTAATTTTTATGGTATGAATAATGTGAAGAGAAGGAGATGAAGAACTACATGAGATATGAAATAACACGTCTACAGATAAATATCCAAGGAAATAGTAGAGGAAATTAGTGACTTGTTTTACATGGTTATATTTCTTTTCTCTATGGTCTCTCAGCTTGAGTATTGTCATTTTTCTAATCAATGAAATTTCTAGCTTTGTGCCTTGCCCCTATTATATGTGGATGTGTATCATTTATTTTGCTATTATTTTTATTTATTTATGCTCATGTATTTACAATATATTTTATTTTTATTTAGCATGCCCTATGTCAGGGGCCAATGCTAACACACATCTCTCATGCATCTCACCAAATGGTCCTTGAAATTTGTGCTTGCACATACCATGCTTAGGGTGCATTCTAGTTTCTTCATTATATCAAGGAGTTGAAAGGATAAATGCAAAATATTATTTGTGCATTCCTTTGTATTGAATCATTCCATGATTATTTTTTATTTTAGTCATTTTAACAAATAGCTCCCATTTGGCAGTGCTAAAAGGATGTTGGCATCACTAGTGGAGTTTGGATTACACATGTCACTTGGATTTTCTTGAGGTCTCTAAGGCCACTGCAAAAAAACCACTTTTCTAATCATTCTTTGATGGCTATCATACCTAGTAGGAAGTTCATATTTGTAAAAAATTGGTTATATGCTAACAAAGATAATTTTGGTTTACATAGAAAAAATAATTTATTTAAAAAACCTTATTTGTGTAAATCCTACATAATTTTAGTCAATGCACGCACATTTAAATGATAAATTTTTTTCAAACAGTCAACATCCCTCCTTGATGTTTCCATTTGCATACATGTATATTATGGAATTCACAATTACAACCTCAAACAAAAAAATCTTTCCATTATGTTCCGATGAATTCCCATAATCTCTTGCAAGCTCTCATTTTGGCATAGGTTGGAAGGATGCTAGAAAAGTTATGCGGTATAAGCTCTACAATCCTTAATCATGATCCACATCTTGTGGAGGCATTTTGACAAATAATTTGTTATAATTCACTAAACTCATGCATTTAACATACATATTGAATTTTTTTTTGAACATAAAATGTGACTAAAGAAATGAAATAACATAACAATGATAAAAGAGTGGTTGGCAATGCAACAATGTAAAATGATTAAAATATTTAGAAGAATGTGAGGAGGTTTGTGGATAGAAAGTATAATTTTAATGGACATGTCAATGCCATGAGTGCTTGTGGATCCACCATAACAACTTGTGGAAGCTTTTAGATGACAATATTTCTTCTATCATAAATTTTCCTTCCCTCCTTCAGCATTGAGATGAATTGCAACTTGAGTTTGGTATGCAGAACTTTGAATAGTAATATATTTTCAATGTCTTGTGAGGGTAGCCATTCCCTACTACCCATTACTCTTGACTATAATACACCTCCTTACACTATTCATCACCTGCCACACACTAACCACCACCTACCAACTCTACCCCATTAATTTCCCAATGCACTTTTTCATCCAAAAAATAATCTTCTTTATTATTATTTATTTAATTTTATTGTTTAATTTCATCTCCCCATTTTTTTATCATAATAATAATATATTATTAATATAAATTTATTATTTTTTTGAAAATATTTATAAATGTATGTCTACATCAAAAATATCGAAACATGACACTTAACGAGGCAAATATTTTTTTTGAATTTTTCAAAGCACCACGTTCCCACCGAGGTTTAAAATTAATCTCCATTGTTATACCATATATAATAGGGACACAACCTCATGTTTTAAAAATCACAAACATGACCCACACTGAACACTAGCCAAATGAAATGACATGAGCATTACAAAATATGCTCACATGTAGAAGGTAATTGGAAAGTGTTAATGCAGGAACATGTTGGTTGAATTTCTATGAACAAGTACCGTGGGATTTGCATTGAAGAATATAATTCTCGGATTAGCCATTCCAAATTTACATTTGTAGACCTTCTGTGCAATGATGTGTATCTACAATATGTTATGAGATCAAGTTTGATATTTATACTAGTAGGAATTGACATTGTATAATTGCATTGAGACATTATAAATGTGCATCATTAATCCTCCCAAACCCTATCACATCCTCTAAAAATTGTGCCAAAATTACAACATTTTAACAAGTTATATATGTCCTCATAACTTCTATACATGAAAACTATATAACGTACAAAGAGAATGTGAAATATTTGAAAAATGAATAAAAGAGATGCAATTTCATAAAATGCCAAGAAGAAAGAATGGGATATACATGGTACAATTTTTACAAGTCACTTCAAACTCTCTAAAATTTTGAAACACTGGGGACTCATTGAGACCATATAATCTTCATTTTTTTATTATTAAGTGATCAAATAAGTTTAGGGGATTAGAATTGTAATTAATTTAATGGTATAAGTGTCACAATTACATTGAGCATGTAATATAGCCTTAAGTGTGCTTGGTTTTCATTAAGCTACATTGAAAATATTGAGGGGAATCTAAACCTAATCATTAAAATGCCAACCTACTTGATGGTCAGTTTGTGGATGTTTTGCTTAGTGTTTTCGAATGTGTTTTTTTGTTGTGTAAGTGGATTGTATATATTTTCCCCTTAATACCTCCATTTGTTGGTATTTACGATTACTTCAGTTCTAGAAATTTCTATCCTTACTCAATTTTTTCCATATTTATTTTGTTGTTGTAGACACAAAATCATGCACTTTAGGGATTATTTATCCCGATCTTATACTACTATTTAGAAGGTTCTCAAGTGGATAAAGTACTAATTAATCCTAGCTTTTGGTTGTATTTATTTTATATTTTATTTCATCATTCCCACGTATTTTATTGTAATTATCTACCCATTTTGCAACTACCTCTTCATTCTAGCCCAAAATCAGGGCACTCCATCTTGTATTGGGGCATCCCAGGGTTCCCTAGTCCCACTTTGGGCACCCCGATCTAGGCACATCCTTTCCCACTTCTTTTTGGGGCCTTTCTAGCCATTCATTATCTTTATCTTTTTCCTAGTCGACCTTTTCAGGATTGATTATGAAATTAAGCTTGAGAGCCCTATAAATATAAAGTTATGAGACCATAATGAGGGTCCTAGGTCATAGCATAACATACTTCTCTCACTCCATCTATATTTTCATCCATTATATCACTTGCATCCACATAGTGACATGCATCAAGGCTAGGAGATCTGCATCACACACACTGCATAGGGGGAGGGATTGTATTCTATTCCATGCACACATGCTATTTACATTTTATATAGTTACAATTACTTGCTACTTCACAAAGTGTGACTGACACAAGATAGAACCTAGGGCATGACATGCACACACACACACACACCAGAACTACATCTAGGTCTGAAATGTAGTGCAACACTCAGTGTTAATACCACTAGTTTAGTGGCTGAGATCAATTGGACCCATTCATTTACATATTTTATTTTTCTAGGGTTTGATGCTTCTCCTTGTATTACAGGTCATTCTCTAATTCATCTAAAGAATCTTGTGTGACAGAAGAGGATTACTAAGATACATTTAACAACCATACAACATTGAGGTTTTGAGAATTTACGGTGTTATGAGCGCCCATATTTCAGACCAAGGCACCCATGGGTGTCCCAATACACTCCCAGGTGCTTGTTTCATCTCATACGGTCTAGATATTTCCTTTGCAAGGTCTCTGATGGTTTGTCTACACTTCCATATTTTATTTTTAGATCTGTGACACTGTGTGACAGTCTTATTTTATCATCCAATTTTTTTCCTTACTCTTCACTTCCACATTAGGGTTTTATTTCATCTAGAATAATTTATTTACATTTATCTCAATACTGCTTCAGCTCATTTATAACATTTTAGTCCTCCTACCTAAGATTAAGATTAAAACCCTAGATATCCCTTTAGGCCATCTAAGGTAGTCTTTATATTTTTAATCATTTTGGTGAACCAAAATCTCTTCTTACACCTTTTAGGGTCTTGAATGTGCACTTTCCACCATGGGTAAGCATCATAGAAATTCCTCTTCTTCTAATCCTTCATCTACTTTTCAATTTAATATTCATGGCCATGCTTTCACCAACACTCCCACTACTTCTGGTTATATCCCTTGTCCTTCCTTTATTGAACTTCCATCTTTTGGGATGGATCCTCATGTTATTGCAGATGTTTTTACCTCCTCTTTATGCACTATTAATCCTGCTACTTTATCTCAACTCTTCATCTAATTCCAAGCTCTTCCTCCTGATCCTATCGTTCTCTCTCCCACCTTGGACATAAATAACTTTATCCCTACACCTCCTTCTCTGTCTATGATCAAATCTCCACCTCAACCAACTCCACCTGCCATAGTCCCTTCTATTTGCATGGTTGATCTATTCCCTTGTACTTTTGTTGTTACTTAAACACCATCCACTACACACACCCTGCATTACTTGGTTACTGTTAGTGCAAAATCACAGCACCCCTGGATGCAGATCAGGCTTCTAGGTTGATCACTTAGGCATCCAGTGTGATTGCACAACATGAAAACCTCTCTCCAAGTGTGGGACTTGTGAAACTGAGAGAGGAATCTCCAGAGAAGGCTGGTTCCTGCTCCTAAACTACCTGCCACAAGTTATTCCAGTGCAGGCAAGCTAATCTAATCCTAATCTAACAATGCCAAGGAGACAGAGAGAGAGAGAGAGAAAGGAAAAGAACAAAAGCCTACACTAAAACGGTGATACACCAGAGAAGGAGAATGTTGGACATCTATCAAAACTGCCATGGGGACAAAGAGAGGTGAGCAATGGGAAGGATGGACAGATGCATCACAGGCCCAAGGATAGATTTCACACAGAAAATGTCCCAAAACTCCATGAACACAGCTCCAAACCTGCAATGAACATTCAAACATGCACAAATACCTGCAATGAAGAGAGGCAAGAAGAGAAACAAGCAAAAACGAGCAAGGATGGACAGATGCATCACAAAACACGTTTTGTTGCTCCAGAAGTTTGCACAGAACATCATTTCAATAGTAAAAGGCAAAAACGCCATTACAGAGCAAGGGAGGAGGTTCGAACTCCATTTTCAACCCTAGAGAAGAAAAGAAGGGAGGGCAGAGCAGAAAAGATGAACAACTTGTTATCACCCTTTTAAAATGAGCCAAATCTAGCTTTATACAATACATGGGTCGAGCCCAGGAGACAAAAAACATAGGAAAATGTGTAAGCAGCCCAACCATTGACCAAAATGCATTCTTCATTAAAATCGGTGGTTGAGACATCACTTCTGGCCATGCTGAAGAAGAATGCGGACCCCTGTGCATTAAAACTGGTTGTTGAAACATCGCTTCTGGCATTACCACGCGTCAGAGCCGTTTCTCAATTTTCTCTCTCCAGACTGCACCAAAATTCAGAGATTGATCCTAGAATCATGTAGAGAATTTCATAAGCTTTCCGTTGATATAAAGAACGTGCAAATCCAAGCTCTGGATCGAAAGTTATGGAGATCTGAAGATTTAGGGCACGGAACAGACCAAAACGGATTTTGAAATATTTTCTCGCGCTTCGCCACCTGGATGACACGTGGCAGGCATCTGATTGGTCATTGAATAATTCTCTCTCCTCACACACCCACGGGCTTTTCTTTGAAATTTGACCTTTTTGATGATTTTGGAACATTTTTCACTTTTTCCCGCTTCCCCGCCACTTGTACGACACGTGGCACTGATCCCATTGGAGTTCGGGCTGAGGTCAACCTTGTCTTTTAAACTTTGGGCCCAAGACTTTTTGCAAAATTTCTAAGTCCCCCCCAAACTCTGCACTTTCCTGCTCCATTGACACGTGTCCATGATTCCTGATTGGCTCGGGCCAGCGGCTCTTCAAACCTTCGCCCCTTTGACCCTTGGACTTTTCCCTTGTGAGGACACGTGTCATCTCCTGGTTGGTCCACGGGTCTGCCGGCTCTTTCTCCCGTCCACCGCAAAAATCTGATTCGCTCCCGGATGCCCTTATGCTGGCGAAAATTCCCGTTTTCGGCCGAACTGGCCGGTTCCGCATCCATGCGTCCCCAGATGTCCCAGTGCTACGTGGGACACTTTCTTCTGGTTCGCCCGATCCGGCCGATTCGCGTCCTTTTGTCCCACTTGTCCCACATTGTTTCGGACTGAAGTTCTCCATTTCGGCCGATCCGGGAGGTTCGCATCTTCAAGGCCCAAATGTCCCATTTGCTTAGCGGGCCGCCTGTTCTCATTTCGGCCGAACCGGCCGGTTCGCGTCCTTCGCGTACTCTTGTCCTGAACTGTCCCGCTCAGCAGTTAGTCGTTTTTGTTCCTCTTTCGGCCGGAACGGCTTTTTGTGCCCACTGCGTACTTCTGTCCCAGATGTCCCTGTCGCTTCCGGACTTCCTAGAGGCCTTTCGGCCGATCCGCGTCTTTCTGTCCCACATGTCCCTACTGTTGCAAGGACTTAGCCAATTTTCATGATTTTTCCTTGCCCAAGTTTATGTTTTGCAACCTTCTCGCATTTTCTCAGAGCTTGCTCTCTTCAACCTGGTCAGGAGAGTTAGAAAAATCTGAGGGAATCCTAGAAACATGATGTTTGCTCTGAATCAATTAATATGCCTGGGACTTGAGAATTCTGATGCATGTTATCAAATTAACCCTAGGGGGTGAATTTTGGATAACAATTTGGCGACTCAGCGGGGTCATCTACCTGCTAGATGAAATTACCAGTTGCCTGAAGCATCCATTGGGCATGGAGTCATGAGTTGTAACCTGCAACTGATCTGAACTTTGAAAACCTCCCTCTGAGCCACTTGAAACCCACCGGACATGGAGTTGTTCTCACCAAAATGCCACTGAAACGAACTGTGCAAGAGCAGAACCAACAACACCAAAACTATGTACAAAACTGAAAATCATACATGTCCCAAATGGAACATGCAGAGTGTGCACAAGCACTTCTTCTACTGAAATCAAACCTACCTACTCTACTCTAACTGGAAGCAAAAGCAAGCTAAACAAACCCTACAATTGGTTGTGAGAAATAGCTTCCCTTTCTCAAAAGTGGCAGCCATGCAATTGATTTGGCACTGATCATGGCTGTTTGGATGGATAGAAAATCAACAAGAAGCTGGTCTTCTATCCAAATCATCAAAGTATCAGCTGAAAACAAATCCAATACCTCTTTTAGTTGCTCTGCATTTGGATTGAAGAGGTATGGCAGCTGATCCTTGGTACTTTGTAGCTCACCCTCATGCTCAGAAGAAAGCATGACTGGTTGTGACTTCTCCTTTGGCTCCAATGAAGCCAAATACCTGATTGGGCAAGGTCTGATCCTTTGAGTATGCCCATTTCCCTGATTTTCAACTCCAAGAATGGAGTCTTCTTGCAGACCTTCTTGAATGGATGGTGTGGAAGAAATGGTGAAATTCCTCTGTCCTTTCTCTTCCTCCAATGAAGAACGTGAAAGATTAAAATCTTCCAATCTTGATTCTGAAGAGCTATTATAAGATGCTGGCTATTGTAAATGAATGCCCTCCTTCATGACAGCAGACTCAAGTGTTTGGAGTGTGGATGATGAAAGAGAGAAAGGTGGAAACTCAACCGGCTCTTCTCCATCAAAACAGTCCTCCAAATCTGACAGAGTAAACTGCCTCATTGCTGTCCTGCTGCTCATGTTCAATTTCCTCCATGGTGTCCTCTTGATCTGTAACTTGACCACCATGGTTTCCTTCACTCTCCAATATTGAGTTTGAGAAATCAAACTCCTCTTCAGCACTGGAACTTGAGAGAGGTGAAGTAGAAAGAAGAACTGAAGGTTCTCCTGTAGCCTGCTTTGTGCTCAGAGCTCTTGGGTCTGCACTTTTCTCCCCCACAGCTGGAATGTGCTCCTCTTCTTTTGGATTTGGAGCAGCTTCTCCTTCCTCCAATGTTTGAAGATAATCTTGCTCTTGATTGAACTCTTCCTCCAGCATGAAGTTTGTCAAGTCAAACTCTTCAATCTGCTGCTCTAGAGGACAAGTTGTGACTGCAAGATCTTCTTCTTCTGCTGCAACAAAATCAGTCCTAACCACCACCTGTTCTCCAACCCTAGCCTCTTCTGTAGGTTTAACCATCAAGGGGATCTTTTTCATCCCAAATCTAAGAGCCCAACTCTTCAGACTTTGAATTTCTTCATCTTTGTTTGGCTTCTCTTTTTGCTGTTGTTTTCCTTGACTGGCATTCTGATTGTCATCCTCCCAACATGGATTTGGGAATGCAAGAGGAGGGATGGGTTGTAACTCAACTGATTTGACATTTTTTTGTGGTGGTGGAGGAGGTGAAACCTCTTGTTTCTTTGGAGTGGGAGGTATTTCATTTAGCTCTTGTGGAGAGGATGACTGTTTGGAAGGAAAAAGGAAAGAAGAATTGAGGTGTGGTGGAAGACTGAGAGGTGGAGACATGGGATCAACATTTGGGACAGCAGATGGAGAGTTTAAAATTTGCAAGTCCAAATGAGATGATGTTGCTTGAGTAATGGGAAGAGAAAAACCGGATGATGGTGTAGAACTTACCCATTGACAAGGTTGTTCAACACCGAATGTATAGGCCTCTATTTCTACTGTCCATTGTGCAAGTTGGGGCAGCATCTTTATCATGAAGTCCAGCTTCTCTTGAGGGCTGAAGTGTCTTGGAAAAGGGCCTCCCCATGGACAAGGAGTCCTGTAACTGATTCTGAAAGCTCTCATTTGAGCTGTTGCTCTGGACTGCACCATCTTTACCTCCATCTTTTGGATCTTCTCCAACAGACCAGCATCTTGGATCTGATGGTCTTCATTGTATGCACACCCTTGCTCTTGGAAAGCTCCATAGCCAAACTGACTTTGGCATAGCTGCTCATATGGGTATGCATACTGATCTTGAATCTGCTCAAAATGCTGATTTGGAGGATTTGTAAAACATGTTGGAGGTGGAATATACTGCTGTTGTTGATGTGAATTCCATGATGGAAATGAAGTCATGATTGCACAACTTCATAGAATGAAAAGAATGATGGAAGAGATGGAAGGAAGAATGGATGGAAAATGAATGAAAATGAATGGAAAGGAAGGTCTGCAACTTCAGAGATGGGTTGTTGACCAGATGGAGTCGCCAGATGTGTTTGCAAGTGCCTCCAAAGGCTGAAATCTTCACAGGAACACATCAACCTGCAAAAGATGAAGTGGAAGACCTCTAGAGTCCCACCGGGCATGCCAAAACTGTTAGTGCAAAATCACAGCACCCCTGGATGCAGATCAGGCTTCTAGGTTGATCACTCAGGCATCCAGTGTGATTGCACAACATGGAAACCTCTCTCCAAGCGTGGGACTTGTGAAACTGAGAGAGGAATCTCCAGAGAAGGCTGGTTCCTGCTCCTAAACTACCTGCCACAAGCTATTCCAGTGCAGGCAAGCTAATCTAATCCTAATCTAACAATGCCAAGGAGACAGAGAGAGAGAGAGAGAGAAAGGAAAAGAACAAAAGCCTACACTAAAACGGTGATACACCAGAGAAGGAGAATGTTGGACATCTATCAAAACTGCCATGGGACAAAGAGAGGTGAGCAATGGGAAGGATGGACAGATGCATCACAGGCCCAAGGATAGATTTCACACAGAAAATGTCCCAAAACTCCATGAACACAGCTCCAAACCTGCAATGAACATTCAAACATGCACAAATACCTGCAATGAAGAGAGGCAAGAAGAGAAACAAGCAAAAACGAGCAAGGATGGACAGATGCATCACAAAACACGTTTTGTTGCTCCAGAAGTTTACACAGAACATCATTTCAATAGTAAAAGGAAAAAAATGCCATTACAGAGCAAGGGAGGAGGTTCGAACTCCATTTTCAACCCTAGAGAAGAAAAGAAGGGAGGGCAGAGCAGAAAAGATGAACCACTTGTTATCTCTCTTTTAAAATGAGCCAAATCTGGCTTTATACAATGCATGGGTCGAGCCCAGGAGACAGAAAACATAGGAAAACATGTAAGTAGCCCAACCATTGACCAAAACACATTCTTCATTAAAATCAGTGGTTGAGACATCACTTCTGGCCATGCTGAAGAAGAATGCGACCCATGTGCATTAAAACTGGTTGTTGAAACGTCGCTTCTGGCATTACCACGCGTCAGAGCCGTTTCTCAATTTTCTCTCTCCAGACTACACCAAAATTTGAGATTGATCCCAGAATCATGCAGAGAATTTCATAAGCTTTCCGTTGATATAAAGAACGTGCAAATCCGAGCTCTGGATCGAAAGTTATGGAGGTCTGAAGTTTTAGGGCACAAAACAGGCAAAAACGTGTTTTGAAATCTTTCCCGCGCTCTGCCACCTGGATGACACGTGGCACGCATTGATTGGTCGCGTGATTCTCTCTCCTCACTCACCCACGGGTTTTTCTTTGAATTTTGACCTTTTTGATGATTTTGGAACATTTTTCACTTTTTCCCGCTTCCCCGCCACTTGTACGACACGTGGCATGATCTGGTTGGAGGACAGGGCGCGAGGTCAACCTTGTCTTTTAAACTTTGGGCCCAAGACTTTTTGCAAAATTTCTAAGTCCCCCCCCCGAACTCTGCACTTCCCTGCTCCATTGGACACGTGTCCAATTCCTATTGGCTCGGGCCAGCGCTTCAAACCTTGCCCCTTTGACCCTTGGACTTTTCCCTTGTGACACGTGTCATCTCCTGGTTGGTCCACGGGTCTGCCGGCTCTTTCGCGTCCACCGCGTCTTTTCGTCCCGGATGCCCTTGTGCTGAAAATTCCCGTTTCGGCCGAACTGGCCGGTTCGCGTCCATTCGTCCCAGATGTCCCAGTGCTTCGTGGGACAAATTCTTCCGGTTCGCCCGATCCGGCCGATTCGCGTCCTTTTGTCCCACTTGTCCCACATTGTTTCGGACTGAAGTTCTCCATTTCGGCCGATCTGGGTGGTTCGCGTCTTCAAGGCCCAAATGTCCCATTTGCTTAGCGGGCCGCCTGTTCTCATTTCGGCCGAACCGGCCGGTTCGCGTCCTTCGCGTACTCTTGTCCTGAACTGTCCCGCTCAGCAGTTAGTCATTTTTCTTCCTCTTTCGGCCGGATCGGCTTTTCACGCCCGCCGCGTACTTCTGTCCCAGATGTCCCTGTCGCTTCCGGACTACCTAGAGGCCTTTCGGCCGATCCGCGTCTTTCTGTCCCACACGTCCCTACTGTTGCAAGGACTAGGACTTAGCCAATTTTCACGATTTTTCCTGGCCCAAGTTTATTTTCTGCAACCTTCTCGCATTTTCTCAGAGCTTGCTCTCTTCGACCTGGACAGGGAAGTTAGAAAAATTTCTGAAGGGACCCTAGAAACATGATTTTTTCCCTGAATCAATTTATCTGCCTGGGACTTGAGAATTCTGATGCATGTTATCAAATTAACCCTGGGGGTGAATTTTGGATAACAATTTGGCGACTCAGCGGGGTCATCTGCCTGCTAGATGAAATTACCAGTTGCCTGAAGCATCCATTGGGCATGGAGTCATGAGTTGTAACCTGCAACTGATCTGAACTTTGAAAACCTCCCTTTGAGTCACTTGGAAACCCATTGAACCTGGAGTGTTCTCACCAAGATGCCACTGAAACGAACTGTGCAAGAGCAGAACCAACAACACCAAAACTATGTACAAAACTGAAAATCATACATGTCCCAAATGGAACATGCAGAGTGTGCACAAGCACTTCTTCTGCTGAAAGCAAACCTACCTACTCTACTCTAACTGGAAGCAAAGGCAAGCTAAACAAACCCTGCAACTGGTTGTGCAAAATAGCTTCCTTTCTTCAAAATTGGCAGCCATGCAATTGATTTGGCACTGATCATGGCTGTTTGGATGGATGGAAAATCAACAAGAAGCTGGTCTTCTATCCAAATCATCAAAGTATCAGCTGAAAACAAATCCAATACCTCTTTTAGTTGCTCTGCATTTGGATTGAAGAGGTATGGCAGCTGATCCTTGGTACTTTGTAGCTCACCCTCATGCTCAGAAGAAAGCATGACTGGTTGTGACTTCTCCTTTGGCTCCAATGAAGCCAAATACCTGATTGGGCAAGGTCTGATCCTTTGAGTATGCCCATTTCCCTGATTTTCAACTCCAAGAATGGAGTCTTCTTGCGGACCTTCTTGAATGGATGGTGTGGAAGAAATGGTGAAATTCCTCTGTCCTTTCTCTTCCTCCAATGAAGAACGTGAAAGATTAAAATCTTCCAATCTTGATTCCGAAGAGCTATTATAAGATGCTGGCTGTTGTAAATGAATGCCCTCCTTCATGACAGCAGACTCAAGTGTTTGGAGTGTGGATGATGAAAGAGAGAAAGGTGGAAACTCAACCGGCTCTTCTCCATCAAAACAGTTCTCCAAATCTGACAGGTAAACTGCCTCATTGCTGTCCTGCTGCTCATGTTCAATTTCCTCCATGGTGTCCTCTTGATCTGTAACTTGACCACCATGGTTTCCTTCACTCTCCAATATTGAGTTTGAGAAATCAAACTCCTCTTCAGCACTGGAACTTGAGAGAGGTGAAGTAGAAAGAAGAACTGAAGGTTCTCCTGTAGCCTGCTTTGTGCTCAGAGCTCTTGGGTCTGCACTTTTCTCCCCCACAGCTGGAATGTGCTCCTCTTCTTTTGGATTTGGAGCAGCTTCTCCTTCCTCCAATGTTTGAAGACAATCTTGCTCTTGATTGAACTCTTCCTCCAGCATGAAGTTTGTCAAGTCAAACTCTTCAATCTGCTGCTCTAGAGGACAAGTTGTGACTGCAAGATCTTCTTCTTCTGCTGCAACAAAATCAGTCCTAACCACCACCTGTTCTCCAACCCTAGCCTCTTCTGTAGGTTTAACCATCAAGGGGATCTTTGTCATCCCAAATCTAAGAGCCCAACTCTTCAGACTTTGAATTTCTTCATCTTTGTTTGGCTTCTCTTTTTGCTGTTGTTTTCCTTGACTGGCATTCTGATTGTCATCCTCCCAACATGGATTTGGGAATGCAAGAGGAGGGATGGGTTGTAACTCAACTGATTTGACATTTTTTTGTGGTGGCGGAGGAGGTGAAACCTCTTGTTTCTTTGGAGTGGGAGGTATTTCATTTAGCTCTTGTGGAGAGGATGACTGTTTGGAAGGAAAAAGGAAAGAAGAATTGAGGTGTGGTGGAAGACTGAGAGGTGGAGACATGGGATCAACATTTGGGACAGCAGATGGAGAGTTTAAAATTTGCAAGTCCAAATGAGATGATGCTGCTTGAGTAATGGGAAGAGAAAAACCAGATGATGGTGTAGAACTTACCCATTGACAAGGTTGTTCAACACCGAATGTATAGGCCTCTATTTCTGCTGTCCATTGTGCAAGTTGGGGCAGCATCTTTATCATGAAGTCCAGCTTCTCTTGAGGGCTGAAGTGTCTTGGAAAAGGGCCTCCCCATGGACAAGGAGTCCTGTAACTGATCCTGAAAGCTCTCATTTGAGCTGTTGCTCTGGACTGCACCATCTTTTCCTCCATCTTTTGGATCTTCTCCAACAGACCAGCATCTTGGATCTGATGGTCTTCATTGTATGCACACCCTTGCTCTTGGAAAGCTCCATAGCCAAACTGACTTTGGCACAGCTGCTCATATGGGTATGCATACTGATCTTGAATCTGCTCAAAATGCTGATTTGGAGGATTTGTAAAACATGTTGGAGGTGGAATATACTGCTGTTGTTGATGTGAATTCCATGATGGAAATGAAGTCATGATTGCACAACTTCATAGAATGAAAGAATGATGGAAGAGATGGAAGGAAGAATGGATGGAAAATGAATGGAAATGAATGGAAAGGAAGGTCTGCAACTTCAGAGATGGGTTGTTGACCAGATGGAGTCGCCAGATGTGTTTGCAAGTGCCTCCAAAGGCTGAAATCTTCACAGGAACACATCAACCTGCAAAAGATGAAGTGGAAGACCTCTAAGTCCCACCGGGCATGCCAAAACTGTTAGTGCAAAATCACAGCACCCCTGGATGCACATCAGGCTTCTAGGTTGATCACTCAGGCATCCAGTGTGATTGCACAACATGGAAACCTCTCTCCAAGCGTGGGACTTGTGAAACTGAGAGAGGAATCTCCAGAGAAGGCTGGTTCCTGCTCCTAAACTACCTGCCACAAGCTATTCCAGTGCAGGCAAGCTAATCTAATCCTAATCTAACAATGCCAAGGAGACAGAGAGAGAGAGAGAGAGAAAGGAAAAGAACAAAAGCCTACACTAAAACGGTGATACACCAGAGAAGGAGAATGTTGGACATCTATCAAAACTGCCATGGGACAAAGAGAGGTGAGCAATGGGAAGGATGGACAGATGCATCACAGGCCCAAGGATAGATTTCACACAGAAAATGTCCCAAAACTCCATGAACACAGCTCCAAACCTGCAATGAACATTCAAACATGCACAAATACCTGCAATGAAGAGAGGCAAGAAGAGAAACAAGCAAAAACGAGCAAGGATGGACAGATGCATCACAAAACACGTTTTGTTGCTCCAGAAGTTTGCACAGAACATCATTTCAATAGTAAAAGGAAAAAATGCCATTACAGAGCAAGGGAGGAGGTTCGAACTCCATTTTCAATCCTAGAGAAGAAAAGAAGGGAGAGCAGAGCAGAAAAGATGAACAACTTGTTATCTCTCTTTTAAAATGAGCCAAATCTGGCTTTATACAATGCATGGGTCGAGCCCAGGAGACAGAAAACATAGGAAAACATGTAAGCAGCCCAACCATTGACCAAAATGCATTCTTCATTAAAATGGTGGTTGAGACATCACTTCTGGCCATGCTGAAGAAGAATGCGACCCATGTGCATTAAAACTGGTTGTTGAAACGTCGCTTCTGGCATTACCACGCGTCAGAGCTGTTTCTCAATTTTCTCTCTCCAGACTGCACCAAAATTCGAGATTGATCCCAGAATCATGTAGAGAATTTCATAAGCTTTCCGTTGATATAAAGAACGTGCAAATCCGAGCTCTGGATCGAAAGTTATGGAGGTCTGAAGTTTTAGGGCACAAAACAGGTGAAAACATGTTTTGAAATCTTTCCCGCGCTCTGCCACCTGGATGACACGTGGCATGCATTGATTGGTCGCGTGATTCTCTCTCCTCACTCACCCCATGGGTTTTTCTTTGAATTTTGACCTTTTTGATGATTTTGGAACATTTTTCACTTTTTCCCGCTTCCCCGCCACTTGTACGACACGTGGCATGATCTGGTTGGAGGACAGGGCGCGGGGTCAACCTTGTCTTTTAAACTTTGGGCCCAAGACTTTTTGCAAAATTTCTAAGTCCCCCCCCGAACTCTGCACTTCCCTACTCCATTGGACACGTGTCCAATTCCTATTGGCTCGGGCCAGTGCTTCAAACCTTGCCCCTTTGACCCTTGGACTTTTCCCTTGTGACACGTGTCATCTCCTGGTTGGTCCACGGGTCTGCCGGCTCTTTCGCGTCCACCGCGTCTTTTCGTCCCAGATGCCCTTGTGCTGAAAATTCCCGTTTCGGACAAACCGGCCGGTTCACGTCCATTCGTCCTGGATGTCCCAGTGCTTTGTGGGACAAATTCTTCCGGTTCGCCTGATCCGGCCGATTCGCGTCCTTTTGTCCCACTTGTCCCACATTGTTTCGGACTGAAGTTCTCCATTTCGGCCGATCCGGGTAGTTCGTTCGTCTTCAAGGCCCAAATGTCCCATTTGCTTAGCGGGCCGCCTGTTCTCATTTCGCCGAACCGGCCGGTTCGCGTCCTTCGCGTACTCTTGTCCTGAACTGTCCCGCTCAGCAGTTAGTCATTTTTCTTCCTCTTTTGGCTGGATTGGCTTTTCAGCACCCAAAAAACCGCGTACTTCTGTCCCAGATGTCCCTGTCGCTTCTCGACTGCCTAGAGGCCTTTCGGCCGATCCACGTCTTTCTGTCCCACACGTCCCTACTGTTGCAAGGACTAGGACTTAGCCAATTTTCACGATTTTTCCTGGCCCAAGTTTATTTTCTGCAACCTTCTCGCATTTTCTCAGAGCTTGCTCTCTTGACCTGGACAGGAGAAGTTAGAAAAATCTGAAGGGAACCCTAGAAACATGATTTTTTCCCTGAATCAATTTATCTGCCTGGGACTCGAGAATTCTGATGCATGTTATCAAATTAACCATGCAGGTGAACACTGGACACACAGTTACTTTTCAACTATTTCACACACATGTCTGCCTTTTCTAGGTATGACACGTCATTCATAGCCACTTTTTACATGCTTAGTACTTTTCATCTTTAGAATCCACACTGTCACTACTACTACTATTATGAAATAACGATATTTCATCACCACCTGCTTGATATCTAGTCCATTGTTCACGTCCTTCATTCTACACCTCCTTAGCATGGATGATCAGGTCACATAATCTCTATCTACTTTACAATTCCTATGTTTCTGATCATTTTTCACTTGACACCTCATGTCATAAAGTGGGGGCAAATGTAGACAAAAAATTATGCATCAATTAGAAATTATTTAGCCTTGATGACCTTCATACTACTATTTAGCAAGTTTCTCAAGTGGATCAAAGTTCTATTAATCTCAATCCCACCTTTTGGTCATCTGTGTGTATTTTCACCTTTTATTTCATCTTTCCCGCATGAAGTTATTGCTACTTATCCTATCCATCTTCACATCTAGGCCATGTCATTGGTTAGCCCAAAAATCAGGGAAGCCTTAAGCCTGGTCATATTGGGGTCACCTTCCGAGGTGCCCTGGTCCCACTTTGGGCATCTTGATCTATGAACATCCTTTCCCACTTCTTTTTGGGGCCTTTCTAGCTATTTGCGGGCCGCCTGTTCTCATTTCGGCCAAACCGGCCGGTTCGCGTCCTTCGCGTACTCTTGTCCTGAACTGTCCCACTCAGCAGTTAGATCATAATAACGTTTTTCTTCCTCTTTCAGCTGGATCAGCTTTTCACACCCGCCACGTACTTCTGTCCCAGATGTCCCTCTCGCTTCCGGACTGCCTAGAGGCCTTTCGGCCGATCCGCGTCTTTCTGTCCCACACGTCCCTACTATTGCAAGGACTTAGCCAATTTTCACGATTTTTCCTGGCCCAAGTTTATTTTCTGCAACCTTCTCGCATTTTCTCAGAGCTTGCTCTCTTCAACTTGGTCAGGAGAGTTAGAAAAATCTGAGGGAATCCCAGAAACATGATTTTTGCTCTGAATTAATTAATCTACCTGGGACTTGAGAATTCTGATGCATGTTATCAAATTAACCCTGGGGGTGAATTTTGGATAACAGTTACTTTTCCTATTTCTCTCATGTCCCCTTTTCTATATGACACGTCATTCATAGCCAATTTTTACATGCTTAGTACTATTTCTTCCCCATCACATGTCACTACTACTACTATTATGAAATAACGATATTTATCACCACCTCTTGATATCATCTTGTTCTCTCCGCCATCCCCCACCTCCTTAGTATGATGATCATTCACTTAAACTCTCTTAATAAACAATTCCTATTTGGATCACAAACCACTTGACACCTCATGTCCTACTTCCATATGTTTATATGAGGGTATCCATCAAATAGAGTTTCACCTTGATGACCTTCATACTCCTTTGAGCAATTTGTATTTGTATCATGGTTCTATTATTCTCACTTCCACTTATGGTTTGTGTGTTTTTCACCTTCTAGTTCATCTTTGGAACCATCCTACTACCTATCATCTTACACTAGGCCAGTCTTGGTTAGTTTATAATGGGGGAAGCCTTAATTCTGGACATATTGATATCACCTTCCCCATGCCATTTCGGCACAACTAGTATTTAAATTAGTTATTTTGATTTCTATAAACCCAACCTTATTGTTTTGTATGCTTAGGGATGTCCATTACCCGCCTTTATGGATGAGCAATACACCATGGTCATGTACATTTTATACATTCATGGTCATCTAGATGACCTCCCACATACACTTTCCTATCATGTCTCTTGAGTGGTCCAGTAAAACTTTGACACTTCTCTTGATGATCCCTCTTATGCTCTTGCCATGTCGTTACCTTCATGCAGTCCACCTCTAACTACACCCTCATCTATATTCACCACTGCAATCTATGAATCTCAGCCTAGTTGTCCTCTATTTCCCACCCACTTCTTCGACATTATATAATTACTACAAACAAAGTGCTAGTCCACGGAAGTAACAATTTTTTCTCTTCACTCTGAGATCGACCAGCTTAAAGATGTCACTAACTCCCATAATCCCACTACTACTAAAGACCCTGCATGATATTTGTCCCTTACCTCCCCCCTTACTACACCAACAGCTATACCATTACCTTCACCCCTTATTATTACTTCCACTACCACACCATAGGACATTCTTGGCTACCTGCTTCATCATAAACTCATTGATCTACCATCTAATCGCCGCCATCTGCCACCTCAACCAATCCACTATCATGATCCATCATTCTTTCAATACCACCACATTCGAGGGCATCATACTAACTCTTTCCATACATTGATCCATGTTAATATATAGCTCGAGTTGTTAGGTCTCCTTTCATTTAACACACACCCTTCTTCTATACTACTCTCTGTTCACCTGGTTTTTCCACATCATAGGGGGAAAAATCGTGCTACCCGCATCTCACCTCAACAATAACCTTTCCAACACACTTCACTTCCCTCATCCTCACTTTCCAGTCTATCTCCTTTTACATCCTCTCCTCTTTCCCACATAGCTAATACAAGGTTATATACATTACCTCATATGCCTCTTCCATCTTCTTCCCAATCACTCCATTTTTTTAGTCCTACACATCAACATAGGCCTCTCTCTCATACCACTACAACACCTCTCCACCACTCACCACCACATTCTATTCCATGTCAATCATCCTCATTTTTACGCACGACATCTCCTCCATATCCCTCACCTACGTACTTTACTACACCATGACGTTCATCTTATGTCTAGCCCTTATATGCATATTGGCTTCATTCCCCTACACAATGCTTATCTCGTATATCACCATTATTAGATAATCCTTCTACGCTTTCCTCCTCTCATGTACAAGTCAATGGACATTTGTACCTCAACCTTATTGGGTGATTCCTCTTTCCTAAAAAATTGAGGTAGAATATCCATTAAACACTCCCCCCACCCACACTCTCGCATCGCTACCTCTCGCATTCAAACATTTTCATTTCTTCACACATCAAAATTTTCATCATACATTATTACACCCTCATTACCCGATGACGCACTCTATTACTTCGGTTCAAATTAGATTGTTGACGGATTATCATTACACTGAACCCCACACACTATACTACAGGACCTATACATTTACATTCAATCATCCTACATTATATATTTATAGTATACACTACACCAGTCACCATTATACATGAGCCTAGTTTTTCATTCCACCCTCTCATTGTACATTTACGTTAGGTCACATTGTATATAAGTCTAGCTTTTACCATCACATATTCTACCTACACCTATCATCATATCTCCCACACTACATATGCATCCTACACACCCACATTGCATTCATACACCTTACTTACCCTACATGCTACACTAGATTACATTACACATGGTTCTAGTTCCACCTATCATTGTTACATCTACCATTTTTATACATTACTATCATTGCATTCATACATCTTACCTATTCTACATCCTACACTAGATTTCCTTATACTTGGGACTAGTTTTATCCATCATCATTTCACATTCTATTTCTATCTACCCACATATTCCATTACATTCCATACCCATTACGCATTCTACATTACATTTCCTACATTGCACATTCACACACCTTGGTCGTTTAGACTACATTGTGTTGCACTCACCACCCTATGACACACTCTAGTTCTTGGGTCCATACTCGATTGCCGAGGGTTTACCAATCAAATGGACCTTACCTACATGTGATATGTCATCATACCACATTCGTCAAACTAGTGACCCACACTCATCCTCACATACCATAGTGGTATAAACCTTAGGTTAAATCACCAATTTTTACATCATTTCTACATCATTCTATTACATTATATCATCTTCTATTATCTCCTCCTATTACACTTTCTCAATTCCAAATTATTTCATTACATTATCATCCCTTCAATCACCATGTAGTGGTATATACCTTAGGTTAAATCACCACTCTCTTCATCACATTCTCATTATTCTCTTATGTCCTATCATCACACATTCTATTATCCTATCCTACATCATTCTAATACAACATCATTTATCCTACTCACCATTTAGTGGTATGTGCTTTAGGCTAAATCACCAACCTTGCCTTATTCAACAATTTGTGGTATACACTTAGGCTATATGGTCCACGTGTATCTTTCCATATATCTCATTCCCATATAATCATTCTATAGTGATATACGCTTAGGGATAAATCATCACTCCTCCAATCAACAAAGCCTTGATTTACTACTCAACTATAGAGTTCTTACATATCTTCGCCCCATGTCAAATTTCATCACCACTACACATACACATTCATCATAGCGCACTAGACACAACTAGCACTACTCGACAATTTCCTAGTGATGCACTCTCGTTTACGGTTCATTCTTGACTATTGAGGGGGAAAACAAAATGAACCTCATTGCATACACTTCCATACACTCTAGGTGCATGTTTCTCCTGTCATTCCATCTTGCATTCCATTCCATCCATCCACAACATATTGTATTGTCTTGGCAGCGTTTACTCTTACTTACTACTGTTTTTCATGATCACTTTACTAAACATGTTAGATTGCTTTATTTGATGTAATTATCATACACACATACATGTTCATGCCTTTTTCTAGTGTGATCATAGATACAAGACATTTACACGTGGCATGGATGCTCACCTTCTACCCTAATCATATTGATTGATGGGGGAATCCGCATTCGTCTCATATAAGTGCTATTGTTTCATTCTATAATTAGCATCTTATACTACTTGGTCATACATGCTTTGACATATTGGTTAACACTCTAACATGCTAACAGGTGTTCCATGTGCAAAACTTATTTTTGTAGGATTACATGTTTTCATGAATACATGTTTGTTTTAACTTGTCTGCATTGTTTTCCATTATATGTGGGTTTTTCTCTTTTCTTGTGTTCACACTTTACTATTTTTTTCAGCCATAATGTCCTTGCGTGTCATGCGGCATCGTGAGTGATGTCCCATGTTTGAAACCCAATTTGTGTGGTTTTCTTGTTTTCTTACTTGTTTACACTAATTTTTTTTGTATTTTCTATATTGTCTGCATAATTTATACTTTTCTTATTACATGAATGTGTTTTCGGACTAACACTTGTTTTGGCTATCCATCCCCTTTTGTGTGCACCTTGGTATCTACCAAGTGTTTCTCTTTACCCCTACAGTGTAAATTTTTACAGGTCAGAATGCAATTGGTCCTCTTTTGGGGCCACATCCTCCTTCCAAGGTCATTACATACACCCTTAAAGAGAGGGGAATCATTGAGGATTTCTACTAGCACAATATATCTACACCAATTCAAACACAACAAGTGAGTTCAGACCAATATATGAACTCCATACACAATGGCCTCAACAGTACATGTGGTACTTTGGTAATTATGTGGAGTGGTTATAGGCTCAAGGGTTACATTGGGTATGCCTCTCTACATTTCTTCGTTTAGTGGTGTCATATCACCAAAAAAACCAAGACATCACAAATATCTCTTCCAACATTTCAGCAAAAGTGGTTTAAGGTTGGAGGATACAACATGGTTCCTCCCTATACTTCTTCAACTAGGGTGGCGTGAGATAGCCCGAAAAACTCATGACACTAAAATATATCCTTCTACATCCTTTTTCTCGAAATAGATCAAGTGTACATGTTCCATTTTTCCATTTACACTTTCTATTCTAGCATATTTTACACAACACTTTTATTTTTACTTACATACATATTTGACTACTTGATCATTTTCTCCTTGCGGGTGCACTGTATGAGAAAAAAAAAATCAAATTGGGGCAAATAACAACAACAATCACAACAACAACAAAATATCGCTACATGCATTTTCCTTTACTAACCATGTAAGTACAATACACAAAGTAGCAACGACACATGCATTCCGCCCTAGGTTCACTCTCATCACTTTTTCTACGTATTTTTCATCTCTATAATCCACAGTCCTCCACATTTTTATTTTTTTCATTCCACACATATGTCTACTCCATTAGCAAGTCTTCTTCTACACTCTATATGGTTATCAGGTACACATCTCTATCTACTTTATGTTACCGAGATTTCCACTCACCAACATAAAGTAGGGGAAAATGTAGACACAAATATTACACATTAGACAATATTTAGTATGGTATTATACTACTATTTAGAAGGTTCTCAAGTGTAAAAATTACTAATTAATCACATCTTTTAGCCACATTTTTCTTATATTTTATTTCATCTTTTCCATGTATTTCTCGATACCTATCAACCCATTTCATGACATTTTCAACATTCTAGCCTAAAATCAGGGCACCCCATCCTATACTAGGGCACCCCGATGTGCCTTAGTCCCATTCTAGGTGCCCCGGTCTATGCACAAACTCTTCTGCTTCTTTTTGGGCCACTTCTAGCTGTTGGTCATCCTTATCATCTTATCAATTGGCCTTATCGGGATTAATTATGAAACTAAACTGGAGATCCCTATAAATATAAAGTTATAAGACCATAATGATGTTCCTAGGTCATTACATCTTATCACTACTACCACTCCATCTAGGGATGCATCCATTGTGTCACTTGCATCCACATAATGTTATGCATTCAAGGTAGGATATCTGTATCACACACACTTCATATGGGGAGAGATTCCATTCTATTCCATGCACATATGCTACTTATATTTCTATAGCTATTGTTGCTCACTACTTCACAAAGTACAACTGACACGAGAGCACCTAGGGCATGACATACACACACACACGCACACCAGAACTACATCTGGGTCTGAAATGTAGTGCAATGCTCAGTGATAAGTCCACTTTCTTAGCGAATGAGATCAATCTAACCCATTCTTATGAATCTTTCATTTTTCTGGGGTTTGATACTTCTTGTTACATTATGAGTCATTCTCTAGTTCATTTAACGAATCTAGAGTGACAGATGGGAATTACTCAAAGACATTTATCAACCATACCATATTGATATTTTAAGCATTTATGTTGTTCCAAGTGCCCAGATTACAAACCAAGGCACCCCAGGGAGTGCTTGTATACTCCCAAGTGCTTGTGTCATCTCAAACAGTCAAAATCTACCCTTTGTAGGGTCCCTAAGGGTTCATTTTCACTTCCATATTGTATGTTCAGATCCACGACACTGTGCAACAATCTTCTATTATTAGCCGAGTCTTTTTCTTACTCTTCTCTTATACATTAGGGTTTTATTTCATCTAGAATAATTTATATACATTTATTTCATAATGGGCTAGCTCATTTATAACAATTTATTCCTCCTAACTATGATTAATATTAACACCACAGATATGCCTTTATGTCATCTAAGGTAATCTTTATTTTGGTTAATGAGGAAATAGACTATAGATGCAGAGAATTGGCTAGCATTGCTAAAGAAAGAGAGGCTTCACCTGATTTCAAAATGTTGGAGACAGAAGATGGGAAAGTTTTCTATGTTTCTCAAAGAAAACCATGACCATTGAGGAAAGGAGGTATGACACAAGACCCTATGCATTCATTTCAAAATTGGTCTAATAATTCATATATGCAGCCCCCACCTTAGGATAATCATCAAGAATGGGCCTCATATCCTAACCAATACCAACAAAAGTGGCAACCTTAATACAAAGGCTAACCACAACAATAATGGCAACAACCTCCCCAATCATGGCAATAGCTCTAGAGGGGAAAACAGTGGAATAACCCACCTCTTAATTACCAACAAGCTTATCAATAGCCTCTTTATCAGTAAAAGCAACAAGATCTAATGCCTAACCCCTAACCAAGCTCCCAACAGTAAGTTACACAACTTCCTACTCAACCAATGCCTAATCCTAACAATAAAGCTTCTCATCCAGCCTATTCTACTGAACTAGATCAATATCCTACCTATTCTTATGATATCAACAATATCCATATTTGATCAGGAAGAACACATCCTCCACCAACTCAACCTGCCATTACTGAAATTATATAAGAATCACAATTGTTGCACAATGACCCACAATAAGGACAAAAGATGCTCCAAGCTGATCATAAACAACCTATGTAGAATTCCAACAAACCTAAAACATAAGATAATGATCCACCATTCCCTGAAAGGTTACAAGAAAATAATACTAACCTCATATCAGAATACATCTCTGACTTTTTCAATTAGCTCAAAGACATTTGTGTCAAAATACCATTGATACAAGCTATTAAGGATGTGCCCATATATAATAAACTACTTAAGGACCTATACATTAAGAAGCTAAATATAAATAGGAAAGATACATCTATTATACAGGACATTCGACAACTAGATGATATTATGTTTGGGAAATCAGTTCTTCTTAAGTATATAGATCTAGGAATTCCTCTAGTAAATGTCAAAAATCAATGGTACATTAATAAAAAACATGCTGATTGACTTAGGGGTAACAATAAATGTATTGAAAAAACAAATCATGAATGATTTGAAATTGGAAGGATTAAGACTAACAACCATAGTCTTGTAGCTTGTAGATAGATCAATAGTTAACACTGAAGTAGTTTTAGAGGATGTAGCAGTAGTGTTAGACTCCTGGGAGTACCCTACTGACTTCATTTTTCTCTAACAAAAAGAAAGCTTAGGAGGATATCCTATCATCCTAGGAAAACCGTGGTTAGAAATTTTTGATGCATTCATCAGATGCAAATTTGGTTATATGATCATCTCTAATGAAATTGGCACCAAAAATATTATTCTCTACCCCTCTTCATAACCATTCAATGAATAAGACCAAACCATTTGGGTGGAATAACCAAAAGAAGACCTGAGCTCGGCAGCATCTCATGATGCTATAAAAATCATCCATAATAAAAGTACAGGAGGAGAATGTTGTTCTTTCAAACATTATGTAGAATAGTTATGGTAATAATGAAGAAGAATATGGTAAATTACAATGTATAAGATGTCCTGAAAATCAAATCTTACCACAATAGATTACTATGAATGTTCCAAGTAAGAACTACATCCTACACTAACTTCTTCCACATGATTTTATCTTAAATTTTGTAAGTAGTAGCATATGCTCCATGACTAATGTTTCTAATAAAGTTAAAATTACATCATTCAAGCCACTCAATCTGAAAAAAACATTGATCATGTAGTAAGAAAATTTGTTAATTTCGCTTCTCAAAAATCAGATGAAAAAATTTACATGGGACTATGGAGACATGCATGGAATCCATCCTAAAATATGTACTCATAAAATATACATTAAGGACACATGTAAGCCAATAAGATAGCCATAGAGGCGAATGAACCCAACTATAAGGGGTATAGTGAAAAAGGAACTAAATAAATTATTGGATGCTAGATTTATATATCCAATTTTAGATAGTTAATGGGTTTCACCACTTGTTATTGTACCTTAAAAGAATGGAAAATGGAGAATCTGCATAGACTATAGGGAGTCGAATGCAACAATAAAGAAGGATCATTTTCCACTCCCTTTTATTGATCAAGACTTGAAACTTTTGTTGACAAATAGTATTTTTATTTTCTAGAGAGATGCAGTGGCTACAACCAAATTCAAATTGCACCAGAGGATCAAGATAAGACCACATTCACATGCCCATGGGGAACTTTTGCATACTCTTTTCTTCCCTTTGGTCTCTGCAATGCACCTGCCACATTTTAGAGAGTGGTTCTTATCATCTTAGATCTAGCAAATGGTTGCATGGAGGTATATATGGATGATTTTACAATCCATGGAAGTAATGTTGATGAAGCAATGAGGAAATTAGAAAAATTTATCAAGAGATGCTAGGAGAATAACATATCCTTAAGAAATGAAAAATGGTAAATGATTATGTCTGAGGGGATAGTGTTAGGTCATTATTTGTTATCTGCTGGAATCCAGGTAGATCCAAAAAAAAATCAGTGATTATAAACTTACCAACACCTAAAAAACAAAAGGATGTAAGGAGCTTCTTGGTATATGTTGGGTATTATAGGATATTTATTCAAGATTTCAGTAGAATTACAACACCATTATTTGTTTTTTGGAGAAAAGACAATAACTAAATTAACACCTTTTGAGCTACTGTATGGTAAGACTGTTGTTCTCCCTATTGAGTTTGAGCACAAGACATTAAGAACTACATTGGAATTGGGTATATATTTTTATAAATCTCAGAGGAAAAGGATTCATCAACTCAATGAGTTGGATGAAATGAGGAGGCAGACTATTCATAATATATAGGTAGTATAAAAACAAAGGATCAAGTAGCATGATAGGTTCATAAAAACAAGGAAATTATAAGAAGGTGATAGGGCACTTCTCTTTGATTCTAAATACAACGACCACATAGGAAAACGCAGGACAAGGTTGTTAGGTCCATATGAGATTGAGAAGATATTTCCCAATGAAGTTGTTATGATCACCACCATTGATCCTATGAGATTCAAACTAATGGTACATGGTCATAGATTGAGGCTATATAAAAATATAACTGATAGGAACACCTTCATTTATTAGTTTAAAAAAAATAGGACGAAAATGAGAACATAATTGAGGATAGTAGTTGAACCTGTTGGTTCATCTTTAGAATTTTTAAAGGAATGAGATATTCAATGGCCTTGGTATATCCAACTTGTTAGATACCCCAGGGAGGAATAAAAGTGATCTGATCAGACTTTATGGTGATCACCACCACTCAGTAACATGTTTTATTTTATTAGTGTTTATGTTTTGCAATATTTGGAGTGTTTGTGGTAGGAGTGCATAATCTCTAATGAAAAGAGGTAGTGCAAAGAATAGAACTTCCACTTGCAACAACATGCAACCAAAGCCTTGTTTTTCTTTCATTTTTTATAAAAATTGATTTTATGAAGAATCAAGATCCTAACTGAATGAGCACAAAGAGATGAAGATAGTTAGCATCGAAAAATTCAATCTTCCCTTTACGAGAATTAAGTTAATTTATTATAAAGATTATTCTATACATAAACACCTATAACAATAGGGCCTACAAAAACACTTCTTACAACCACACATTACCTCATGATGCAGCCTCATGCATGCATCCAAGGGCAAAAAATCTAGCAAAGAACGTGTCACAATCATTCAACATTTATCTCGAGTTAATTCCACTCGATTTCCTTTAATAAAGTAGTGTTAGAATAAATATATTTAATTAATATATGTGCCAACTTGTCAATAAAAATTATTAACCATAATGTTATGTTTCCTCCTATAATTTGACCTATCTCCCATGTCACCCCATGATATCACAAAACCTAAGTTCACACACAGATATCTTTCAATTCAAATTAATGCCCACTTTTCAAGATGCGTGTAAAATTGGTCACAAATTTCAAAAAGGAAAACACTTAAGTTCTTCCATTAATTTAAATTTTATATAATCAATTCCAAGTGAAAGACCTCTTGCTTCGCAGAGCTTGCAGAAGTTTCATAACTTAAAAATGGGGGGAGACTTGATAAGAAACAAACCTACAGACCATTCACAACTTTGGAATCAGCCACAAATTCTACATTACTTTCATGATAGTGGTTGGATGGATTACATCAATAAATTCCAAGGTTTCAATGATTTTATGGTCAATGAATTCACAACTACCTTTAGGGGCGGATGGGAAATAGTCAAAGGTTTGAAAGTTAAAGATGATGATGAAATATTGGCTGTAGCCACTAGACTACTAGTGGAAGGTGAGATGTTTCCTACAAAATTCAATCCAGACGAAGCTCACATAGATATTTCAAATAAGGATGAAAAATTTGTGACAAACAGATAAGGTACTCAACAAACTTCTTTAAACCTTTTTATACATATGTGTCAAACTATATCATAAAATATTTTACCTGTTAGGGTTAGTATTCACGATTAAATACTGCCCATTTTAAACTACTAAATCATTTAAAGAATAGCATAAATTTGAATGTTCTAAATTTATTGCATGAGAGTTTGAAGAATAGATTAGAGATTCACAAAGGGGAAGGTTTTCCTTATCTCATCAATATCTTGTCACTTTAATTGTGAAACATGTAATGGAAACTGAGCATCCTACAATAAACTAGGGAGAATTTTCTAGAGAAAAGCATATTAATGATCTATTGGGGAAGGGTGAGAAAGAGAGAATAATATCAATTAGTTCTTCTCTACCTCTCCCTGAACCCTTAGCTTTAGCCTCCATTTAGTCAAAAATCCATACTCTTATAGAAACCCTCATTACTTCATAATATTTCATACCTGAAGAAACACCCATCCATGACAAACCTCCACATCTAAAATAAGGTCTTAGGTTAATCTCTCCTAATAGGGTTATGTTTGCTGAAGCATTTCTAAATATACCAACACATGAGTCCTCTTCCTCTAAAGGTAAATGCAATACCTCAAGAAAATGCTCTTATTTGTCTAGGATTTAAAACATTCTTAATTCTAAAAATTCCAAAACCTCAAGGCCTAGTAAGAACATTTAAAAAAATTTGGACACTGATGAAGAAGGACTAGGAAATAAGGAGGAATCCATTCCAATGGAATTTGAGTAGGAAGTTCATATAGGCACAGGTGAAGACATAATCATAGAGGAATATACCAATGAAGTGGAAAAGAAAAAGGAGGAAGACTTATGTGAACAACCTATTAATGAGAGCCCTACTGAACCAAATGAGATTAAAACAGAGGCCATTCATGTTAGAGTAACCCACATGTTGCATGAAGAAGAATTTTTGGTGGAAGAAATTGAATATGTAACCAATGTTTATAAGAGCCCTGATGAAATATAGGTTTTTCATGCATAATATGAAGAAGATGTGGTGACCAGGGAAGGTGAGGAACTAACAACCGTAGATGCAGATAATGAATTAAAACTTGAGGAAGTGATAGCAGTAGTAGTACATGAAACACATACCAATTCCATGGAAAATGAAGAAAGGTTTCCACTTGATATAGAAGAAACAATTAAACACATTTTCCAAACCTTTGAATCAAAACCTATTAATGAATCTATTGAGCTAATGCACATAGACATTCCTCCAGTTACCCTAGATATAGCTCATGTAATATCAAAACCCGTGCCTCCACCAATGCCACCACCCAACCTATAACCATAGGTTGTCATACAAGAAGTTTTTAGAGAGCCTCTTAGGCCATTATGTAGAAATATGGCAACCCAAACCACTTCTGAATATTAAGTGTAGAATTTTGAGAATTATTTTAAAAAGATACAAAGAAGGTGTAAAAGGGAGAACGAAGAGTTTCTCTTCCAACATCAACATGATCGAGAGGAAAAAGATAGACAACTAAGGGCCAAGGATAATGAGATTACACGACTTAAAAAGAAACAAAAAGGTACAATTCAGGTAACAAATGAAATATTCAAATGTATACCACCATAAAACATCCATGTTTTATTTTTAAAGGAATAAATGTTCTAATTGAAATACACCTATATCAACAATGACATAATATTTTATATTAGTGGAGCTAGGCCTTTCTTCAGAATATATCTGAAAATGCCCCATGAGATCTAGTTACTTCTTTGTGAATTGTATATGTTTAATTATTCTTTGGAATATGGCAGTGACTAGATCCCTATTCTCTACATTATGGATGTAAAATTTCTGACACTATGCTCTTACTTCAATAATGAGATATACAGAAAAAAAAAGATGCTAGAGTATAGAAAATTGTGAAAAGAACAACCACTGATGATCAGAGAAGAGGCAGGAAATACCAAGGTAATGATTGAGGAGTATGGTAAATTTATGAAAGAACAAAAAATAAAATAGAGGATATACAAGATGAGAGAATAATTACATGATGAGGAAAGAGATTACATTAATTTCAACAGTGCATAAATAGTATGGTCATGCAGAAGGATTTAGGAAGAAATATCACCAGAAATGAGGAGAAAATAAATACATTCCTATCCAAACATTATACCAACTTTATAGAGAATCGATGCATATATTGAGGTAGCTATGTGGTGTGGAAATACTTGGTTCCCTATTGGATACTATCCACCAATTTTCCACTACCCAATATATCATTGGTCTTGGGATAAATAACTGAATGAGGAAATATAGGAAAGGGTGATGGAAATGTTCATTAGGAATGCAAGATATTTCTTTACAAAAATAGAAGGCATTTCACTTCCAATGGATTTCAGGTGATTATGCAGTATAATACAGGTTGTTTCCAAGAAGGCATAGGATAAACTGGTGAATACTTGAATGGGGACATTCAAGAAATTAGGTTTGGGGGTGTGATGAGACCCTTTAACTATTGTTTTAATTGTCTCATCTGTTCTATATTTTGTATACTCTTGCACTATTTATCCTGTCAAACATTTCCACTTGAAATTAAACTTATATAACTTATATTAATTAATATAACTATTACTAAGTTACTCTATTTTATGGAATTCAATTAGGTGTGTTAATCTATTTGATACAATTAAATGACTGATAATATTTTTTCTAAATTCCATACTTGTTGCAAGAAGTTATTATATGTTTCCACTAACATGTATCCAAAGAAACTCTATCACAATGTAAAGGGACTCATCTACAGCAACTGAGATACAGAAACTGGGACTCGTCCGCAGTAAAGCACCTATAGCCAAAGGAGAACATGCACATATACAAGATCATGATTGTGTGAAGCTTAATCGACGTGGATAATTCACCTGAGTTTTTTCATATCAATGAGGAAGTACTTATGACAACAAGAAGTAGATCTCAATCCAATACTCGATTATGCTCTACAACTACAACTGTGGAATTAGTTGATTTAACTTGATAAATAATTGTTAGAATGAACAATTAGTTATGTATTTGTATTTGAACACCTTTTCTTAGTTCTAATTGCATGCATTAAAATCTACAGATTTATTAGTAGTTATATTTTACTGAATAAAAATGTAACTATCAGTTTGAATGTGTCTCTTTATGTATCTGTTGAATATAAAGAGAGTGGCAAGAATATAGTAGATATTGATCCATAGTTAAGGAATTTTTATAAGTTTCATTCTAAATCTTCATGATGATGAATAAAATCTGATTTCTATAATTTTGTTGTAGAGACAAGCCTTCCGAAGGGTTAGCACCCAAGGCAAGTCCCACTTGTGGTTTACTAAACACTATTTCCTTTTTGTTTTCTATTTTATTTCCTTGTATGAATAGATTAGAATTACAACAGTTCATTCCTTTACTTGTGTTATGTTTTAATATGTTTTTTATTAGTTAGCTATAACATCTACTTTAACCTGTAATGTAGTTTATTTCAAGCACTTCATTTCTAATTGATGTGACAACAATATTTTAGTTTATACCTCTTAAGCATATGTAACTGTGTATACAACACTAACAAAGTTGAAATTTTACATCCCTAGGTCTGATGAATAAATTATTGTCGATTAGTGAACAACATATCAATTACCGCAAGTTAATTTGCACCACCATAGAATGAGAAAAAAGACCCAAAACAGATAATTAACTATGTTGGCTATAAAAACCCTTTCTAAATTTTTATTCAATTACACATATATCATGTCCTTCATATTCCAGTAATCATGATTCCTTATCACAAATAATATTGTCTTCATTTATCAAGTTTTTTATTTTATTCCATAGTATGCCATATGTGTGCCACCTCACCTTTTATGATAAGTGATTACCATAATTAGCCATTTCATTTGCCATCTTGTTCCCATTTTTAAACATGTGCTTCATCTCCACCCTTTCAAATGAAGCTATCAATTTCTTATCCTCATTAATGATATTATTGAGATTCCATCTTATGCCTAAGTGCATTGATCACGGATAAGGAATATCCTTCAATTACCAAGTATTGTATGTTCATGGTGCTACTTAGCTTTAAACCCCAAAGCATAGAAATATCCTTGGCATAATTATTAGAATGATTTCCCACTGTTCTAGCATAAACCTAAAGACATTCACCCTTATGATCTCATATTATACCTCCCCCAGCTTTCCCCTCCTTAAGATTAGTAGAGCCATCAAAATCAAGTTTGAACCATCCTGTAGGAGGAATTTTCCATTTAAAACACTTATTTCACTAAATTTTGACTTATTCCAGTCCGAGCAATAAAAAAATATAGCCAATATTGGAATCCAAAACTACTTGTTTTGGCTTCTAAAAGGTTAAATATTGGAATTATATGGACTCCAAAATCACACATATTAGAATCCAGAATCACATATACTGGAAGTCAGAATCACATATATTGGAATCCAAAATCACATATATTAGAATTTAATGCTCTCCAAAGTCCCATATATTGGAATCCAAAAAATCAAATATTGGAATCCATTATACGAGCTAGCGTCTGCTAGGCATTATCTATGTTTTAGACTACATAGAACATGTATTAGTATTATACGGGCTAATAGCCGCTAGGCATTATTTATGATTTGTTATGTACAAAACATGTTTCTATTTTATTAGGGATAATGGCTGCCATCCATTATTTATGCTATGTTATATAAAGATAAAGTTTATGTTTTAAATGGGCTCGCGGCCGCTAAGCATTATTTATGCTTTTTATATACAGAACATGTTTTTGTTTTATACGGTCTAGTGGACAATAGGCATTATTTACGACATTTTATGTACAGAACGTGTTTCTTTTTTATATGGGATAGAAAACATCTTCTCTTGTTCTTCAATGGTTGCAAAAAAGGCCACAACGTCGTGTTAAATTTGATGCCTGTTTAGATGTTTTTTAGTGTTTTTATCTGTAAAATAGTTGCAAACCTTTGAAATAACTGTCATAAATGACTTTCATATTTTAGAATGACCATAATTTTTTCTTGAGATTTATTTATAGATTAATTATTCTAAAAAATATTAAAAACAATTAAGTATATATAGTATAATTTTATATTTATTTTATGAACAGTGTAAAAAAGAAACTATTTTACAATTTTTCGAGGGCAAGTTTTTATAATAATTCACCACAAAATTTATTCAATCATATTGTCATCTTATAATCAGTGAAAATATAAATCCTCCCAACTTATATTTTGACAATCACATAATAACATAATAAATTTACGCATTACTTTAATAATAACATATGTATGTATATATTATTGACAATATTAAGCAGTACCATCATAACAACATTCTGAAATGATAAATAGTTATTTAGAATTTTCTTTCTCCAAATATTTGATGCCATCTACAACATTTAATCCTTGAGACACTATTTGTGATATTTTTTGTAAAAATCAGCCATCAACCATTTATATTTTTTCAATCTTTGCACCTTCTTTTCATCCCCCCCATAAACTTTTCACAAGGGGTTCCCTTTGCACCTAATGTAATACACAAAGTGTTTTTAGATCTGTACAAAAAACATTTCTACTCCAAACCTTTTCTAGGTCTCTAATTTATATTCCCTCATTTATATTGCAATTTTCCTTTCCCCAAGTGAGTTTGAATAAAATACAGTCGATATTTTTTTATTAAAGCCCGTTGATATCTTTTTAACATCAGCAGAAATGAAATTGTCAGACCAGAATCCCATTTCACACTATGGTGATGATAATTTTATGAATTCTGATAGGCCACCTTGGAGGTTGACATATTTTATACCAAACCTGAATTAAATCTTCCTCTTGTATATTTTTTAATCCCATATAGCAGGTCCTCCATATCCAAAATAAGTAAATAACTCTTATCGCTACCTGCAGGGAAGTAAAAAAGATTATTTTCCTCGTACACATATCAATTGTAACTAATTAAAATAAAAAAACATTTTAGGTTACAACTAACAATTATCGATTAAGATTGTGGCTTGAATTACACTTCCTTTACACACTAATGGATTTGTTGATGCAAGAGCTATTTCAAATAAATAATCATCAATTTGTAATATATTTTTAACTATTGAAAATGTGAGCATAATGTACTTGAAATAAACATTAATCAATTCATAATCGATTTCATGTTGTGGAAAATGAAAGATTAAATGGATAAACATAGTGGTTTCCGTAGTGGTTTCCGTGGTGATATGGTAAGTACAATATCAATTTTTCTTTATCTTTTAATTCAAATTTAGAGGCCGTTAGGCTACACTTATATTTGTCGAACCATCCTTTGGTGGAAAACAATCCTCAACTATTGATGAGGATTTGTGACCAATAGGCTATACCATCATTGGCTGAACTAGACTTACTTGGACAACCTTTAATGAGGCTAGCCAAGTGTTTCTTTACATACGTATAAGATGGATTAAGCCATATGTAGTTCTTCTTATGATGATGTTGAGCCAAAACAATTTTAATTTAATGTAAGTAGTTAGTATGCAGTAGTGAATCAGTGAAACATTGTAGACAATATATAGTTGTAAATTAACGAGATATTGATGAATGTAAGGTTTTTTAGTCAAACCATTACTGTATTGAACGTGGATGCATACAATCCGCTAAGCTCTATATACTTCATTTTAAATTGTTATCGCAGCTCACAAATGGATTTCCTTAAAGTATTTCTTTGACCCTATGACAAACATATAAACTAATGTCTATTAGTTTTCATTTCCTATAAAATACACATGGATATCATACTAGGTTGTGATTGTTTATTCATGTTAGATACCTCCACGCCCTCCATGGTTACGTTCTTTGGTTGTTGGTTGTGTGCATAATAATTTATTAGCTTATAAATTTTTGGGGATTTTTAGCGATTTTGTTTGTAAATTCACATTATTAACATACCTAGATCTGATGGTGTATTCATGGCCGATGTGTCTGTGTCCTCCACATCTATCATCTAAACTGTAAAAAACATAATTTTAAAACAAAATTAAAACCATGGAAATTGAAGATAGAGATCATTAAACATATTAATCAAATTATTGAAAGTAAATCATCATGTTGAACTCACTGTGTAGCATCAATGTGAAATGATTTTACATTATCTTTTATAGATTTGTGGTTATCTGCATAAATAGTGATTGTATAAGTAGCATATTTAGTTTAAAATCCACTAAAAAAATCACTTGTTGAAGTTTTCTTTGGTGACTAACCTTTCTTCATATGATAATAGAAATTTTTCATAAACATTACTTGACTATGTGTCTCAACAATAAAAATAACAGATAGTTTGGAATCCACCAATGCACGAAGTGTGAAACTGTCATTGTAAAGAACTAGTACTAGAGAATTTTCGCAACAACATCGAGCGAACATCTCATCCTACAACTCATACAATATTTTGCAAGGAAAATGATGGAATTTTTCTTATAGGCTAATTTCTCTTTTAGTTACCAATTTTTGTGGTAGTTTCTCCATCTAATCCCTAGTGACCTTTTATCTATGATCATCATTATTGTCGTCGTTATGCACACCAGATATTGTGTACATAAGACACAAAATTTTGAATATCATGTTGCTATCATAGAGTCTATAGCATCCATCCAAAATTGATAATCCACTGTCTTTAACCTTTTCCATGTATCTGTTTACTATGTTTCTTAACATTTTTTAATAACCAATGTGTATTAGAATAATAATAATAAATCTGGCACAATGGTTCTGAAAACTATTAGAAGGCCCATTATTACATCATAAGAAATATCACTGGCCAAATTACAAAAATCACTGATCACACATTCAACATTGAAATGATTATTTAAATGAATAACTGATAAATTTGATGCAAACTAGAATGGATATCAACATTTACAAGAAAAAATATCTATGACTTCCATCCTTGCTAGTATATTTCCTTTCAGTGACATCACGTAGGTGTCTAATATTATCTGAGCCTCAATGAGAAGAAATTATTCCACCTCATGATATTTTTTCATTTTTCCATTTTTCCCCCAATATGTGAATCACATTTTTTTCCATTTCTCTCTTCATTCAATAGTACAGACAACTGGCAGTAGTGTAATTCATAAAATTTAATTTTTTCGATTACATTGGATTCACTTCAGGATGTCAATACAATATTATCTAGATGTTTATTTCTAAAATAATGTTAAACTTTTGCTCTCATTTGGTTGTCTCCATTTATTCTCTATAAGTAATAATCAAATGTCTCTTCTATTACACTGGCCTAAAAATACCTAGTTGATTTAGTATTTCTTTTCAACCCACACAAATTTGATTTAGATGGGTTTATCTCCAATTTAGTCAAATATGTCTCCCTAAGCATAGTAAACAACTTGGCATGTTTTAGAGGTGAAAAAAAAAACCTTTTTTATGAAATAAGTGATAAATAGAAGATGTTTCCTCATTTCTATACAATTTTTTGAATACTGTAAACATACCATTTTGAATGTCTTCTGCATTTGATCAGCCAGTTTTGTCAGAATCTTTTAGAATCCCCAAATTCCAACCATATTTTGAATAGGAATATGTTCCACTATTTATGGAGGCATGCATTCCCATTTTCTAAATAAAGAAACATTTAAATCCATATCCATAATAAGACACTTATTGTTTTTAAAGTCAAAGTGTTCCACCTGGACACGTAGTGTCCCCAAATCAATAACTTCCGACGATAAAACAATACCAACTTCCTCGTGATTGTCATCTATAATTAAAAAAATAACCACATGTCAACGTGGTAGTTTTCAAGGGAATGAATTTCCATAAACCATTCCTCATCTATTTTCTTCCGAAAAATACCACCTGCAATGAATGAAATTGTTTTGAATGTAATGCAAACAATGGAATACATTTTACTTATAATTAGAGTAAAATACATTAATAATTAGGTAATTTACAAACTTTAAAGTGTTTTTCTTGTATTTTCTGATAAGGAATTTAAATACTACCCTAGCAGACACCAATGTCTAGAGATCTTTATTATGTATCATAACAAAGTAATTAACTTAATGGTAGCAAATGCTAGGCTTCGATAGGACATTTTATGTATCATTCAACTAGATACAGTAATTCATATCTTGTGGATCAAATCAATAATAACATAATTTTTCTAGATGTCTGAAATTGAATTATGATGCATTGAAAGATATTAAACCATTTTCACCTTTGGAAAGTATTACATATGAGTCAGAAAAGCTATAACATTATATAGATGGCATGACAGGAACGTTAAAAATACATACTTTAGTGGCATAAAGACTTCTAGTCAACATATAAAAGAACAACCTAAAAAAAATTTAAGCCATTTACACATATTGAATGATAAAGCGTAGAGGACATTAATATCTAATATTTGGTATTTCAAAGAGAGTGTTTGAACAACTAATCACAATAATAGATTTTGTGATAGCTCGATATTTTATGTTTTACAAGATGATATGATTTATGTGTATATCGGACATACTATAGTAGTGAGAATTAAATTATTGTAACAAGACTAAGGAATATGTTTAAAGGATAGCAGTTGGAAGATCTAATGTTTGGTATTTTGAGGCAAGTATTTGAGCAACAAATCACATTAACAGAGTTAGTGATAACTCGTTATTTTTTTATTATATAAGAAAATGTGAAATATATGCATATTAGGAATAATTTATTTATTATGTTTTAATGTTTATTACTAGTCAAAGTATGATATTTTAAACATAGCACTTGGTGGGAAATTCCACAACAATCTATCCAAAAAAATGGGAACGATTACACTTTTCCTAAACGTAAGTATTGCCATCCTCACAATAGTCGTTTTCATGGAAACAATGCTCTCTATAAGGTCATGGTGGGTTATACCTATTTGATAAAATATTTTATTATTAAAAATGTTTAATAAGCACCACTAAAACAAGGGTCTATTCTCTCTTACTTTGACTATAAGTTAGATTTACAATACTAATTGAATAGATTTATTCCAAATTCTTCAAACTTATATTAACACATTTAGAGTAACAGTATTCTTAGGATGTAAACATTTACCATTTGATAAGTTAAATCGATTGAGGGTAAAAATCACTAAGAATTTAAAAATAGCGATAAAATAACATATCATAGCCTAACTTAGCAGAAGCTATGGTCCTACCATTTCATCTTGTCATTGTAATCATTGTCTGTACACTTTTTACTCACTATTGATTTTCATTTATTATAATTGTATCATATTTGATAGACTATCCATGGTGGAAACAAGTTCTATCTACAAATCCTCGATAGGGATCAAACCATATGTATTTTCTATAAAATATATTGTTTATAACATATAATTCACAACTTTTTGTATCAGAAAAAGTATTTACCTAACGCTTAGTTTCATTAATTATCGAAAGTAATGGAAAATCAGACATTAGTTTCACTAGTATCTTTTATTGAAAATTGTGATAAAATAACAATTCATGACCTAGCTGAGTGACCACAAGGCTCCTACCATTACGGTCATTGTAAACACTATCTGTACAAATTTGGATCACTAGTTTTTTTTATTGATTATAATTATATCATGTTGGCTGGAATGTACTTGGTGGAGATAACAGTTGCATTAAATATCATATAGAGGGATCAAGCCTTACGTAGTTCCCATAAGGTATATTGTTTGAAACACATAATTCACATCAGATCTTATGGGAGAAAATACTTAGCGAATGCTAAGCATTTTTTCCTTATCGAAAGTAATGGCATAGTGGATGCTAGGATCAACAGTTTCATAATTTGAAAATAGTGGTAAAATAAAATGTCATGCTCTAGTTTAGTGGTCGATAGGATTCCACTAATACTATTAGACATTATAAATACTATATGTATAGATTTGGTTTGCTACTGTGTTTTCATGGATTATGTAGTACTCAAAAGACGTATTGTTTGTAACATATAATTCTTAACGAAAATTCTTAACAACCGCTAAGATTTTGTACGTATTGAATGGAACACCATAACAACTGATACAATAAAAAATTTATTATTTCAACACTATGTGCATGGATTTGAATGATAGTGTTATCTATTTATTTTAATTGTACCATATTTACGAGGCTATGTGTGGCGAAGAGAAATTCATGCATTACATACCCTCTAAATGCATCGAGATGTATTATGTGTTTCACATAGACTCAAAAGTTTCTTATTTTTGAAAATAGACATAAAATAACAACTCATGGTATAGGTTAGTGGTTGCTAGGATCCTTCCTTTACCTCTTCTCATTATAAACTCTACCTTTATAGTTTTGGATCGCTAGCCTTGGTATGTAGTTCCAATGAGATACATGGTTTTCAACTCATACTTCACATTGTTTCCTATCAAAGAAAATTCTTAGCACCCGCTAAGCTCCTTTACTTATTAACAGAAACAGAATCTCAAACCCTAGTCTCAAAAGTTTTTTATTTTGAAAATAGCCACAAAATAACAAATCATAGTATAGCTTACCATACTTTAGGCTCATACCTTTACCTCTTCTCATTATAAACTCTATCTTTATAGTTTTGGATCACTAGCCTTGGTATGTAGTTCCAATGAGATGCATGTTTTTCAACTCATACTTCACATCATTTCCTATCAAAGAAAATTCTTAGCACCCACTAAGTTCATTTACTTATTATTGACATAAACGACATATCAGACCCTAGGCTTAAAAGTTAATTATTTTGATAATAGCCATAAAATAATAAATCATGGTTTAGCTTAGCAGCCGCTAGGCTCCTACCTTTACCTCTTCTCATTATAAACACTATCTGTAAAGTTGTGGATCACTAGGCTTACTATTTAGTTGCCATAAGATACATGATTTACAAGACATATTTCACATTGTTTCCTAAAGAAGAAAATTCTTAGTGCTCGCTATGCTCCTTAACATATAAGACCTTGGGCTCAAACATTTATTATTTTGAAAATAGCAATACAGTAACACTATTTGTAGAGTCTTGGATCACTAGCCTTATTATGAATCCCAAATACCTTGTTTGAACTTGTCATGCGACACATTTTAATTGGATAATTAATTTAAATTAGTGCACACTATACCTAACAATGTAGCAATTTATTTTGTTAAATAATGGAACATAAATGACTTTTTATTATTCTAATAAACTTCAAAAACATGTGTAGGATGTGTTTCCTCTATTTTCTCGTAATAGAATTTTTTAGTATGCTTGTTTTAATATATGTTGTCTAATATATTTGTTATTATGTTTATATTATTATATTCTATAGACAATGAAAAATTGCATTGTTTTTAATTCATGTTTAGTTTTACTTTTTAAACCTTGGAAAAAAAAAAGTACGGAAATTTGAATTCCCCTACATTTTTGGATATTTGAAATTTCAATACCCCATCTTTTTACTTTTAGAGGGGTAAAGTGAAAATTTCAAATTTTCATATCCTGCTTTTTTTTATATTTTTGAAATTTATTTCTTGGAATGTGTGAAAGAAATATTAAATACCTTGGAGAAATATTGAGTAGGGTTTCTAATTTTTTTAGTCAACCAAAAAAGCATGTCTTCAAAATAAAAAATATGCACAGGCTGTAGATTGTGGGGCTGAGTGTTTGAATCCCAGTTTTTTTACATGCGATTAAAATATTTTTTGCAGAGAAGGAACACAAAAGACACATAGAAAAGATGCACACAAAGGATGCACATGAAGGTGGATAGCAACATAGGTTGTGAAAAGAGTCACACATATTGTTTGATTGAGGAAGTAGATGGAGGTTTCACAGACAACATAAAGCATGAAATAATCACAAATATTAATAAATCAAGTATTTATAGTAAATGTGTACATTTTTTTATTGCAGGATCTATCAGTTTCTCTGTAGTCAACTGGTTCTTTTGTTTTTCATGGTAGTCCAATAGTGATTTGCACAAGCCATGATTTTTCCTACTAAATCATGCTCCGTAGTGAAGCCTTGCTTTCCAGTTGCTTTTGATCTCCACTCCAAATTGTATTGTTCTTCATGAAAACTCACTTGTTTTTTCATTAACAAAAGAAATTTTAATCCTTTTACTACTCTAGTTTTTATCTATGTTTAACGCTTTCCCAATTCTAACATTATATGTCTTTCTTTGGATATTTTTTCGTTTTGAATTTTTTTGTTCTCATTCCTGTGATTGTTTTTTAATGATAACGATAGCTTCTAGTACAATCACCATTTTTTAATTTTATTTTGGTTGCGAGAACTAAAATAGTTTTTTTTTTTCATTAAGATGATAATTAATGCATATTACATTTTTTACATGGTTGTTGCTTAGAGATTTTAGAAAAATATATGTGGTTAAAAAACTAATTCAAAACTATAAAAACATATTAAGGATTCAATTTTACGATAATTATTTCTAATTATATATGTGTTTCCATGTAGAATTAACTGAATATAATGTCTTTAGAAATTTTATGTTTTGTACATTGGAAGTTAAACACATTATATATGCATTAATATTATTAAATATAATTTTAATCACTATGCATTTTATAATTAATATATTCTTCCTTTTGAGCCCGTTAATCTATGCCAAAACTTCACATAGCTTTGAGGCTTCCACGATATAATTCTTTGTTTCGACAACCTATTTATGACACCCCAATTTTATTTCAAATTTCATACAGGATTCTCCACGTATATTTATATATCCATTATATAAATTCTTAATTTGTTTTTTATCGTTTGTATCTTTTCAATATGATTTATTTTCTATGAATAAACTCTACCATAGGAAAAGTTATCTACTCTAGCGTTCGCTAAGCTATAATTCTAATTTGGAAAAAACATGTGTTTTCCTTGGCCCCTCATGGATCAATTGTTTTTATATAGGAAACACAGTGTTTTTTGGCCCTAGCGATCACTTTTGTTCTTTTTCTTCTGTTATATTCACAAAGATTAAAAATTTAGATTTATAAAACAACTTCATCGTGAACATTATCTATTTACCTTTAGGAATAGCTTAGTGGCTGCTAGGGTGCAACGAGTAGATCACATTATAAAAAAATTGTAGTATAACTTCTAGGTTGCTAGTCCAAGTTTTTTTTCTTGTCCTAAATGTAAATATATTCTTCCAAAATATCATAAGAAATATAGAATTCTAGACATATAGTTATGTAACACATGAAAAATAGGATTCTAAACGTATATTTGTGTATCCATTACATAAACTCCAGATTTATTTGATATCACTTACAACTTTTCGATATGATTTCTCTTGTATGAATACACTCTACATGAAGAAACTTACATACACTAGAAACTGCTAAGCAATAATTCTTATTCAGAGAAAACATTCATTTACCTTTCGTGGCCTTAGGGAGATTTTTTTGTTTATATAGGCAACATGTTGTTATTTGTTTCTAGCAATCACTTTTTTTGTTTGTCTCTTATTATATATACAAAGATTAACAATTTAGATTTATAACACAATGTCATTATGAACATGATATATTTTCCCTTAAGAATAGATTAGCGGTCGCTAGGGTAAAACAAGTTCAATTCTATGTGTTTACCATTATATAAATTGCAGATTTATTTTTTACTATTTATATAAACTCTTATTTGAGAAAAATCTACATGAAAAATGTTTCCTACTCTAGCGACCGTTAGGCTATAATTATTATTTGGATACAATCTTCATTTACCTTTACAAACTCACAAATAAGTGGATTTTTTTATAGGCAACACACTTTAAATACGCAAAGATTAACAATTAAATTCATAACATAACTTCATTATAAATATAATATGTTTACATTTAAGAATAGATTAGTAAAAACTAGGCTTCATCGAGTATATCACGTTGTATCTAAAAACCTTTTTGTAAATCTTCATGGTATCTCATCCACTAGGTTAGCCCAATATAGAATATTAAGGCCTTGTGATTGGTTTAATTAAACAAATTAAATTAAAATAGTTTGAGTTAAGCAGTCGGTAGTTACTTCCACACTATAATATTTCAAGCTTAGTGGATGTTATAATCTATCAATTTACCTAATGATATTTTGAGCTTAACGTCTGCTAGCTTATAACACACCATAATATTTGGATCTTAGAATTCTCTAGGTTTCAGTAAAAGAAAGTAAGATATTATAAGCTTAGTGGCCAGAAGGTTATGCCAAAATATAATAATGTGATCTTAGTGAATATTGGGAAGGTTGTGCTCAACATGATACAGTTTCCCCTCCCAGCATTGATAAGTCTCTAGTTCAATGAATTCCCCCTACTGATGGTTGGCATAAGTTGAACTTCAAAGTTGCCTCCAAATTCAACCCCGGAGTAGCAGGGGGTAGAGGTCTTATCAAAAATCATAAGGGTCATCTAATCATTACATGTGTTAGACCTATGGGTAAGCAATCCAATCACTATTCAGAGGCCCTTACAACTCTTTGGGGAATCAGAATTTCTAGGACCCTCAAAGTGGATAACCTCATTTTGGAAGGAGATTCTATTAACATCATTAAAACCTTTCTAAAATCCAAACCCCGACTAGGACCATAAGAGACTTTATTAATGAATTTTCTAACCTATGCAATGGCATTATGTTACAACATGTGTATAGGGAAGGAAATAAATTAGTGGATACATTAGCCAATATTAGGGTTTACATTAATAATTATAATGAGTGGTATAATCTCAAGGACACCCCCTACAAAGTTCATCCCATCATTATTAATGAAGCCAATGTACATCTTAGCAGTACTCGTTAAGCAGCAACTTCTACACGTGTAGAATACTTCACCTAGATTTATGAAGCAAATTGAATTTATTCAGTTTTATTCTCTCCACACCTCAAACTGTCATTGTTTTTTACATTTCAAGATGGTTTTGAGATAGGCATCATATTTCATCATAAAAACTACTAAAATCTTAGGTTATCAGATTAGCGCCAAAATGCTTACTTGTTGTTGTCTCCAACTCAAATCTATGTTTTTACTAGCTTCATTCACAATGAAGGGCACTCCCAATAGATTCAAACCTATATTTGACCCATAATTAAGAAAATGTGGAACTGTGGGAAACCCTTAACCTTGGGGGTTTCATAGAATTTATTCAAAGGATTAAGGGACATGATCAACACATCTCCCTCCAATTTGTGGAAAATTGGAAGGATGGGAACATAAATTTTAGAGGAAAGGACTTTAGTATCTCTGAAAAATTTATATCCTTCATCACATGGTTAAGCATGGAAGGTAATAACTTTTTCAGAAACAAATTTGACAAGGAGGTAGAGGAAATGTAATTCCTAGATGATGGAGAAAGCATTAAAATTAAAAAAGAAGGAATCATTTGTGCCTCTATCCCACAACCCTTATATAAAGTAGCTCACATGATGGTATGCTACATCACTGTCAAGGGAAAGTTTTCAACTCTTTATCTTGACCATTTGTTTCTCCTCAACCATTTCAGGCACGAAGTCAAGGTAAGTTTGTCATAGTATATTATGCACTCCTTCGAGAAGTCTATTTTGGATGTCCAAGGCCATAAGAGGATAGTTTCACTACATCAAGGGGTTATTTTTCTTATTCACCAGTTCATTCTATACATAGTGGACAATGACCCTATCCCTTCTTTAGATCCTCCGACTCCTTAGCAACCTTGCATCCACTCCAATAATCCCCTTTTTTGTGACCCTTCTATTGAACCCCCTCCAAAATGGATTCTCAGAAGCAGAAAAAAAGATAAAGATATTATTGTTGAATATACCCCCTGTTGTTAGCCTTGTAAGCCCCTATGATTAGGTCACCCCCTATGTTTTGGAAAAGTTAAATCTACAAGCCAAAACCTTGAAGACCATTAAAGACAATGTTGATTTTCTCCTCAAGTTTGACATCAAGAATTCATATTCTGATTCCATTTCCATCCTCGGAGAGGAATTCAACACTCTTATTACTCAAATTATAGCTCTTGAAAAAAATCACAATAACCAATTGGCCATTCATACAATAATATTAGATCTTCTTCAATTCCACATTCATCATATCTACGAAATCAATGACATTCTAGCCTTAGGTTGGAAGAATGGAAGGATCACAAAGAATTTCAAAGCTTCCAAATGGGATCCTAATACTGGAATAGAAATGAATCTCTATGACACACTAGGGATTGGTCTTAAGGTTTATAATAAGTCTACTAGTTATTGTCTTTTTCTTTGTGTTCATTTAGTAGCTATTGTGGTATTGTTGTAGAGTTGCAGTTTTGTTGTTATCTTTTCATAGTTGGGATTCTTGTAGGAATTTGGCCCCTTAGTAATTTTTTTTTTCTTTTGGCTCGGGTGACACCCCCAAATATCAAAAAATCACCCTATTCTTTCTTTATTATATTATATTTTGAGCCTTTTGGATGTACTTCTAGGTAAGGTCCCTCCAAAACCTTTTACCTTTAATAAAAAAAATAATGGGATTTAATAAATTAAATCAACATAGTTTGAGATTAGCGGCTGCTAGATATTTAAAAATATATTATTTCGATAGAAAGAGTCACTAGAATTTTAAAACTAAATAAATACATATTGAGTTAAGTTTTCACTAGGTTTTGTTTCAACAAAACTTCAACAAATGATAGTGTAATCTTCGAAGATGTAAAAAAGATATGTATAAATTAGTCAAATTTATCGTATGATTTTAAGATTTAAAATTAAGATATTTCGATCTTAGCACCTACTAGGTTAGGCTACCACATAATCATTGGAACCTAGAGGTGGTTAGGATTTAATAAACTAAATTAAGGTATTAAGAGCTTAGTGGCTGCTAGGTTATGCCACAACATATTATTTGGGTATTCAATTCTCTAGGTTATGTATCAAAAACATGATATGTATTACAAAGAAGATATACATAAATTAGTTGAATTCATTCTATGATTTTAATATTTTAAACAAATACATTTTGATGATAAGTCTTCAAAAAATAGTACATGTGGAGCCAGTCCATGATAAGTCTTACAGCAGTGGACTCATGTGATGATTACAAGTAACTTATCATACTAAATATATGCCAAAATATGGGGAAGAGATGTAATCAACTTTACTTCACCCATAAATACTTCCTATATCTATACACTTCACTATATAAACAGCCATTTCGACCCTTAATGAAAAAATAAAGAAAAATACATCCAGGAAAGATTATGTCATTTGTCCTCTCGGCTCCACCTTGTTGATGATCTCTACATCTGTGACCTCTTTACTCTGATCAAATGAGGAGGACAAATTGACACAACATTCTGTAATTTTCACTTTAGTGCCAGTAGGGAATTATATACCCTGATTTTCCATAACCACCTCTAGACCACGTGTAATCACCTACATCCCCCGTGTCAAGGCATGGAAATGATACTGAAGGTTGACTAGATTCTCTTCATAATTCTCATTCTCCTTATGTAAGATAAAATACACCAAAGATTTATGCAATATGTTTACCGCACCCAACCCTTGCACCATGTAAAAAACATTTCTCTTCCCTTTCGACTGGTTCAGGTCAAGCATCATCTTATGCATGCTCTCACAAATATCACCATCCTCTTCTTATTTGAAATGCTCCATGACTGACCAAACCTTCTCAATCCAATTCCATATAGATGGGTCCCAAATTTTCCTATCCATCCAAGAATTAAACAATTCCCCAACATCCTTTCCTATCATATCTCTTTACCTCTTCCTGCTACGACCACACTCCATACTACCCAATAAATTTCCAGCACCCCTATCACCATCGCTGAGAGATAGGATCACAACATCCCAAAATGAAAAGAGGAAATGGGTAGTGAAATTTCCAACTGACTCGAAGATAGAAAGCCACTAGCACACAACACATGAAAAGAGGTAACTGTGAGGGTAATGAAGATCATCGATTAGATATCCTAATCATAAATATCATGCTTCCCATTAAAAATTTTAAATTCTCGATGCCATCTTACATCTTGATCGTGTATAACCCTTAATAGATTTCGTATATAATATGAATGTAATCTATCAATGTCATAAATGCCCATTAAAGCTACACATGTCAAATCCTCTTGTGGGTTTAGGTACTTAAACAATGTAATATTTTGAGAGAAAAATTCAATAGTATTTATCAAATAAAAGAAAGACATTTTGAGTCCAATGTCCTCTAGGTTATGCTTAAATATAACCTATAAATTTATATTGTAAACCTAGAATTCACTAGGTTTTAACAAATTAAATTACGTTGAACTTTGATGGGGCTTCTAAGGGAAACCCTGGGAATGCGGTAGGGGGAGGAGCGATACGGGATCATAAAGGCATTCTAATAGCTGCGTATGATGGTAAAATGGGAATTCAAACTAATCATTTTGCTGAAGCTTTATCTGCTCTTTGGGGTCTGAGAATTGCCCAAGAAAATAATATTCAGAACCTCATGATTGAAGGAGAATCCCTAAATATCATTAATCTTCTTAAGTAGTGCTCATCTCCAAGCTGGAGCATCAAGGATTTTATTGCAGAGTCCATAAGTATTAGTCATACTTTCAATAACATCAGGATCATGCATACCTATAGGGAGGGTAATAAATTGGTGGATGTGCTGGCTAATTATGGCATTAATGTTAACCTTACAGTTTGGGACAATAACAGCATCCCTAAACAGCTTCAAAATAGCATTCAGGCGGAACTCCATACGTAAGCAATATCTTGATATGAGTTATGAATTTTGGGTGTGGATAAATACTCCCACACGTGTTGATTTAAAGTATTGGTTTATACAAATCATGTCTAATATCAAGATAGTGTGAATCATATGGGGAATCACAAATGGAGATTCACGGTTTTGAAAATCATGCATGTGGGCTGCATTGTGACTGTTAAAAGGTGGATTCAAACCTCCACGGAAACTGAAGGGGGTGATAAATTGATTGATGGCAGGGAGCGGGCTATTCTCACACGCGTTTTTCAGCAAGCTCAGATCAGCAGACACGCAACCGATCATGGGAATAGCAACGGCTCTCATTTCCATTTTTGTGCGGATTACTATAGAAAAAAGTGGACTAGCTTTAGCAATCAGTTGGGAATTAGTTGCAAACAGTTCAGAACAGAGAAGATGGGGGGTCTTCCTTGTCAAATTGAGCCTAGTGTGGACCCAGACTGGAAAGACAATATTGAGCTGTGGAGCATTCTAAGCAAGGGTGGCATAACAAACTTCATGGAAAAAGTTCAGGGGCATGACCAGAGCATCTCTGTGCATTTTACAAAGGATTGGAAGGAGAGGACAGTGGAGTATGGGGGGCAGAAGGTCTCAATCAATGAAGAGATTATTACTGAAGCGACCGGCCTTGGCTTGGAGGGCTTCAGATTCTTTAATAAAAGGGTCGATAGAGATGTGGAAGAGAGAAGATTTGTTGAGGGAGAGGAGAAATTGACCCACTTAACAGCAGGCCTACTTGTTAGCTCGATCCCTCCGCTATATGATGAAGTAACCCGCATGATGATACGGTTCATCTCCTTGGAAGGAAGGTTTGTCACTGTTCCTGCAAAACACCTTATTTTTCTTAATCATTTTCACAGGGATCATCTGGTTTGTTTCCCCCATTATTTGTTGAACTCTCTTGAACGCTCCATTCTTGAGTTTCAAAAGCATTCCTGAGTGGTTCCTCTACACCAAGGGCTCATTTTGTTGTTACACAAATGATGTCTACTCAGGTTTCCTGGTCTCCCATCCTCCCCTAGCTCGATTCCCACTTTACCAAGCTCTGCTGCTGCCAGCCCTGTTTCTCCTTTCTCTGCCCCTGCCACCACTGCTGTCACCCCCATGCCGGTCGTTCAGGCTTCTTCTCCCATTCCCCCTACTGATGCTCCTGCCCCCCACTTGGCCTCTACCTCACGGAGACCGGTTACCAGGGCTTCTAGGAAGCTTAACCTTGAGACCCTTGCTGTGGAGAAGGGTTCTCATGAATTTGAAATTTCTCATGACCTCCTGCATATCAGCAGTGCCAGCCCCCGAGAAGTGCAATTGGAAAGCCCTACAAAAAGGATGGAAGCCTTAGAGGCAAATATGAAATTGTTAAAGGATGAAGTTAAAAACTTGGAAAAACAGAAAGGAAAGAGGAAGAAGGAGGAGGAGGAGGATGTGGACAACAGCCAAATTGAAGATATATACAAGAAATTACACTCCTTGGACTCTTGCTTAGGGAAGGCCAAGACTAGGCATGATTACAACATTGCCATCTTTAGGGCGATTGAGGAATTTATTGAACAACATGTCAGAAGTGTCTCCAACCTAAGCGGAGTGCCGGCAACTCTTTGGGGTACTGATAAAGAAAGCAAGAAGACCTTGGAGTATCTGGATTCTAATGACGCTGCCCATATGACTACTTTGGGTATGTTTAAATCCTGGAAGAATATCAAAACCATCATAGACAAAGCTACTAGGAAGTAGCTGCAGTTGATTCTGATGCCCTTGTTTTTTTTTTTGCTGTTTTTTTGCAGATCCTTTACTACTTTTTTGCAGTAATTTTTTTGTTCTGTCTCGTTTTGGTAGCTGTTTTTTAGCTACTTTGAACATCATTGTAACATTTGGATTCTGATCCTTTTCACTCTGGTTCTCTTGCTTATCAGGGCTTTTAGGCCTTCTTTTGTAATCAAGGGTATAGTCCCTTTCAAAAAACTATTTGCCAATAATAAAATAATAATAATAATAAATTACATTGTTTTGAACTTAGCGACCTCTAATTTTATCAACGACATTGAATTTAGAGATCTTTATAGCAATCAAGACCAATATAAATTATTTGAATTTTTTGTATGAATTTAAGATTTGGAATCAATATATTTTGAGCTTAGCACTTGCTAGGTTATGCCACCACATAATATTTGGAGACTACCGATGGTTTAAGATACTTTGAACTTAGCAGTTGATAGCTTATGCCACAAAATATTATTTAGAGATTAAATTCACTAGGGTTCAATAATTCATAGTTATGATATTTCACAGTAGTTAACAAATTACAGGAAGATATTTTAAACTTAGTTGACGCTAGTTTAAACAACGATATAATATATGGAGGTTACAGTCGATAGGATTAAAAAAATTAAAGTAACATATTTCAGACTAAGCGGAGAGTAGGTACTTCCATAATATATTATTTTGAGCATAGTGGTTACTATCATTTAACATGCTATTGAATGATATTTTGATCTTGGCATCCGATAGAATATGACACAATATAATATTTTATTTTTAGTGCTCACTAGGTTTAAACAAAATAAATAAGATAGTATTAGCTTAGCTTCCTGTGGGTTACACCAAAAAATAATATTTGGATCTTAATGGTCACTGGGATTTAGCAAATTTGAATCAATATATTTTGAGCTTAGCGGCCACTAGGTACTTAAACAATATATTATTTCAAGCCCAAAAGATAGCAGTAGTTAACAAAAAAAAGAAATATATTTTGATCTCCGCGACCGCTAGGTTTTGCCACAACATGTTATTTGGATATTTCATCACTAGGGTTTAATAATTCATAATTAAAATATTTTACATCATCTATCAAATTAGAGGAAGATATTTATAACTTTTCTGGTGTTAATCCCAAAGTATAATATTCCAAGCTTAGTTTTAGAACCTAACTAGTAAGAAAATTATATTTTGATATTAGACAATGGTACATTATGCCACACCATAATTTTTTGGAGCTTGGTGGATGCCAAGTTTTATCAAAATAAATTAGGATATTGTGATCTGAGAAGCCTCGAGGTTATACTAAGACATAAAATTTAGAGCATAGCGATCTTAAGGATGTAAGAAAACTCATTAAGATATTAGGAGCTTAGCCGCAACTACGATATACCAAAACATAAAACTATTTGGAATTAGAGTAACAGTTGGTTTTTCCAAATGACCCACATACTTGCACAAAAAAATACCTCACGGCCAAATATTATAGTGAAACAAGAAGAGAACAATCTCGTATGTAGTAAAAAACCAAAAAACCAAAAAATTTGAAACTGGACAAATCCAAATTACATTTTATGGATATTTATGAGAGTATTTGCTTCATCCTTAGCATCAACAATAGGGCTTCCTTCAACCAGCACATCCACTAACTGAATGTGTTCTAAGAATTCTTTGTTGATTTTCATCCAAGTCATGTTTGTGTGACTTTTCCATTCCTTGATACCAGATAATGAGTGTAACATAATCTTTAGTGGCCTCGTGAATATCAAGAGAGTTCTTATCTAAATGCTCATGTTGTTCTAAAGTTGCAGTAGGGGAGCCCATTTTCTTTGACAAAGGAGAAAAAGGGTAAACCAAGGAGAGATCTTGAAACACATCTAGAATTAATGAGTCCATGTTAACTTCCATGAAAAAGGAGGGAGAGAAGTCTCACACTCTTCCATGATTATGTGATGTGAGTCAGTTATAGCCATTACAATGTCCATGGAGATGAGAAGAGAAACCAGAGAAGCATCGACAAGAGGTGGAGAGGAAGTAGATGTTAGTTTCAAAACTAGTTCAGAGACCTTAGAAGATTTCTCTTAGGGGTTTGAGGGGTTAAAAGACACCAGAGAAGACAAGGGAGACACAAGAGAGAAATAATGGGGGAGACCACTAGACCGCTCTAGATAATGATCATGATGTCTGAATCAGAGTCAGAAGGGAGACAAGGGTGGTAGGGATGGTGAAGAAAAGAGGGAGTTGGTTACAGAAGAGGAGGGGGGACACGACTCTACTTTCTTGGCTTAGAGAGGAAGTGTGAGATTTATTTTTGGGGAGCTGTCATTTTTAAAGAGAAAATACAAAAGACCTTGGTGTAAGAAAGGACCTTCATCTTCTATAGCCAATTTAAGGGACTTCTTAAGCAATTGAAACAAAAAAGACACAAATTTTACCTTTTGATCATGTCAAAGATGTGTAATAAGAAAAATTTTAGGTCCATAGATCACTTTATATTATTTCTCCAATGTGAATTACCTCCTTAATTGATCAACAACCCTATCCCAAGGTTGTGGAATCGAGTCTTATACATATATTGAGTGATACATTCTCATATTTTCACTAGGACATAGGAACTCATCCATCTCCTCCTAAAGAGAGTGTTTAAAATAAATTTCTCCCTCTATGGGGAGCCCTGTCGCATCTACGATGGACTCTATTGAAATAAAAAATTTATCTTTCCCACTTTGACTCTTCCTTTCTTCCAGGTTTCCAACACATTATTGATCACTCGAATAGAGTGACTAGATAGTCTTTCCATAAACGACGTAACACCACCATCATGTAAAATATTCCATACTATCTGGTCGGCCTTGACCTTTTCATAGGAAGAAGTCTCAATTCGTTTGATGATTCCACCCATAATGAACAGGGCTATTGTGATAGTGATTTCAAAAGGCCTGATATAGACGATGCTTAAATAGAGATGTCAAGAACCTTCATTCCAATCTTCAACATGTGTCCCCAAGCTTTCTAATTAAAATCTATCCTAATTATTAATATTCATTAATTGATCTCGTCCATCACATGAACACAATATATGAATGCCATAAATTCCCAAAAAACCCACAAATTTTGTATCCTCTTGTCATTGCCAAAAGAGGTTATACATCAACATAACCTAAAAAATGATTATAATCTTAGTTAATGACGGCATTAATTAGTTAATTCTCTTGTAATTACTGGATTTAGTGGAGGTTGAAGGTTTTAATGTTAGCAATATTAGATGTATTTAGTTAATATATATTATAAAGGAAGAATCTATAAAAAAAATGGAGTAAGGTGAAATAACTAACATTCCTAGACATGATTTCATATTGTATAGATTATTAGACAACAAATCACAAAGCAATATCTTATTAGAATTTATTTATTGAAACATCTATTTGTTACATTTAGGTTCTCCAAGGTTGTTCATTCTACATATGGAAATGAAGAGGCTAAGCACAGAGATGTTACAGGAAGCACAAGAAGCACTTTCGATGTGCATTTGTTTGCAAGATTTAGTGAGGTGATTTCACAAAACATTGTTTGACTAGAATGAGACGGGGGCGGTATTGTTTTGAAAAAAAATGCATCCCCACAAGTCCTCTTTATCTAAGGGTCTAATTTTTCCAACGTAGAGCAACGTGTTTAATTTATACCAAGATAAACTTAAATGTAGATACAATTACAGGTACGTGGAAAGAATAATATGCTTATTGGGTTTGTGTTCTCTTACAGGTACAATTAAATCTACAATTATAGGTACATGACAAGAATAATATGTTTTTTCATATTTTAACTAGCCATGTGGATGTTAAATTTTCTTCTTATATTGAACCCTTACGTGACTTTAAAGTGGTGTGGGTATATATATTAACTTGAATCAAGATTGTTTTATCGTAGGTATAGTAGGAAATTGGTTGTTTATATTGTTTCGAGGTTAGTGGTCACTTTCATTTAACAAGTTACTTAATGATATTTTGAACTTAACGTTCGCTAGCTTATGACACAACATTATATTTGGATCATCATGGTCTCTAGGTTTCAAGAAAATAAAGGGAGATATTATTTGGAATTTAGTGGTCACTGGGATTTATCAAATTAAATCAACCTAGTTTGAGCTTAGTGGCCAAATGTATTTGAAGAATATAATATTTCGAGCTAAAGAGTCACTATCATTTAACAAGCTAAATAAATACATTTTGATTTTAGTTTCCGCCAGTATCTCCAGTGTTAATCTCGTGATGATCTTCCACCTTGTTGGAGGATTGAATTGATATAACAAAAAAAGGTATATTAGTTTGGGATTGAAGTGAAATTTGTAACCTATTTTTTAAATTTGTTACTACTCAAATAGAAGTGTGACTAACATTGTGGATGTTAAAATTTCTTCTTATTATAAGGATTGAAAGATTTGTTAATTTCTATAAAATTCCTTTTATGTTGTACTTATAATATGTTTTTGTTTAAATGAAAAAATATTGAACATGTTTCTAAAATAGTTTGATGTCTTTTAAACATCCTAGATCAATTGTTTTCACAAAAAAATAATTTCTTACATGCATTGATGGAGATCAATGAATACAATGCTTAAGTATAACACCAGACATATTATTTATTGGACCAAATATATTCATTGTCAAAACATATGCTGTCTTGCAAGGGATTTTTGGAGGAAAATTTTGACTAAGGATTTACTTCGCAAGGTCAACAAGATGAAGTATGCCTGCCTTAACTAGAATTAACTTGTAAAGATTGGAGGATGAAAATTGTATTTATTTGAAAGATTTATTACTTACTACAAAATACCTTTTATGTTGTACTTATAATATGTTGTTTGAATGAAAAATATTGAACATGTTTCTAAAATAATTTGATGTCTTTTTAACGTCCTAGATCAATTGTTTTCACAAAAATGCTTTTCCTACATGCATTGATGGAGATCAATGGCAAAAATTCTCAAGTATAACACCTGACATATCAGTTCTTAGACCAAAAATATTTTTTTTCTGAACATATGTTTTCTTGCAAAGTAATTGTGGATGAAATTTTGGATTAAATATTTACTCCCCAATGTTAACATGTTTTTTTGGTTAGCTATTCAAAACAAGATTTTAACCCTTAACATTGTGAGAAAGGATACAATTAATAATTGGACCATAAGAAATATCCTTAAAGATACTAAAGAAAATTTGTTGAAAGAGTTTGATAAATGTAATTATTCATACGCCTAGAAAGGGAAATAAATGTGTGGATTATATTTCCAATTTGGGGGCTAAAGCTAGTAATTTTAAAGTGTGTGAGAGGGGAGATGATTTCACCAATTTTATTAATTTCATTAAGAACATTAAGTACTAATGTTTTGGTGGATATTTTCCCTCATTGGAGTTTCGTCCTTATACTTATGGTTAGCAGGACCCTTCACACGTGTAGGATATATGGTGGGATTTGTATTAATTTTTCTCTTACGATTAATTTTGGAAATTGTTTCATCCATTTTCAATCTTAGTCAACTAAAGCCATGGGAGGTGGTCATTTGAGAACTGAGCCCATGAGTTATGGTTCCCTAAAGGATAACCCCTCCTTGTGGCACATTCTTAAAATTGGTGGGTTTAGGAATTTCATCTCAAAAATCATGAGGTCTGATCCTTATCTTGTGTTGGAGTTTGGTTGGGCATACAATGATAGCATGGTGATCCACAGCATGGAAATTTAGGTTTTAGAGGATTCAATAGATCAGGTGACTAAAATGGAGATGGAGGGCATAAATATATTTAAAAACCTATGCAAGCATGAAATTAAGAGTTTCTTCCATGCTAAAGAAATGGTTTACTTGTTGGTAAACGGTATAGCTAGATTTTGCATCCCTGATATTTGGAATATAGTCTTCCTCCACCTTATGAGGTATATTACTCTTGAATAAAATTATAGAAATATATTTACACACCATCTTACTATTCTTAATATGTCTATGTATAATATTTCTATGAGCCTTCCCTTTTTATTATTTATGTCACTCTCTATGTCAGTGAATGATTTTCAAAAGGGAAAGATTGATACCCTGATACACCATGGTCCAATTATTTTTCTTTTTAAGAATGGTAAACTATTGGTGGCAAAGGAATTAAAGCCCAAATCTAGGAATTCAAATGAAAAATTTACTCTTGCGGACTGTATGAATAAACAGAGGAGAAATAATAGTATGACACCACAGAGGAAGGGAAATATTGGTATTGGGCCTGTAGGTTCTCTGATTGATATGAAATGGGAGTCATATAAAGGGAAAGAGAGAGTGTAGTTGGTTTGGAATGTGGATTTAGATAAAATTACTCTCAGGTTCATTCGGGTGGAAATGGATATGGAGGCCTTAGGAAAAGTTGGAACAGATATGGTAAAAAGTGTCATGCATTGCATCAACAGCTCTAAGAAAAATTTCATCACCCAAAAATCTATTAAGGCTGATATAGTAGAGATTAAAATGTTTGCTTTTAGAGTTGTAGTGGTGTGTGGTCAAGCTAGAGTAGGGACACAAATTTCATCGGTATAATCTCCACCTCATTAGTTTTGATGAGGAAGAGTAGGATGAAGATGACATCCCTATCATGAGTGAGCAAGGTGATCAAATGAAGGGATAGGAAGATCATTTTGCGGAGGAGTAAAAACGTTTGAAGACTAACTAGTCTGTCTACTCTTAGATATTTTGTTTGACTGTTTATGGACTCTATCATTTGGGATGTTTTCCCCTACATTTTTTGTGATTTTTTTTTTGCATTCATTTTTTTTACTGTAGTTTTGGGATAAGTAATTTTAGCCATTTTTGTCCTATTTACTTTTTGTTCACTCTTGTGATGCTCACGATGCATTCTATTATAAGGTTTATGGGTTCCTTAATCCTTGTATAAAATATCCAATCATTATGTTCATGTATATTTAATAAACCTTGTTACTAGTAATTTTGTTAACGACATTTTAAATTATACAAGATAGAGCGACAAGTTCATGCCTTAGGGATGGGAGATGTGCTATTTGTGTGATTGTTTTAAAAAAATCTATAATTTTATACATTACATGCTTTATATTGCTAAGAATAACCATTTTCAAATTTTTCTAAAAAGTACAATGTATCAATACTTAATGTATAAATTATGTGCATAGGGTATGCTGACATCCACAAAATGCTAAAAAATAAAATGCCCCTATGTAATGATTTTGAATATATAAAATACATATATATTGTAAGTACCCAATTTAAATGTTACACATGTTAGGTTATGGAGCCCATTTTCATGTGAGAAAGTTTTGAAGACTGTACACTAAGAGTACTGTACATTTTTTTTGGGCCTTAAAACATGCCCGATAATTCAGGAAACATGATTTTCTCATATGGGTTGGTTTTTTGACCCATAGGTTTATGGGACGATTTTGGCCCATGGTTTTGATACCCATAGTTTTGTAAAAATGATTAAGCAGTTGTCTATTTATATGGTTTTGTGCATATGGTAGATATAATGGAAACATTGCAGATGTGTTTTGAATTTAGATGTGAATTCTGTAGAGTTTGTTGAGCATAGCTCCAAATGGATCTGGGTATTGTATTGAGAGAGCGGTGGCTTGTAATAAAATATGAGCAAGTGATTCTTTGTGGACGTAGCCCAAATTGGGTGAACCACGTTAAATATTGTCTCTTTGTGTTGTGTTATTTTATCCTGCACTTTTATTTGAGATCTGTAATATTTTCTGCCTATTAGTTTCTACTGTTGCGATTCTGTGAGGGATTATTCTACATATTTTATCTCTTATTTGCCAATAATTGGTATCAAAGTCTGGTTTGTTTTGTTGAAGTGTTGAATCACAGGGAAAGTTTTATCTTGAGTGGGAGCTATAGCAGATGATGAAAGATCTAGGGTTGATAAATTCAATGGGTAGAATTTTATTCTTTAGAAGATTCAAATAGAAGATTACCTTTATTAGAAGGATCTTTATATTCCGTTGTCTGAGAAGGTGAATAAACCCTCGAGCATGAAATATGAGGAATGGGATTTGCTGGATAGGAAGGCACTTGGGACAATCCGGATGTGTCTTACATCTTCAGTATTATTTAATGTTTCAAAGGAAAAGACTACAAAATAACTAATGGATGCATTAGGGAAGTTGTATGAAAAACCCTCTACCTCTAATAAGATATTTTTAATGAAAAAGTTGTTTAATATGAAGATGTCTGAGAATGGTTTAGTAGCAGATCATTTAAATGATTTTAATATGGTTGTAAATATGCTAACTTCAGTTACAATAGAATTTGATGAAGAAGTTAGGGCTTTATTAGTTTTGTGCTCTTTACCTGAGAGTTGGAATAGCTTGGTAATGGCGGTAAGCAACTCAGTTCCAGCTAACTCAAAGTTGAAGTTTGAGGATGTTGTAGGGGTGATTCTAAGCAAGGAAATGTGAAGAAAAAGCTCTGGTGAATCTTCTACTTCATGGAATGCTTTGACAGTGGAAACTAGAGGAAGATAGAAGAATAGAGGAAGCCGTGGAAAATCAAAGGATCGGGAAAGGTCAAAATCCAAAAGCAAGATAGTATGGTGGCACTGTGGAAAGTCTGGGCATGCAAAGAAGGACTGTTGGGAGCTTTGGGAAAAGAAGAAACAACATGAAGAAAAAAAGGAGGAAAATGTGGCAACAGGTAATGTATGTCAGGATAATTTGATTCTTTCTTTGCACAATATTATTGAATCTTGGGTTTTAGATTCAGGGCTTCTTTCCATGCTACTCCACATAGGAATTATTTTGTTGATTATGTTCAAGGAGATTTTGGGCATGTTTTTCTTGGTGATGATGAGCCTTGTAGCATAGTTGGAAAAGGTTCTGTTTAGGTTAAGATGTAGAATGGGAATACTTGGCTATTGAAGGATGTCAGACATGTGCCTACATTAAGATGAAATTTGATATCGGCAGGGTAGTTGGGAAGTGATGGTTGTACTGTGATATTTACAGTTGACTCTTGGAAGGTTACCAAGGGTGCTCTTGTGGTGGTAAGAGGTAAAAAGGTTGGAATCTTGTATTTAACCACTTATAGCACTAATGTTTGTAATCTTGTGGCTTTAGAAGTAGATACAACCTTTTGGCACTATATACTCGGTCATATGAGCCAGAAGGGCATGGAGATCATAAAGAAGGATTTTCCTAGATATATAGAAACATGTTTGGAGTTCTGTGAGGACTGCATATATGGGAAACAAAAGTGAGTAAGGTTTTTCAAGGTTGGACCTATAAAGAAAGAGAGTAAGTTAGAGCTGGTACATTTTGATGTGTGGGGGCCAGCTCAGGTATCATCTCTTGGGGGTTCAAGTTATTATGTTACTTTTATTGATGATGCAACAAGGAAAGTTTGGGTTTATTGTATTAGAAACAAATTTGATGTATTTGATACTTTTGTTAAATGGAAAGCCTTGGTAGAGAATGAAACAGGTCTTAAGCTAAAATGTCTCAGGTCAAATAATGGAGGGGAGTATTGCAGCAATGAATTTGATGATTACTATTCTAATAATGGAATCCACAGGAAAAATATGGTTCTAGGAACTCTGCAGCTAGAATGGGGTGTCAGAAAGGATGAACAGGACAATAATGGAATGTGCTAGGACCATGAGGTTACATGCAGGACTACCTCTTTCTTTTTGGGCAGAAGCGGTGAGCACAACTGTGTACTTGATAAACAGAGGACCCTCAAGTGCCTTGGATGGAGGCATACCTGAGGAGGCTTGGTATGGTAAGAAAGTTGATTATTCATTTCTTAGAGTCTTTGGATGTGATGTGTTTGTTCATATAGACAAGGATGATAGGACCAAGCTAGAGGCTAAATCAGAAAAATGTACTTTCACTGGTTATGATGGTGATGACTTTGGATAGAAATGTTGGAGTATTAAAGACAAGAAAATCATTCAATCTAGGAATGTGGTCTTTAATGAGAAAGTCATGTATAAGCAGCAGTTGCAAGAAAATAGGGAAGAATCCAAGAAAGAATATGTAGTGGTAGAGGATCTTTCGGATGAAAAAGTGACACATGAATCAGTTCTGGAACCTCCTCAACAGGAACCCCAAACTACTATATTGAGGAGGTCTTCTAGGGTAAGAAGAGAACCTGAACATTTTTCTCCATCTCTTTATTATTTATTACTCACTGATAGAAGAGAGCCAGAGAACTTTGATGAAGCAATGCAGGTAGATGTTAGGAAGAAGTGGGAGTAAGCCATGGATGAGGAGCATCAAGATATTATAGAGAACCAAACATGGGATTTGATGAAGCTACCCGAAGGAAAAATAGCATTACAGAAAAAGTGGGTGTTTAGAGTCAAAGAGGAAGAAGGAGGCATGAAAAGATACAAGGCCTAGATGGTGGTTAAGTGGTTTACACATAAAAAGGTATAGATTTTGATGAGATTTTTTCTCCTGTAGTAAAAATGATTCTATTAGAACTATTCTTGGAATAGTGGTAACAACTAAGACTTGCACTTAGAGCAGTCTAGATGTAAAGACTACATTTCTCCATGGTGATTCGAAAGGAGGAACTATATATGCAGCAACCAGAAGGATATGAAGTCAAAGGTAAAGAGGAGGTGGTGTGCAAACTGAAGAAAAGCTTATATGGCTTGAAACAAGCTCCACGTCAATGGTATAAGAAATTTGATAGCTTCATGATGGAGCAAGGTTATATTAGATGTCATTATGGCCATTGTATGTATACAAATAAATTTGAGGATGACACTTATATTATCATGTGTCTGTATGTGGATGACATGCAGGAAATAAAATTACTCAAGAAATGGCTAAGTGAATCATTTGCTATGAAGGATTTGGGCGCAGCTAAACAAATCCTTGGTATGAGAATATCTCGAGATAAGAAGGAACGAAAGCTGAATTTATCTCAGGAAGAGTACATTAAGAAGGTCTTGGAGAGGTTTAATATGCAGGATGCTAAATTGGTTGGGACTCCTTTGGCAGACCATTTCAAGTTATCAAAGGAGTTGTCCCAAGACAGAGAAGGATCAGAACACCAGATGTCCAAGGTACCTTACTCATCAGCGGTTGGTAGTTTGATGTATGTTACAATGGTGTACACTAGGCCTTATATTTCCCATGCAGTGGGAGCTGTGAGTAGATTTATGAGTGATCCAGGTAAAGATACACAATAGCAAGCAGTAAAGTGGATCCTTCGGTATTTGAGAGGGACCATGGGGAAAGTTTTGTGCTACAGTGGATCAGACACCACTTAAAATGGTTATTTAGATTCTGACTATGGATGGAGATATAGGTAGTAGGAGGAACACCCAGGTTATGTTTATACTGTAGGTGGGACAACAGTGAGATGGATTTCATGACTACAGAACATGGCTTTGTCAACCATGGAGGCTAAGTATGTTGCACCACAGAGGCAACCTAAAGAAATGCATTTGGTTACAATCAATTACTTGAGGGTACTGGGGCATAAGCAAGGAGGAAAGAAAGTTACCCATAGTGATAGTCAAAGTGCTATACACCTAGCTAAGAAATAGACTTTCCACTCTAGAACTGAAGCATATACAGTTAAAGTATCATGTTCATCAGGATAATTTGGAGGAAGACTGAAGTTGAAGCTAGATAAGATCCATACTAGTCAGAATCCTCCAGACATGATGACCGAGGTGGTCACAAGGGAAAAATTGAAGAATGTTCACCCATAGGGTACATATCTACATCCAATGGATAAAATACTGCATCCAAAACTGAAATACCCAAAGGGTAATTTTGTAATGCATCTAGAAGGTACACGCTTATATCTAATGGATAAAAGAATGGCATCTATGAGGGTACATATCTGTGTCATAGTTGGATAAAAGACTGCATCCAAAACAAAAGGAAATACGGGGCATTGAAGGGTAAAAGAATGCGTCCAGAAGGTACATGCTTATATCCAATGGGTAGTTGGGAAATGCATGGTTGTATTGTGATATTTAAAAGTAGACTGGTTGGAAGTTTACCAAGGGTGCTCTTCTAGAGGTTTTGAAGGTTGGAACCTTCCATATTTAACCACTTATGCACTAATCGTTTGTATCTTGTGGCTTTAGAAGTAGAATGCATTGTGGCACTAAAATTGTAACAAATGAGCCATATACATGAGATCATAAATAAGGACCCTGGATATATTGTAAAGAAAAACTGTACTGGATGTATATGGGAAACATTTGAAGCAAGTAAGGTTCACTCTAGGATACCTATGAAAGAAAGAACGATAAGTTAAAATTGTCATTCATGATGTGTGGGGGCCGATCTCAGGTGATCATATCTTGGGGGTTCAAATTATTATGTTACTTTTAAGTAGAATGATGCTAAAAAACCATATATGGAAATCCATCATAGTTCCATAATGCTGTACATTACAATAGAATGTATTGAATTATTTAAGACACTTTTGTTAAATGAACATCCCTACGGTAGGAATGAGGAAAGTGTAACTAACTACCTAATAAAATGTCTAAAGAACTCACTAACTGATGGAGGGGAGTAGTTAAGTTACACTCCAAATTTGATGATTATAGTAAGCTAATGGAATAATATGAGAAGCTAGGAACTCCATGTACAAATGGGGTGTCAGACACCTAAGACAATAATGGAAGTGCTAGGGCATGAGGTTACACACAGTGACTACCTAATTATCCTTTTCAATAAAGCAGTAGCAAGATGTGTATATGATAAATAGAGGACCCTCAACACTGGAATAGGCATACTGAGGAGGCCTTGGTAAGAAAGTTGATTATTCATTTCTTAGAGTCTTTGGATGTGAGGCGTTTTTTCATATAGACAAGGATGATAGGACCAAGGTAGAGGCTAAATCAGAAAAATGTACTTTCATTGGTTATGGTGGTGATGACTTTGGATATAAAATGTTGGAGTATTAAGGACAAGAAATATCATTTAATCTAGGGATGTGGTCTTTAATGAGAAAGTCATGTATAAGTAGTAGTTGCAGGAAAAAAGGAAGAATCCAAGAAAGAATATGCAAGTAATAGAGGATCTTCCAAATGGAAAAAGTGACACATGAATCAGTTCAGGAACTTCCTCAATAGGAACCTCAAACTCCTATATTGAGGAGGTCTTCTAGGGTAAGAAGAGAACCTGAACATTTTTCTCCTTCTCTTTATTATTTATTACTCACTGATAGTGAAGAGAGCTAGAGATATTTGATGAAGTAATGTAGGTAGATGCCAAGAAGAAGTGGGAGCAAGCCATGGATGAGGAGCACCAGGATCTCATGGAAAACTAGACATGGGATTTGGTGAAGCTACCCGAAGGAAAAATAACATTACATAACAAGTGGGTGTTTAGAGTCAAAGAGGAAGAAGGAGGAAAAAAAGATACAAGGCCTAGTTGGTGGTTAAGGGGTTTGTACAGAAAAAAGGTATAGATTTTGATGATATTTTTTCTCCTGTAGTAAAAATGACTTTTATTAGAAGTATTCTTGGAATAGTCACAGCAGAACACTTGCACTTAGAGCAACTTGATGTAAAAATTACATTTCTCCATGGTGATTTGGAGGAGGAACTATATATGCAGCAACTAGAGGGCTATGAGGTCAAAGGTAAAGAAGAGATGGTGTGTAAACTGAAGAAGAGCTTGTATGGCTTGAAATAAGCTCCATGTCAATAGTATAAGAAATTTGATAGCTTCATGATGGAGCAAGATTATATTAGATGTCATTCTGGACCATTGCGTGTATACAAAGAAATTTGAGGATGACAATTGATATTATCTTTTGTTTGTATGTGGATGACATGTTGGTTGCAGGTAAAAACATGCAGGAAATAAAAGTACTCAAGAATCAGGCTAAGTGAATTCTTTGCTATGAAGGATTTGGGGGCAGCCAAAAAAATCCTTGGTATGAGAATATCTAGGGATAGGAAGGAACAGAAAGCTTAATTTATCTCAGGAAGAGTAAATTAAGAAGGTCTTGGAGAGGTTTAATATGTAGGATGTTAAACTAGTTGGGAATCCTTTGGCATTCCATTTCAAGTTATCAAAGGATTTGTCCTAAGATAGAGCAGGAGAGAAACTAGATGTCCAAGGTACCTTACTTATCAGTGGTTGACAGTTTGATGTATACCATGGTGTTTACTAAGCCTGATATTTCCCATGAAGTGGGAGTGGTGAGTAGATTTTTGAGTGATCTAGGTAGAGATCATTGGCAGGTAGTAAAGTGCATCTTTCAGTATTTGAGAGGGACCATGGGGACAATTTTGTGCTACAGTGGATCAGACACCACTTCCTGTGGTTATGTAGATTTAGATATGGACTGGAGATGTAGACAGTCCCTTAGGAGGAGCATGACAGGTTATGTTTACATTGTAGGTGGGATAACAGTTAGCTAGATTTCACAACTACAGAAGCTGGTGGCTTTGTCAACCACAGAGGCTGAGTATGTTGTTGCCATAGAGGCAAACAAAGAAATGATTTGGTTACAACAATTGCTTGAAGAGATTTGGGGTATAAATAAGAGGAAGGAAAGTTACATAGTGATAGTCAAAGTGCTATACACCTAGCTAAGAAATATTCTTTCCACTCTAGAACGAAGCATATACAGTTAAGGTACCATTTCATCAGGATAGATTTGGAGGAAGAGAAGTTGAAGCTAGATAAGATCCATACTAGTAAAAAATTGTAGACATGATGACCAAGGTGGTCATAAGGGAAAAACTAAAGCTGTGTTTAGCTTTGGTTTGTCTTCACAGAAACTAGTGAAGGGTTGAGAAGCTTTCTCAGATGAAAACTAGTCTCCAAGTGGAAGATTGTTAGGTTGTGGAGATTATTTTCATGTGAGAAAGTGTTGAGGAATATACACTAAGATTATTTTACACTTTCCACAGTTTTCTCACCAGGGTTTGGGGCCAAGCTGGGCCTTGAGCGAAGGTTTGGGGGTGGCAGCCTGCGGTAGCAGGGGTTCAGAGGTGCAGCCCCCGAATTTTTTTGGGCCTTAAATGTACCTGATATATCAAGAAACATGATTTTCTCATATGGGCATGTTTTTTGACCCGTAGGTTTATGGGACAGTTTTGGCCCATGGTTTTGATACCCATAGTTTTGTAAAATTACTTAAGCAGTTGTCTATTTATATGGTTTTGTGCATATGGTAGATATAATGTAAACATTCCAGATGTGTTTTGAATTTGGCTGTGAATTCTCTAGAGTTTGTTGAGCATAGCTCTAAATGGATCTGGGTATTGTATTGAGAGAGCAACCTAGCTTGTAATAAAATCCAAGCAAGTGATTATATTTGGACGTAGCCCAAATTGGGTGAACTCGGCGTTAAATAATGTATCTTTATGTTGTGTTATTTTATTCTGCACTTTTATTTGAGATATGTATATTTTCTGTACATATTATTTTTTGTTGTTGTAATTCTGTGAGGTATTATTTTCACACTAAATTTTATCCCTTATTTCCTAACAGATGTTTTGTAAATACCCACATTAGAGGATTCAAAGTGAGCCAATCTATTCAGAAAGATCAAAATATTGAGGAGCCCAGTCAAATGATGGATGTCTTTGGAAGAAACATAAGTGACCTAGAACGCATAATGATAAAATATTGAGCACACCATATATTGTCAGCATTTTCACAATACATAATATGCTACATCAAATGGTTGAGCATGCCAAAAATAACCACCAATCAAGTGCCTTACTGAGGAAAATATTTGGAGATCCTAAGGAGAAAGGATTTTGTTATGAAATGATGAAAAAATGGGTTGGAAGGAGACATCACCTGTGCAGAACTAAGAATAGTCATATTTTTCTAGTATGTAGAATACACCGTTAGTGCAAGTATAAGGTGCTAACAAATTATGGCTAGAAATTCTAGGATACAAAGAGGAAAAAATTGTCTTTGACAACTATTAATATTATAACTTAGGTTGTGATTGCTTCTTGTACCAATGAAGAGGATAAATCAAACATTAAACTAGGTGTTGACTACCCCCAAAAACAAAATGTAAAAAATATATAACAGTGGGATGGGATTTGGAAAATAGAAGCTTCTCATAATCCTGATTTGTCAAAGGAAAGAGACTTGATTACTTTTTAACTTTGAAGTGTACTATTTTGGATTTTCAGCACATTGTCCTCAAGCATGTAAATTTATCTTCCTTTGGTCATGATAAACAGTATGGATGCACTAGAATGACGTGGCCTCATTAAAATTTGATAAGATGATCATAAATCTCATATCTTATTTAAAGATTGGACAAATGACCCTCGTAGAAGTAAGACTTCCATTATTAGATAGCCATGCCAATTAAATGTTGCAACTAATGCCTCACATTTGGCAAGGATCAGTGCTAACTAGGAGTTAGAGAATATTTTGGACAAGGAGTTTCTAGGGCTCCTTCCACTCAAAATTTAGGCCTGAGTAAAATGAATACATTAGAATGTTGAAAAGTTATAGGACATTTAATTATTTTGATTCTTGGTGGATGTAAGCCCATATTCTAAAGTTCAGATTATTTATTCATTCATTCATAGAAGGCATTCTTTTTAGGTCAACCTATTACCTCGAGGACAATACAATATCCCTAGTGTGGGGTAATGGATTGGTAACAATGAGACAATGACTAAGAATATTATTTTTATATTACGCATTAAGATAGCTTATGATGCACAACATAGTAATGGAGGTCCACGCAAGCATGTGTGCATAGGGAGAAAAGTGAAAATAGAGTAGTACACGGGGATTGTCAGATACTTAGAGAAGGATAGGTCAGTGTGTGGGGCTATAGACTTATTGCAATGTACAAAAGACCATATGACTTCATTTCATGTATTAGGGAAGAATTTGGCTAAGAATGGAAAAGAACAGCAGTAGCTTGAGGTGTAAGCAATGGCCCTTAAGGCAGAATAGCGACATATAGAATCAATAGAAGAGAGATAATCTCGTAGGCAGCAAATGTATTTAGATAAGCCACATAGGCATTAAAGCAAATGAGAGTATATTTAGTCTGATCTATTATTAGAACAAGTTTGGAAAAAACATGCAAGCTTCCATTGTAAGCATGCTTATTATTAGGAAAATGCATGTATATGGTGAAGGGATAAGTCCCCACCGAGTATATAGGGTAGTGCATGTTCTTCTTGTAAGACAGTAAGTGTGACCATAGAGAGTAATGAGTCTGAGTTAGAGTTCAACAGTTCTAGGGTTTTGGAGTCTCTATGAGATTCATGAATGGTCCAACACAATGACTGTAAATGGATGATCATGATATTCATCTTGTGTTACTGTGCAAATGGATCCATTATCCATTGCACTAGGATAATTGTGTTTGGGTTGCACAAAGTGATTAGATCTTGAGCATGGTATAATGGGGTTTCAAAAAATCTTACTTGGTTATTCTTCTCATGTTGAGTGAATTTCTTTATCTATATCGTGTTGCTCTAATTGACATGATATGATGCAATCCATCCTCTTTCGATGAATGCTAACAAATGTTTACTATATTATGAAGAATGATGAATATGCATAAAAAAAACTATCTTGATAAGAAAATAAAAGGAGGGACCTAGTGGCTATACTGTGCTTCCAGGTGAGTATCTACAAAATACCTTGTTTGATATGAAGCCCTAATCAGCTGTGCATAACTATTGGTGGTACATAGATAAAGACTACACTAAGTTGATCTATGTGTGAGGTATTCTGGACCTACTTAACATTATTTCCTAATCTTGGAGGGGCTAGAAGGTGAGAATGCATACCAATTCTTGGCACAAATAGTAAATCACCCATGTTGCATATGAAATCCATGCATAGACCAATTTATTCACCAAATTCTTTAAGGCCAAATGATCTATCTAGATTGATAAATGAAGGTTACGCATTGATGAAGAAAATTGGAATTTTTTTGGTAACACATATAGACTCATGGAGTTCCCTGTCTCTTTATTGTGGTTGTGTAGTTCTGATAACATTGATACGTCAACTTCCTAAGAGGGCAAAAAATATTTGGTGGTCATGAATTATACATTGCTCTAGATTGCAATGGATAATTGATGGCTAACAACATTTACATGCTCCATATATGTGTCTACATATTACATGACAGGGAGTGTGTCCAATTCTAAATGGCAAATTGTAATATTTGCTCGTGTTTAATGGATAATTAATGTCTGAGGAAACTTCAACATCTAATTGACATTTTTCCTTACAAAATGTTGTTAATTCATTCCCACATGACATTCCTGGTATTGTAAAGATTTTCAAGTGACATAGAATTTAATTTTCATATCCCTTGATGAAATTCCTAAATAATATCCCTTATACAATTCGGGTCCAAGAAAGCACATGTATTCTCTATGTGCTGTGGCACTTTGACGTGCAACTCTTGACGCTCACTTAGATGTTTTTGTTGATTGTAGTCGTAAAATACATTTTTTTTTTAATAAACATCACTCACAAATTATATATTTAATATTTAACTGTCAATTGTTAATATAGATTTATATATAAATTATAATATTTAAAAAAAAATTACATCAATATATATTAAAAATAATGAAATTTATACAAAATAACTGGTATAAATAAACATTTTTTTGTATTTTTGAAGGGCAATGTTGAAACATTACCGTTACCCAAAAATTATTTGACAGGGGAGTTATCGCACTTAGCTGTGCGAATCAAGATGCGCACTTTGATGTGCGGATCAAGACTCGCACTTAGAAGTGCAAGTCGAGACTGGAACTTAGAAGTGTGAGTAAAGACTAGCACTTAAAAGTTTGAGTCGAGACTCGCACTTAGAAGTGCAAGTCAAGAGAAGTGTGACTCGAGACTCACATTTTGACATGCAACCAATCGCACTTGTAAGTGTGATCACTCGCACTTATACACTACTTATAAAATTTATAAATGAAAATTTCATATTTTTTAACTATGCTTAATATATAGCAATAAATTTTTTATATAAATGTATATAAAAATTGACAATCACCTTTTAAACATGCGAGTCACTCGTGCCAGTTCTATAAAATATTTGAAAGTATGTTGCATCTAAAATCATGAAAAACATCTAAACATCCATCAAATTTAACATCATTCAAGGATGTTAAACGATGGATTTTCAACATCAACTTTTTTTATTTGAATAAGGTATGCATGAATTGTTGTATATGTATGATGATATTAAGATTGATATGTCACATAAATGACGACAATCAATTAAACTTTATCTTGAAGTTAGTGGTCGCTTGGCTTATATAAGTTTGCAACCACTTGGATTATGTAATTTAGGAACCGTTTTGCTTATGTAAGTTAGCAACCACTTGGATAATGTAACATAAAAACCACTACGCTTATGTAAGTTGGTGGCCATCGGGCTTATGTGGGGGAATCAAATAATAACAAAATACAAATCCTAAAATAGAGAAACTAAAATCCAAAAATTAGGATTTAGAAATTGGATTCTAATAGTGGCGAAAGTGGAATCCAATAATAGTGTTATTGAAATCCAGTAATAGCAAAATTGGAGTCCAGTAATAGGAAAATTGGAATCTAATTAGAGGAAAATTAGAATCCAATAATAGAAAAATTGGAACTCAAATAAGTCCAATAATGAAAATATTGGAATCCAATATTGCTAATAATGGAATCCAATCATAATAATAATGAAATCTAGTATAGAAAAAAATGGAATCCAATATATGCCAAAATAGAGATGGATTTCTTCTAATACTTGTAATACTAGAGTCTAGATTCATTGGAATATGTCTAGATTTAGTGAAATAATTGTTTTAACCTTTTTCTCTCTCTCTCCTTATTTTATTTTAACCCCATTCATAGTACTAAGATTAAAATTGTTTAAATATCAATTTCTAAATCTGAGGGGGATTTTATTGACTTAATTTAAATGAGTTATATATTTACTTTAAGACTTTGGTTGATTTTCCTCACCACCTTCTTGAAGCGAGAGCCTTGATTTCATAAGATATGTTGTTTCTTTCAATCCAAATTCCCCATAGAGTATGCGGTAGGGAGAATTTCCGTAGTTCCTTAAAAAAATCATGATGATAGATGGATAACCACTATTCTGAGATTTGAGATATCCCTTGGGAGAATCATCTGCATTTTAAACATATCAATCATAACTAAAAGACCTGAAAAGCATAAGGACATTCCAAAAAAATATGGTTAGTAGTTTCTTATTTGTTCTTGTATAGGGTACACCTGTTTGTGATTATAATGCCTCTTTTCTTTAGCTTTTCCACAGTAAGAGTTTTCTTTTCAACATCTTCCCCGAAGAAGATGTTGAATTTGGGAATAAGATTTTTGTTCCATACTTTCTTCCAGTAATCATTAGAAATAATTTGTTCAAAATTTAGCATGTATCCAAATTTAACTTTGTAAATCTCGGAATCCATATTCCTCCATATCAATTCATCCTTGTATTGTCTGTGAGGAATATGGAATAGCTTTAGTTCATTATTAACGGTATCAAATGGAAGATGCGGGACATTGTATTTTGTTGGAGTTGTAATCTGTTTCCAATTTCTCTCTTATGTCCAGTAGTCACACACCCTCTCTCCAAAATCCCTTTTATACCATTGGAAGTAATTTCTCCAGGGATCGTCTCTTTTTAATAGTTGATTTCTAATCCAAGGTTCCTCCCAAATTTTAATACTCATGTCATCCCTCAGATTCCAATTGATTCCATTGATCTGGTTTGACCAAGGTTGTTCCAAAAAATAGACCCTTTAGGTAGTTCCTTAACAGTGAAGAAACCTAAAGTGCCACCAACATTCCACAAGTATTTATCTTGTAAGATTTATACCCAGATTCCTTCTTCTTTATGAAATATGCACCCAAATTTGGAAATGAGTTCCTGATTCATCATCTGCAAGTTTTTCATGCCAAGGCCATCTTTGTCTTTAGGTTTTGTAACTTACTCCCAAGTTATCAAGGTATCCTAGACTTGACTGTTGTCACATACCATAAAAACCTTCTTTGAATACACTCAATGGCCTTTATACTTTTGGAAGGAATAATAAAAATATGCATGGTGTACGTGGACACTCCCTGCATCGAGCTTTGGAGAAATTGTTTTTTTCTGGCCTATGTCAATAATGAGCCTTTCAAATATGTGAACTTTTTGTGGAATATTTCAATAATTTTATTCTATATTGTGACATCCATCTTACACCCACACAAGGGCATTCACAAATAGCTATCTGGAAGATTCTCTATGTTACATTCAAGAATGTTGGCTAATATATGTTATTATTTTCAGTAACAATGATGAAGTAACAAGAACTCTTTTAGAAGTTCACTTTTTGACCCGAGACCTCCTCATACTTCTTTGTAATTGTCTTGAAAGAAAGGTCTTCCTAAATAGAGGCTTGGCCCAGAAGAACCATGTCATCCACAAATTGTTGAAGGCATTGGTTCTCAACATCATTATTAACCTTCACTCCAAATATTTTTTCATTTTTTGGGTTTTAAATGAAGCCTTCTCAAGGCTTATTTCACAATGATGTAGAGGAAGGGTGATAATGAATCATCCTGCCTTAGACCCCTATCATCGTTGAAGAAACCGTGAGGCTTTCAATTTATAATGAATAAGAACATAGATGTTATGGTGCAAGCTTGGATCAATTTGATGAGGTGAGTATCAGAGCCCAACTTTTGAAGAATCCTAAATAGGAATTTCCATGAGACCCTATCATATGATTTTTTCATATCCAATTTAATAATCATCTCTTCTCTTCTAGAGTTTTCAACTAAGTGAATAGTTTTATGTATGGAAACTATGTTGTCCTAAATTTGTCTTCCCATAACAAAGGAACCCTGATTAGGAGATATAAAATATCCAAGAACCTCCCTCATTTGAAAAGGCATAATTTTAGAAATTATTTTGTACATTGTGTTGCAAAGGCTAATGGGCCTAAAATCACCAAGATCTTTAGCACCCGGTTTTTTGGGAATAAGGGCTATGGAGGTGTGATTGAATTATTTGAGCATATATCGTAATTTAAAAAATCCAGTACCATTGCTACCACCTCCTTTTTCACTATGTCCTAGTATATTTTGAGGAAGAAGGCCAAAAACCCATCAGGTCCAAGGGTTTTTTCTCCCACCATAATCGAAACAATAGCTTTAATCTCTTCTTTTTTATGGAATAGTTTTAATTTCTTTATTATTATCTTCATTTATGGGAGCTTCAAAAAGGCTCAAAGTTTAATTAGTAGAGTCTATATCAGGTTGGAATTATTCTGAGAACAACTGTTTGAAGAAGGTAATAATGGTTTCTGAAATATCATTCTCCTCTATAATAGTCTCACGATCAAACCTTGTAATTTCTTGGATATGCCCTTTGTTTGCTTTAGTGGTAGCTGGGATGTGGAAAAACATGGTGTTTCTATCACCCTCTTTTAACCACATAACCCGAGACTTCTATCCCCAATATGTTTCTTCCTTGCAAAGGATGGTGTGTAATTTAGATAATATTATATTCATAGAATCCATCCATAAGGGAAAGCATTTCATGGCCAACAGTCAGATCTATGAGCTGGTCGATATTAGGAAGGGGAAATTTTTCTTTAGGATGAGCTTGATTGAGGTCTCATAAATCTGTGATAATGCGTAACTTTCTGAAGGCTTTGATTATGGGTATAATATTAGAGACCCATTGTGGATAGTTAATGGGAAGGATGAAGTTAACAGAGAGAAGGAATTGTAATTATTCTTTGATAAGGAGAGCTACATGAGGGTGTATTCTATGCAATGTTTGTTTGACATTTTTATCTTTGGGAACAATGACAATTTTTTGGATGACTATGTTAGGTTCGATGCCTGACATGTCGTTATACAACCATGCGAAGGCCTAACTATGTTTGGAGAGGAAGGTGGTGAAGTCATTCAATTCTTATAAACATAAGGATTGGCCGAATTTGACTATGTGAGGATCATGTGGCATCCTTATGTTAACGTCGATAGTGGATTCGTTGAGAAGTTTGGATGTGTTAGGTCACAAAGTATTTTGAAGTTAATGGTCTTCTTCCCCCATATGGGTGAGGATAGACTGAGGATCGTGACATTGAAGGATGTCAATGGTAGGGGATTTTTACTCTATCATTTCGGTTAATATGAGTGGAAGGGTTTTATTAATGTTGTTAGTATGATAAATGAGTGTTCCTAAGGTGATGGTGTTGACTACAAAAAATGTTAGGAGGGATGGAAATGGTGTTGTTTATGTCCATATGGTTATCATACGAGGATGAAGAAGATGGTTTTGGTTCTGTCATGGATCTAGATGTGATGTTTATGGAGGTTTCTAAGGAAGGATTTTTGAAACCTAACCCATATTTTTTGTCTGGTTTACAATAATGATTAAGGATTAAGTCGTGAATACTCTATTCATAAAATCTGATACCAAAGCATTTCTAGGAACAATGATGGTGGTACATCTATGTAAAGGATTGATTATACAAGAATGTGAAATATGATATGAATGGGTTAGCATGGTGTTGATTTTTAGGACATCGAGAAGGGTGATCGATCCCTTTGTAGATGAGATTAGTTTGAGATATGGATGGGTGAAGGAGATAACATCTCTAACCTTGGGCTCATACATGGGATGTTTTTCAGGAATTCCTTACATTTTGGGCATATGAAGAGAAATAAGAATGAGGAGGCGATACTCCCTAGTGAAAGGAATTACATGACATCATAAAAGGAGATGTCATCAGCTAATTTTTACATAGTGATTGAAGATCTGGTAGAGGCTTTGTTAGAAGATCCCAAGTTTGTTTTAGGGACAACCATGGAATTGGTTCAATACGTCATATAAAATTCTTATTATCATGTCAATGGTTATTTTTCATTGATGTAAAAGGAACATTAATGAAAAATTAGCATGAAGGATAGGTAGAAGGATCTAGGAATTATTTTGACAAGGCAGGACAAGGCATGTCATGATAACACCTAATTGAATATTGACTTCTTGAGGAGCTAGTGGCTTGTGTAGTTACAATGATGATGTGAGATCATGTCGGGATGATGCCATAGTAGGATTATCAAGTATATGATGTGGAAATAAGCTCAGAATGATGCAAACAAGGATGCATGAGTAGAATTGGGATCAATAACTCCCTTCAATAAGCCTAATAGGCCAGTGACCTCAAATGATGAATTAAAGGTAAGAGGCTAATATGGAAGCATGGTGGAGGCATGAGAAAAAAATTTGAGGGTATAGATGATGAAGAATAGAGCAGGTCTATGAACTATGAGTTCGATCAAGCTCATTTAGGCCTCATTCAAGGACCTAAGATGGTTGTATGAATCAAAATAGACTATAGTATGCCAATCCAAGAAAGAGAATTTTGTAGGGACATTGTAAGAAGGTATCAGTATTGTTACAAGTCATATCTCATCTAGTGGATGTATGTTTGGTGTCTTATTCATGACTACCCTTGAGGACATACAGGATAATCATGCACAAACCATAGTGGTTAAGGAAGTAAAAGTCTATTTATGAGAAAAAAATCCTTGGAACATATGAATAGGGGTACTCCAGTGTTTTGAACCAAATTTCATGTAAATATGAAGAAGAATTTTAAATTTATGAAGTTTTTTAGTGCAACCAAGCTCCCAAATTGCTCTTTCTCAGCTCGAGGGCCAATTTTGAAGAAATCAAAGGTACAAAAAACTTGTACATGGTGTCCAAGCCTCCTCACCAATGTTGTATCATGGAATCAAGATCATTATAGAGTTGAAATATGGAAGAATTAAGGTGTGAGCTTTATGAATGAAGCTTAATAGTGTCAGTCACTCCAAAGCCTCTCAAAACCCTCCTTTCAAAGTGATAGGAAAATTATTGAGTATTTGATCTTAAACAAAATCTTGGAAATTCAAAATTTATGATTTGATCTCATGAAGGACTCCTCCTAGACCATGTTTCCATTGGTTTCATTCTCCAAGTGTAACTGTAGTGTGTAGAAATACCTTTATTTTAAATCTATTGATTATACAGTCTTGTAAAGAAGACTTCATGGTGTAAGATCAAATTTAGGATAAAAATTAGGAGTTGTTATAATATTCCATGAGGTGATTCACGTAAGTTATTTACATATTTTTGATGAACCATGTCAGTCAAAACATCCTATCATTAAAAGCTAAACAAGCTAAAACAAATAATGTAGATATTAAGAGTTCTTAATGAAAATACATAGTGTTGAGGTGAAATATGGTCTTGGAAAGTTGTTACAAATCTCATACAACATGCTTAAGCCTAAAAAATTTTGTGGAGAAGTGATTTTGTATACCGGTTCAAATGATCTAAAACTGTCATTTCAGGAAAATCAAGAAGGACCGAGTCATGAGATTGCAAACTTGATTCTATCCACTTAATCCATTCAGAAGAGAATTGGTTATGGATTATAAGTTCTAGTTGAAGTGTATATGCAATGGTTTTTCATCAAAATTGGTTTTAATATGTTGGATGCAGCCAAATGTAAGACTGGTTTTTGGAGCTTGTGAACCAATTTGAGTTGTCTCTTATATTCAAGCACATTTTATCTCTAGGATCTACGATGGAGAAATTTATGGACCTAGAGAGTTTCACAACATCTATAACACTCTGTAAATGTGACATGGAAGTCATGAAAATATTGAGAGGTGAGTGAACTTCCTCAATATTGAAGACAATTTTCCTATGCATGCAAACTTGTTAAGGACATTGCTCTCAAATCTATGGTTCATGAAGAAAATAAGGATGTTAGTGCCACTCCCACTCATGTGAATTTGATTTAATAAAAAATGAATTAAACCTAATTACATATTAACTATGGTGTTGGTTCCTCTCAGGCTATGTTGGGAGGTTGCTCTACTCTTGGAGGGCCTGGACAAGGATCCTCTGTCACGATAATGCCTGTTATGTCGTCACTAAAGCCGAGAGATGCTAGCTATGACCCCAATGTGACCTCCTTCAAATATGTATTAAATGGGAAGGAATCACCCATGAAACCTACATACGTTACCCCATGTATTTCATTTGGGGAAGAATTCATTTCATCTCAGAACTACTACAAGGATCAAACATTGATCTGTAGAGTCGGGGGATTATGGCCCAGCCTTCCTACACTTCATGAGTAGATCTCCCAGTAGTGGACTCCAATACTAACTAGAATGCTATACTTATATACATGTGCTAAATGTATTTTCATTGTGGATTTTTCTTCAATAGCTGATAAAAACACCATTGCTTCTAAGCTTTGGGTCTTTCAATCTAAGTACTCGGTCATTAAACCATGGTTCCCCTCCTTTAACCCATTCACTGAATCATTCTCATACAAACCTGTTTGGATCAGGCTACCCCATCTACCCCTCCAATTCTAGATCCATGATAGCCTGACATCTATTGATAACACCTTGGGAACTATACTTTATATAGATTCTCAAACCTCTGATTTCGCCCATACTACCTATGGTCGGATCTTGGTGGAACTTGATACTGCTAAAACCCTTCCTGTAACTATTGATCTTACAGTAAAAAATAGAACTTGGTTACAACCTTTAGATTATGAAGGCCTATCTTTCTAGTGCAAAAGTTGTTTTTGTTTAGGCCACACCTCTACTGATTATGGGATGGAAAAGCGTCAACATGAGAAACGCAACTGGTGGAAATATGCCCTCTAGGATCACCTAATTTTTGGTACAAAAGAGGATCTAGTCTCAAATGTAGATACAGAAATTGAATCTGATTCAGTCATGGAAACCCCCTTATCTAAAATTTCAATTATTGGCAGCAACAAAAATGCACAAAATGTTAGTGGCAGCATGGAAAAGACTAAATATTCATCTCAGGATACTAGCGTTGTTGTCCCAGTTGGAATTATGGTAACTAAGGAAAATACTCCTTTATCCACCCTTCCAATCATGGAGGCTCCATTAGGTTGGATAAAAGTCCATAAAAATAAAAAACATTATTGCTAAGAATACCACTTCTCCTCCTGGATTATTTTTTTGTTATTGTTTAGTTGGTCTATATTGCTTCATTTGTTTTTACTCGATAACAACTTATTTTTTTTAATGGTGTTGTTGTTCCGTTGCAGATTGGTCGATGTACATCAGTTGTTTCTTTGTTGATATGTTGTTGGTTGTTGGTCCTTTTCTAAGCATATTATTTTTTATTGTTGGGTTTTCATGTTCTTTCTATATTTTGATCTTTTTGTAATGTTTTAATTGTTAAATATAGCTTTTTAGACTTTTTGTATAAGGGTATAGTCCCTTTCAAACAACTATTTTCCAATAATAAAAAATACATATTAACTATTGTAAATGATGATGTGTAATGGCTAACATACAGTAAGAAGCAAGTAAATAAGCATAATATGTATGACAACCTAATAAAATGAGGGAGATAAGGAGAATTAACTAAATTTTGACTGAACAAGAAGAGATCTAGATATGTGAGACAATTGAACAGAAAGAAAACATGGTCATCACTAGTCACTATAAAATTTGGAGTGTAGGAATAGAGCTAGACATGGGCACCTGTGGTAGGTCAGGGGTGACTTGGTATTGAAGGTTGGATCTAAGTGCTTGTGACTATGCAAATGCTCAAGATCTAATTTCTGTTGTGTCTTAGGGTCTTCACTTTTGTTACCTATTGATATCCTGACAGTCTCTCCTTGATCACTGAAGGTACCTGTAACCTTCAAGAAATATTTTTATGTACACATACCCACAGAACACATCAAACCTAAAAAAAAATGTAGAATAGGGATTCAGACTGACCCAAGTGGTCACCTGAAAGAGTTAACTTACGACCAATCACTACATTACATATCTAACTCCATGTAGTTCTTGTGAGTTTATGTAAAAATTATGCCCTAGCATGACCTTGTAAAAGATGCACTAGATAATAGGCTAGACTTTCTCAATGATGTAAATGTGTGGATGGAATAGAATAAAATTCCCCTTCTTATGTTTTATATGTAGAGTATGCATCCCTTTTGTAACATACACTTTATTATGCTTCTCAACTAGGAATTTTCCTATTTCCCTTTAACTTCATGTTTCACTGATTTAAATGCCCAGTATTAAAATTCTAGCATAAATCTTAGATTTAATCCATCTGATAACTATCATAAACCACGTGTAGTTTCATTAAAGTATACATATCCTACTCAATACCCTTCAAACACTTTTTGTGAGTTTATTTACTCTTTATGAGCTTGTATAAAAGTATACTAATGGTTTCTTCATCCATCAAAGATAGTCAAATATTATATTCCAAGTGTCTACATGAGTATCCATAATTGAATCCCATCCAGCATCCTACACTTAGATCTTTGGTGATTCCAAGATAGTGTAATCAGTAGCTTATGCTACTTTGATTAAAGTTTTAGAGACATGTAATCCATGCTCAGTTCCGTGATGGTACATTCATTGTTATGAACTTTTCTATCACCTAGTTCAGTTATATAGATTCTTTTCTAGTATCAAGTTATTATGTTCATAGTTGACAACTTAATCATTCATTAATACTCCTTTCTTATTTGCTAGGTCTATTTAGTATACTAATACGAGTAAGTACATTTGTACTAACCAAGTAGTCATGAAGTGTGTAAGTACTTCATACTATACGATTTTGAATTGATTACTTCAATGAAGGTACTACACAATGTAAATGGTGTTGTTATTTAGATGACAATAGTCCTTGTCAAAAAAAATTCATCAATCATCATACTCTAATCACCCTACTTAATCACCAAATATACAAATCTTTATAAAGTGTAAGTTGATGTTATAAAGGTGCAATAGTTAAATCACTTTTTTGTTCCATACCTATTCACTTATTTTGTACCATCTTGTTTATTCATCTTCAACAATTCCATCCTTTAAACTTAATACCTACAAACATGCTTTGCACTTGTAATCAAAATTATACCTTCATGTCTATCAACTATTAATGGGTATATCTATACTCAAGACTCTTTTCAGTTCCTTTATTTACTCCTCTATTGATGTATTAGTTTCCATCATGATCATTACACTTGATAGTTGCATATTTAATTCATCATTCCACATTAAATCCCTTGTTCATATTTTAGTTATTAACACTAGAAATTCATCATTTCAAGATTAGTAATTATATCAGAATTTAATCCTTTTTCTCAAATAAAGTGTTAAGTATAATATTTTTTTTATTAGAGGTAAAAAAGGGTTGAGGGGACCCTACCCCATACAAAGTATTATCATATCGTTACAAAGAGGCCAAGGGATTACCATTGAAGCCAAACCAAAAACATAAAGCATCACAAAACAAACAACTAAGAGATACCACCATAAAGGAATGTTTCCAAATAACCGATAAGTAGAAAAATAACAAATAACAGGAAGACATAAGAACTAACAACAAAATAGCTAAGAACTAACATCATACCATTATCCCATTTTTCTTCATCATTCTTTTATCAGGTCCCCCACTATATTCATATAGCCATTCCATTCTTTAACAATGGATTCGATGGTAGATTTCCAATACTTTTAGTTAGGGTCAGGAATCTCCACTTTGGGGCCTTTTCCATCTTTTTCTTTTTCCTTTGCAAGTTCCATAGAATGAATCGTCTCAGCTAATAGCTTGAGGAGGTGGATGGTGCTTTTAAAATTTAGGACATGGACATCACGAATCTGAAAAATGATTTCTTTCATCTTCAGCATATCCATTTCCATCTCCAGGCATCTCTCATTAGCATTTTTAAGTTGTACACTTTGAACCAAATAAGATAACTTTTCCACTTTTTCAATTAGTTCCCTCATGTCCATGGAAACTATTATCGAATTTCACCCCCCCAGGGTTGAATTGATAACATACATCAGGATTCCCAAGTCCCAAGCTGAAAAAGAACGAGCTCTGAGAGAATGCGAGAAGTTGCAGAAAATAAGCCTGGGCTAGAAAAATTGTGAAAATCGGCTAAGTCCTTGTCCTAGAAATATTTGGGACATGCGGGACACCAAGGCACGTTTCGGCCAAAACGCCTCCAGGTGGCCCGCGAAGCAAAGGGACATCTAGGACAAATGGACACAAAATGCCCGAATCGGCCGAAAGAAAGAAAATTTGTCCAAGTCCTTCACCGAGAGCAAGCAGGACAAGAGTACGCGGAAGACCCGGCCGGTTCGGCCGAAAAAGGAAACTTTCGCACTGGGACATTTGGGCCGTGAGTGCGTGGAGGACGTGAACCAGCCAGTTCGGCCGAAACGGAAAATTTTAGCACAATGACAAGTGGGACAAAGGGACGCGTGGGATGCGGATAGCCGAAGGAGCCGAAAGCCAATCAAATAACGTCGTGTCATTGGCAGAAAGGGGACGTGGAAGCCCATTTCAGGCGAACTAGAAGAATTTGTCCCAGACAGCATTGGGACATCTAGACAAAAAGACGCGGTGGACGTGAAAATCTGGCAGGCCCGTGGACGAATCACAGCATGACACATGTCATCAAGGAAAAAGGTGCAAAAAGTCAAAGGGGCGAGTTTTCGAGCACTGATCCAAACCAATGAAATAGTGCCACGTGTCCAAGTTTAAGGGGCCCACAAGAAAAACCCATGAAAAGGTGGAGAGAGGGAATTTTTCACGGAATCAGAGCCCGCCACGTGTCGTCCAGATGGCAGAGCACAGGAAAAGAAATTTAAAAATCTGTTTTCGCCTATTTTGTGCCCTAAATCTTCAGATCATCATATCTTTCGATCCAGAGCTCAGATTTGCACGTTCTTGATATCAACAGAAAGCTGTTGAAATTCTCTACATGATTCTGGGATCAATCTTGCATTTTGGTGCTATTTGGAGGGATAAAATTAAGAAAACGTCTCTGATGTGTGGTGATAGACAGAAGTAATGCTTCAACAACCAACTTTAATGCAACAGACAGCTCGCCGCTCCTGTTAGACAGCTTGTCGTTTTGCCAAAAGCCGCTGCTTCTACCATAATGAGATGATTTTAAATGTATCTAGAAGTGGTTGTGGTAGATTTGACTTTCCTCTCTCTTTCTTCTCTCATTCTTAGTATATATTGTAAAGAGGAGCTCCTTTAACAAGTTGGACATTCTTGTTTTGCATCCTCCCTTCTTCCCTGCTTGCAGGAGAATTTGTGGAGCTTTTCAAACCTCCCATATGGATTGTAATGCTAGTTTTTTCCTCTTGGCCACTGCAATGTACTGTATCGACTCTTGAGCAATATATATATGTGTGTGATTGATTCTCAACCCTCTCATGTATTCATTACTGTTATTTTGATCTCTTATTACAGTTTGGTTACCTGTGCATAGTGTTTGTATTACAACTATGTGGTTTGTGTTAGATTTGCAAAACGAGTGTCTAACATTCCTTGGTGCATCACCTCTGTAGTTTAGGTTTTATTATATGCATTTTCTCACCCTATCTCCTTAACAAGTTAGATTAGGTTTTAGTAAACCCTCTGCATTTTTGTGTGCATCTAAACAGAGGAATAGGAACCAGCCTTCTCTGGAGAATCCTTTCTCATCTTTACAAGTCCCACACTTGGAGAAAGGATTCCATGTTTTGCAATCACACTGGATGCCTGAACATCAACCTAGAAGCCTGATCTGCATCCAGGGGTGCTGTGAGTCTGCAACAACAGAAACCATAAGTAATTCTCAAATTCCCACATGAAAGCATAAGACTTGACACTAGAGTCCTGGGTGGTAAACAATTTTGTTTGGGTATTTTTAAGAGCATGCAGGCTTTCAATGGCCTCCTCCAAGTTCTTTGAACGCTTGCCTTCAGAAGTGTCTGAAGATTTTTTGATTTCCATCCCATCGTTGTTTTCTCCTTCAATAGCATCTTTATCCTTACTGGAAACTTAGTCTAGGTTTCCTTCTTGGTTCTCACTCATATCTAAGATAATCTCCATTTACTTAACCATCTTAGGTGCCTCCTCAACCTTGCTTCGTTTCTTGACGCCACCTTGACTCAGGTTGGATCTGGTCCTTTTAGCCACTGGTTTGACAAACAGATCCTCACTAGAACTTTCCTCCTTGGGCTCTGAGCATTCAGTAGCAGAAGCCCCAAATTTATCATTTTTACCTAAAAGGGGAGTTCCCATTCTGATAAGGGATTTGATGAGGCCTTGGTGCAAAGGTAAGGAGAAGGTACCTTTCTCAACCATGGTAACAGATTTCGCAAGGGAAGTATACAGGAAGAAAGGGAAATTATAGGGCCTAGCATAACATACATGGTTCAACATAGGGAAGTGATATCCATATATCACTTTGTAACACCCTTCTAAGGTAATGTAGGACATAAAAACTACGCAATTTCATCAAAAGGAGGAGGAAATTTTCCCCGAGCATAACCATTATGGAGAGAGATAGGTGCCCCCTTACCTTACATAAAGCATTCAATCTCCGGGTTGTAGTCTGACTTAGGTTTGTATATGCATCTTCCTTCCAAAGCTAAACCCAAAACTTTGGCAATAAGCTTGGGGGTAATGGTAAAGGAGAATTTACCAACCAAAACATGGTTTTTTTTCCACATTTTCACCACAGCTTCACTCAACTTTTCATCGTAGCCATCAAAGATATTGAAGAAGGGTAACATACCCACCTTTTCAAGCAGGATCTCAGCTTCTTTGGAAATATCCTACATCTTGCTAGGTTTAGTTCTCACTAAGTCGCCCCCCATGCTTCTAAACATGTTCTTCTTTATGTTCTATGAATCGTTTCCTTCCCCAATCTTATCATCCCACTTCCAGAAAACAAAAAGATCCAGCCTTCCCCTATGAGGATTAGAAAGGAGTTTTTTCACGAGTTTGGGAATCATAAGAAAGAGATGTCACGAGACTGAAGAATAGTTGCCTCCTCATTTATAGGAGTATAATTGGTTATACCTTCCCTTTTCATGATTTCAATAAATTTGGCTTTCATCTTATTAGGATCCTTGACTACCTTAAGACCCCTTGCATTCACCCCCATATTGGCCATAAAATAAGCAAGAGTGTTTTCTTCGCGATACACATGATGGAAGGATATAACCTCAAAAGAGGATAATAAAAGCTTAGTTTTATTGATGAAGTCATCAACATAAATAGAAGGTTGAGATTTTCCTTTCAAACATGATATGATATATAAAGAGTCCCCTTCCACTTCAAGGTGTTTTAAGCCTTTTTCCTTCTCTAACTTCACCCCCCAAAACATCGCAGCTGCCTCTACAACATTGTTAGATTGAAATCCTAGGTCGAAGAAGTAGGCAAGAAGAAATCTTCCTTAAGAATCCTGAAGGACACCGCCACACCCTACTTTCCCAGGATTACCTTTCGCTGCCCCATCAAAGTTGAGTTTAAAGAAACCTTCCCTAAGTGTATTCCACTTAATCCCCATATGAGGATTACTTCTTTTGGGTTTGGGGTCACCTATAATGTTCCAATTCTTAAAGAAGTGTTGTTCATTATAAAGAATTTTCATTTCATTTTTCCTTAGGATAGAAAAATTGTTTCTAACATCCTGTAGGAGTTTGTTTATAGTCAACCTAGTGTAAAGTTTCTTGTTTTTGAAGATCCTTCTATTTCTTTCATTCCATAATTCCCACAATAGGTGACCCAAACTCATAACCCAGAGATTTTTTAGCTCTCAACTAAAGAATGGATAGTACCATTGATTTCAGACATCCTTGATCTCTTTAGGGATTACCTAGTAAACCGAAAAGCAGGCCAGAATAGAAGATAGCATTATATGGGAAAAGGACATTCCAAGAGTAGATGATTTAGAATTTTCATATTCGCTTCGCATAGAACACATCTATTGGCCATCTGGAATTCTCTTTTAGCAAGATTATCAACAGTGAGAATTTTATCTATTACTGAAAGCCAACTGAAAAACATTAACCTTAGGAGTTTGTTCTTGTTCCATATCTTACCAGCATTTAAATCTTCTTCTCTAGTTTCTCCTTCAAACAGGGTTCATTTTAAGAGACCTCTTAGAAATTAGAGGTGGAAAATACCTAGCGAATATCCTCGAAACTAGTTTCGCGGGAAGACGAATTTTTTGGGGGTCTGATAGCAAAATTTTTGCCTATTTTTTAAGTGGTGGGATAGAAGGTTACAGACACGCGATAGAGATTTGTTGTCACACGTCAACATGGATAGTACCCTCATTGGCACGTGTCAACAAGGTGGTTGACACGTGTCTATGAACCTCATTGACTTGCATCAACAAGGTGGTTGACTCACGTCAACGAACCTCATTGACGCATGTCAACAAGGTTGTTGATGCACATCAGAGAGGTTCATTGATGTGTGTCAACCACCTTGTTGATGCACAAAAACAAATATTTGTCATGCATCCATAGCCTCTGCCATCTAGTCACGCAACAAAACAAATGTCAATGCTCGCATCAAAAAACTCTCTGTTACACGTCTACTTCCTCCGCACTCCTGTCGTACATCAACAAACTCTCCCTGTCATGCGTCAACAAACTCTCCCTGTCACACGTCAACAAACTCTTTGTCATGCATCTGCAGCCTCCGCCCTCCTGTCGCACGTTTACTGTACTTGTTAATACATACACCCCCAGGTGGTATGAGTGAGCTAGTAGTGTTCTACCTAGCGAATAATATAGGATTATATAGGGGATAGTTTCAAGGGTAGGTGAAGTCAACCCCTAAAAAAATTAAACTATAATTTTTAGGCGAATAGGTCACTTACCTACGCTAGAAAATTCACCTTTTCAAATTTTTCAAAAATGGAATAGGCTTCAACAGTGATTCTGAATCTCTGGTGCATCAAGGGTATCCATGAGTTCAAATTTCACAGGTAGTTGGTAGATTTGTTAGAGCTACTTAAGGTACACTACCTAGCGAATTAGCTAGGTTCTTTATCCCAGAGATGTTCTATCAAATGAAGGTGAAGCCTTGACCCCCCAGAAAAAAATATACTATATATTTTAGGCGAACAGGACACCAACCCACTCTGAATCAAGTGTTCACCTTTTCAAATTTTCATAAAATGAAATTTTCACCATATTACAAATATTCGCCACTAAAATTATCCCTGTCAACAATATAGTTATTGATTTTTCCCCCATATTTATCTTCGAGCTGACTAGAAATTTGGGGGATTGATCTTTAAGGATAAAATTCCCAACCCATTTATCTTTCTAGAAGATTATCTCATTTCCTTTTCCTATTTTCCACCTGCTACCCCTAGCCACAATTTATTTTTCCCAATTAATAGCTTTCCATAAGCATGAACCATTGAAGGATGCCTGTTTAAAAATCCATCTATTTTCATTAACATCCATCCAATATTTTTTCTTTAGAATTTTGGTCCAAACTCTATTTTCTTTAGTTAACCTCCATCTAATTTTTGAAGGACTTCATTCATTTTAGTCATGTCTCTGAGACCAAGTCCCCCAAGCTTTTTAGGTTTACAGACTCTGTCCTAGGTCACTAGAGGGATTCTTTATTTGCTTTCAGTGCCACTCCATAAGAAGCATTTTTGAATTTTTTCCAATTTTTTTCCAACACCTCTAGGAAGTTGATAGAGGGACATGACATACACCAGGAGACTCTGAAGAGAACTGATGAGAAGGGTAATCTTCCCAAACTGTGATAACACATTAGCTTTCCATCTAGTAAGTTTTCTTTCAAACCTTTCAATTAAGAAGTTTCAATCCAAACAAGAAGGCCTCTTGTCCCCTAGAGGGATACCTAAATAAAAGGTAGGGAAATATTTATAGTCACATTCCAAAATTTTAGCTATCTTCTTACAGCATCTATCCATGTTGTTAAGGAAGAAAATAGAGCTTTTTATGAAGTTTACCATTTTTCCCGAAACTTCCATATAGTCATCTAGGAGAGATTTTATTTTCTTAGCTTCGGGAACATAAGCTTCCCCCACCAAGAAAGTGTCGTCAACAAAATGCAGGTGTGACACTTTTTCCATCTCCTTTATCAGAGAAAATGCTGGTGTTAAGTATAATATTAGACTTAATAGGATTAATTTCAAACATTTTACGAAATCCACAATTTAATTACATACTTTATTCTTTTAAAAGCATAACCATGAATTCACTTTATTCATAATGATTGCAATACAATATGTATTCTCAAAGATAATGCTTTATTAATGTCTGACATACTACTATTTTTTGTTGTTAATATCATAGACAAGTATAACTTTCTCTTCTTATTAAACTACAATACAATTAATTGCATTTCTCAATTCAGTACAACATCATCAATAGATAATACTAATACATTACCACAACTAATTATCAAAATAATCACATATTTTTTCAAGCATTATACTTTACTAAAATACAATTCTTTTCATCTCTTCACATTCAAAACAACTTTAAAGATTTCATTAAAGACATAGCAATGAGAAAAGTTGTAAGTCACATCTTCCTTTATAATCAACCTGTGACGTTAAAAACCTGCATGGAAAATATTTCATTGTACATGGTCATTTCCAACCAAACTGGCATGAAAATTCCACTTACCTGCTTAACCACTTATTCCATTTATTACTTGTATAAATGAAGAGCTAAAATATCAAATCATATATCCATCATAAAAGCACACAAGATCAAATTTCATCTTCTCAAGATATTTTATCCTTGATAGAACTGGTTGCTATCTTTAATACGGAATGAATCCACATAAATTGCAAAGAAAAAATTCAATAGCTCACATTAAAGCCCATTCTTTCACAAGAAATCAACTTAAGTTAATAATTGTGTCAACATTATATAGTTTATACCTAACATATATAGTATCAATAATAGTATATCATATCAAATCTCATATCGATTCTTCCTTGCAACATCAAATATCTCTCTTAAGGACAAAACAAATATTTTACCTAAGGGTACTCATCAAAACAAAAACCAATTTTACCCAAGATAATTAAATCTATGAATACCATAATGCTACAGCGAATTCCAACCAAGCATGATTTAATAAATTTACAAAGGCCCATCCTCATAAACTTTTACCATCAAATGGTTAAATCATAATAATTAAAAACTACTAAAACATCCTCTTTACAGGAATATTCATATTTTGACAAAGTTTGGGTAAATCATGTTTACCTTAATCATTATTAATACTACTAATACCATGAGGCCCCTCACTTATTTCAAATCCAAACAAAACTTCACAACCAAGACCCAACAAAAGATTGCATACTCTCTTAAGACAACACCAAACATTAAATTGCAACCAAGCACAGAAGTGGAACATCTCATTACACATATATACATTATTCTAAGGTTTCTTTCCTTCTTATTAATATTTCATAGAAACACTATTTGATTATAAGTTGATCAAGCACAGTATGAGTCCATAATCATCATAGGCAAGGCCATATGGTTGGAACATATTAAACAATATCCCTAAAGGAAGCGTAAAAATTGTTTGGAAGTTTTAAGTAGTAACCTATTACTCTGTAGAAATGGATATCATAATTGTATTTACTGGTATCGATTCGATATCATTAAATGGATAAACTTACTTGCATTAAAATCCTTAAAGATATATTCTCAATTTGATACCAGAGATATATCATTATGTTACCCATATCATATCTATCTAGATAGATCAATGAATTTAATGATAGGAAGCCCCAATGGGTTAATGATCTTAAACCCCAAACTAGATACTACAACTCGACCCCATATAGGCCATATAAAAATACCTAAAACATTTTTTCTCAACCACGATATGCTAGAGGAATATCCTCATTTGTTTAAGGCTAGATCCATATATTATTATATAACAGTAACCCAGAAATACTCTCTTACTTAACACATAATTTACATATGATCCAAAATTACAGAAAAGGTTCATAGTTAGCCCATGAAATACATTTTTCAACTTCAATAAACCCCCAAGGCCATCAAGCTCACCCAAAAATATAGTTCCAACCATACAAATCACACAAACCCTGTTTATGCAATTAATACATGGAATAAATAAATAGGAAGGTAAGAGAGCAATTCATTCCTATAGAATGGGGTGCTATGTTCCTTCTTTCTTCTCCGGAAGGCATACCAGCAAGCCCAGTGATCACAAATTGGAAACGAAATTTTGAGACAGACCCAAAAATCTCCAGTTATGCACTTTATAAATCTTAAGTTTACTAGCGAAATAGCTCAAAAACCTTAAATAATTTTCAAAAATTTGTTCATGCCTATAGCTTAAGTTTGGACAAAAAAAAAATCCCACTTAGAACTTACGGATGGCTTTACCAAATGGGCTAAATCAAAACTAAAACATCAAAATGTAAGTAAAAATGCAATCTAGCTTCCTAAGGAAGCTTTATGATCTTTGAAAACTAAATCGCCATTAATTTTCATTAAATTCCATCGAACCACTTAATTGGCTTTGGAGATTGAACGAATGACCTCAAAGTTTCTCCCCAATTTTAGCGGGAGCGAAACCGTTAATGGAAAAATTAATCAATAAAAAATTCAATGTCCAACCCTCATCCTACATGGTTTTGAAGACCATATAATTACCTTAATGATTAGTCAAATAAAGTACATGCAAGGTTATCCAATCGTTGGGTTAGAGGTATAATTTAATAGTTCAAAACTATGCAATTCACCAAAAAGGGGTCGATTCAACCCACAAGAAAATAATTATCAAAAATTAGCAAAACAATCCACCATATACTTTTATCAACAATAATCCCAATAATTCATCTATAAATAGTTTTTATTACACCATATAAAAGTATATATTTCTTATTTAAATTTTATGTGATTCTCATTATGTCATTGTACATGTGAAATGTCCCTCTTTCCGGAATAACAGTTTGAAGACCCTTGGCCTACTTGTCTACTGACAGCTAAGGGACACCACCAAGGTAGACTTAAGTCATCTATAAATTATTATTAAGTGCCAATATAAAAAATAAAACATGTTTAGCACTTATGATAATTTATAGGACTTAATAAAGCAATAGAAGTGTTAAATATTACTTTTATATCCTATAGGAGTTTTGGCGACTTGCTTTAGAGGTTCATGGGGGTCTTAGGGAAGATAAATAAATTAAATAAAAGACTTTGTATTTCCTCTAAGGAAAAGTGCGACTAGGGTACGATGGGCTTTGGGTGCATTGTGCATTGAACAAATAACCTATGCTAATTGGTCATACTCTTACGTTTTCTTTTGGGCCCTTTCCTTGGCATAAGGAAGCAAGTGAACTTGTAGAGTGACCATTCTATCATTTTTAATTTTGATATTTTGGCTTTGAGCTGAAGGGAAAGTACATCAAATTTTTGAGGATGAAAACCCTCATGAAATACACTCAAGAGAATGAAAACTCTCTCTAATTTATTGTGGAAATGTTCAGATTTATATCAGCACTTTATATGATATTTTATATGCCCAAATCAACTCAGTGTGGAGTATTTGCAAGTAACTTAGAGCTAGAATAATTCATAATATTTATAATAGCTATTGTAGGGATACTTGTAGAGGTTTTTGCAAAGTTTTAGGTACTCTTTCAAGGAATATCAGCCTCTTTTCCAGCACTGCCAGTACATATCAAATCTGGGTGGTTCCTTCATCATTAAGGTCAGGTTTTGGTCCCTATTTTGAGAGTTTTATCTTGAAAAGATATTGAAATTATTATTCCTTTCCAAACAGCTGATAAATATAAGATTCTATGCGCATATTTGAAGTTTGTATTCTCCTTATTCAAATCACATTTACTGGGAATTCAGATATGTAGTGTTAAAGTTCATATTTTTAGTTTATGTTTGGGTTACTTCATTGTTATCATTTGAAAATTCCAATCAGATTATAGAGGGGGACATTATAGTGGTATCAGAGCTAGTATTCCTTCCATCCTGTGAATAAATCACCAGTGATAAACTTGAATGCAATCAGCCAAGGATCATATAGTTTATCATAGAAGGAACACTCCAAAAAAAGGTACAATGTATGAACATGGTCAGCAACCCCCTCCCAATGATGCTCTTAGCTATATGAACAAGACTATAAGCAGGGTTCAAAGAGAGTTACAACAGGCAATGAGGGAAAATCAAAGGGAAATGCGTGATGCTTTTACAGTTTAATTCGTGACTTGGCTATGGCTTTACAGGGTAATACTACAGCTCCTAGCCATGCGTATACTAATGCTAGAGAGGGAAGCTCTATGGGGGTAAACAAGAATGCTTCCAACACTTCGCATACGACCTTCAAAGCCAAATTTTTCCATAGAGAGGAACCAATTGAGGAAGTGGTACAAAGTGACGTGGATGATGTGGAGGCCTATGTAGATGAATATATGTAACTCAACCTTAGGGTAAGGGATATGTTAACTTTCAAATATTTCTATCAGCTTAAGAATAATAAAAATACAAGAAGAAACGGGAGGGTCCAACAAGAAACACCAAGGAGAGATATCAAGCATAAGTTAGGGAAGGTAACTTTACCATCTTTTGATGGCACTGAGAAATGTTCACCTAGAGCTTGGGTCCAGAAACTTGATACATATTTTTCCTTAAATCCTATATATGAAGAGGAATCCCTCAAATTTGAAACTCTTCATCTAAAGGGGATAGCTCATGAATGGTGGTACCATGGGTTAGTAACCCAAGGTCACGGTTCCATTACCACTATGGAAGACTTTAGTTCATGTTTAATTGAGAGGTTTGATAGGAAAGACCCGGATATATACTTCAGAGAGCTAGCTCAACTTAAACAAGAAGGATCATTGGAAAAATATATTTTTGAATTTGAAAGGATTTTAGTTATGGTTCTAGATATCAGTGAAAAGACGATAGTATTGTTGTTTTTAGAAGGGTTTGAAGAGCAACTAAAGGGGCTGATGAAAGCATTTAATCCCCCATCTCTACAAGGATCTATTAGAAAAGCTTTTGACTTAGAAAAAGTAGTCCCAAAAAATAAAAATCTGCAGCAAAAATCAGTAGCATATGGGCAGCCAAAGGGGATGTTTGGATAGCCAAAATCATCTTCATCTAGTGGGTAAAAAGCACCAAACTATGGATAGCAAGGTAAACATTTTCAAGGAAAAACAGATTGGAACAAAAACATCAAGGATATTAAATCCCGAAACGAGCTTAGAAGGAAAAATTTATGCTTCCATTGTAGGGATCCATGGACTCCCAATCATCATTGTCTCCCAAAGGGGGCAGCCCACTACATAAAGATTATTTCAAATGATGAGGAAGAAGAAGAAGGGTCTGATCATGAGGAAGTGGGAGAGCAAACAAAAGAAGAAAAAGAAGAATCCAATGATGGAACATTGGCCACCATATCTGGAGCTCCTAGATACCATGCCTTTCGTATTAAGGGTGTTGTTCAGGGACAAAGGATCATAACTTTGATTGATAGTGGAGCTACACATAATTTCATTGATGAAGGTCTAGTGACAAGGATGGGGTTAAAGGTGGAAGACTTTCAAGTATTCAATGTGACTATTATGGATGGATACACTCTTGCATGTTCCAAGAAAAATCCTCAACTCAAATTTACTTTGGAACGGTACAAGGTATGTGATGATTTTTATGTCATCGGGATTGGTGAAACAGATGTTGTTTTAGGGGTTCAATGGCTACAATCTTTGGGTGAGTTTACTCAAAACTACAAGACCATGGAGCTGAAATTTAAGTCCCAAGGCAAGGAAGTTATATTGCAAGGATTGAGAGATGGAATTCCTCAAGTAGTAACCGCCAAAAGCATAGAGAGAGATTTAACTAGAGGGGAGATTTCTTGGGCTGTCCATTGCCTGGTAAGTATCAATTCTGAATTTTCATCACAGCCATCATTTCATGTGGATATCCAGTCCATATTGGATAGATATAGCAATGTTTTTGCAGATTTACCTCATGGCTTGCCACCGGATAGAGGATTTCAGCATATAATTGAATTGGAACCTGGTTCAACTCCGATCATATCCTCTCCCTACCGTCATCCAAGATCCTTCAAAGAAGAAATAGAAAGGGTGATAAAATAATTGTTGGAGATGGTCCACATAAGGCCAATTTCTACCCCATTTGCCTCTTCAGTTGTTTTGGTTAAAAAGAAAGATAGGACATTAAGAATGTGTGTGGATTACAGGTTGCTAAATAAGTAGACCGTCAAGAATAGGTACTCTATACCAAGGATAGATGAATTACATAGGGATGTTTTCTTCTCCAAGGTTGATCTAAGATCCGGCTACCATCAAATCAAGGTAAGAGATGAGGATGTACACAAGACAGCTTTTAGGTGTCACTTTGGTCATTTTGAATTTTTGGTGATACCATTTAGGTTGACCAATGCTCCTGCCACTTTCCAATCATGTATAAATCATATTTTTAGGGAGCATTTGAGGAAATTTGTGTTGGTATTCTTTAATGATATCTTGGTGTATAGTAAATCATGGGAAGAGCATTTGAAGCATCTTGATATGGTTCTAAACATTTTGGAGCAGCAATCTCTCTTTGCCAAATTATCCAAATGTGAGTTTGGAATGGAAGAAATTTTGTATTTGGGACATGTCATCAATGCTAAAGGAGTTCATGCGGACCAACAAAATATCCAAGCCATTTTGGATTGGCCGACTCCTACTACCTTGACTCAACTAAGAGGTTTTTTGGGTCTTTATAGTTATTATCGCATATTTGTGAATGGATACTCACAGCTTTCAACTCCTCTAACAAATTTGACAAAGCAAGGATCTTTCACGTGGTCACCATCAGCCCAACAAGCATTTGAGCATCCCAAAAAGGTAATGAGTTCTTGTCCTGTACTTATTGTTCCAGATTTTGCAAAGCCCTTTGTGGTAGAATGTGATGCATCCAAGATGGAATTAGGGCTGTTTTGATGCAAAACAAACATCCTATAGCATTTTAAACTAGAAAGCTTAAAGATGTAGAGAAGGGATACTCTATCTATGATAAGGAGATGTTAGATATCATGCATGCTCTTGTAAAGTTCAGGCAATATCTTGTTTGTGGCAAATTTGTTGTCAAAACGGATCATAATAGTTTGAGATATTTCCTTAATCAGACTTATTTGAATGACAGGCAACAAAAATGGGTGAGTAAAGTGCAATCCTTTAACTTTGAAATTGAATTTTTGAAGGGAAAAAAGAACATAGTGGCTGATGCTTTGCCAAGGAAACCTCATTGTTGTTCTATGAGTGAAATCACAGTAGATTGGAAGGCTGATATAATAGTAGGATATGCCAAAAAATAGTTTACTTGTGATATATTTGATGGGAAAAATAATGATGATAATTACCGAGTGGTGGATGATCTCATTCTTTACAAAAACAGAGTTCTATTAGTGCCTGCATTTTATCAACCATCCATGACTCACCACTAGCAGGACACCAAGGGTACTTTAAAACATACAAATAGGTGAGGGAGAAATTTGTATGGAAGGGGTTAAAGAAGGAAGTATTACAACACATTAGGAAGTGTCTTATTTGTCAACAAAGTAAGGCACAACATGAATTTCCAGCAGGTATTTTACAGCCCCTACCCATTCCAAATCAAAAATGGGAGAGTATTTTGATGGACTTCATTGTTGGTCTTCCCCCGGTCCAAGGTAAGACTGTTATATATGTGGTAATAGATCGTTTAACCAAGTATGCTCATTTTTTTCCTCTCCCTACTAAATTTGATGGACCTTGGTAGCTGGAATATTTTTTAAAGATTTTTTTAGACTTCATGGGCTACCAAAGAATATTGTGAGTGACAGGGACAGCAGGTTCAAGAGTTCTTTTTGGCAAGAGATCTTTCATCTGGCAGGTACCGAACTCACCCCAAGCACCAGTTATCATCCACAAACAGATGGGCAAACAGAAATTGTAAATAAGTGGATAAAGGGGTATTTGAGATGCTTTGTTATAGGGCAGCAGTCAGCATGGATTAAGTGGCTTTATTTGGGAGAATTTTGCTACAACACCACTCATCATATGTCCATCGGTATGTCTCCATTCAAAGCACTATATGGTTATGATGCAAACTCTTTTATTGATATTGTTCTTCCTGACAGTAGAGTACCAGGTGCTAAAGATCTATTACAAAAAATTCAAGATATCATGAAAGCACTCAAGGATAACCTTGCACATGCCCAGAATCAGCAGAAGCTTTATGTAGATCAGCGAAGAATAGAGAGGTCTTTTGAGGTAAGAGACATGGTTTTTTTAAGGCTGCAACCTTACAGGCAATCCTCCCTCAAAGGGAAAGGCTCGGAAAAATTAAAACCAAGGTTTTATGGGCCCTACATGGTCATACGAAAGGTGGGAAAGGTTGCATATGAGCTTGAGCTTCCATCTCAAAGAAAAATACATAATGTGTTCCATGTTTCTTGTTTGAAGAAGGTTTTAGGACAGCATATTGTTCCCTCCATTGAATTTCCTCCTCTGGATGATGAAGGCAAACTTTTCTTAGAACCGGAAATCATTTTGGAGATACGTGAAAGGAGGTTAAGCAATAGAGTTATCCATGAATACTTGATTCAGTGGAAAGGACTACCTATAAAGGATGCTACGTGGGAAGGTGCGGAAATATTGGAACATCTTAATCTGAAATTGCTTGTGGGCAAGTAATTTGAAGAAGGGAGGACTAAAATGTCCCTCTTTCTGAAATAACAGTTTGAAGACCCTTGGCGTATTTTTCTAGTGACAGCTAAAGGACACCACCAAGGTAGACTTAATTCATCTATAAATTATTATTAGGTGCCAATATAAAAATAAAACATGTTTAGCACTTATGATAATTTATAGGACTCAATAAAGCAATAGAAGTGTTAAATATTACTTTTATATCCTATAGGAGTTTTGGGGACTTTCTTTAGAGGTTCATGGGGGTCTTGAGGAAGATAAATAAATTAAATAAAAGAATTTGTATTTCCTCTAAGGAAAAGTGCAACTAGGGTAGGATGGGCTTTGGGTGCATTGTGCATTGAACAAATAACCTATGTTGATTGGTCATACTCTTAGGTTTTCTTTTGGGCCCTTTCCTTGGCACAAAGAAGTAAGTTGACTTGTAGGGTGACCATTCTATCATTTTTAATTTTGATATTTTGGCTTTGAGCTGAAGGGAAAGTACAACAAATTTCTAAGGATGAAAACCCTCATGAAATGCACTCGAGAGAACGAAAACTCTCTCTAATTTATTATGGAAATGTTCAGATTTATATCAGCACTTTATATGATATTTTATATGCCCAAATAGACTCAATTTGGAGTATTTACAAGTAAATTAGAGCTGGAATAATTCATAATATTTCTAACAACTGTTGTAGGGATACTTTTTGAGGTTTTTGCAAAGTTTCAGGTACTCTTTCAAGGAATATCAACCTCTTTTCCAGCACTGCCAGTACATTTTAGATCTGGGCAGTTCCTTCATCATTAAGGTCAGGTTTTGGTCCCTTTTTTTAGAGTTTTATCTTGCGAAGATATTGAAATTATTATTCCTTTCCAAATAGCTGATAAATATCAGATTCTATGCGCATATTTGAAGTTTGTATTCTCCTTGTTCAAATCACATTTTCTGGGAATTCAGATCTGTAGTGTTAAAGTTCAGATTTTTAGTTTATGTTTGGGTTACTTCATTGTTATCATTTGAAAGTTCCAATCAAATTATAGAGGGGGACATTACAACATGTGAAGAGACATGTTCATGTACAACATGACTAACCTTGGAGAAACTAAATGTAACAAATAGATGTATCTATAAAGGAATTATAATAGAATATTGTTTCCAATATGTTGTCTGATAATCTATACAATATGGAATCATGTCTAGCCATGATAATTCTATCACCTTGCTCTATTTTGTTTGCAAACCCTTTTGTAAATGACTTTGGATGTTTTAAATTGTACAAAGCTATAGTTATGCACAATAGTAGTACTAAACCCAAACAAAGGCAAATGACTATCATTTTTGAAATGGATGTTGTTCATTGCATTGGGCCATAATTTTGTTACACAACATCATACATATCCAAGTTAGAAAATTATTTTGATAACATTAGAGGACAGTCATTAGAACCTGAGATTTTTATAAGACATCTATTATTTCTTACATCAGTTAATTGTTGATATCCAAAAACTAGATTAATGTATTAATTATGGTCTTAGACCATCTTCAAATAGATAATAATAGTTTGATATCTAGTATAATCAGTAACGATCATATCCATATACTATACAAATGTTAATAAGTATGATCAACCATGCACTGCATCATTGTTCCTGATAAGGGGAGTACATTCAAATACCAAGGAAAAAAAGAATAAATCATAAACGATAATAACTTTAGGAATGCCAGGAGATGAGAATTATTACGTGGATATGCATACAATCACACGTACATGTGTATATCCTTTTCAGGATATACAAGCATGCAGGTAGTTACATGCTCAGCTATGCAACAAGGTTCATGCCACTCCTTCTTAAATTATCTACCATTTACAACTTATTATTTCGAATAGCAGCATGAAATTGAGGGATGTGAAAAACTTCCCCTCCTAATGAATCATCATCCCGATGATTTTTAATCAATAATTGCATTTAGAATAGTCGATCACAAAGTTATATCAAATTTCTTACAAAGGACAATCAATATTTTTGTCAAAACTTGTAATTTTTCTAGATTTATAATCATTTGAAATCAATTTTATTGGTTGTAACAACCTTTAAACTAGCAAAATTTTCACATAATCATAAATATGACATATTTTTGTCATAACTTGCAATATTATTTAATCTATGATACAGATAGTCAAAAACAAGTTATATAACACAATAACAAACAAGGAAAACATTTTTTCAATTTCTCACAAGTCTTCCTAAACTTTTTTTTTCATTACTCACTTGTTTTTGCAAACCTTTGCCTTATGCAATTACTATTTCCTTAGAATTACTCTTAACAGTGTTCCATTCTAAAGCTGGTTTTACCAAACAAAAAAAATGGATTTGTTCATTTCTTCTAGAAATTACAACATATTTTCTATCTTTTTTCCTTTTCATTACATTCATTGTCTTATACTAGCCTTTACACAGTTACAAACCTGAGTAAGGTGTGCCCTAGATTTTTATCCATCATTATTGATCTATAGGCCTTATCACCCTGCACAAAACTTAATACATATGATGTTCAAACTGTAAACTCATGATCATCCCAGAAATGAAGGTAAAACTAGAAATATGTTAAATATTCACTTGAAATGGTCTCAACTTTGTCTCAAGCCTGAGAGTTCAAATTTCACCTTCAATATTATTTTCTTCCTTTCTCATTTTTGTCAAGGCACAAAAAGTACTTGAAGAAGACTATAAAAAAAATTGGTAGTCTTTTTCAAACCATAAAAAAGTCCATGAATTAGTGATCATTTCATGAATTCCTTAAACTTCCCTAAGCATTCATTGTTCACTGTACCAGTGGCCACCTTAAAGATTTATTTTCCAAAACACATTCAATGCCCTGAAACCCTTTCTCTTACTTAAATCACTAATTAATCCATACCACATATTGAGAATCTAATGCATGTTAAAGGAATCACAAGTCACAATGATCAAGAAATCTATATATTAAAGGATCATTCACAACAAATAGCCTGATTTATTTCCCTTCAGTCAAGATTATAGACCCTTGAGCATCTCAAGCTCTCTCTCTCTCTCTCTCTCTCTCTCTCTCTCTCTCTCTCTCTCTCTCTCTCTCTCTCTCTCTCTCTCTCTCCCTTTCTTCCTGAAATTCAATGATGAAGATGAGCCAATGTTCTTGTTTTATTTTTACTCTTTTTGAGTCAACATTTATTGCAGATTTTATTCTAGCCTAATTGGCCTTTCAAATTACTGTTGATATAGAAGATAGTCCTCTCCTACCTACTTCATCTACCCTATGCGGGTTTTTATTTTTTATTGGATTTAAGTTACAAATCTGTCATGAAGATAGTTCAATTAATCGAGTAACCCTATTTGGATTGTTATCATTCAGCTCTATTTGTTTGCCTTGGCTGATCATGTTCACACTTACCAGTTGCTCCCAATATCCTTCCAGTTTCATGTGTCACGAAGGACTATTAGAGTGTTATCTAAATTATAGTAGAACCCGAATCATAGTTTGGTTTAGTTCATTCTCCATGGTACATCCTTCATTCATTTATTTTTACCATGTTAATAAAAATCACAATTCAATAAGCATAAGAACCCAATAAGTTCAAGAGCTACAACCTTCAGCTCTGATACCAAAATTTAACATCCACTTTATTACTCTTCTCAAATAAGAATTTTTTTATTTTCCTTTAACTTCATACTTCCCTGATTTAAATACCCAGTATTTAAATTCTAGCATAAATATGAAATTGAATCCATCCGATAACTATCATAAACCATGTGCAGTTGCATGAGAGTATACAGATACTACTTGATCCCCCTCAAACACTCTTTACGAGTGTGTTTACTCTTTACGAGTGTATATAAAATTATACTAATGGTTTCTTCATCTAGCAAAGATAGTCAAATATTACATTCTAAGTGTCTACATGGGTATCTGTCATTTAATCCCATATGGCATCCTAAACATAGATCTTTGGTGACTCCAGGATAGTGTAATCAACATCTTACACTACTTTGATCAAATTTTCAGAGATATGTATGCCGTGCTCAGTTACATGATGATACATTCATCATTAGGAATTTACCCATCACCTAGTTTAGTTATATAGATTTTTTTCATGTCTTAAGTTATTATGTTCATAATTGACAACTTAAGCATTCATTAATATTCCTTTCCTATTTGTTATGTCTATTTATTATACTAATACTGGTAAGTAAATTTGTACTAGCGAATCAGTCAAAAGTGCGTAAGTACTTCATACTGAACCATCGTGAATTGATTGTTTCAATGAAGGTACTCCACCATGTAAATGGTGATGCTATTTAGATGACAACAGTCCTTGTCAATTTGTTTTCATCAATCACCATACTCTAATCACCCTATGTAATCACTAAATATACTAGTTTTTATAAAGTGTAAGCTAATGTTATAAAGGTGCGGTAGTTGAATCACTTTTTTGTTCCATACCTATTCACTTATTTTGTACCAACTTTTTTATTCATGTTCAACAAGTCCATCCTTTAAACTTAATACCTACAAGCATGCTTTGCACTTGTAATCCATATTATACCTTCATGTGTATCAACTATTAATAGGTATATCTATACACAAGATTTTTTTCATTGCCTTGTTGTACTCTGCTATTGATGTATTAATTTCCATCACGATCATTACACTTGTTAGTTGCAGATTTAATTCAACATTCCACATTAAATCCCTTTTTCATATTTTACTTATTAACACTAGCAATGCATCGTGTCAAGATTAGTACTTACATTGTAATTTAAAAAATTTTCTCAAATAAAGTGTTAAGTATAGTATTATACTTAATAGGATTAATTTCAAACATTTTCAGCAATCCATAATTTAATTGCATAATTTATTCTTTTAAAATCATAGACATGTAATTCACTTTATTCATAATGATTGCAATACAATATGTATTCTCAAAGATAATGTTTTATTAATGTTCAACATACTACCTTTTTTGTCGTTAATATCACAACGAAGTATAACCTTCACTTCTTATTAAAATACAATAAAAGTAATTGCATTTCGCAATTCAATACAACATCATCAATAGATAATAATAATACATGCTCACAACTAATTATCAAAATAATCACATCTTGTTTCAAGCATCATGCCTTACTAAAATACAATTCTTTTCTTCTCTTCACATTAAGAACAAATTTATAGATTTCATCAAAGACATAGCAGTGAGAAAAGGTGTAAGTAATGTCTTCCTTTATAATCAACCCGCAATGTTAATAACCTACATGGAAAAGATTCCATTGTATGTGGTCAATTCCAACCGAACTTGCATGAAAAGTCCACTTACCTTCTTAACCACTTATTCCATTTATTACTGGTATAAATGAAGAGATAAAATATCAAATCATTTATCCATCGTAAAAGCACGCGAGATCAAATTTCGTCTTCTCAAGATATTTCATCCTTGATAGAATTAATCATTATCTTTAATACAAAATGAATCCACATAAATTGTAAAGTTAGAATTCAACAACTCACATTAAATCCCATTCTTTCACAGCAAAGCAACTTAAGTTAATAACTATGTCAACATTATATAGTTTATGTCACACCCTACAAATTCAGTATGGTCTTAATGGGATAAGTTGCTAGCTAGGGGATTAGTGTACTTGATGTTTAGTGAGATTTATTAGTTTGTTTAACTTGTTCTTGATCCATTGAGATGATATACATGTACACGTTCCTTATCATGAACTCTGCTAAGATTTGTTATTGTAAATGAATGTATTGAGGACCATGCTAATATTTATTCAGACCTTAGATTAATTGATTGAGGTTATGGAAAAATCTATTTTATAAGTGTTAGACTTATAAGGTCATCTTTAGATTGGAACTTGGCAAGGTTTGGGTTCAAAGGAATAAGACTTATATACTAAGAAGGCAAAGCTAAGTTCGGGCTTATACCATAAGGGCCCTAGAATAATTGACTAAGGTAATAGTTATGATTAAAAATGAGCATCGTTCTAAGGTTTATAGACCTTACTCCATAAAAATGGTTTTGAAATATTTCCATTATTATAAATCTTGATTTAATGACATTTATTTGAATTGGTAAACATGTAACCTACATGTAATGTCAATGAGACTAAGTGTTTCACCTGATTCTTAGATGTTTCTTTGAAATATTGATGAAACAAATAGGGTAACGGGTGTAAGAGGAATACCTGTTGAAATGTTAGTTGATGGGTTGTTGCACACGTGTTGACTCCTTGATCCACAGCTGATCGTGAGAACTTCCTTTTGGCTAGGAGGAACTTCCTGTAATGGAAAGCAAGACCACCAGAAAGAGTTAAACAATATCTACAGTGAACTTCCTAGCATGTGCTAGATCCGGGAAGTGTAATACTTCGTAGACAGTTATTAGTCCATTGTTCAAAACAATTTAATGCGGGTAATGAAGTAAATCATATTGAAATTAAAATGATTTGGGTATCTCATCCAAAATACAATAAGAAATATCTACCCTACCAGGCTAAGTTAAAATAAGATCCGAAGGTCAAGTAACTGGTTTTGGGTCTCTGCAGGTCTGAGAGAGGTCTCAGGCAGGTCACAGGTGATTAAGGGTGATGTGGGAACAGGTGGATAGGTCACTATTCTAGGATGTATGGTTAAATACAGAGACCGACGCCGGTTAAGGGTGACTGATGCCGGTTGGGGAAAAATGGTGCTAGTTACTGTGGAATATTGAGAATGCCACAGAATGGGCTCTGGATCTCCCTTATGATTACACAAGGAATTGATTGGTTGGAAGGATGTATCAAGCTATTTGGGTGGGGTTTGGCGAGGCTTTAATGGGTATATGGAGAGGTGAGTGTTAGAGGAGGTCATTGGGTGGCTAGGAAAACAAATAAGGACAATACAATGATGGAATAAATGAACCAGAGGAATAAACTATTCCACTTACTTGAAATCTGGTCCTGGGTGCCTATGAGTGATGAATGACGGTACTGGTAAGGGGTTGAATGCTGCTGAGGATCTCCAAACATTGGAAATATCTTGCATGGGTTACATGTTCATTCCTTTTTGCTTGGTTGGATCAAGTCTATGCTGGGGTGAATGTTGGATGGTTGTTGGATGATTGTTGGATGCCTGTGCAAGAGGAAATGCTTGATCTCCTTCCTTGCACGTGTATTCTCGCTGAAATTCATTCTCAGAAGATGCAATATCTCTCAAGAATGTGCCAATGTTTTTGCCAACCTCCAAAATAAGGTTGTTTTGGGAGTTAAAAGGTGACTAATGACGGTTCCGACTTAACCGGCGACGGTTAGGGGAAACCGGCATCACTTAAGGTGGGATTTCCTAGGTTTATTAAACTAGGGAGATCTTCTTGATTTTCTAGGATCTCATGTCGTTAACCCACGGATTAGACTGGAAGCTTCTTGTAAGCATGCGGGAATGTGGTTAGAGGGAATGTAGGCATTTATTTTTAGGGTTTGGGTAAGTCTTAGTTAGTTATGGCAACTTACTAATATTAGGTATTAAGGTGAGTTGGCTTGATTAGGTGTCTAGGTGAGATGTATGTGTACATTATCCCAATTAAGATATTTAAATAATAAATATGGTGATGATAATGAATTAATTTAATTAAATTAATATTAATGGAGTGAAGGGGGCCATGGCTAGGTTAATGTGATGAAGGGTGCTTATTTATCGAGGGACCAAAGGGGAGTGTGACCTAATTTTAGTGTCTACATTTTGCCCCTTTTGTTGTGTAGCTTGTATTGATAAGCGACGCTAACAAAAATAAGATGTGGTTGCCCCATGTTTAGGTGAAGATGATCCCCTCAAACTAGGAACTAACGAGGTAGAAGGCAGAATCGGTGAGTGGTTTGATAAAAGGTAAATGTGAGAAAGGGGAAGGTGTGGAATGAGGTAAATAGGGTTAAAGGTCTACTCGGGTAATCTAAGTAATGGGTCAGGGTCAGAGGTAGTAACAGTTAAATGTACGCACACGTATAAACTGCAGCATGTTACTAGGTTGAAGAGCAGTCAAACTCTACATTAGCTAAGGTTGATAGGTTTATCCAAACAAGGTTGACGTGATTCCGGTATCCAAGGTATATGATATGGTCAGGAAACACAACATAGGTTAAGTGCAGGAATGTTTAGGTATGTTTCGGTACACCAAAGGTAGGGTCAAGATAAATGGTCATGGCAATAGGCTAGGTAAGGTCATTAGGTCAACAACACATGTAACAGTGCTGCAAGGTATAGCAAACACATGAGGTCAAAGGTCACTAGTGATGGTCCAGGGCCAAAAATCTAGGTCATGAAGCAGGTAAGGCCAAGGGAGGGGTAAAATAAGGAGTACCCAAAGGAGGAAAAAGGGAGGTAGTAAATGATGAGGTCAGGAAGGTGAAGTAAATGGGTTGGGTAAAAGTGAGGCAGGGTAAATGATCAGGGTAAAGGTTAGGTGTGGAAAAAAAAAGGAGGGATTGGCGGGGTAATAAGGTAAAATGTTGGGTTTGTGTAAGAGAGGGTGACCGATGCTAGTCAAGGGTAACCGATGCAAGTATAGGGAAACCGACCATGGTAAGGTAGGGCACACGACTGATGCCGGTGAAGGTGAATCAGCGTCGATTAGGTCAGGTTTGTTATAAAAACAAAAAATCCATGTTTTTTGTTATTCATTTTTCATATGGCGATTTGGGAAAATGACAAAAGAGAGAGAAAAGAGGGAAAAGTGTCTAGACGGAATGGAGTGTTCAGTTGGCAAAGTGAACAGTGTGTGATTGGTTGGTGAGAGGTGGGTCCGTAGGATCGGTGCATGTGATTTGATTGGATGGAAATGCGGGTGAAGATTTGGTGATGGCAGAGGCTAGAGAGGGATTGGGTGGGACACCAGTGCAGCGGCCAGACGTGCCACCGCGACGATGGCAACATGAAGAGCTAAGCGTCCAACTCTAGTTGTATTTGGTTAGATAAGGTGATTTGAAAATTGGTTTTTGGGTTTTTGTTGTGGGTGGGGGAATAAAATTTGGAAATGGGAGGGTAAAGTGGGTTAAATAGGAAGGGGGAGAGAAATAAGTGGGAGAGGAGGGGAGGGGACGAGGTGTAAGGGAGGTGTAGGTGTTTTTGGGTGGTTTAAAGGATTCGGGTGGGAAGTTTTTGAGAAAAGAGGGATTTGGGGGTCATGGATTTCTGCCGTGACAGTGATTGGCGTCGGTCAGGTTTGGCCAGCATCAGTAGGGTTGAACCGGTATTAGTCACCAAACATGTGACCGATGTCGGTTAAGGGGTGACCAGGGTTGGTTAAAGAGGACCGGCACCAGTTGGGTTTTGGGGGATAAGGGGCCAAAAGTGCCACAGGTTAGGTGATTAAGATGGGTAGGGGTAAAATAGGTTGTTGGGAAACGATAGGAGGAAAGTAGGGGTGTGATAAATGTAAATTAATATATTGTTTGTATTAGATGTAGGGGAGAGATCAGCTACATATGCGGGACAAGGTTCCGCCCCTACTTGTGACAGTGTGTGGCGCAACAACCCCTGAGGAGCTGCAGCATGTGGAGGTTGTGGGCCTGAGTGGAGTCTGACGCTATCAGCATGTATTCTGATAGCCTAGTTTAATGGTCACACTCATCGATAGATGGGATTCTGCGACCAACATGTTCCACCTGCCGACAGGTGAGATCACTGTCACCTTGGAGGATGTGTTCAAGATTCTACGGCTAGCCATATTGCGTACGCAGGTCTACTCTATCTCCTCCGAGGCCTCGGAGGAGCTGATGCTAACGATGTTTGGCAAGGGGATGGCTAAGCTAACATTCCATAGTGCCAGCATTCGATATGGAGAGATGTACCTAGCCTGTCCAGAGGAGACGAGGCTAGTGGTTCTTTTGATGGAGGTAGTGTGCTGCTTTGCACTTCTAGATGTAGAGGGTGGATGTTTTCCTCGATCGTTGATGGGGGTACTCCACGACATGATGATAGATGAGACCCACTTTTCCTGGGCGCCAGCATTCCTGGTGCAGCTGTACAGAGAGTTATGGGCATATGGGCGGCTGCGCAGGTTCAGCCTATGTTGTACCTTCTTACTACACTGCTGGGCTTATGAGCACATAGTTTGTGTATGACCAGTAGGGATGCCCCGAGCAGATGCATTCCCACTGAGATTTGTGTGGGTAGGATACAAGCGGTGGGTGCCAGCTATTGGAGAGAGGAGATTAGACAAGACCAAACATGATGTGGCCTATTTCTGGCTATTATTAGAGGGTTTGTCTAGAGTGGACATTATATGGAGGCCGTATGTGGGATTCCCCTCATATAGGCATATGCATAAGGAGCTAGCTAAACTCCAACTATTGAGATGGAAATAAAGTCACCATGCTGGGGAACACAAGATGATCCCGGTGGACAGAGTCAGGTGACATTTCGGGCTATTACAGGACATACCTCCACCCTTCCTGCAATACCAAAGAGACAATGTGGAGAGGCCCTTACCTCTACCACAGCTAACAGTGCCCACAAGGTAGGAGGAGCATGCAGTGGACTGGCGGATAGATGATGTCGGGGTCACAGACAGGTACAGATAGTGGTGGGCGGTGCATTTACGATCCATACCACCTAGACCAGGGCAGACAGATCTAGCCACCATCACGGTGCAAAGAGACACCCTACAGGGGCAGGTGGCTACTCTAATTACCCAGTTGGGTATGGTACAAACACAGTTGGTGAGCTCAGAGGAAGAGGTATCAGAGCTACATGTACAGGTGGCCAGTCTACAGACCCAGATGGCCAGTGGTGGGGATGGAGATGGAGAGGAGGATGATGGTCAGGTGGCGGCCTTACAGGCACAGGTGGCAGGTTTACAGGGCCAGTTGGGCATAGCCCAGGCACAGATTGGGGCATTACATGACCAGATACAAGCACAAGGGCAGGGGGCATGACCACAGGCACTGGGACCAGGTCCCAGTTCACAGGAAGGAGCGGGACAAGGTCCCACAGGATAGGTACAGGGGTCGAGGCCTATGGGGCCACCACATATCGTGCCTATATCTAGGTTATGGGATGCCCTAGGTGAGGCCAAATACTACCATGACCAACTGATAGCGGCCAGGATAGACTTTCTATCCTATAGAGAGTACTGGACACAACAGGGGTCGAGTGAGAGGAGTAGATCCCACACTCACAGTGTGGAGAGCATAGGGGGCCATCGAGCTCCGAGGCCAGATCAGGGAGAGGCTACCAGCGCACGGAGACCAGCTCCAGGTGAGGTGCCAGTAGGGACTCAGCCACCACCTATGATGGGTGGGGAGATGCTAGCAGGTCTTCAGACAGGGGCGGAGGAGGTAGAGGGTACAGGTGATACAGAGATGGAGGATATTTGCCGAGATGCTTGATATGTGGCTTTTGATTTTTGATGTATTATAGTCATTTTTTTATATATACCGGCCTACGTGCCGAAGATAGTGAGGATGTACGAGAGTTTTTGTTGTATATTTTGAGCATATACCTACCTGCGTGCCAAAGAGATTTTGTATTGGTTCATTATTTTATTATATATGAGACCGGCCTATGTGTTGATGACATTTTGTATTGAGTATCGGCCTGTGTGCCGACGATTTTGAGATGATGGACATGATGGGATATCCATGTATGTTGTATTGAGATACACATTTATTTATATGATGAGATACATGAGATTCTTGATTTGTTGATGTTTTGATGAGACTTTTGATTTGTTGTTTTGATATGGATGGAAATTAGGTGAGTTAGGCATGATGAAGTCAGGTTAGGTCATAGGCATGGATCGAGTCAGGTTGGTTTAGGCATGGTTGAGTCAGGTCTTAGGCATGGATCGAGTTAGGTCATAGGCATGGATTGAGTCAAGTTGGTTTAGGCATGGATCGAGTTAGGTCATAGGCATCGATTGAGTCAGGTGGGTTTAGGCATGGATTGAATTAGGTTAGGCATGGTTGGTTATTGGAGTCAATTGAGTTGGTTTAGGCATGGTTGAGTCAGGTCGTTTAGGCATGGTTGAGTTTAAAGTAGGTTGAGGTTGTGATTCATTATTTTGTGCAATGAATAATAATATGGGTCATATGTGAGATGTGGTATAATACATGCATGATGATGGTAGAGATATGGTAGGCGTAATAAATATATGTTGTGATGAGGAGTAAAATATGAAGCAACTTGTTATGTATGTGGTTTAATTTCTAATTTTGGATTGAAAAGGGAAACTAAGTGGGATATGATGTAATGTTAGGAAGATAAAAGATGAATTGTTTAGGGTAGAGAGTGGCTAAGCTAACCTCCAAGGGCCCCATGCCCTCGGAGTGCTACCTACATAGTCCCGGTGAAAAAGGACCTCAGGCCGATGTAGTTCTCCCATGAGCTAGGGAAGAATATGATGAGGTATGAAAATGAGTTAGTAGGTTTTAGGCATGTTGTGGGTTGAGGTTTGTTAGGTGTGGGTGGGTTATAGGTAAATTGGTATAGGTGATGTCGATTGTGGAAAAAGAAGAAGAAGATTACCCCAAAGGTAAGTGTCAAGGACCAAGTCCTGTATAAGGTAATCAAAATGTAAATAAAGATGGCTAAAAGATAAGAGGGGGGAAATAAAGCCACCTGATTGGTTAGGATCATACCGAGTAGATCATACCTTGGAGGAGGTGATGAACGTAAGACCCTAAAGACATTGCATGATTGATTGTTCTAAGGTGAAAAGTAGTCACATGATCACCAAATGTCTTGGTTTCCAAGAGGTCCCTTGAGGCGGTAGGAAATGGGAGTGGGAATGGTGAGAAAGGTGAAAGGTGGTTAATTTTTTATATGGTATGAGGTAGCATGCTCTTCGGGCAAGAGATCCAAGGTCACAATGGGCAAGTCCATGACTAAAAAGTTTTTCATTTTGACTTGTATTTGAGATAGATTGATCGATGTGGGAAGTCTATATGGGATGAGGAATTTAACTCCTTGAGGTCTTTGTGAAGTTGATCGATGCAGGAAGCTTCAAATTTTCTCATTTTGTTTTTTAAGGGCTTTACATAGTTGTCCTTTGAGGGAGCAGTCTATTTATAGTAGTGGTTGTCGAGAGGAAGATGTCCTTTTGAGGGAGTCATCTTTTATATTAGAATTTTAACTCAAGGAGTTGGGTCCCATGTGAGGGCTTTGAAGTCATGGACAAGACCAAGGTGAAGAATAAGATTCTTGTTCAAAAAGCAGGGTGAAACGACCATGGGATCTCATCTAAAGGTAGATGAAAAGTATCCATGAGAATCATGCTATGTGCAGTGCCGTGGTACACATATTCAAGAGAAGATAACAAGTGACGGGTACTCACATGATTCTTGTTTAATCGTTGGTGAGGTGTATGAAGTGGATAGTGCTCAAGGGACGAGCATGGAAAGAGACAAAAGGTGAGGTAGGACTAAAAGTCAACAATAGAATGGTCGAAGATGCAAGGTGTTAAGGGGCTCAGGTTCGGGTTTACCATCGAGTGAAGATAAATGATAAGCACCTGATCCATAAGTATGAGTCACGATGTATGGTCCAAGCCAATTAGGAGAAAATTTTCCCCGTTTACTTTTTTCTACTTTGGTTACATGTTGATTTTCTTTCAGGACAAGGTCACCAACTTAGAAGGTTCGTTCATGGACACGTTTTTCGTAGGCACGTTTTATACGTTTTTGGTAAACTTGAAAGTGATCAAGATCGTTAAGATGAAGTTCATCTAATAACTCCAGTTGTGCTAAACGGTCCTGATGAAATTTGTCATCATTAAGCATGTCATGGAGAGAAATGTAGAGTGAGGGAATTTGGACTTCAAGAGGTAGAACAGCCTCTGTACCGTAGACCAGAGAAAATGGTGTGGCAGCAGTGGAAGTGTGAATACTAGTGCGGTATGCCCATAGGGAAAAAGGAATGTGCGTATGCCAGTCCTTCCCAGTATCGTTAACCACTTTCATGAGAATTTTGTTTAAGGTTTTGTTAGTGGATTCAGCTTGGTCATTGGTATGTGGGTAATAAGGTGATGAGAAACTTAGCTAAATGCCAAAGGTGTCGCAAAGTTTTTGCAATGTTTTGTTTTTGAATTGTTTTCCATTATCAGTGATGAGGTGATGAGGAACACCAAAATGACAAATGATGTGATGATTGATGAACTCACATATTTTCTCGGCTTTCGTGGAGATGAGTGGTATGGCTTCAACCCATTTTGTATAGTATTCAGTAGTGGTGATGATCCATTGATGTCGTTGGGAAGAATGGGGGTTGATCTCTCCGACAAGATCCAAACCCCATTGAGAGAAGGGTCAAAGGTCACGGGAGACCTGTAAGGTGTGACTGGGTGTATGATGAAGATTGGCATGTTGTTGGAATTTTACACAATGTTTGACGTAGTCACAACAATCATAGTTAAGGGTCGGCCAGTAATAGCCTAGGCGAAGAATACGTTTAGCAACAGCAAGGCCACTGAAGTGACCTCCACATATGCCATCATGAACTTCCTTAATGGTATAAGGAATTTCAGAACTTGTGAGGCATCGTAAGAGAATACCATCAAAGTCCTGCTTATAGAGGAGGCCCCCCATGATGACGTAACGAGAGACCTTTTTAAGGAACGTTGTCCGTTACGGGTGAGATCAGGAGGTAAGATGGAGAGAGAAAGATAGTCAGAGTATTGTTTGTACCAAAGGTCACTCGGGTCCGGGGTAGTGGTTCCGATAGAGTAAACTTCACATGGTAAATAAGAAGGTGATTGGAGTCATTGTACAGTGACAAAGATTTTAGAATCAGTGGGCGAAGCGGGTATTTGGGAAGCCAAGCAGGCCATGGTATCTGCAAATTTGTTGGTTGAACGTGGGACGGTTTGAAGGGTGTAACAGTCAAAGGTGGTCAAAAGTATGTCTACATGATGTTTATACTTTTGAAGTAGCTCATTACGACATTGGTATATACCATTGACTTGGTTTACGACCAATTGATAATCACAAAAGATGTTGATTGATTTGACATCTAGGGCATAGGCAGCTTGGAGACCTAATACGAGTGCTTCGTATTCAGTGATATTATTTGTATAATCAAAATCTAGTTTAAAAGACAAAGGCATAGGTTCACCATCAAGAGGAATGATTATAACACCAGCCCCACCCCCACGCTGACACTTGGAACCATCAAAGAAGAGTGTCATCTAGTAAGCAGGCTCGTCCAGGGAGAGGGTAGCAATTGACTCATCTGGAAAGTCAAAATTAGAGGGTTGATCCCCGGAAATAGGTGCATCGGCCAATTGGTCGGCGATTGCTTGGCCCTTGATGGAATTTTGATGAATGAATTCAAGGTCAAGGTCAACTAAAAGCATAAGCCAGCATGCGGCACACTGATTTTGGTAAGGTTTGGCATACATGAAGTGTAAGGGGTCGGTGTTGGTCACAACATAGGTTTTGTGGTTGAGTAGGTAATGGCGGAGTTTGGTGGCAACAAAAACTAAGGCTAAGAAGAGTTTTTCAGGATGGGTGTATCGGGTTTCGTAGTCCAAAAGAGTATGGCTTATGTAATAAACCACCTGCTCCCTGTGTTGTTCATCACGATGAGAAAGCATGGCTCCCAAGGAGTGATCGGTAGCTGAGATGTATAGGTAGAAAGGTTGATCGTCTTTAGGTGGAATGAGTACGGGTGGTTGGAGAAGGTATTGTTTTAGGGCCTCAAAAGCTTTGTGACAGTCATCATCCCATTTAAAGGAGACATCCTTCTTGAGCAGATGATGAAATGGTTGACACCGATCAGATAATTGTGAAATGAAATGGTGAATAGACTGCAACTTACCTTGCAGGCTACAGAGTTGTCTAAGGTTAGTGGGTGGAGGCATTTCCAGAATGGCCTTGACTTTAGCAGGGTCAACTTCTATACCATGTAAGGAAACAATAAATCCCAGGAGCTTTCCTGAGAGACCACAAAGATGCACTTCTTAGGCTGAAGGTGAACATAATATTTAATGAGATGGTCAAAAATGGTTTTGAGGATGGACAAGGTGTTCGGAGCGGCATTTAGATTTGGCCAAGAGATCATCCATGTAATCTTCCAATATGCGATGCATGATGTCATGGAAGATGTAAGTCATAGCCCGCTGATATGTGGCACCAACATTTTTAAGGCCAAAAGGCATGACTCGGTAGCAGAAGGTCCCCCAAGGGGTGATGAACGAGGTCTTGTGTTGATCTTCTGGGGCAAGCAAGATTTGGTTATAACCCGAGAAGCCATCCATGAGTGATAGCATCTTGTGACCAGTGGTAAGGTCAACCAGTTGATCAATACCGGGTAAGGGAAAGTCATCTTTCGGGCAGGCTAGGTTGAGGTCACGGAAGTCCATGCAAATGCGGAGTCCCCCTGTCACTTTAGTGATAGGGACAATGTTAGAAATCCAATGAGGATAATCAATGGGTAATATGAAGGAAACAGAAAGAAGGTGCTTAAGTTCTTCTTTGACGAGAAGGGCAATGCGAGGGTGCATTTTCCTCAGTTTTTGTTTGATGGGTTTGGCATCAGGAATGGTTATGATATTGTGGACCACTATGGTGGGGTCAATACCGGGCATGTCCACGTAAGACCAAGTGAAAGCATGGTTATGATCTTTGAGAAAAGAAGTGATGGCTTCCTGTTCAGCAGCATCTAAAGATTGGCCGATCTTTAGGATGTGCGGGTCATCCTGAGTATGAATGTTGATCTCGATAGTCAATTCATTCAACATGGTTTACGTCTTAGAGGGTAACGACCGATGAATATATGAGTCTTCTGCACCAAGGTAGGTGAGTATAGATTCATCATCCTAACATTGAACGATGTTAATTGAAGGTGTATCATCATCGATCATTTCAGGATACAGGAAGGGAAGAGAGGAAGGGGCCTCGCCCTCACGTTGATAAGTCAAAGGCCCCAAGGAAACAGTGTTTATGAAAAAAAAAGTTAGGAGGGATAGATTCTGGATCCATCGACTCCGTCGGTGAAGGTGGTGATGAAGGTGGAGCGGGTGAAGAAGGTGGAGAAGGGTTGATGTCCTCGATGGGTTCAATGCGGGCTTGTTTGGTAGGTGGTTCAGGAAAGCCGATACCACTATGGTCGTTATGTTTGTGGGTGGTACATGGAATAACAGTATGGCGGCCTTGCTCGTAAAATCCAAAACCAAATCCCTTCCATGCACATTGGTGCAGGAAGGTGTAGGTGAAACGGTGATTGGTGAGAGACTGGAAGTCAACGGAAAATGGGTGGGTTTGTGATGGTGGTTCGGGTGTGTAAGTGGTAGTATCAAGTCCCCCATAGGTGAGACTGGTACGAAGATGAGGAGGACCATAAAGGAGGCATTCTCCTATGTGGTGATCATAACGAGGATGTTGATGAAGACTTCCATACTCTTGTGGAGTAAGGAATGTGTTAACACTATATAGGCAGTACTCCCCCAGGGTGAGGCATTGAAAAATGCCTTCTAAGGGATCAGTGGTTGGTATGTGGGTAGCTGAAATAGATGATGTGTCAGAGGTCGATGCAGAGGTGGCGTTAACAGATTGGGAAGATGATGGGTTGGCTATGGAGGTTGTGGCATCGGTAGGAGTGGAAGAGGCATGTGTGGTGGAGGTGGCGACGGTATTGGTAAGCGGAGGGCATAGATGAAGCATAAGTGGTCACAGAGGTAGACGCTTTAATGGGTATGAGCATGTCATTGGGTCGGTAGAGCATGTTTCATGTTTTGAAAGGTGATGGATCAGCTAGGATAGTGTAGGTGTACTATTCATGCTCAAACTTTACACAATGATGTAAAGTGGAAGGAACACAACCCATGACATGAATCTAGGGTCTACCAAGAAAAAGTTATATTGGAATTCCCCCTCCAAGATGTAGAATAACTCTAGAACAGTGTGGGGGCCCATGCAAACATGGAGGATGACGGTGCCTAGTGTAGAGGTGATAGCGTCATTGAATGAACGCAACATGACAGGATGTTTATGCATGTAATTATCAGGTATGCGCATTTGAGCGAATGCATGGGATGAAATGATGTTAATGCTAGCGCCCCCATCAATCATCACCCATCGTACCCGTATGTCATCGATGTGGACAGAGATGAAGAGAGCTGGGTCCGGGTCATCATTTTGGTGTGGCACGATCTCCTCCTCTGAGAAGCTAAGGGAGGCTACTTGGTGAATAGGGTGGGGTGAAGATGAAGGTGGTAATTTGGTAAGAGAAGCTACATGATGAGGCATGATGATGGAGGCTACGGGTGTAGGGTCATTGGGTAAAACCTCAATAGATTGAAGAACCTCCATGAGAGCTTGACGATGGGATTTTGAGGTTTGAATGAGGTCATATAAGGACATTTTGAGGTGAGACTGGTGTAATTGTTTGAGCATGGTGCGATGTGTGACACCATTAAAAATAGGGTATGTGGGGCCGTGGATAGTAATCTTAGGTGTAGGTGCAGATGGTATGTTGGGTATATGGTTAGTTGGCAAGTCTGTTGCCTTTTCCTTGCCTTTATCCTTCTGAGCACATGTAGTGACATGTATCATGTTGATTTGAGGGGAGTTGGAAAATGGAGAAGGTGTAGGATGAGTGGTATAACGACATGACAGGAAAAAACCTACTGGAGGAGAAAATCCTTGTGAGGTGAGCTGGGTGCAACAACATTTGGGTGGTGGTGTGGCAAGTTCTCTGATGCGAACCATGTTAATTTTGAATCTTGGAGGTGGTTCTAGGAGCTGTGGGGGTGGAGGTCATGGTTGTTGAGTGGGCAGTGTGGGAATGGGTGTCGGTGAAGTAGGGTCCTCATCTAGAAGGTCGTCATCGTCAAAGTTGGCTTCCGGAGGACACAACTGGATAAGGATGGTTTTCAAGGCCTTACAGTTCTCTACATCATGCCCTGGCACACGATGGTAGGCACAAATTTTAGTGTCATCAAACCCTTTTGGCTTGGGTTTGAGGGGGTCATAAGGTCTGAGCAGCAGTAATGTAATGATGGAAGTTTCAAGGAGGTTGGTTAAGATTTTGGCATAGGACCCTGCTAGTGGGTCGCAATGTGAAGTGAAAGTGGGTTTGGGTGTAGGTGTAGTTGATTGTTGAGGAATGGTCCTTGCCGGAGGGGGAGTAGGTCGAGCTATGGTTTTGGGTGCTAGCGTGGTCATGGATATTGGTCGTGTTTTCTTGGGTAGGGGTATGGTAGATGAACAGGCAGGAGGGTGTGTGGTTGTTTTGACTACCTTATTGGAGGGTAGTGGATTTTTGTTTTTAGGTTGCACCTTCCTGGGTAAAGGTGATATGGGTGTATGAGGTCTAGAAGGAAAAGCAGAAGGGGGAAGAGGGTGAGTTACCCATGGGGATAACGGAGGTGCTGTGAAGGTAGATGATGCGGGTCGTGCAGGGGGTGTGAGGGACAAAGACTGAAGTGTAGTGGGTAGTGAAGAAGTTACTGAGGGTATTGGAGGTATGGGTGGTAGAGATACTATAGGTGCGGGTGTAAGTCGTGTTGGGCACCTGGGTATGTTGGAGGTTTGCGAGGAAGGAATGGGTTGTTGTGTTTTTGGTTTAATGATGGGTGGAGGTTTCTTAACCGTGTTGGGGGGTTGAGGTCCTAAGATGGATGGGACAGGTGCAGGTGTGATTAACACAACAAGGGTATGAGTTCTATGGGTTTGGTTCTTCTGTTTGGGTGTCGGAGTAGGTGTGGTGTTGACTTTGGAGGATGTAGCTAAATCCAGTTTGATAGGTGGATGAGTAAGGTTGGTGGTTGGGGTGACCCCTAAGGTGGTAATAGGTTTAGTCGAGGAAGATGTTGTAGGTGTGGGTTTGGGTTTAGATGTAATTTGAGTTATGGGTAAGGGTGTATGTTGAGCTATGATGGGTGTCGTGGAAGAAGTTGTGATAGAGGTAGTTGTGTTCGTTTGGATTGGTCGAAATATTTTTGGATAGATAGTGGAAGTATCAGCAAGTGACATCTACATCTGCGTTGAGACAGGAAGAAAAAGGTGCCCCCAAAGTAAGGCCCTATCCACATAATCTAAGCGATCGGCCAAACGTGAGAATGACATGTCTGTAGGTGGAATTGATGAGGACCTAATGGAAATTCCCGTAAAATGTGTCTTAGAGATGGGGAATTGGCTAGCTTCAGCTTCCATGGGTAAGAGAGCCAAAAGTAGGTCTGCAGGATCTTGGGTAGCTGATGGAGAATGTACACCAAGAGGAAAAGGTATCTCAACTGGGTCTATGATAGGGGGAGGAGATGATGGGTGCTCCTCTATAGGTGGAGGAGATGGTGGGAGCTCCTCTGTGGGTGGAGGAAAACAAGTATCCTCCGTGAACTGAAGAAGTATTGTGGGTGTCGGTTCCCTAGGTGGAGAAGCCAAAGGTGAAATGGTCTCGATGTTAGCGGAAGGATCCTCCATAGGTGAGGAAGGAGGCAAAAGGTGTTCTTATGTGGGTGAAGGAATAGGGGACGTTAGTTTCGATGTGGAAGGAGGATTTCAAGCTAGAATCTCCTCTATGGAAGGAATATGGGGTAATTGGGAAGCAACAGGTGCATCACTAAAAATAGCGTGGACCTCGTGGGTATGGGTATCATGAGTTGAGGCCTCACCGGTTTGATCAGACGAAGGGGCATGATTAGGAAATGGTTTCTTGAAGATGTGTAGGTTTTGGTTGGTAGGTGCGTTAGGATTATCCACAGTTAACTCACCTTTCTCGAGCATTTCTTGGACAATGTTTTTGAAAGTGATGCAATTGCTGTCACTATGACCCTTTACTCGATGATAGTTACAGAAGTCATGTTCTTTATACCATGCGGGCATGGGGCGAGCAGGATCAAAACTAGTGTGTGGTTTTATAGGTGGAAGGGTGATGGCCCCAGCTTTGATAAGCTTTTCTAAGACAGAAGAGTAAGGCTCCCCAATTGGGGTGTATTTCCGTTGTTCTCTTCTAAATTGAAAATTCTAGATGGGTGAGAGACTAGATGAGGGGGTAGCCTGATTTGATGGATGAGCTGGGTTGGCCTTGAGGACCACTATGTTAGCAGTGCCCTTAGCTTTTGAATAATTGTTTTGTAATTTGGAAGAAGAAGAAGAGGTATCATTTGACTTGAATGTTGAATTCTTATTGCGTAATTGGATTTTCTTCTCTTCGATGGTGTGAATCTCTAACTTTCGTGCCATGGTGAATGCTTCGTCGAATGTTCGAAAGATCTGGACCTGCAAGGTTGGTGAGATATGTCTAGCACAAGCTGTGTGAAGAGCTCAATGAGTTCTATTTGTGGTAGTTGGAAGGTGAGTTGATTGATCAGGCTATGCCAGCGAGTGACAAAATCTATGATAGATTCGTCCTCATACTGACGCGTGGAGTATAGGTCAGTCATGGTAACCTTCTTGATGATATTGATGGAGAAGTGATCCAAGAAGGCTTGGGCTACCTGATTGAATGAGAATATAGAGTGTCTAGGTAACCCACTATACCAATCTAATGCAAGTCCAGTCAGAGACATGGGAAAGGTTCTTAGGAGCAAAGCATCATCGTGAGCGATTAGGTAGCACCCATGTTTGAACGACCGCAAATGTTGTTGCGGGTCTTCCTTGCTATTGAAGCAGTTGAATTTAGGCATCTCCCAATGTACGGGGTATGGATGAATAGGAATGGATGGGTGGATGGGCTCGTTGTAAATTTCGTCATAGGTGAGAGTGTTGTGGGAGCCAGAAACTGATGCCTCCAATGTCTGCATCTTTTCCAACATCAATTTGATTAGGTCGTTGGTAGGTTGCGATGATTGGGTGCCTCCTGTAGTGTGAGAGGGTTGGTTTTGGGCATATAACGGGGGTGGCACTCCAGTATATGGTGTTGCCGTGTAGGTAGATTGAGAAGGAGGTAGTGAAATAGGGGGTACGTACCTAGAGTGAATAACAGATGAAACAGGAGGCTGCTGATAGTACGTATATGGAGGTGGAAGGGTCATGGTAACCCTAGTGGCAATGGGGGCTAACGACTGTGGAATAAAAAGGACAATGTTTTGAAAAGGGGTAGGGGTCACCGACACGGGAGGTGGTAGTGTAGCTACGGGTATATGCGAGACCATAGGGGTGGATGAGGTTGTGTTCTGGGTGGTTGTCAAAGGTATGGTGGATGTGGTGGGTGTCACGGATGTAGCAGATGTGGCAGTCATAGCAGGTATAGGCCCTAGCTACGAAATGACTGGGGGTAAGGTAGATGCGGGCAATGTGGAGCCAGATGGGGCTGATGCAGGAGTGGGAGCGAGAGTTGGGGGGATAGATACGGGCATGTCGTATATCAACTGACCTGAGGCATCTCAAGTGGATGAGTGGGAAAGATAAAACTGCAAGGCGGTGGGGTTTTGGTCAAGGAGTCATGTGAACTCCTCATCTCTGGTAGCGATAGTGATAGGTTGGATAGGATCCATGGCTGGTGATAAAATGGAAGGTGGTGAAGGACTAGGTGGGAGTGGTTGACAACTGATGTGGAATACGAGTGCACTTGCTTGTCTTTGGGTCAACACCATGTGAACCAGTACTGATCAGGCTGGGCCGGTTCTCTATAAATGACACAGAAAAATAGCAGGGATAGGTGAAACAGGTGGTAAAAAGTGGATTAGGTACTAAATGTCAGTTGGCAAATGACACAGGCTAACCGATGCTGGTTAGGGTAAACCGACGCTAGTTACAGGTAACCACGGACGGTCACTATGGGGAATGGATAGTGAGTGAAAAATAGGGTATACAGTCAAATTTGGCAGGTATGCCAAATCTGATGAGTTTTACAAGGCCAATGGGAATGATAGCAGTGACAGGGACTCTGAAAAGCTGAAGAAGATGAATAAAATGTCCTTTTGGGTAGGTTAACAAAAGGACCTAGAATGGATGCTGGTTTGGTATAACCAACGATGGTGAGAGGGTAACCGACGATGGTCGCTGGACTGACACCGGTCACTGTGAAATTGAAACAGTGATGAAAGAAAAGTGGTTGTGAATTAAAATCTGATGAGGAATCAAACCCAAAATTCTGAGAATGATGAGAATATGGTCCAGGCACACTCAGAAAGAGTCAGAATACACCAACTATGATGAGGAGCATGTGAGAAGAAACAAAAATAAATGAAGAACGTGCCCTCTCACCTCAAAACGCAAGCCAAGCAGGAACACTAAGAAAAATGTGATCCTAGGAGTGCCTTTTCTATTATGTTTGTTTAGCTTATGTTATTTAAGGACTGACACATGAACTACAAAATAGAGTTTTTTGGTAAGGATGGCTTCCTACAAAGAAGGAGATCTAAAAGGTGAGGTTTCAGGTATGTTATGGTGGGGACGGGCTTTGCTCTGAAGTATGACTCGATAGAGTAGCGAGCTAGGGAGTACTTGCCAATCCTCATATCAGTGCGATCATTGACAGGCATTCCTAGGAAAGATGTTGTTTAAGAATATGTATTGTTTGGAATTTGTGTAATTTGGCAAGACTCGGAGAGAGAGAGATGTGCTTTCTACGATTCGTTTTTCAACCATCAGCTGGGAATGACTTCTAGCATATAGGTTGCCCACAATTAATGTGAGCTAATGTGATAAATCAGAATGCAATGCACTTATTTTAAGCCCAAATCGAAATGTGAAGTTGGATGACACAAATAGATGAAGAGGAAGAGGGATGCTCTTTCACTAAAATGTAGAAAAACACGAAGAAATGGTTCTTTTTAAGTACACCAAAAGAAAGATTTCTTTTAGAGAAAATAGAAAGAAAAGGTAGGTTACCAAGGAAGAAAATTAATGTGTATGCTTTTCAAAAGGGAAACAAACACACAACTTTTCCTAGGAATGAATAAAATGCAAGGAACCCTAAATGGGTCCCACCAGGTGTGCCAAAATGTTTCACCTGATTCTTAGATGTTTCTTTGAAATATTGACGAAATAGATAGGGTAACGGGCATAGGAGGAATACCTGTTGAAATGTTGGTTGATGGGTTGTTGCACGTGTGTTGACTTCTTGATCCACAGCTGATCGTGAGAACTCCCTTTTTGATAGGAGGAACTACCTGTAATGGAAAAGCAAGACCACCAGAAAGAGTTAAACAATATGTGTAGTGAACTGCCTAGTGTGTGCTAGATCCAAGAAGTGTGATACTTCCTAGATGGCTGTCAGTCCACTATTCAAAACAATTTAATGCGGGTAATGAAGTAAATCCTATTGTAATTAAAATGATTTGGGTATCTCATCCAAAATACAATAAGAAAGATCTAATCTAACAGGCTAAGTTAAAATAAGATCCGAAGGTCAAGTAACTGGTTCTGGGTCTCTGCAGGTCTGACAGAGGTCTCAGGCAGGTCACAGGTGATTAAGGGTGATGTGGGAATAGGTGGATAGGTCACTGTTCTGGGTTGTATGGGTAAATACAGAGACCGACGCCGGTTAAGGGTGACTGACGCCGGTTGGGGAAAACCGGTGCCGGTTACTGTGGAATACTGGGAATGCCACATAATGGGCTCTGGATCTCCCTTATGATTGCACAAGGAATTGATTGGTTGGAAAGAGGTATTAGGATATTTGGGTGGGGTTTGATGAGGTTTTAATGGGTATATAGAGGGGTGAGTATTAAAGGAGGTCAGTGGGTGGCTAGGGAAACAAAGAAGGACAATACAATGATGAAATAAATGAACCAGAGGAGTAAACTATTCCACTTACTTGAAATCTGGTCCTGGGTGCCTATGAGTGATGAATGAAGGTACTGGTAAGGGGTTGAATGTGGCTGAGGATCACCAAACATTGGAAAGCTCCTGCATGGGCTGCATGTGCATTCCTTTTTTCTTGGTTGGATCAAATCTGTGCTGGGGTGAATGTTGGATGGTTGCTGGATGATTGTTGGATGCCTGTGCAAGAGGAAATGCTTGATCTCCTTCCTTGCATGTGTGTTCTTGCTGAAATTTGTTCTCAGAAGATGCGATATCTCTCAAGAATGTGCCAATGTTTTTTCCAACCTCCAAAATAAGGTTGTTTTGGGGGTTAAAAGGTGACTGACGGTGGTTTCGGCTTAACCGGCGATGGTTAGGGGTAACCGGCGTCGGTCAAGGTAGGATTTCCTAGGTTTACTAAACTAGGGAGATCCTCTTGATTTTCTGGGATCTCATGTCATTAACCCATGGATTAGACTGGAAGCTTCTTGTAAGCATGTAGGAATGTGGTTAGAGGGAATGTAGGCATTGATTTTTAGGGTTTGGGTAAGTCTTAGTTAGTTATGGCAACTTACTAAGAATAGGTCTTAGGGTGAGTTGGCTTGATTAGGTGTCTAGGTGAGATGTATGTGTACATTATCCCAATTAAGATATTTAAATAATAAATATGGTGAGGATAATGAATTAATTAAATTAAATTAATTAAATTAATATTAGTGGAGTGAAGGGGGCCATGGCTAGGTTAATGTGATGAAGGGTGCTTATTTGTTGAGGGACCAAAGGATGCGAGGTTTATCATTGTTAATTATTAGTTGGGATCAAAAAGGTCAAACTGACCATGCATATAAACTTGCAATTATAACTCCAATATTTGGTCAAATGACTACACATGGATAAAAAGGGAACTAGTGTCCAAATTAAGAAACTCCAATTAATTTTGGTGGTAGTAGCGGTTTCTAAACCATGATGTGGACCTGATAGGTATTAATGTAATTTATTAACTCTATGGACCTCGAGACAGGTGACATTCAGTTGGAGGACTAAGAATGGTTTGTGGTTTTGAGTTTCATTGCGATGGTTTTTTAAGATATTTTCACTCTGCATGCTGAAGTAGGAGTTGCCATTTTTTGTTTGTATTTTTTAATGCATGAAGAAATAGATAGTGTGAGTTGTGACTGTTATTCTTGGATTTTTGAGGATATTTGATTACTTGTTTATTTGTTTTATATAAATAAAGATGAAGATCCTTTGAGGGTTTTGATTTTTGAATTGAATTTAAATTTTGGACTTCATGCGGGAAGATTAGAAAAGAGAAGAAGAAGAAAATGAACTCCCATACACATGCATAACGAGTTCTAACCCTTCCTAACAGATTATTCCAGTTATTATTTACTAAAATAAAGTCTCTACATATATCATTGTGTGATTTTTTGATAATGGGTTGATAAAAATTACTTGTCTTATGGTTAGTTTGTTATTTTTACAGTTCTGCTGACATGCACTGATATTTATGAATTTTATATATTGCGAATGAAATACACATAAGAATAAGGGTGTCGAATGATCATACATACATATATTTAGAAATCAAATCCTCAGATCTAATTATTGGTATATTAGGTAACATTTATTTGGCTTGTTTTCTTTTAAGAGAAGTACCCAGATTCAATGGGTATCAACTGTAATATAAATATTGGGATATGGTTGCTAATTCGAACCACATATTTGAATGATGTTTTCTGGGTTTCACCATTTGGATTATGAGTTTGGCATCTGGGATATAAACCCTGAAGGTTACAATGATAAAGAGGGACTGTTAATCTGGTTTATAAATATAAAAGGCTCAAAATACTATTATAAGAGTGGAAATATAATAGTGTTATAGTATCGTTGAGGTTGAAGGTTAGGTCTTAAGTAATGTTGATCAACTGTTATATCTCCCCTGCCTTGTAACTGGTATTTGTGACTAATACCCACCTGGGTATGTGGAAAATTTGTCAAAGGTAAACTCACTGGTGGTTGTTGATTCACTTCTAATATTTAGTATATTGGGTAATACAAACATGGATATCTTCAACTCTTTCCATCGATGCAAAGAAAACTTCCATTGTCTAATGAATGGGTCGGATTGGCCATAACATTATCCCTTTGTAGTCTTGTTTATATTTGAGTTGTTTATAAGGTACTTTTGAAATTTTTAGTGAAAAGAGTTTTTATACCCCCCCCCCTTTTCCTTATTAAATTGTAAGGCATTGGGATTTATATTATTATGGTCGAACCTTTTACACTCTTGGTTGTGTGCTATCAATTTACTAGGATAGTATTAATTTTGTGTTGGTACTCTTATGGTATGTGTAATCCTAAGCAGATTCATGCCAACTATAAATCTCTATCTATATTATGATACTATGAATAATTCTCTTCTGAATTCGGTAATACAAACATGGATATCTTCAACTCTTTCCATCGATGCAAAGAAAACTTCCATTGTCTAATGAATGGGTCGGATTGGCCATAACATTATCCCTTTGTAGTCTTGTTTATCTTTGAGTTGTTTATAAGGAAGGTACTTTTGAAATTTTTAGTGAAAAGAGTTTTTATACACCCCCCCCCCCCCCTTTTTCCTTATTAAATTGTAAGGTATTGGGATTTATATTATTATGGTCGAACCTTTTACACTCTTGGTCGTGTGCTATCAATTTACTAGGATAGTATTAATTTTGTGTTGGTACTCTTAGGGTATGTGTAATCCTAATCAGATTCATGCCAACTATAAATCTCTATCTATATTATGATACTGTGAATAATTCTCTTCTGAATTCGGTCTTATATCAATCTTAAGTTTTCCTAATGTCATGTAACCCAACTACCGATAATGTTAGCTATTTCCATAGCCAGTTGCGACCATATCATTGATTAAGTATTATTGGTCTTTTGTATCGGTCAAGGTGATTAAATACTATTGATTGTTGTATTTAAATTAGTTATTAAAAGATTCTTTATATGTAGATATAATAAAATGATATATATACATCATTGGATACTTATATTAGATGGGTCGATTAGAATTCTAATGTACTTGAATCTCATTGAGTGAGATAGTATTTTGAAACTTGTATTTAAATTATGTGATTAAACTTATATCATTGGTTATATGAGTTGATGTGTAGACTCAATTACTATTGATTTTTGTCTCCCCTTGAAGTGAACATATAATTGGTACTTGTATCTCACTAAGTAAACATACCATTGATGCGTGTATCTAATTCATTAATTAGTTACCATGGAAGCATGTATTAATTGGGATATTGTTTAATTCAATACTATTAAAGTTTATTGGGATTGTAAGGGAACAATATAATGGTTGCACTTACAATCGAGAATGATAACTAGTGAATGATAACAGACTGAAATTGTATTGTGATAATTACCATTAAGTAGATAGATATAAAGAAAGCTAACAAAAATAGAAATGCCAAGTGTTTGTATGATTATTCTATAGATGTGATATTGTGTTCTATTAAAACAATGGTTTGAGTTAGTTAAACGCAACATTTCATTTAAGTAAATATTAAATGGCATAAATATTTAGAAGGAGAATAGGACTTATCATGCTAGTTCATATGAACTAACAGTTGCTAACAATTTTGTAGATGGACTTTGAGAAAGGTGACAGATGGATGAAGTTTAAAGATTTCATTTGTTCTAATTAGTTGGAGAAATATGAATTGTATCACTTGATTTTATTTATCATTTTATGAAGTACTCTTGTATTGTTTGATAAATGATAGGGCAAGTAGCCTAGTTATTGTATCAATTCCAAAAAGGGAATTTGCAAGGATTATTATGTCTTAGTAAATTATGTTGTATCTGATTCCAATAAATGAATAAGAGGTTGTTTTTATATTCATTGCGACATAAATTGATTGGATGTGAAAAGTATGTTTATTAAACTTGGTTCATACATGACTTGTATTTAAGATACAAGATTATATTATATAATACAAATGTGAATGTATTGTGTAGTTGGCCTAATACAAGCTAATTGTATTAATGTTATTATGTTCTCTAAACGGTCTATAAGGATGTTTGTTTAAAAAAATTATATAGAAGTCATTCAAGAAGATTAGTGTATCACTAATTTGAGACATCTACGAGGAGGTAGATATATATTCATGTGTGATAGCTAATGATTGACATAAAGGTGTAAGAGTACACCTGGACAATATAATTCAATAAAATAGAATCTATGTTGATTAATATGGTTTAATGAAAGTGATACAATGTATCATAACTACTGATTAGTATGTAAGCTTTACTTTATTATATATGGGTCAAGTACAACTTTGATTAATGTTTAGTCACTTGATAAATAGTCAATCATTTGTACAGTTTGGGAATGATTCATTATTTGTATAATAGTCAAGATTGGGAATATAGATCTAAGGCAGTGTGCTAAATTTAAATCTGCATTTGAGAGGTAAAATGGAACATAAAGTAAAACAAGGAACTACATTCGACCTACTAGGAACTTATGAGTTAGGACCTTAGGTACGATTCATTCGTGGTGAAAGTGTGACGAGATCTAGGGTAACATGTCGTGATTTAATTAATTAATTTTAAATAATTAAGTTATGATCTTCCAATTTTAGACATTCGACAGGACAACTCACTATAGTTGTTACATAGTCGTATCCATTTAATGATGATGGTCGTTAATTGGATATTGTTTCTTAGCAACTATATTGAGTTGCCTCGTCAAGACCCTCAAATTGTGATAGTCATAATGCATCTAAGAACAAGATTTGTTAGAGTTATAAAGGTGGATTGTACCACATGGATATGTATCCCGATGTAAACTTAGGATGGTTATGACAAGGAAAGTGGTCCAGAAATAATGCAAATCATTACAGGGAGACTTGCTTTCCCATATGTGTTCTAAGTTATCATAGTGGCATGTCTTCTTGTAGGTTAATCTAGATTTGTACCTTGTACAAGACTTGTAACTGTTTATAACACCACTATCTGATCCTAATCTAGATAACAATAATTAAGTGATTGGTGAAAGACAAGTTCCATTTGGCGAATGTGCCGTCATGGGACTAAACATGACAGACATGTCTCTGAAATTTTGATCAAAGTAGTGCAAGGATGTTGGTTGCACTGTCATGATTTCGCCTAGGTTCTAAGATATAGGATGTCAAATGGGATCCCGTGACGGATACCCAGGTAGACACTTAGAATAATACACTTGATTATCCTTGACTAGAAAAGGAAACCATTGGTATACTGGGTATACTTGCTCGCAAAGAGTGATATATGAGGGATCGTAGTTATACCGAATCATACAACTATACATGGTTAATTGTTATAGGATGGATTGATCTAGATGGATGTTGGTTCTAAATTAGGTGAATTTAGAACAATAAAGCAAATGATCTGATAAAAAAATCCCTAAAATTGAAGTGACAAAAGTGGATGTTACAGATTATACCTGTATCAATAAAAGTATATTATATCAAATCACATATCAATTCCTCCCTGCAACATTAGATATCTCTCTTAAGGACAAGACAAAGATTTTACTTAAGGGTAATCATCAAAACAAGAACCAATTTACCACAAGATAATTACATTTGCAAATACCGAAATGCTAGAATCAATTCTAGCAAAACATGCTTTAATAACTTTACAAGGGCCCATCCTCATAAAATTTGACCATTAAATGGTTAAATCATAACAATTGAAAACTACTAAAACATCCTCTCTAGAGGAATATTCATATTTTGACAAAGTTCAGTAAATCATGTTTACCTTAATCATTATTAATACTACCAAGACCACGAGGTCCCTCACTTATTTCAAAGCCAAACTAAACTTCACAGCCAAGACCCAACGAAAGACTGCAAAATCTCTTAAGACCGCACCAAACATTAAATTGAAACGAAGCACAGAGGTGAAACATATAATTACATATTTGTACATTATTCTAAGGTTTCTTTCTTTCCTATTAATATTACAGAGACACAATTTGATTATAAGTTTACAGAGCATAGCACGAGTCCATAATCGTCACAGGCAAGGCCATACGGTCGGAACATATTAAATAATATCCCCAAAGGAAGCATAAAAGTTGTTTGGCAGTTTTAAGCTGTAACCTACTACTACATACAAATGGATTTCATAACTGTATTTACTGATATCGATTCGATATCATTATACGGATAAAATTACATCCATTCAAAATACTTGAAGATATATTCTCCAGTTGATACTAGAGATATATCGTTATGTTACCCATATCATATCTGTCTGGACGGATCAATGACTTTAATGATAGGAAGCCCTAATGGGTTCATGATCTATACTGCAACTTCACCCCATACAGACCATAAAACAATACCCAAAATAGTTTTCTCAACCACGATATGCCAGGGGAATATCCTCATACGTCTTAGGCTACATCCATATATTAAAATATAACAGTAACCCAGAAATACTCTCCTACTCGGCACATAATTTACATATGATCGAAAATTATATAAAATCTTGACAGTTAGCCCACGAAATACATTTTTCAACTTCGATGAACCCACAAGGCCCAGCATCAAGCTCACCCAAGAACACAGTTCCAACCATACAATTCACAGAAACCCCATTTATACAAGTAATACATTGAATAAATAAATAGAAAGGTAAGAGAACAATTCATGCCTGGAGTAAGGGATGCTATGTTCCTTCTTTCTTCTCAGGAAGGCATACCAGGAAGCCCATTGATCATATATTGGCAACAAAATTTTGAGACAAACCTAAAAATCCCCAGTTATGCACTTTATAAATCTTAAGTTTTCTAGCGAAATAGCCCAAAACCCTTAAATGATTTTCACAGATTCGCTCGCGCCCATAGCTTAAGTTTGGACACAACAAAACTTCAAGTTCGAACTTATGCATGGCTATGCCAAATGGGCTTAATCAAAACTGAAACATCAAAATACAAGTAAACATACAATCTAGCTTCCCAAGGAAGCTTCGTGATCTTCCATTAATTTTCATTAAATGCCATCGAACCACGTAGGTGGCTTTGGAGATTGCATGAATGATCTGCAAGTTTCTCCCCAATTTTAGCAGGAGTGAAACCGTTTATGTAAAAAGTAATCATTAAAAATTTCAACGTCTAACCCTCATCCTACATGGTTTCGAAGACCATATAATTACCTTAATGATTAGTCAAAAATAATTACATGCAAGGTTATCCAATCACTGGGTTGGAGATATAATTTAATAGTTCAAAACTATGCAATACACCAAAAAGGGATCAATTCGACCCACGAGAAAACAATTATCACAAATTATCAAAACAATCCACCATATACTTTTATCAACAATAAGCCCAAAAATGCATCTATAAATAGTGCTTGTAGCACCATAGCCAACTATATATTTATTGTTTAGATTTTCCGTGATTCTTATTATGTCCTTGTACATGTGAAGAGTCATGTTCATGTACAACATGACTAACTTTAGAGAACCTAAATGTAACAACTAGATGTGTAAATAAAGGAATTATAATAAAATATTATTCTCCAATATGTTGTTTGATAATCTATACAATATGAAATCATGTCTAGCCAGTTATTTTTATCACCTTGATCTATTTTGTTTGCAAAGTCTTTTGTAAATGACTTCGGATATTTTTAACAGTACAAAACTATGGCACAATAGTAGTACTGAACCCAAACAGAGGCAAACAATTGTCAGTTTTGAGATGGATGTTGTTCATTGCATTGGGCCATAATTTTGTTACACAACATTATACATATACAAGTTAGAAAATTATTTTGATAATAGTAGAGGACAATCATTAGAACCCGAGCTATTTATAAGACAACTACCATTTCTTGTATTAGTTAATTGTTGATATCTATAAACTAGATTAGCGCTTTAAATATGGTCGTAGACCATCTTTAAACATGTAATAATAATTTGGTATCTATTATAATCAATAGCGATCATATCCATATGCTATACAAATGTTAATAAGTATGATCAACCATGCACTACATCACTGTTCCCGATAAGGGGAGTACATTCAAACACCAATAAAATCAAGAAATAGTCACAAGTGATATGCACTTTATGAATGACAAGTGATGAGTGTTGTTGTGTGGTTATGCATACAATCACACATACATGTGTATATCCTTTTTAGGATATATATAAGCGTGCAGGTAGCTCCATGATCAACTACGCTACAAGGTTCATCCCACTCCACCTTCATAAATTATCTACCATTTACGACTTATTCTTTCAACTAGCAGTGTGAAATTGAGGGATGCGACACCTTGTCCCTTGAATGGATGCTAGATGGATGCCTTTGGAGTGCTTTTATGCCTTTGGAATGCAATCTTAGGTACTAGTAGTAATGTTTAGTGCTTAGTCCCTTATTTTGAACACACAACTATGTACATATATGATTCCCTTGTTTGAATTTTGTAATTGACAACTGGAACGCTGACACATAAGTGAAAATATGCCCAAAATATAAAATAAACCCAAAAGAAGTAAGGTAAGAAAGGGTCGGGGGCACCCACAAGGGATAGGTTCACTTGGGCACTGTTGTACTGGCTGGGCGCTAGTGTCTGAATCTAGAAAAGATAAATAAGTAAAGTTTCGACTGGGTTTTAGGGTGTTTAAGACTAAAGAGAAATCAAGAGACAAAGAAAAGAGGAAAAAGATAGTTTTCAATTACTAGTTTTTTTGTTTAGGAATCATGTAAATGCTAGTATGCTTTTACGACCTAGAAATGTACCCATGTGCATGATTTTGTGTCTAAATTTTCCCCCATTGTATGTTATTGAGTGAATGCTTGATAACATAAAGTAGTAAGAAGATGTGTACATTATGATCATGTAGAGAGAGTAGTGAATAGCATATCGAATGGACAAGTGAAGCATGAAGTGATCACAAAGTGAAGTGTGGAAACTAGGAGAGGAAAGTGATCCTTGGGGTGAAGCATATGTGTTGTTGTTGTGCTTGTATTTTCTGATGTAGGCTACTTCTTGTTATGTATTAAGGATGGACCTACAAAAGAAGAGAGAAAGAGTAGTCACAGTCATGCATATGAAAAATCTAAGTATAGTATGTAAAATTATGTAAAAATGTGACAAAGTAGTAGTAACGGAAAGTGTGCAACTAATGTAAAGGAGTGTAAAGGATAGAAAATTGTCATGAAATTATGTAAAGAGTGATTTTCTTAGGGAATCTCATGCCAAGAGTGGTTTTAAAGGTGATCTCACGCTAAGAACGAGTTTTTAGGTAATCTCACACTAAGCACAAGTTGTTTGGGCGATCTCATGCCAAGAATAAGTGTTAGGGAGAGAGGTATAATTTTACTTTCTTTTCATGAATCTACCCAATAAGCACCATTAGAAATGGTACGTCTCGATTTAGTTCCGATTGTCCCAAATTATTTATGAATTATTCTGATTGAATTTATTATAGGAGATAGAATGCCTTCTTTAACATATGCTTTATGTCTATAACTGTAGAACTATGTTGAATATTGTTGTAGACTATGTTGTACTAAGAATTTGACTATATTTAACCCTAGGAAATTAACACCCAGGGGAGGACATAAGCGCCCAAGAACTTTTGTCTTGTTCTAGGTATTGTTGTCTGCTCTGTGATTCTAACCCAAGTTTGATTCTGGTCCATTCTATTAATATATGCTTATGATGATTCCATACTATATTGATCTGAACTGTAGCTCTAATTTGTTGTAGGGGTGATTTTTTCACGCAATATATTCCCCCCTCATTTGGGGTGCATGCTATTATAGTAGGATAATGTGGCCCAAAGGAGAGGACCTAATGTTGATCTAAAGTGGAAACATGTAGGGGGTAGTGAATGTGCATAGTAGAAATAAGGAACATGCAAAAAACATAGGATAGAAAATGTGTTAGTGAAATAAAATAATGTAATAAAAAACAAAGTAACAAGCAAGTAGTGAGACAAGATGGATCGTGAAAAGTGGGTTTCAAACATGGTAAATTTCTCACAATATCACAAGACAATCAGGGCCGAAGCGACCAAAAGCATACAATGATCAATCAAGACATAGGGCATATTCCACAAACAATAGCATGCAAAATTTATAAGATAACCATGGTTATAAATAGTCTTGCAAAGAAAATTCTACACATGAAACACTCGTTAACATGTTAGAAAGATAAATAGTATGTCATGAGTATGTATATAGAAATGAAAACTAAAGTAACTTATAATGAGAAGTAGTGAAAAATATAGCAATAAAACTTGTGTAATGTGATAGGAGATGAAGTAGATGCCCCCAGGAGACTCGGTGGGACTGGTAAAAGTTACATTACCAAGCATCATTATTATGTGTATGCATATGTAATGAATTTACATTTACAACTAGAGAAAAAGTGAACACACTTGTGTATATGATAAGGATAATGACATACTACATATCTATCTGGCATAATAAGTAAATTGTAAGATCTAAGTAGTAAAAGCTAGAAAAAATAGATGCAACCAAGATATGTAAGTGATATATGAGTATGATTGTGAGATATGGAATATGTGAAGATGGTAGGAGGAGTGTGCCCCCTAGCAGATGTGAATGGGGTGATGTTCATTTATGAAATCTCCCTCAATAATCAAGAATGAACCATAGAACAAGAGTGCATCATCAAGAAATGAATGTGTTGCGTGATATTTGATGCTAGAAAATATGTATCATAAAAAAAAATCATGAAGTGTGTAATATGTGAGTTTCGTTTCAAAATTAGGCCCTTAATATTCGAGTATGAACCATGGAACTAGAGTGCATCATAGGTTAGTGATGGTACAATGTGTGTACCAAAGGTGTAGGAGTGCTAAGAAAGATTAGATGTGAAGCATAGAGTGTAAAGTTTAGTAATAGAGATAAGTGACGAATGATAGGAATGGATGGGGGAATAAAGCGTGATGCCCCCTTAGTATGTGACTATAAAATGATCAAGTAAATTCATCTATGAGATCATCAGTGTTAGGATCATATCCTATTGGATTTGGATTAGACACTTGGTAAGTGATGGTGTGGGGTTGATCATACAAAGAGCCTTTTTGGCATAAATGGTACATGCCCATAACATATTCTTCATCAGTAAAAGGTGGTTGTGGACAATCATGTGCATAGCAACGAGTGATATTTTGAGTATATCTAAGGAAAAAATCATTAAAAATAGAGATGCAGCCAAAAGGTATGGGAAATGTGATGTTCGTATAATTAGGATCCAGAGTACCGCCAATGTAGTCAAGTCAAGACTTCTTGTTAGTACAAAATTATAGCACCCCAAATTACCTCTCAGATTTGGTGTTTCAAACTTGTCATTTGATGTGATTTACATAACATTGAGTTTTCCTCAAAAGTGTGGGACTTTGCAAATGGGAAAACCTTCCAGATTAAGGTTGGTTCATATTCCTTTGTCTAGGTACATCGTGAAATTTGCAAAGGATTAATTCCTAAACCTAATCTAATATTACCAAGGAGACAAAGATGAAAGGAATACAAGAAATTAAAACTAAGCTAACTAGGTGATACACCGAAGGAATGATGAACATTTGTTTTTCTGATACGCAAAAACCAAAAATTACATACAATAATCAAGCATAGATAACCAGTTTTGCAATGAAAGACCAGATGAGAGCAATGAATACAAACAAGGGTTGAAAATCAGCCACAACTATGTATTATTGCTCTGTAGATTTGATACAATGCATTTACAAAATGGCCAAAAGGAAGAAAACATGTTGCAATCTAATGGAAGGTCTGAAACTCCATGAATTCATTTGCCAGAGGAAAAGGGGAGCCTGCAAAACAAAAGAATGTCCAACCCTTTACAACAAGTCTCAACCCTTCTTTTATAGATTCAACACAGAGGGGGAAAAGAGAGAGAAGCGGGAAAAATAGTTCAAAGTTCAACCACTTCTATTAATCCCTCCTACAAAATCTATCCCCAAATCTGTCTTGACTACATCAATTTCTTGTTCAGCACCTCAAAGGAGGAGGAAATGACGGATCAGATTGAATCTGATCTAGTTTTTGGGGTAAAATAGATCCTGCATTAATGGTCCTAAAGATGTTTCTCCATTTTTCTCCCACCTGACCTCCCCAAACTTAAAGTTTCAAATCTCTATGGCATAGACAAGGCTGAGATCTTTCCAACGGTGCCAAATTTGCTGGATTTCAAGCCCCAAGTCGAAAGATATGCCCCTTTGAAATTTGTATCGGGTTCGTACAAAAAGGCAGGAAAACTAGTTCAAAAATGGGCCCCTTTTTACAATGGGACATGTGGAGGGTTGGTGCATGTTTGAGGGCAGCCTCTATATTTTTCTTTTGGAATGGCACGGGACTGACACGTGGTTTCCTCCGCGACCTGCTCAATTTCCTTATGTTTTTGGCTAAGTCCTTTGTTCAGGGGGGTCATATATCTGACCGGGGACAAGCAACGGCCTGACGCTTGCTTGGAAACCTCCCTTCAATTCTGCTCTTGAATTAGCACCGTTTGGACACTTGGCACCTTCCACTGGTCTATCTTAATGCATTTTACTATTCAACCTGATCTCTGTCCCTTTATGAAACTGGATGCGTGGAGGCTCTGTGCTCACTCAAAATCCCGATCAAGATTTTCCTTTTAAGGAGCATCGGGCTGACACTTGGAAGCCTCTGTAGGTCTTTGGAATTTTCAACAACCTCCCTCTTACCTTTTCAGACCTTGGACTATGTGGTAAGCTAGTGCTCGTTTGAGACTCCACTTTTGGATTTACCCTTGGGGACATGTCGAGCTAACACGTAGCAGCCTCCACTAGCATTTCTATCCTTAGCCTTTTTTAAGGCCCACCCAGTCCGCCGTTTGACTTTTAGCTTTGACTCTACCTTTGTTTTGGGTCTGAGACACATGGGGGCCTGGTGCTTATTCAAGCCTCCCTTCTTAGATTCAACTTTGGATATGCGCCACTTGGACACTTGGCAACGTTCACTGTCTCCTCCATACTTAGTTGATTTTGGACTCATTCTGAATTGTTCCAAAGCTCGAAGACCTTGAAACCTTCTTCGTTTCTTCTCTTTGAACCTCTGGCCTCTTTGACACTATCTCCTCTTGCCCCAACCCTACTATTCCATGTCTGAGCCTTCCTGTAATTTGTTTAATGGATTTAAGGCATGGATTGGCTCGACAAAGCCATTTTTTTAAAATTCTCTTGCACATGGTCATTTGATCTTTCGCAGGCCCCACCACTTCCATTGTAGAGTCTCCCTACAACCTGTTTATAGGATTCAAATATGATTTCTCTGTTTCTTTCTATGTGGGGTCATGGCTGATGCAATATTTTTTCAGGGGGGAAAATATGGATAATAGTTTTGGTGACTCGCAGGGGTATCTTCTTGCTAGATGAGAGGACCAGTTGCCTTGTCATGTCCACTGGGCATAGAGTCAAGAATAATGGCCTGGTACTGATCCACAAGCCCGACCATCTACAGTCTCAATTTTCATAAGAAAACTCGAGACAGTGGTTTCAAAGAGTAGGAATTTGATTTGACCTAGGGTTTTTGCCTATCCTTGAATGGACTATTTCGAAGATGGATTTTAGTTTCTCTGCATTTTTTTTCTTTTGAAGATGGAAATTATTATAGGTAACAATGAGTTTCCCTACTGTGAATACTGAAAGGGATAACACGTCTGCTTGGAGGCATGTTGGACTATGTAATGACACAACCTGGAGCAACAAAGAACTTGTGCCAAAACACTTAGGGAAACAAAAACTACACTACAACAAAACAACATGCATACGCACTTAGGGAAATAAAATCCTATGCTAATATTTACAGGGGTGGAAACTTCCCATTCAGTAGCAATGTTTGAGATGGATCCCATATACTAGGATTTGTAATTATTCACCATCTAATTTAGTCAGCTGGAAGGCATTACTACTCTTGCACTCTGTGATCATATAAGGGCCACTCCATATGGCATAAAATTTGGAGTGATTTCATGGCTTTTCCCAATCTATGTCCCATTTCAAAAATAGGTCTCCTTCTTGAAAATTCCTTGTTTTTTCTTTCTTATCAAAGCATCTCTTCATTGATACTTGATCCTTTTCCATTGTTTGAAGTGCATGCTCTCTGGTTTCTTCTAATTCCATCAGTTCTACATACCTGGCCTCTATTGGTTCAAACTTAGACATCTCTAGTTGCTTCATGAGTTCCAATGCTGGAAACTCAAGTGATATAAGCAACACTGCCTATATCCCATAGACAAGTTTGAATGCAGAGCTGTCTGTAGACCTCTTGGGTGTTGTCCTATCATCCCATAAGGCTGATTTGAGTTTCATGTGCCAAGTTCTCTGATTTTCATCTAGAGTTCTTCTGACAATCCTTAGTAGGTTCTTGTTTGTAGACTCAGCTTGGCCATTACCTTGAGGGTAATAGTTTGATGAATTGCTCGAGTAAATATCATTCCTAACAAACCATTATGTGATTTTGGAACCTATGAATGCCAATGCATTGTTTGATATAATAGTGGTTCGCACTCCAAATATGGTCACTATTCCTTTCACAATTTTCTCAGAGAACAGGTATAGGGTTTGGAAATGTTTTCTAGGTCTACACTAGACCTATTCTTAAACCCTAGTTGGCCAAATGAGGTGAGCATAGTAGTTTTAAGCATGGAGATGGAAAGGCGAGAACTGGGAGAGGTTTATTAGGTTTTTCTAGAGGTTTAAGTGAAGTTTTAGGTGTTGGTTTGCAATATTATCATGAAAAATGATTTTTTTAGTCTACCGAGTTGGTAGAAAATCAAAATCCCATCTCGAGTTAGTTTGTTTAATGCTCCTTGGTATGTGTGAAGTCTACATTTGAGTCTAATTTATTTGGGTAAGTTTAGTAAGCGTCCTAAGAAGGATCTCCAAGAATTATTTTACATACTAAGGCCCCAAGCTTTATGAACCATTGTTAAGAAAGTAAGGAGGTCATAAACACTTATTAAACCATAGTTAGGTAGTGATGGAGAAGAAATTGATCATAATGGCCTTGAATGAATTTTTTTACCTTGTTTAGTGATTGTAGGCTGTAGAGGACTACTCCATCTTTCTTCAAGTGTCATGATAGTGTGTGGACCCCATATGAAATTTCATTTTTCTGAAGAAGTTATGTTTTCTCTCAAGTTTTACATTATAAAATTTGAATAAATTGATGTTTGAGAAATTATGGAATATATAATACATTGATATGGTTTTTACAGATCATCTTTTAGCCCTTTGGAGGTCTATGAGAGTCATTCTTGCAAGACTAGTTTTTTGAGTGTAATGGTAGTTTAGGTGGTCCTAGTTGCATATATGTTTTCAGGAACTTACAGTCTAAATGGTAGTGTCTTATGTATTTGGTGATGACCCTAAGGTCATGATATTTTCATCCGTGGATCATAATTTCATGGTTGAGGTGTTTTGATGAGTGATTAAGCTTCATCTTTGAGGACTCGTTTTTTAGGTCATAGACCTAGTAAGGATAGTTGCTCCAAATGGTGATTTCATAGCATGAGATGGTGTTTCAAAGGTATACAATCTTGTTAGAGGTTGTTATAAGACTTAGACAACATGTCTAAGTGGTCCTTGTTTTTTAGGTGAAGGTCTTCTTAGCTAAATAAGACTAAGTTTGGCGAGAGGGCAGTTTAAGTGTATTTGGGCTACTTATGTCATAATGAAAAATTTGAGATTGTACATGGTATTTCTGACCTAAGTGATCTTTTATATGGTGTTATTATGATGTACTCATGTTGTTTTGATTTTATTTTCCCTACGATGTCTGAACGAGATGTTTTTTATTGAAGATTCATGTATATAAGCATGTTTTAGTTGCATATTTGTGTTGTTGAGAGAGGATGAAAAAGTGCAAGTACGATGGCATCTTGTGGAGGTGAAAAACATCTTTGTGACCATCAAGAGAAGTTAGAGCTGTTGGTATGAAGATATAATAAATGGAGAGATATGGTTTTCAAGGT